>CM060832.1:112525000-113742500 GCA_030762175.1 Metallyticus violacea
CATTTAATAAAAAGATAAAAAATGATAAACAATATTGTCTACTTTTAGGTCTCGTGTTCCTAAAATTTGATGATATTTTATAGCTCATAAAATATGGTAATATAATGAATTTACATCCTGTATTTCTACCGATAGTATTATTTTGCTAAACATCTAATTCTAAATAATATTTTCTATTCCGGTTTTATTCATGTTTCAACCCTATTATCTTTGTATTCATATATTCAGAAATTCTAACTATGGAGCTGAATACTAAATTTTGCTATTACAGCACAATTGTGGTCAAGTTCTAAATTTTATAATGAAAAAAAAATCAAGGGATACTTTCACATACAAAAGCCCTTATAAATTTTGAAAATAATTTAAAAATGCAGTATTTCCTTTACGTTTATTACCTTGTACACAGGAACAATTAGCTTTAGCTAGAAATGAGAGACATAGGGGTGTCAGCTTTTTATAAGTAGCGGTCCACAGTTAAGACCTATACTGTAAAAGATTTCAGGTAAAGATGACGAAAAAGCAGCCTCAAAGAAACTATTTCCAAATAACTTAATTAGGTTCTCTTATCTAGTCGTACGTTAATTGTATCATAAGATGGTAACAACTTTTAATAACCTTAATAACATATTTATTCCTCCCCCCAAAAAGGTAAAAAAAAAAATACACTAAGATTTAGCTGAATTCAATTATATAAAGAAACATTCGTAATACTCAAAATTATGTTTTCAGTACAATTGGGAATATAACATTTATCTTTATATATTTTGTCAGTTTAGTATTAATGAAGACTTTATTTTTATCTGATCGATCTGGCGTACGAAAGTTTGAAACGACCATTGAAGGTGATCATTTCTTTATCACGATTCACATAATAATGCACGGTCACATTCAGCGTATTTGACTGTATCCACATTGAGAAAACTCCACAGGGAGCGTTTAGCCTTCCGCTTTATAGTCTTAATTTGTCCCTATTTGACCTTTTGAGGGAGTACTTAGTAAATAATAAGTAAAGGTTAATCTTAAAGCACCTTCCTATAGGGGTTGTGATGCACAATACAATAGCAACTCACAAACATTCACATTTTAAACAAGAAATAACTAAAATTTATCAGAACAAATCCATATCCGTGTGATAACTAAATTATACGATATGTTATCTAAAGAAACGAAAGACTACAAAAAGTTTGAAAAAACAAAATAAAATTATAGCTGTACAAAGGTTCAGGCATACAACGTATTATAGTGTGCGAAAACGTGTAGTGATTAAAATAATTGTGCTAATGTAAAACATATTGGCGTTTAATATAAGTATGATAAACATTTACTGTGCAATGGCAAAACGTAATAGTTTTATAATTTTTTTCTGAAATTGAGTTTAATCTGTATTTAAACTCACCAGGTTATAATTATTCATTTTACCAATAATAACAAATTCATTGGATTATTTCTTTAAAGAATAGAATATTTATTTTTTATTAACGTACAAATCACGGTTGTTTTAAATCTTTTCAATTAGTCCCTGTCTATTTGTGAGCTCTCCTGCCCAAAATGCAGGTTAGGTAATTTTCACATCTCAACAGGTTTCATGACTGAATCAAATTCTCTTTATATACCTGCAGAGCGGATGAACAACGCGCCTATAGGGCAGTTTATTACTGATTCACTGCAGGAGAATAGTTGGTATCATTGAAAACAAACTATACACATTTAGATTGATACGTGGACAATTAGGAGGACCTGAGGAATCACGTCAGAAGAGAGACACTTAAGCCCATAGGATGATGACGGTTCCAGTTTCAATCTGTGGCTGCAAGGACTGGGGATTAAACAGAAGTGACAAAAGACGACGAAGATGAGGTTAATAGACTACTATGCTAGATAAACACAGAAGTGACAACTATCAGAATAATGTGAAATATTATATAAATATCTATGTATATATTAAATACTTTTAGAAGAAAGGCTTGCATTGGTATAATTACATCCAAAGAATGGATGAAAACAGGTGTTTAAAGTATTCATAAAAGGGGAAGGGAAGTCAAGACAGATCTAGAACAAGATGGCAAGGTATGTTCTGTTGAAGTCGGGAGAGGCCATTTGGTATAACCGGGGAACTTGCTTATGGTGTATTGTAATTGTTTACTATGTACTGTTATAATAAATTATAGCTGTTCAATTAGGTTGTTTGTCTTTTAATGTGTTTAAGAAAATTTAGGCTTCTAGAGGAAAATTATTTAGTCTTAAGAGATGAGTAATTTAACTTTATTAAAAGAATTTCCGATTTTCAATTTTAGAATTAAACATATAATAAACTATTATTTAACCTGTAGACTTGCTTCTTGTAAAAATACTTACATATCTCTTAATTTTAAACCTCTTATTTTTTAAATTATTTCTTTCGCAGTCTATGCAACCAAGAGAAGAGAGCACTAGTAAAGCTTTACTTGAAGTGAAGCCATGAACAAATCTGACTAATGTCCATTAACAGAGGAACAAAAGACATAACACAGTTCTTCATAGATGGGTAAATAATGCACTAAAATCCAAATAAAATACTACATACTTTTTCATTTTTTTAATTATAAAAATATATTTTATGCTTTCTTTTATTGTTTAGAAGTGTATTTTAATTATACTTTTATTCAATTGTACATAACACTAATTTAAGAATACACAAAATGCTACTGATGTTAGCTTTATAACATTTTAATTTATTTCCGTGTTTCTTAAATTTTTCTTTCACACTTCCAACTTTATATTTTATTAACACATTAATTCCTATTAGGAAACACGAAACTAAATCAGGCTCTTGTAAGATGCATGAGTTTAGACGCTACGTCTTCTGAACTGCAGCATATATTTTCTAATTTCGTTGAAGATATAATTTTGAATCTAATCGCCATTCCTAAAAATGTAACATAATAATAAACGTATATAAAACACGTTTAGAGTATTGAATTACCAGTACATACACTGTTAAATATTAAGGACAACTTAAAAACGAATTTACTTATTATAAGTATAAAAATGCATATGGCTTTTGGTTTTTTAGAAGAAATATATGAAATACTTCACTCATTTTTCTGATGAAAGTTTGAATCTACACCAAACCACAATTTTCATTAAAATGGATGCCCCTTTCCATAGGGGTCTTAATGTTTTAAAGCATTTGAAAAAGTAAATTAAAACAATTGCACTGACATTTTTCAGCATTTAATAGCATTCAGAAGATTGTCTTGCCCTTTTCTGTATGTTCCCCATAATCGCGTTATCTCCCGCTTCTGCTTACCGGGAAACCCCATCCAGAACTTCTTGTCAGTTACCGCATTCCTTTGTCTCTTGGTTCAAAGGATTATCCAGAGGGGTGAAGGTGATGAAATATTACCGCGGCGCACACCAAAGTGTTTGGCGTGACTGCGGAAAGCCTGTGCAGGCACAGACGCCTCTGTGTGAGGGCTATTTAAACAGACCGTCTTCTAATTTTGAAAAGCTTGACGTAAGACGCGCCATTAACCCGCGTCTCGCCTTGCGACGCTAGAAGTAACCGTGAACAAATATTAGTAGAGTGTGACCGTGCGTACAAGCCGGGAGCTCTCTAATCCCATAAACTGTATACTGGCTGTAAACACGTTACTGAAATTTACCAACCGTTAAAGCTTCCCCATCTGCCAACAAAATTAGGTCTATGATGCGACATCGTAAGTTAAACGAAAGGAAAGAGGTGAAAAATCACATTCAAGGATATCGTGACGTTTATAGATATCTTTAGTTGATGCCATACTGAAATGAAATAAAACAAATAAAAAAAACAATAGAAGTGAAGCGAAGTAAAGAATAAATAATAAATATGCTTCTACTTGTACTAAATGATTTTAAAATAAGTTATAAAGTAAATTATAAATCGCATTCTTGTAGCTACAAGGTGGACCAACCAAGAGTTTATGCTTGTTTTACGCGCAGAATGAGGACAGTGGGCGGTGCCACTGAAGTTAAGCTATGTTTAGACGGTGCCATTGCATAATGATACTATATTTATGACGCAAACTCAGCACTCCTCTCTGTAGAACCGGTAAGTGTATTACCAGTTGTGGGTACTACTACTAATGAAATTGCTGCAGATATTTTATTTGGTAATGTTAGTTCTGTATACAAAAATATTAATTAGAGAAGTTTGCCAAAAATACTGGGAACATTTTTAAGCGAAACAAAAATTGATGCATGTGAACAAGGTTTAGCATATAAAATAATTAAATGTTTGAAATCGAATGATAAGGGTATAATGAGATTAAACTTAATAGAAAAAGAAAACCGGATAAGTATAACAAAGGATTATCACTACCATTTGAAGAATCTGAACAAAATAACCAACATACGGATATCTATAGCGGATTCAGAGGTGGGGGGCATAGGGTCACGCGAGAAAGCTTAACTACATGTAAGAATTAACTTCTTTAACGTATAAATATTTCAGAAATCTCTCTCTGTATTTAGTTATCGATTAGCACTGATAATATTGAAGGACTCTGACCTTTGTTAACTTCAGAACGTTTTTTTCTTGTCGCCTGTGCACATGTCACGGGAAAGAATATACGGTACTATTCTGCATTACGATATCTTTTGGCCACAGAGTAAACCATTCTTCGTTTTATTGCTCATGTAGCAGGAGTCGCCTTTCCTTCATTGTCTGCAAATAATTACGACTTCAGCTCTAATGCTGAGTATGCACTGTTACCGTGTAGCGCTATGTAGACGGTAGCTTACCTACTTACTGAACCAAAGCAGCATCGTGGTACAGAAATGAACGTATTTGTTTATTTTGTAATAGAAACGTATTTTCTGTCCTCGCAGTTGCATAAGTGCTGCATACGATGTCAGAGAAAATAACTAAACAAAATAACATATTGCATTTTTCAAGAATACAAAACTTTGCTCAGAAGAACAATCGAAAGTGTTAAATGAAAAGTTATGAAAAATTGTATGAGAGAGGGTATACACAGAGTGTTTAAATAACTGTGTTTATGAATGTTCCGATAGTACAAGTGCAGCATTAGTGGATGAAAACAAGGGACACCGCAGCGCCTTTACCGGCGTTTAAGAGAAATAGCAACTGAAGCAAAATTTAGGTTGCAATGATATTGCGTACTTACACTTAAATGGAGGTACCCCAATAAACGATGAATTAAAATACACAATTCTGAAAAATTCTTGCTTTTCGCCCATGGATTTTAGCTACCCTTTTGTACTCCAACAGGATTGATTGATTTATTTATGGACGCTCTTTAACATCTCAGGTCATCAGCATCCCATTCAACTTAGGGCGTGAAACGGCCGACAAATTTTGCTCAGAGGCCTCTCTTTCAGGTTTGAGGTTCTTTTTCTAGCCGTAAATGTACGACACGGGACCCACGGCTTTACTTCCCTTCCGAAGGAAGCCATACTTAGGAGTTTTACGCCCGAAAAAATCCATCGGTCCTGGCCGGGTTCGAACCCGCGTTCTTGGGTGTAGGAGGCAAGTATGGTAGCCACTACACCACCAGGACAAAAAAAAAAAAAAACAGGGAAACAGGGAAAAAAAAAAAAAAACAGGCTTTCCACATAAATGGCTCTACGAATTTCCATGACTTAGATACAGTGAAAAACTTAAAGGCTGTGTATGTCGGATTTGTGCTATATTTGGAAAAGCAGAAGGTTAAATCAATTACATAAAGTTAGGAAAGCTTATGACGGAACCAGCCATGGCAAGTCTTTAATAAAGTTTATGGAGGGAAAAGAGGCCAATGCTATTTATCGACTGCATTGTTCGTCGCAATGTTATTTATTGTCATTTTGACTGCGTTGTTGTTCTCGCTACGTCTGTAGGTTGTGTACTGAATAGTATAGGTGTAAGTCTGTAAGGATGAATGAAGTAAATTAATGATGACATAAATGAGCTCGGAGTCCTAAGCAATTCACCTTCTCAGGGAAGGAAAACCTTGAAGAAAACCTTACCCAGATAGCTTGACCTGACTGTATTTCGAACCCAGGTCCATATTAGTAATCGCAAACGCTACCACTAGACCACGGAGACAGTCAATGAAAGCAATCTGATGTAACGCTCTATAATTATATTTTGTGGCATTCAAAATAATCCCCTAAGAGGACACAAAGATTATGGGTTAGTTGACCTGCACAAGCATAAAGCCATGAAGAAGATGCATTAGGAGGATTGCTGAAGTTGGAATGTGATTCACTTTTACAAAATCACTTGAAAACTGCTTCCTCTTTCATAAGTAAAACTTCTCAAAATGACCAAATTGAGTGCTGTGAAACCTTAATAACAAACAAAATAGTTGAACAGGTGAAGAAGTATAAATACTTTGGTGTTCTTGGTGACGAAACCACAGATTGCAGCACTCAAGAACAGTTATGAGATAGGTCCATTAGTTTCTGGCCTAAACATTTTCTAGGTATGATAAAGTCAGAAATTATATTTCACTTTTCAATATAGTTACTCTTTATTGCAATACACCTCTCACATTTTTGTCCCCCCCCCCCAAAAAAGATATAAGTCTTGTCTGCATAAGGGACATACACAGCATTCATCATTTCTTTATCACGTTTAAATTTCCTTCCTCGAAGGCTCTTCTTGAGTTTTGAGAAGAGGAAATAGACATTGGGAGCTACAGCTGGCTGTAGGGTGGATGGTAGATCTCCTTGAAGCCACATTTCTTCATAGCTTCCTTTGCAACAAGAACTGTGTTGTCGTGAAGAAGGCGCACACCACCACTCTGCTTTCCTCGCTTTTTCTCTTTGATGGACGCATGTAGTCTGTGCAGTAGGCCAGCGTAGTACTTCCCATTTATCGCGGTGTTTCTCTATTTGAAGTCAATGAAGAATATTCCTTCGCATTCCCAAAAGATTGTGGCCATGATCTTCTTGATTGACTGAGTGACTTTGGCCTTTAGAGGCGGTGCTTCGCCAGGTTTACGCCACTCCATTGATTCTCTTTTGGACAAGGGGTCATAGTAGTGAACAGTAATTTCATCTCATGTAACAATGGTTTGCAGAACTTCTCTCTCGTTCCACGGCAGAGCTCCAAAAATGGCTGACAACACGTGACACGTAGCTGCTTTTGGACTGAGGAAAGAAGTCTAGGCACCCATCTTGCATTAACCTTATTCATGTTTAAACGTTCATGAATAATTCGAAGGACTGTTGTTTTAGAAAGACCCAACCTTGCTGCTATTTCTGTAACTTTGAGCCGCCGGTCTTCCATAATTTCTGCTTCCACAAGAGCGATGTTTTCAGGAGTGAGCACCTCCAAGGGCCAACCTTCGTCTTCATCTCGACCCATTCGAAAATGTTTGGCCCATTCTTTTACGGTAGAATATGAGGGGGATGCTTCCCCATATGCATCATCCAATTGTTGTTTTATTTCATTTGGAGTAAGTCCTTCTTTTGTGAAGAACTTAATAACAGCTCGAAACTCCATTTTGAATGTCGCAATCTTTTACACATGGCCTTCTTTATGCAACTATATCTGAACAACTGAACTCAGCGGGTCGGAAGTTACAGCTGCAATTATTTACTTAACAGATAAGGTATGACACCAGATAAGAAATTGTGAAGGCGATCCGGAAACTTATGGACCTACTGTGTCCTTTCTTTAACGTAGATGAATGTACATTTTCTTGGTTTTATAGAAGTTACTTTGTTGAGTGGGAAAGGATAGCTAATACAGTTTTGGAGAGGATGGAAGTTATAATTTATACATTGCTTTTATCACAGGTCAAGGCTCTGACGGAGGTTCCAGTATGAACGGAATCTACAAGGGCGTTCAAGCTCGTATTTCACAAGTACAGTCAAGAGCTCTTTACTTACATTGTGTTAATCAAGTACATTCTGACCAAGGCATGCAACGTTCCAAATGTATGTGACGCAGTTGCTGTTATTGCAATTCCCACCTAATTCCTAAGAGAATCCTCAGGAAATGCAAGATAAAAGAAACGCTGAGAGATACCATAAGAACTTAAATAAGTGGTGGTGTGAATTGAACAGCATGATTGGTGTTGGGTTTCCGTGAAATAATTCCCGTATTGTTTTCTGTCCTTAATAAATTGAGCCTCAAAGATACATCAGTGATGTAGCGTCTACAGCACATCTCTTAGTTTTGAATTTTCAATCAATTTGAAAGTATTAGAAAATGTGCACCCATCACACTTTCTTCGTCAGTTCAAATATTGAGCAAGCAACTGGATTTAACACAATCATCAAATTTATTTCGCCTTGTTTACTCATCTCTTGGATATCCATTTTTTTATTGATTTATTTATGGATGCCCTTTAACATCTCAGGTCATCAGCATTCCATTCAACCCAGGGCGTGAAACGCCCTATAAATTTGGCTCAGAGGCCTGTCTTTCAGGCTTGAGGTTCTTTTTCGTGCCGTAAATGTACGACATTGTTCACGAGTTTGATAAAGTCTTTCAAGAAAAGAAAGAAATTTCTGAAGAGCTCAATGTTGATGTGAAGATCTTAAAAATTGTACAGAGTCAAAGGTATCGATAAAATATTCCCTTAAATGATCCCATTTATTATTACAGATGCACTGTGATCCTTCTGTTTCTGGATTATTTTATATCTCAATTTGGTAATAGATTTGAAAGGAAGAAAAATTAAGTCTTAAGAAAACTACAAAAGATAGTTAAAAATTAATGACTGATTAATTGTTGTTATATAGAGATGATTTCAAATTTTCACTTTTATTAAATTTTTCTTGCTGAAAACATGTTCACACTCGACATTAGAGTGAGGCAGCGATAAAGTTGCAAGTGCGAAGTCAGACAAATGGTAAAACATTTTAATGCCACAGTTGTCCACAAGTCCGATCAATTCAGCTCAAAATTCATCGACTTCAGAGCAATATTTAATATACATTGCAATGTCGGTAATTGGTAAAATGCGCCATTTGTCATAATTTTTGGAAGGAAATCAGTGTCTGAACTGCAGCCAAGTTACAAAAAGTACAAGAGAGGGGCAAGTCTGTCACGTGCGGTTTTAAATTGCCTTTTAGGTTGACAGAAGTGACAGAATTGGGAGGAGCGAATCGTTGAAATCATACCTTTTCATTAATTCTAAGCAACTTTTATGCAGAAACTGCCTACACATGTGGTAAAAGTCATTCATATTTTGATATTGAATCAGGATTTCTGGTTTCTGTATCACCTTCATTGCTTCTATTCTCAAATACATGCTTTCATCCTTAAGACATTTTTCAGAATTGGCATGATCATTATCAAGCAACTTCGGTTTTACAACATAGGCCCGGTCCATGTAACACAATTATGTGAATGATGTTTCATTTTGTCATGAAGATCGGTGATGATAACCTTGTTACTCTGAAAACATTAAACGTTAAACATTGTGAATTTTGGCAATAACCAAAATAAATAGAGGGAAAGCAACTTTAGGAATTGATCATTCCAACTGCTATGGATTTCTTCAGCAGCTACAAGCCTCTCCTCAAGATATTTTGCATAAATATCCATGCAGATATCCCAGAGTTTCCTATTGTTCGATAATTCAACAACAATAGAATGTAAAGAAAGTCACCTAGTTTGAGAGGGATGAGGCATTTTGTATTCTGGTAAATCGACATACGTTTGGAATTAGTGCAACCCTATCTGCCTCTTTGCACCTGCAGCAAAAAGCTGTAAATATTAAGAGTCAAATCCTCACAAATCTCGGAAGAAAATTGCATGCCTCACTTGCACATGGATGAAGAGAATGAAACACGCATTTTAGTACAGTAATGCCAGGACACTGTTCTGTTAAACGAGTCATTACTGAATTTTTTGACCCCATCATCACATTATAACAGCCCGAAGCAAATCCAATTACGTTTTGTAAAGGAATGTCATATTCCATTATACAGTCGATCAATTTTCACTAGTTGTGCCTTTATTGTCTGTATCATTTTCAAAACAACGCAAATGTTCCAAAAGCTACCAACAATTTTGTTTGAATTTTCGTCAAAATAACGAACTACAATTCATGCTGTTTTCATGGATCCTATGTCTGTAGATTCGTTGATTAAAACACTGAACTTGGTAGTTTTAAGCTGTTATGCTAACTTGGCTGTATGAAATTTTGCAACCAAATTTTTTTACTGCGGCTGTGCATTTTGTGCGTTTCATTTGCATGGTTTCCGCAATTTTTTAACCTGGAAATGGCGCCTTTATTACTCCCTGCAAGAGTTCGATAACTCGAAAGGGTATGTTGTATTCGACCAAGAAACCTGCAAACTTTATTTATGTTATATGTGTCAATTTATCAACGTTTGAAAAACTGTCTGACTTTCTAAAAAATATACTCACATTCCTGGGCATTGGACACAAATCTCTTTCATTTTGTTCACAGGGTGTTCGCTCTTATTGTGTCTTTACATTAGTAGTGTTACAGAATGTATCTTTGGAGTTATAAAATTCTATATATACATTATAAATATATTTTATGCATTGGTCGTAGACCATATATACTCAAGTATGGTATCCTCATTTAGAAAGAGGAACAAATAATAACAATAATAATAATAATAATAATAATAATAATAATAATAATAATAATAATTTTTCTTCTAAAATGGGATATAACGGTATTTACGATATATGAATGGAAACTTAATTATTAAGGTCTAGTACAAAGCTTCCATTGCAAATTTTGCACTTAGCTCTATCCAATTACTTCGATCGTACCAACAAAGCCAACTTTTAAGTTCTGGTATAACTTCACACGCCTTTCTGTATTTTTGCTTCCTCCTGGGTGGCACTTTTTTATTCTTTCTTGGAGTTTGAGGACCATAATCGTTCCCTCCGAACCAGAACTCGACTCCATATTAATAAATACCGGAGCACAGGAACGCTCTACCCCTATATTCACAATACTTTATGTTACCCAAGAGCCTTCGAAATCAAGGTTCACTTTAATTACTTACCAGCCAACAACCACACCACATTGAACTGAATGAATGGATGAACTAATTAAGTAATTACTGAAATACTGATGATAACGAGCAATACGAGTAAGCAATTGCAGAATAGCAAATTGCGGCATGAGAACCTGAAAAGCTTGCAGCATGACGTCAATATCATGACAAATTTGCAGAGTTCTTCTGCCAAACAGAGAGGTTGTTAATAGGGCTGTTCAAGTTACGGAAAAGTATTCTACTTTTTTAAAGTTCGGTTCTATTAGAACATGCTCTATGATTAGAGAAGTCTTCATTTACCTCACTGGAGTCGCTCGAATCATTCATTGCACTTATTTCTCCTGCTCCTTCTCCTCCTACAGTATTAAATTTTAATATGGATAAAATATTAATCTTTTTCACTTCCGCTGAATAAATACATCTTTTTTGTTACTGTCTTAAAATTGTACACTTCCTCAGGTGCACGGTCCAGTAAAAAGGCCAGCAGCGTTCGTGCATTCCGAGAAATAACAGTAAGTATACCACCTAAGCTTTACGCTTGGCAACGCTGTCGTATATTACTGTTCAGCCACTATCTCCTGAGAGTTATCTTCTATGTTATGCAACGAGGTTTATATCCAAGCAACAGGTGGTATATACCTCGCTTATGTCTTATCATCACCCTTATGGACGTGATTGATAACTGTCTTACGCCACTCACCTCTGGATTCACCATTACTTATATCCTCGCCTGGTTCATTTATTGCTGGGAGCTGGAGAGTTCATGGGTAGAGCACGTATCGTAAACATATTTTATTTATGCATTTGAAAAAATTTCCATTATATGTATTCCATTTATTTATTTATTACATATACTGTTTGTATTATCACATATATATTGGTTTGTACAATTTCAAGTATTTCTTAGTATTGAGAAAGCACGCACAGTCCCAGGACTCGTGCTATATGCATGAGCTAGAATTGTAACAAATATATTTTGTGAGTTAATACACTACCACCACCACCAATTACCATACCGCCACGGGTGGTTGAGGTCGTTAAGGCGCGGACTCATGAGCGGGAAGTCTGGGGTTCGAATCCCGCCAGGACCGTCCTCCCCGACTGAGGTTTTTTCCAGGTTTTCCTCAGTCCTCATAAATGGCAAAAGCTGGGGAGGTACCCCAAACTTAGGCCTGGAACATTTCCTTCCTTAAATAAAATCCTTTCCCAATATATCCATTTCATTTCATGTTCATCAGTGTTCACCGCCTGCGGTGTCTCATTAGTAAAAACGGGCATTAAACACTAATAAGAAAAACTGCTATTATCATTACTACTACTACTACTACTACTACTGCTACTACTACTACTACTACTACTACTACTTCTACTACTACTACTACTACTACTACTACTACTACTACTACTACTACTACTACTACTACTACTATTACTACTACTACTACTACTACTACTTCTACTACTACTACTACTACTACTACTTCTACTACTACTACTTCTACTACTACTACTTCTACTACTACTACTACTACTATTACTACTACTACTACTACTACTTCTACTACTACTACTACTACTATTACTACTACTACTACTACTACTACTACTATTACTACTACTACTACTACTACTACTACTACTACTACTACTTCTACTACTACTACTACTACTATTACTACTACTACTACTACTACTACTACTACTACTACTACTACTACTACTACTACTACTACTACTACTACTACTACTACTACTACTACTACTACTATTACTACTACTACTACTACTACTACTACTTCTACTACTACTACTACTACTACTACTACTACTACTACTTCTACTACTACTACTACTACTATTACTACTACTACTACTACTACTACTACTACTATTACTACTACTACTACTACTACTACTATTACTACTACTTCTACTACTACTACTACTACTTCTACTACTACTACTACTACTACTATTACTACCACTACTACTACTACTACTACTACTACTACTACTACTACTACTACTACTACTACTTCTACTACTACTACTACTACTATTACTACTACTACTACTACTATTACTACTACTACTACTACTACTACTACTACTACTACTACTACTACTACTACTAACTACTAACACTTATACTTGTGTTGTAACGTGTTTAGAAAATATTGGCCTCTTAAGGCTTAAGTTAATATTCTAAAATGTCTTAACTTAATAACGAATTAATAAAATATGATTGGGTATTCATTTTCGAAATTTCTGTCTGTTCTGCTTATTCGCTGTCACGTAGAGTAGATGCAAGATCAGAGACGTCTTTATTTTCTTCACTGGAGTCACTTGAGTCACTCGCTTCACTTGTTTCTCCTCCTAAAGAAATAATGAAACGTCGATGGTGTCCTCCAGTTACCCATCCTTTTACCAAATTTTTGCTCAACTCTTTTCACATAATTGCACTTTTCACTCTTAGCGAGGGTTTTACCTTGGACCACGCAAATTTAATGGAGTTTGGTTCATACATGTATGGGGACAATCTTAATGCGCTGTAACCATGCAATTTTAAAATTCATTAATACGAAACAAAATTTCTGGTAGTTTATGGTTTTCTGCCAATCTATACAGTTCAGATTTTCTCATGTTTGTTGAACAAGGAATGTCATATTGTAAGCAATATATAATTTCTTGTTTTACAGGAATTTCGAAGGGGATTTGTTTTCCTGAATGTTAAGGTAGAAAGCAACACTTATAACAATATATTTCTCTAGCAGTTTGGGAAACAGTTTGTCTACCCCAGGTAATTCAGATCCTTTATATCTTCTTGACTCTCAGTCTCCGACTCTAACATTTCATGAGGATAAAGAAAGAAAGTGTAGATATCAGCACTGCTAATAACAAAAAAAAAAAAAAAAAAAAAAATGTTTGGATTGATTTATTTATTTATGGACATCTCAGGTCATCAGCGTCCAACATTCAAATTTTGCTCAGAGGCCTCTCTTTCAGGCTTGAGGTTCTTTTTCGTGCCGTAAATGTACAACACGGGGCCCACGGCTTTACTTCCCTTCCGAAGGAAGTCATACTTACGATTTTTATGCCCGAAAAAATCAATCGGTCCTGGCCGGGTTCGAACCCGCGATCTTGGATTTAGGAGGTAAGTATGGTAAACACTACACCACCAGGACCGACTAATAGCAAATCTAAATTATAGAGCAAATGAATCTGTTTTGATATGTTTTAACCGATAAATATAAAAACCGGCACTCTGGTCGAATAATCTGTAATTCTTTAAATAACGATAGTTTCTGTTACAAAATTTGAGCGCTATTACACTCTAAAGAATTAATTGACGGTTTGCATTGATGAGAATAACTCGCGCATCGACGATAAAAGCAGTCCGCTAGCACCAACTGTCGCCCCTCTCGTGCTGCATTCTGCACTATGTTGCCAACTGTGTTTTAGCCGAGTACATGCGCCCAGCTGTACATATGTTGATTCAAATGAAGCTGGCGTCTTTTGTGCATGAGTTATTTACAGTACTATTATTCTTTTTAAAGTTCTTAGATTTCTTCTTATAGTTGTTATAGTAATTAGTGTGTTTCTACATAAGTGTTAATGCATAGCATATGCACTCGCAGTAGCGATACTGAACTGGCAACACAGCTTCTCTTGGTCACGGGAAACGTCAGGGCCAAAGAGAGAACAGCAAGACTATAGCGAATGGTTGAGAAACTAAACAGGCCGCATTTTGCAATCAAACTACTACTAATTTGACGACGTGGCAACAGCGTTTCTCTTTTCATTATTCTCACCCTCTAAGGCGAATTTTCAAACCAGATATGCAGGTGGCTGGTTATGTTGATAAAAAGTTCGCTCCCCAATAGTGGGTCGCTGTAAAGTCAGCATAAATTTGATCACCTAATATGTTCAAAGTATCTGCTGTATGTTCTAAATTATCAGATACTGGTGGATATTAAATCAGCTGGTGATTTAACAAACGCTTACGGCGTTATGAGGGTTGCCTATTCCGAAAAATGATACGGCTATTCAGGATATACCTGCCATATACCTGTTTTCCTTCCTTTCATCTTTCTATCCGTTTTACAACCAGCTCCATGCGTCCTTTTTTCATTGGTTTACACTAATGTCAAATATACTGGAATTGTCATGACGTCACAACTTTACCCTTTATCTATTAAGCTTGACTTGACGTTACAGACAGGATCGACTCGGCTGCTGCAGTCCCGAACGGCAGCGGAGAACAGCTGCTAAAGGCGACTGATAACCAGCGGAGAAAGTTCCTTAAAAATGGGTTAGTGTGGAGTTCTATGATTTTTTTTGTTAAACCTAATCTAATCTAACCTAACTTAACTTAATCTAACCTAAAATTACAATATATACGTTGTCTTCTTTGAAAATTAACATCTCCAACCATCTGGTGGAAAGAAAACATTAACCTGCAGCTTATGTAGTCATGAAGCGATAACGGAATTTCTTTTATTTTTATTAGAAAAAGTAACATTTATTCTATTAAGAACAGTGTAAAAAATTATGAAGATTACAAGAAAGAGAAAAAAAAAAGTTTTCCCGTGGGGGACGAACCCACGACCTTCGTGTGATAAGCACAACGCTCTAACCAACTGGGATAACAGGTTTATATTTCCGTGAAAGTAATTATCTGCCTGCTGTATTCTCACTGGGTTTCGGCTTCTCCGGCTGCCTTTCGGGACTGAGGAATTTAGTATTCTCCGCTGCCGTTTGGGACTGCAGCAGCAGGACTACTAATCCGGAGGTTGTGAGTTCGATATTAGGTCTGCTACCTGGGTAAGGTGATTGCCAAATAGTTTTAAGGACCAAGAGCATCTAGTTCATTTGCAGCATCATTAATTCATTTTATTCGTCCCTACAGAATATACCTATAGCATTAACAATATACATATATGGCAAAGAGAACGATGCAGTCAAAGTGACAATAAATAACAGCATTAAAAGATAAAGATACTATACAACATATATATGGGAGTAGATTAGTAGACTCTACTTGTAGGTGAATGTTTCATTTCTACATAAATGGATAACAGATCACTTTATTACCAGCTCTGTTTCTAAATTTGGCACTTGATCCCTTTGATATTTGAACGCTTAATTCTCCCTCTTCTCTTATCCAACTTTTGGAAATAGTGCAAAGAAAGACGGACGAAGTATGAAACTTCATTTCTACATAGACAATGGTTGCTTGCAATTTGGATAGATGCCTGACTGGAATATGCTACTGTTGACGTTCTGCAGGAGTTAATATGCTAACCATGAAAGCAAACACTCATCAGCATTGGGCAGCAGTAATTCCATTCATGCCCTTTGATAGCTGATTGAGATGTTAAAAACTGAGGTATAAAAATGTTCTACTTTGCATTTGATAGCTCTGCTGAAAGCGAAATAAGACAGAAAGGGAATTTGAATACTTTTAGCAGCAAGGTATTAACTGCTTTCGGACATTTAATTAGGCATTGTCGTGGTAAAAAGTTGCCAAAGATTGTTTTATTGAAGATTTTTGACGGTTAAAAACTTGCAAGTGGCAATGTAATAACCGATCGGAGTGCAGGTTAGGACACTGTGTTTCCATTACTACCAGATCATGCACTATTTCCCCTCATACCCTTTGTGACCAAATGGGAGCACACTGATCTTTGGAAAGGGAATGAGACAGAATTCTTAACACAGTCATATATACACTCATTAAAATATATGGCTGCATCATATGTATATCGCATAGGCGTACTCGAGGAACGCCAATGCATTGGCTAATATTCCCGTTAAGCGTTATTCTCTACTATCTTGACATTGAAAGCATTCCTTCTCTTAGGATCGCCGCATGAGACGAAAATGCATTTACAGAACAAACTTAATCATAACAGAACTGTCCTGCTTGTGACAGGTGTTAGTGAGAAATGACGAAATTTCGTTTGTACTTTAAAAAAGTTTCTTAATAAGACAATAAATGCGCACTGGTATCAAACACTAATTTTAACGTCGCGTCTTCAGCACTTGACAGAATAAAAAAATTGTAAGGTTGGCTCTTACAGGATTCTGCAACAGCTCAAGAATTATTAAATACAAATAATGAGATGCGAGACAATAATTATTACTGTTGGTTTTTGGCCCTTGCGCTCTCCCTATTTAAACAGCTGTGTTTTTTATTTATGGTGTAGTTTGAAAGACAAAGTGTTTCACACGAATCCACATGCATTATAGGAGCTCCAGTAATATTGAACATGAAATAAGCAGAATTTCAGTGAATGAGTTCAAACGAGTGGTAACATATTCGCACTATATGGAGCTTGTATACGAGCGAAAGGATATGTTCAACACCCACTCTAAGGTAAGGTTCATAATCCATTGTAGAGAGCTTTATGCCGGCTGGTGCTTGACTTGTCGCCAGAGTGCCAGATTCCGTGCTATGGCTGCCATATATATTAATGGCTCTATATTTGCGACGATGCTTCTGTGTCGTCCTTGAGTGAACGCTCAGCCCAGCGGGCTTAGTATGTGACATACTAAACTCAGCTTGGTAAACAATGGACGTGATTGCAGCATAGTTATGGGGTTGCAGATAAAGCGTTGTGTGCACTTCATCACACAAGTTCATATGGTTTCTGTTAAATTAGTATGCGATTCAAACTTCTTTTGATGCTTAAGAGTAATCACTCATTCAGTATTAGCGAATAGAAATGTTTATAATAGTTCATCGCTTGAAAATCTAAAAATGAAATACCATATGCCTATATGTGCAAATATATCCCAGTGCCATGCATTTTACTATTTGCTAATTTTTTGTATTAATTTTTGAAGGGTTCTGATAGTAATTAAATCTGCGCTTAGTGTTAAATTAATACATTATTTTACTACAGATTTCGAAATAAACAGTAATATATGAATGTTTTTAACATAGATTAATAGCCAAGTGATGTATCGTTTACTGCCTCCCAAATGAGGAGTTTATTAAGAGTGTCTTTAAGTAGAAGAAATAAACCACTCAGCAATGCGATAAGTGGCACTTTGTAATAGGCCAATAGTGTATTTCTAAATAGCCCTCTGCATACACCATATGGCTAACGGCACACTCAGCGTTCCGTGCTAGAGGGAAAATTTATGCTACTGGCGTCCTGGCAGATTACTCGCTCACCTGGTATCAAACGATCGCGCATTCAGGCCACATCAAAACAAAAATATCGTGTCTACTGTATCTATTCTTATGTGAGTATAAGAATAAGGCTCGAGACTAACGCAAGAGCCAGTAGAAGCAGCGGCTAGCGGAATGTTGTCGACGGCTAAGGCGACCTTGGCCGATCGTGGCGAGTCCTGCTCATAACACCCCCATTGGGGACGGGCTTGGATCAGTGGAACCTAAGGGAATCTAGACTCGTCGGTGTAGGGTATGTTACGCTGTATTAAACTGCCTGGGGAATTTGAATTGTATGCATTTATATTTTATTTTTACTAGTTTGGCCAGATTAACCATTTCGTTGAAAGTAAAGCTTTCTGCAGCGACATTATACCGAGGGTGCCAAAAAATGTATACACACTTTCAAGGGAAATATCTATTTAATATATTTCAAAGTTGGGCCGAAAAATAACAGTAATGTATAGTATGATGTTCTGTAAACAGATGTGGCACACATTCATTATATAGCGTTGCTACGTGACAGGTAAATCAACAATGAACAAATGAAGTCAAGATTATCATAAATCAACAATGAACAAATGAAGCCAAGATCATGGTATGATGTTCTGTAAACGGATTTGACTCACATTACGTTATGATAGCGTTGCTACAACAAAATAAAGCCAAGATTATCGTTTGAATAGCGGAAAGCAATTTTTGAAGTGATATTATAAAACCGTGAATGTTGTTGAAGTTCAAAGACAATGGAGACGTGCCTACAGAACAGAATCGCCAATGGGAGTAACCATTGCATGCATTCGAGACAAATTTGAGACTCATGGTACTGTATGTAACAGGATGGTGCCCCACCGAGATATACATGCATACCTTTATGACAATCTTCCAAGGCACTGGATAGGACGAAGAGGTCCGATTGAGTTTCCACCATTTCTTCGAATCTAACTTCGTTGAACTTCTACTATGGGGAACTCTCAAGGGTGTTGTACACCGTAGAAAAACCAGCTACACTGGCAGCACTTCGGGAATAAATTCAAATGGCATGTGCTGCAATCACTGAGGTCACCATAAATGGCAAATGCCGGGGAGGTACCCTAAACTTAGCCCTGGAACGTTTCCTCCCTTAAAAATAAATCCTTTCCCAATATATCATTTCATCTCATGTATCATTTATGTCCCTCGCCTGTGTTGCCTCTGTAGCAAAAACGGGTGTTAAAACACCATTCATTCATTGCTGAGGACACTTTCGCAAACGTTACTCAATCAGTAGTTCAACGTACTTAGAAGTGTAATCGTGGGCATTTTCAGCAACTGTTGCAATTTTTGTAACTGTAAAAGTTTAAGATGATTAGTGCTCATCATTTTCTGTTTGTGTAAATTCAGTTTTCTAACGTTAACACAGTTTTTTCTTTGTTTGAATTGTGTATATATTTTGGCACACTCTATATATGCGTTCTAATATAATAATAATAATAATAATAATAATAATAATAATAATAACAACAACAACAACAACAACAACTTGCATGTTTGAAACTATCGACGAGTGTTCTATATTATCTATCGATTTTAGCTCTTCATCGGCTGACAACATACGAAGTAATTTTGCACCGGGCGAGTTTATTTTACACTTTTGAGGTATACAGTAGTGGAGTAACTATGTTCTGCGAACCTTATTTACTCTCAGCACTATAAGTTGGAAATTTTGGATCTTATTGACATCTGCCTAATGACTTTTGGGCATATATTCCATGGAATTTGTTTTACAGTTATGCCGCAAGACGGATGCTTTATGGTGACTTTGAATATCTTGATATCATTCATATGTCTTTTTTGTGCATGCTATTATTAACAAAAGTTGTGCGAGTAGGATAAGAAGGGACGAAACCAACGATTGACGCGATCTTGTTCGAGCGTCGATTGCGTTCAGTCATGGACGGAGGTAAAAATAACTAAACTAGAGATTTGACAATATCACATTAGACTGTAATGTTACTGCGCTTTGATATATACGTCTGTTGAAGGAGATCATTTGACTTATCTGTTTGATAAATGAATGCTCTGCAATGATTGCCTTTGGAGTTCCATATTTTACTTAACCAATTTTGTTTTTCTTCTGAAAATTGAATGCTACGGCATTTGTTTGGCAGTGCAATATTCGCGGTTGTTCCTTGTTGATTTAATTAAGATTATGCTTAAGATATGGAAATTAATTTTATCGTTTTATTTAAAAAAAGAAAATGTGTATAAAATATAAAGACCTACAGGAAAATGGTTACATTTTTGGTTTCTAAAATGTTCTTGCTGCCATGTATGTTTTGTCTAAATATCACATATATATTTCTATTAAAATTGTGGCTATATGTGTTATTAATGTTCCTATTAGCCCCAAATACCAAAGTTGACGAGCTATGATTCTCAAAAAAGAAGGAAGAACCGGCAGCTACTTTAACTACTTGAGCTATTGTTGCAGATTTAACTACTTGTTTTCTTATGTTATGTCACGCAGATTACAACTCCCAAACCTATATCTGTTTTATAAGATTGTTGCATGAACTAAGATTTCTAGTACAGCCCAGTATTATAGTTCAAGTGATTATTGCTCATCACCTGGCTCTTCACTGATATCAACGTTTATTTCTTTTTATTAGTTTAACTGATATGCGTTATTGGCTCTAAGTTGAGGTAAACATATTTGATTAGCTCAGTATTACCTTCTTCTCTTTCGAGCTCCTGTTGTATTTGCTACTTATACTTTATTTGCTGTATAGCTAAAGATTATGCCTACTATACTGATGTCGTTTTGTTAGTCTGTCGAACGATCACAAATCCACATAAGCCTATTTTGTCTAGGAGTTCATTGACTGCACCATGCAATATATTCGATCGAGCAAATTTTAAGGGACACTGGGGGCGAGTTTTTGGCCAAAATTGGTAAAAAAAAAAAAGAAAAAAAAAGAACAAAATGGTTCCTTATACCATTGGGTATCCAAAGAGAGTCAACATTTGCTTCCCCTCTCCTTTCCGGTTTTACTGCCATTTAAAGAGCTCTGCGTCTGAACATCTCCTCAGTACAGAAGTGTGGAATGAGATATACAACTGTACTATCTGATGGAGACGCAAGGAATCACCAAGCACCTAAATGAAGTGGTGGGATATGCTGCTGATGTGGAAATAGTGAAGGAAGAATGTGTCAATAATTAGCAAAGAAAATGACTGCGGCTTTCCTCAAGCTAAAGAAAGACACTACTGACGCTAGATTAGGTGGCCGTGACCGTGGTAAACTGAGGTTAGAAACTATAAAAACACTAACCAGCTACAACAGATTAGCCATCCAGAAGCATCGACATGAAAAATGCCTTATATGTTAACACTTTACCATTACAACAGACCAGAAGTCAGGACATCAAAAGAGCCGCACGGAACAGACTCTTGGGTTTCTATAGTAGAGCCATTGCAAAATATCTGTTCAGTTTGATGATAGCATGGTTAGGAGAATTCTCTCCATCTATCAGAGACTAGCTTACATTGAAATAATAACACGCCGTGTTATTAGTTCAAATGAAAATGTTCACTCACTCATTTTGAAAAACTTCCTCAAATAATTTTTTATTTCTAAAATGCAGTTAGAAATTGAGGTATTAAATAGTGTTTCTGCTTTTAAAATTCAGCTTTTCAGGAGCTGAGATCTGTGGTACGGAATGAGAAATGTTCGGCAGCGGCTTCAAAGATCAGTAAGACCCGGGATACGACTGGACTCAACGAGAGCAGGAGGTCAGCTACCACAAGCAGGTGGCAAAAGTAGCACAACAGCATAGAAGAACACAAAGGGAAGTACAGGCACATATAACTATAAACCAGGAGGGTTCTGACATGTAAAGCGCACAATTCATTGTTTCCTAACATACTTTTTTTTTTTTTTTTTTTTTTTTTTAAATAAAACAGCGTTTTTCTCAGAACTTCATTTTTACACTTTCAAAAGGTTTCACGCGTCTCTTTTTTGTCGAAGTTCAATTAAAAGTCCCCAGAAAGTTCAGAAGTATCACCTATAATATTCTATGCGGCAAAATACGTGCTAACACCAATAGTGATTTTAAAAAATCTATAAAATTGTTAATTTTAAAGTTTAAAAACTATAACAGTTCACTCAACAAATTTATTTAAAATATTTCTTCATTCAAACTTTTTGTGTGGTTCAAAACTCCAATTGCACACATGCCAACCTATTTTCTCAGATTCGTGCCACATTTTGATTATGCGAAATATTAACGTAATAACCTTTGTGAAATAATTTATAGCTCGCCAAGTATTTATCCAATTTGAATAAAAATCGGTTTAACAGCAATACAATTACAGTACATTTTAAAAAAAAATCATAAAAAATGTGGAGATTTGAAAATTTACTCCCAATGTCCCTTAAGAGAAACTCAACCCTTAAGCCGCCTCTGATGACTTACGGACATTGGCGAAGGTTGATTGGTTGCCACGATTATGGAGCTGCTGCTGTTACCTGCTGCTATGCGTCTGTTGCGACGGAATGCCATTGGCTGCATGTTCTATTGCGCTGTGTCAGCATTGATGTGTGTTGTGACTTCACAATGAACTGTGAGTGACATAACACGAGCCTGCAAGGTTCCAGAGTGTTTTGTTGATTCTTCACTGGCAAAGTGTCAATAGCCACAAACACCCGATTTTCTCAGAGTGGCTGAAATTGAGCTGTATATAGATAATAATTCACTGCTCTCTCCACGGTTTATGTACGTCTATTGTTTTTCTCTCTCTTACGTTAGCTTGATTTTTCCCCCCTTTTGCACTTTATTGATATAATTTATTACTGTACTGATTTTTGTTTTATTTTATATTATACTTTGAATTTCAGTAAGTCATGATGATGTAAGATAAGCTGATATACAAAAATACCACTAATATGTGCTATGCATCTCACTCAACTATCTCCTGGAGATCGAAAACGTCGGGATATGTTCGGTCGATTGACGCCGGCTGCCTATTGCGTGCTTGATTAGCACATGGTTAAATGAAATATATTAGGGAAAAAGTAGATAACAAAACTAATAAAAGAATTTACTTCAATGCCTGAAATTAAATTATGCATAAAGATGAAACGCTAAAATTACAATAATGATCTCCAGAAGTAGAGAGGAAGAATCTCATTTTTAAAAATATTGTTTAACGCCCGATTTCACTACTAAGACATCATAGACAGCAAATAATGGTGATACATCAGATGAAATTATTAATTGGGAAAGGAAATATTCTAGGTCCAAGTTAAAGGCACATTCCCGATATTTGTAATTGATAACGACTGAGGAAAGCCTAGAAAAAACCTCAATGAGGACCGTTTTAGCGGGATTCGAACCGCAGAGCTGCCGTTCATGACTCCATGCCTTAATGATCTCGGTCACCCATGTTGATTTCTCTTAATTTTGTACTTAACTATAGTAACACTGGGTTCAATGGGCAAAGATTAAGAAGGGAGAAGAATCAAAAAGTTAAAAAATTATATGGAACATTTTGAAATCGTGACAGTGTAGGATAAATGAGTTTAGCTGACGTAAAGATACCACCCCTGCAAAAAAGAGGAGAACTGGGTGTTGATGGAGCGTATTAAAATTATGATAGAATATTTGTCTAGGATTCAAAACCAGAAGAAAATATGTAACAAAGTTTTGAAGCTATATATGTCGTGAAAGTGTACAATGGGCAAGATAACTAAACTAGATTAAGCTAAGAAAGGATAGAAAAAGAAAGTGAAAAATAAGGCTTTTGGAATTTTACGAAATTACAATACTTGATAATACTTAGAAATTATACATTAATATCAGAAAAAATGAGCAGTAGAAAAATTAGAATGGTTCAAATTTTTTAAAAAAAATAATCTTCAACAGTTCAGAATTGTTAGGATAGAATGAACAAAAAAAGTTACTCGCAGAGAAATATAGAGCGTTCCTTATTTAGCCGGGCCGCGGATTGCGCGTATGTAATAGACAGTGCACGGAGCGGCAAACTTCTTGTGATATATTTATCATTAGTGTATGGCATTTAACGCCAAAAGCCAAACGCCAAGGTTTATAATAGCACATATGATCTGCGGAACCAAACAAGAGCGAAAATGACTTACCTTCTTGTATAAGAGAAAACTTAAAAAAAATATACAAAAGTTAATTCTATTCTTTAGTTCAAAATTATGCTCTTTAATATAACACATGAACTGAGAACGATAACACATAAGCATAATATATTCTATGAATGTAATTTTAATGGTAAACTAACTTTCATATTATAATAATATTTAGTTGTTGTTGTTTGTTGTTGATGTTAGGTATTTTCCTAACGTTTTTATACACTGGGGTATAAGATTGAATTTTCTAATGACGTATTTAACAGGTTTCAGCATTCAAGATAGGTGCAATAATATTAATGAACGTAGAGTTTTAACAAAGCAACAATAGCGCTTGTCCCTGTTTTAATGAGACAGGAGGTAAGCAATATATTTTAAAAATGAAACAAACTTCATTACTAGAAAACATGATGGAAATACATACTCCATCATTAAAATGTTCATCATCTGAATACGAAAAATGATAAACTTTTTGTTTAGTGCTTTCAGAGAGATGCTAAATAATAGTATTTTCTAGAATGCCCTTAATTAGATGTATACAAAGTCTACCGAATAAATTAAGAGGCTTTCAGCATAGGTGGAGAAGGGAGGGAGGAATTGGAACGTACTGGTTCCGATAAATACAAAATGTATTTTTTTTAAACAAGATATAAGCCTGTTGTTTGCAACATGCAGTCAGTCAAAAGTAAAATAATTGAGTGCCTAATATAAACCGATCCGTAAAGTTGAGTGTGTACGAAAGGTTATTTCTATAGTTTTAGGGTTAATTTTTTGTTAATGTAATAGTAAATATATTTTTCTATATGATCAGATCATTTGGTCGTTATTTGAAATAAAATTTACTATTATGATATCACGTTTTCATTATTAATAATTAAAATCGTAGACAGTGTTGTGAAGTATCAATTTTAATGGAATATTTTTCACAAACGAACAACTTCGAAATATTTTCAATCAATACAGAGGAGTCTAAGGAAGTATTTTTGAGACAGTTAACATAAGATCTGTGATTTAAGACTTCTAAGTTATGGCTTGCAATCCCCAAAGCATATACCCGTCACGGACTTTTACCAAGTTCCACTTGAAATTATACTAAACAATGGGTGATGTTTACAGCGATGTTCGTCATCGATAATATGCCAAGATAGTTGGTTACAATGTTTCAGTGTTTTCCATTGCAATAGTTCATGAATACAATAGGCAATTCAAAATAATTCGTAATTCAAGTGATTCTAATTATCGATGACTGAAATCAACTACAGCATGGGAAACATTTTTAAATGCTAAAAGATTAAAGTATCATACTTGAAACATCGTAAACAAAGATCCAATAAAAGGAAACTAAATTAAAGTTTAACATTTTTTTTACAGCAATTGCTCAAACTGGCGACTCCAGAAGTAAAACAGGAGCGACATTGGTGCAGATAAGTTTTCCATTCTTTAATTTATAATGATTAATTAGAGTTCTTTTAAATTATTACGGACGATCAGCTTTATACAACAATATATTGTAATATATGCTTATAAGTTATATATTGGTTTGTCAATGACGTAAAAGGTAGTGGCAGGGTGTTTCTGAGCGTTTACTTACGATACTTTATTGCAGGAATAAATGTTTCAAAACAAGTGAACTGAGTCTCGTAATTTTTACGAAGGCAATTATAAACCAGTTTCATATGCTATAAATTTTAAATACCAGAGTTATAAAAAGATATAAATATAATGGAATGAATATTAATGTCTATTTTCTAATATTATTTTGGAGTCAATGCCTTTATTATAATTCTTTCATCATCATTTAGTTCGTTTGTCTATTGTTATTGTTGTTAGCGAAGATGGATTTACCGCAAGAGATTTTGGCTCAAGCTGGAAAGGCTAAACTGTCACTAATATCGAAAAAATCTTATATTCCTTATCAGAAAGAACACGGCAGATTTATTAATTGAATAAGCTATAAAACACATTAAGAATATATAAGAAACTGGTGCAATTTTTCCTCGCCGACGTGCACGCTTGATATCTTTCTACTGACATGTGCAACAGCTGGCTCGTGAAGGTCATCCGATGTTAAAACGTAAGCCGAATTGTTGACACGCGCCTTCACCTTAACGAACTTGGGGAGCGAACTCTGGGGTGGCTGATTTCTCATTCCTTTCTAGATTTTACCTCTGTCAGGAAGCAAAGCAAAGGCACCTCTGGGGAAGAGTAATGGTTTCGGCCGCTAATTAGATATTTTATAGAACTTCTCGGGTGTAGTAGCGAAATCGAGGTTTTTAAAGAAAGGTTGCAAATAAGGGTAATTTCATTCATATTTAAAAGGGTCAAAGTAATCTTTTCATGATCTATTTGCTATTTTTAAAATTATATTATCGGTTTTGATTATATATATATTTGAGATGATTGTGAATATTGTTTTAAAACCATTCGGATTTAAAATTTACCTTGCTCTCATACCTTTTATATTTGAAATCAATTATTATTGCATTTGAAGGTATGAATATTTGAATATTAATATTTGTTGTCCAGTTTAGCATGTTGGTTCATGTATAATTATATAGTTTAATGGACCGAATACCATGGACAAATGATACTCAAGTTTGAGGTTGAACATTTATATGTAAAACATGTTTTTAAATTTAATTTTTATGGTAAATAATTTATATATATGGTGCAACACGAACACTAAAACACTAAACTGTATTTTGATTTTATACTTTTGCATTTATTGGGTGCGATTGTATATATGTTATTTGTAATAATTGCTAGTATAAAACTCTATTTATTTTTAATACTTGCTAAGCAAACCTTTCATATCCCATTTAATAAATAAACTACCAAGCCACGTTTCCTTGAGGACTTCGCATTTTTTTGTTCCAGTGTACTTCCATCTAAGTGTCTATAGATTGCAAAATTTAAATTTACTCATATAAAATTCTAGCAGAGCGTGGTACGGAAAAGGGTAACTATTTCGGCCTACTAATTACGGAAAGTCTCTGGTGGGACGACTCAAGGTTTTTTAAAGGTTGTGTTTTAGTAAGTTTTTTTAAAATATATTAAAGATCAAAGTAGACATTTTCATTCAGCTATTTTCCTGACATTTCTTCATTATGTTTTCTGGATATTAATACTGCGTACAGTCATATTGCTTAGATTGATTTGAATATTGTTTTAAAATCATACTTATTATCTTCTTATCGTACTTACTATTTTTTGCAAGTTATTGCAATTTTAAGTATGCACATACATTTCGAACCGGGCAGAGCATATTTTGGTGCCTTGTTCTTATATAGTTAGTCAAAGGGTTGAATGTGTTGGATAAATGCTGTCCAAATTTTCTTTTTGAATCTTTGTATGCAAAACACACAATTTAGTATAAACGTTTTTAAAACTTTTTGGTGCAAAATGCATGTTTAATATTTGATTGCATTCGTTTATGCCGTTGTATTTAATGCGCGGTTGTATTTATTCAAAATAAATACATATTTATTTAAAATAAATAAATTGTTTCCTTATTGTTATGGTAACATAATATTCAATTGATGATAGATTAATGGAATGAAAACCATTTGATGAAATGATTATTAACTGTGGTAATTTTATGCACTAGTGTCATAATATAGCATTTTAATAACGATTTTGATCAACCAACACTGTCTTATAGACAGTATAAAAAGATAAGTATAAAGCGACACTTGGAATTAAGTAGAATTTCAGTTTTATTGTTAGGAATTGAGTTTCTCGAAAACAGTTAAAATATTCCGGCCTCTTTTACCGTGGTTTTAATATGCTACCATAGCTTTCACCAACTACAAGCATATTAAACCATGGATTATTACAAAACAGTCTGGAAACGTTTAAATATTTTAATTATAACATCGGCCGTGAAAGCCTAAGAAATATTAATTGAGATTCTATTAGTATGCAAATTCAGTGGAGTGCAGTTATGCGATTAGTCTATAAATCTGCAGATTGTGATAACGCTAAATTATCTTGTTACGCTGTTAATGAATTACTAATCAGTTTCTTAAGAAGACGCGAAGTCAGTCTACTACAAAGTTAAAACCTATTTCGTTTCACCAAGTCTGTTATTCATTTCTGATATCAATTTGCAATTAGGTACTTCTATGCCCAGTAACTTCGACATTGGGTCCAAGTTCTCTATATTAAATTCGTTTTCCAACATTCCTTTATAAACAATCAAAATATTTCGGTGTTGTTAATTAACATTGGAAAGAATGAGAAGAAGACTCCTTACATGGAATCGAACGCAAAAGTCCGTATCAACCGTTCAAAATGTACGGAAATATTGTAATTATAGCAGTTCTGCAATGTTAAGTGCAGAGCTAGGTACAAACATCAATGTTTCAAGATATCAAAATTCATGCCCGTTGTATGGCAGTCATTCTGACAACTTAATACCCTCCGATGAGTCAGCAAGTTGTCCAAGGGCATCTCACATAACCTTAATCTTGGCTTTTGCGCTCGGATTCTCTACTTCTTTGGCGTAGTAACTTTATACATTTCGCATGTAGTAATAACGCAACCACATAATAAAATAAAGTACTAATGGATTCTAAAGAACCTTTATATACGAAATTCATCCGGTTAAATATCGTGCTATAAGTACAAAGTATGCTACCAACAATATAAAAATAAAGAATTATTTAAAATACGTTGGTGATAGTAAACATTTTCATTTTGATAAAGGCATTGTATTTTACTAATATAACATTTTTCATGCAGCAATATTTTCACATGTCTGTCTCATTAATCTTATTTTATCTTATTATTTGTATAATTTCACTTTATCATTCCTTCCTCTTAGAACTGCGTTATATAGTCATTTCACAGTCAGTTTATATTTGTTCTGTGATTCTGTTAATGTTTTCCCCATTTCCTTTCTTATTCCCCATCATTATAATACAATCGGGATTCGAATTCTAACTGCATGCTATCTCTTGGTCAACGGTTGGTATAGAGAAATTTCCTAAGCACTACAGTACAATAACACTGAAGCGAAAACCTTCCTAACCCAAAATTAGAGGGTCGTTTGCAGGCGCTGCACATTCCGACCTCTTACGGTGGGCTTTGCAATTACGTTCGATATATGCGCCCGCTTACTCTTGCCGTTATGTCCTGCTCACTCTAATTAAACACAAATGTGTGCTCGCGCGCGGGGTCTAGTGCACACCGAGCCCGACAGATTAAGACGGCTAATACTCGTAATTGCCATATATCCAAGAGCTAAGCGAAAAAACAGAAAATGGTTACCATGCGTTCTTTGTTAGCCTGTTTCGTTATTTTATCTCATTCGCATCAAAGGTGAGTTAAATACTTATCGTTTTGTAGATGCAAAATCTTTGTTTGCATTAACACATGTAAGCAAATATCGGCATTCAAAATAGGCAATTCAATAGTATACCACTTATTTAATGTGGTTTTCTGAAATACGGTTAACAACATGGAGTGTCAGAAATTCTGAAATAACGAACTATTATTTTTCATCTCGAAAAAAACTGCAAACAATACAATAACTTACACAACAGATAAGGAATAAGTGCAAATATATGAGAGTTGTCCGTAAAGTATCCAACCATTTAATATTAGCTAGCAGAATTGCACTTTAGTCTCGTGAGATGTGAAACACTCACCTCAGCGTGCCTTCCCCTTTCAACTATAACATGAACTGCCTCATTATGTACCGCCATGGGTGGCCGAGGTCGTTAAGGCGCGGAATGGTGAGCGGGAGATCTGGAATTCGAATTCCGCCAGGACCTTTCTCCCTGACTAAGGGTTTTTCCAGATTTCCCTCAGTTCTCATAAATGCCAAATGCCGGGGAGGAACCCTGGTCTGGAACGTTTCCTTCCTTAGAAATCCTTTCCCAATATAATATTTCATTTCATGGATCATCAGTGTCCACCGCCTGTGGTGCTTCTGTAGTAAAAATAGGTGTTAAACACCATTCATTCTTCTTAATGTTGACACGAACTGAAATCCCTTTCTAAAGTCTGGGCTGCAAGGGGGCTAAGACATTAGTTGATAGAATGTGAAACCTATATGAGGCTGGAATAAGAATAGATGCGGTAATTGTCAAGAACCACACATGTCTCTCTGACATTTGAGGTCCTACAGAAAAATGACAATTTAAGATCTCTCATGAGTGAGTGCCACATGCGACCGAATACTTTTCGGACAGGCATCGAATAAATACAACTGCGATTGATGCAGGATTGCCATGTTGCGTGCTTACTTATGTCATTCCCTGGGTGATCAGTGTTGATATCTAAATGCTCAAGAATACGTTCACAGAAAGCCGAGAGAAGCTAGGGCAAGATAATATAAGAGTCGGTAATACAAAGTGTAATAAATTCTAATGCACTAAATAATGATATACTCACAAATCACACAAGGACAACCTAGTTCTACCAGCCTTCATTTTCCATGCATTTGAGCATTTACTTATGAATTACTCATTACTCTTCTTAAGAACTCTTTGAGAAATTATAGGAATTTAACTTTGGCTTAAGTGATTTCGTAGCCCTTTGTGTGAACCGTAAGACATTTCCGTTTGATGAGAAAAGATAGCCCAAAGATATTTAGAAGAATTTTCCAAGCGGTGTCCAGTACCATTAAGAATTTTCCCCTGTGAGGGTTGTATGTCATCCTCTTTGCTTCTGATTCTCTCGTTTAAGTAAAGTTATTAACTAATTTACTTACTGCATTACGACTTGAAACTCGATCACCTAGACCCTTCTCTTCAAATAACTTCCTGACAGCACAGGCGGAATCGGCATGGATATGCAGATCATAAAAAACACTCGTTGTGGGATAAAATAATTAGACCTTTGGCATAAGTAAACTTAGCAGAATTGACTCTAGAATTAGAAGTGTTGTTTCTTTTGCTGTCAAAATGGGTGGCATGGGATTCATGGCCAAAATAGCTAATCGGTAAAGCCAGCCCACCCCGGCCCTTGTGGCTTGGCTGGATTGAGCGATGGCTTATCGGTTCTTAAAAAAATCATCGAAACAAACTCAAGCTCTCTTCTGCTGTTACGGGAGCAGGTATTTTTTCTGTTTTTGTGTTAATACAGCTCTACAATTAAGAGGTATGCGAATTAGGATTTTTGTATCCAGTTTAACGTAGAAATGGTAAACGTAGACTCAAAGAAACACATAATGTCACATTAGAGTGAATACTATGAAAGTATAAATTAATAGGCTTGCCTGAGATGTGTATATACGTGTGTAGGGCGTCTCATTTATCTTGCGCACCAAAAATAACTCATTCTAATGAGTCAAATGAAAAATTGTTTAAACAAAAGTTTTTAAATCATGGGGAAGTTCTTTCTGTGGCCATTCTTTTTATATCTCCATTGATGTGGAAGATATGGGACAGAACTTCGTTATTTTAAATGACACTATGTACGTTTTATTCAAGAATACATTTACCCTCTCCAAGAGTTATTCAGAATTGTATCACACTGTATTATTTAGTTAAGAAAACAGTAGACGTGGAAATAATAGATGCATAACTTCTTCTTTTTAACAGCACTGCAATGCATTTTTAAATTAAATCATTAAACCTCATCAATAATGAAATCGAATACACCATTATCTGCCAACTTATTTTCGCCGTAGATCAACATTTCTACTTTCTCTTCATGCGTGTTAATATTGTAATTTTACACTTTTACGCGAGAAAAATTGTAGTCACAGTAACTCAGTGCAGTATTAACTTATTCTGATGACTACACTAAGACGTAAGCTAAAGCAACGATAATTTGAGGGGTGAGGGAGATGGATTACTGATTCTACCTCCCTCTCAGGGCACCTGTATATTATATATATCAGAAATCATTAAAAAAAAAAAAGGAACTCTATTACAGCACTACATGTACAACCAAGGCATTAAACAGTTCAATTTCTTCAGTAACTGTGCACTTCTTATCCATTGCACGTCTACTGTATTCTTGATAAAATGGTGATACATTTTTGAATAGCTCTTGTAGAGGGTAAATGTATTATTGAAAAAATAATATATACGGTGCCATTAAAAATTAAGTTATATCCCATATCTACTACATAAATAAAGATACAAAAAGTATACTCTCAGCAAAGACTTCCCCATCATGTTAAGACCTTTGATTGAGACAATTTTTTATTGGAAAAAAAACTTTTTTGGGAGAGCCAGACGAATGGGACACCCTGTATATATTTATATATACATTTTTATATCAATTAAAAAGCTAATTACTCAAACTGTTAGAAATTAAAACATTGCATGAAACTCTTATAAAGAACGGTTTGTTACTTTAAATGCGTACATACTCGTAGAAAGCACAGCAAGTTCTAAGAGCTTAATAATGATGTGAAAGTTATGTTTTTCCGTTCGTCTATCCTTGGCTGTTGTAAAGGTTAAAAAGAAAGAAAAAAAAATAAAAGGCAGCCTCTCTCAGCTCCAAGCAATTACTCTTATGAACCGCAAGAGAGCCAAAAGGCTGATTTATTTGCTCAACGATCGGAAGTGAGATTTTACTTTTCCCTTTTATTTTTTTCCGCATCAAAGGATCGGAATTTAACTGGAAATAAGATGACAAATTAGTTTTTTCTTCCATCACTGAAGATGGAATAATGAGAAGGGAAAGGTAGAAGAACGAGTGGAAAGGGAACCTGCTTTAGCCATCTTTCGGACGAACTTCATTTCTGCTTTCCACCACCCAAGTTACCGGGTATTTTACAACGTATAAATTCTTCTTTTTCAGTGCGGATGAGCAACATTTAAGGATCCTGTTTTAAAATTATCTTTGTCAGAAGTCAGTTAATTGATTTGTTTACAAAATAAGTTGTGAAAATTGTCATTTTGAATTTGTTTACTTCGACTCTCCACCAATGTCACTTTATATTGACTTTTCAACCCGCTAGCTTACTGTAACATATTTAACAGATCGCTAGAAAATGTTTCTTCAACTTGGGCATAAAAGGCCGCGTATTCCAATACAATCTCTCTACTAAAATCAAATGTTAGGTTCATTGAAGATCTTCCTTATAAATTACTAGATCTAAAAGGAAAATTCCAAAAGGCTTATTTTCTGAAAACAATATTCTATCAACTACATAACTTTGTAAAAGATCTGAAAGTCACACTTTTGCAATTTGTTAAATTCAAGCAGCATCTACTCCATTTGTTACAAACTGAACGTACTACGAACTAGTACGTGTAACTGTCGGTTCTTTTACTGGGAAGTATCCTTGAACCACATATGATATTTGTATCATAAATGTAGAAGAATAGTTTGTGCTTTGTCAAACGAGTGCCTCAAGAACAAGTTTGAGGTTCTATAACGTATTAACTGTGAGTATATGATACTGTGAAAAATGAAAACTTCTTATAAATTAGCAATAAATGGGAATTTCGTGTTACGTTCACAATAGTAGGTAGAATTGTTTAATATGCAGATTAACATAGCTTAATCTTTAAGATTTTCATTAAAATATACCATATAGTCTAATTATAAACATATTGCTATAAATTACTTATTGCACTGGAATAAACAAGCCATTCCTCTAAATAAATTCAATGAAATGACATTACATTTTTAGTGCAAATTTGTATAATGATACACCGCTCGTCCTAGTCTGCCGAACATAATCTCTTTTATTTTTTTTTATCATGAACACTAACCTGAGTTATAGCAAATGATCAAAGTGGCGTTCATGTAAATTCAGGCAATCTTAACTATTTTTGATAAGATTAGCATACACAAACGCAAAAGTTTTAGTTTTGCTATTCTTATATCGTCTTTCTGTTTATCTACTGTGTGAGGTAATTTCTATGGACTCTTGGTTCCCCACAAATCATGTGCACGCCGTAAGACCTAGGGAATGTCAGGCCCATAACTCTGTGGAACCAAAACCTCCTTAGTCTCCAATGAATCATAACGACTGTGGGCTTGACCGAATCTTGCTGATAATATCAAATTTTTTCTCTCATTATCGAATAGTTATTGAAAAAATGGAGCATTTGCTTACTGTTTTTTTTTCAATGGTGTTTTAACGCCCGTTTTTACTACTGAGGCACCACAGGTGTGGACACTGTTCATACATGAGATGAAATGATAAATTGGGAAAGGATTTTTTAAGGTAAGAAAAGTTCCAGGCCTAAGTTTAGGGTACCTCCCCGGCATTTGCCATTTATGAGAAAGAGAACTGAGGAAACCTCAGTTAGGGAGGACGGTCCTGGCGGGATACGAAGCCCAGAACTCCAGACGTGGCGGTTTGCTTACCATATCCCGCTAAATTTACAGTATACTTAAAAAAAAACCACACAAACCCTGTTATGAACCTTGCTATTACAGTACAACATACAGAATTTTTTTTCATTATTAATTGTGTATTTTTGCACTTAATGCCCATAGTTTTGCGAAAAAACATATAGCTACGTAAATGAAATCACGCCTCATCAGAGAAAGTTGTTAAATGCGGATCAGTAATATTCTACACAGAAATTCACACGAGTTACATCGCCACACAGTTGTAATTCTTGGGCTATAACCCCTCTGTAAGACTCTAGTTTCAATAATTTAGTAGATATATAGATTGAGCTTTTTGAAATGTTTATTTGATATAAACTTTTTTTAACGAACACTCTGATGTTTCTCCAACATCATCAAGTTTAATTTTATGTCGTTTTCGGTTAGGAATTCACTCGTTTATCGATCCTGTTTCCCTAAATCTAAGTGCAAGATTAATTTATTTATTTTTAATATCTGTATGTTGAACTTTGACATCAGAAATACTCTCTACATAACGGCCTATGCACTTCTCCATAAGGTTTGTCATACGCAAACATTGTCTGTTTTGTTAACTAAATTTAATTCACTAAATTTAATTCACAGAGCATGAAATAAGAAATAAGTCGACGCATTGCAAGCAAAATACCAGCTGACTTCATGACAGAGTTATATTGATGGGGAGGGGGGTTACAGATCGATAACTCCTGGGATTTGGCAGTCAACTGGCTGTTGCTGTCCGCTCTCAGGCTCGGCAGATGGCTGACGGGACACTGATTTAGTCTCTTAATACTTTAAACATTTTTTTATTATCTATAATAAAAGATATTTAGAACAGTATACCGAGACGATATGAGAAAGCGTGTGTTGCTCATAGTGCTTTGTTAAATTATTAACACTTTTTAAGCGATTAAAGACAACAGTAAGTGTTATGTTCATGTATGACATCAAAAATACACTTATGTTAAGAACCTAAGCAAAATTTTGTGATTATAGGATAAATATCTGATTTATAAAGTAAATTCATGTGTCATTCAGTAATATCCCTTGAGTAAGAGGCAAATGGAGATAGCGTTTAGTCAAGTCTTGTAAGTTGATTTTGTGACTGAAAATATTCATGATATTAGCACTGCGGCTTTTCTTAAAATACGCATTGGCTAAAATCCATTGCAGGTATATATTGTAGTCATATGAAACGCTTTAATTGCACTTAATTCGCTGACAAATATCACATTTCTTCGCTTAATATAAAATGGAATACATTTTCGATTACTATGTTTAAATAAGTTATTATTTACTGTGAATAGCTAGATGAAACACATTTTCAGCTCAGCTTTGTTTGAATTCCAGAAACTAAACCTAACATATACTTTAAAATAAGCTATATCATGTTATTCTTTAATATTAATTCTTTAGAAAGCTATAAACTTTCGAATTCTGTAAAATATATTCCCCTCGTTGTAGCCACTAAGCCGCGATACTTGATATTTCGCTATTGAAGTTAGCACTTTTACAATGCAAATCTTTACCGGCGGCTCGTGCTATTTCATTTCCTTTAAGACAGACAAAACAATACGAAACCAGACATGGCTATTATTATGTATTTATGATAATAAAAGCACTTTCAAATTAAAGATCTTGCAAGGACTCCGCTCTCTCTGCCATTTCTGAGTCTCTTCTGTTCCTCTAACTAAAGGTAAGAGCAGGATTAATCTGTAAATAGAATTAAGTTAAAATTTGATTCATAACCAGTAACAGTAAATAAGATCTTTTTCAATGATTCCACTTTAAAAGCATTTTAGTAGCACGGGTATTGATCTTACATTTCTTTAATACTTTTGAAGGCTTGAGTTTCTTCCGTTAAATTAGCATTGAACCTTACATAAATATGAACAACATTAAGTCACTTCATTTATAATACCGGCATAACTACTAATAATACGGGCTCTACATCAATCTTTAACCAAGTGGTAGGTTTCATAAGTTTCTGGCCTGACGAAGCTCCAACGCGGGAAATAACCTTATCTTTGCTTATTATTATTGAACAATTGCGCAACTCTCATGTTTATCAGTGTCTTCCATATGAACAACAAGCGATGTGTGCATTTTTGTAATGTTGAAAGTTGAAAATTGAGCTGTAATAAATATAAGAAAAGGATTACTCTCATAGAAATGAAAAACTGTTCAGATTTGGCGTATGCCTTTATGGTGAAGCTTTCTCTTCATATTCAACCGTAAAAGAATGGACTAAACAGTTTCTATTAGGACGAATAAACACCAAAGATAAATTACGTGAGAGAACCAGTATACCGGAAGAATGTCTCGTTGAAGATTGGACGACAGAGACTAAAACTGAAAGAAATGGTTGCGGGGTTGGGCTTTTCAAAAAAAAACTATCGTCTTTAGAATTCTGTATGGACTTCTTCATAAGAAAAAGTGCAAGAACCTTTTTCAGTTTAGAAACAATATCGAGTGAAATGCTGTAAAAGGCTTTTGATCTTGTATCAAAATAGAAGAAAGTTCTGGAGTTATGTAGTGGCTTAAATCTGGTAAGGTATCGCTAAGAAAAGCAAGGATTGTCCAGCCCAGGAGAAGAACCAGGCCCCAATTTTCTGGAACTGTAGAAGCATTCTTTTAGTTAGCTTCAAATAGAGAAACATCAGTGTAAACGACGATATTTTGCACTGCCATTCGTTGCTGTTGAGTACCAACTATCCCATCAATTTAGTAATGTTTTGGTGCTTACTGACGCTAAAAGTGTCCTGCAGAGATTGCAATATCGCAAGCAGCAAGATGATGTTCCCGCATGGTGTTTGAAGCTACTATGGCAGGCATCAGTGGATCAGATTTTCACTCGAGTATATGTCACGTGAAACTGTAGACTGCTTGCAAAAAGAGGCATCACCGAAGTACAATTTCAAGATCTCCTGCCACCTTAACAGGATTTCAATCCAACGATTACTAGTAAGGGCTACCAACTTTGAATAGGTTACTATCTCGCAATCAACGGCAAGCACAACACGTCCATAATCATTTATATCACGAAAACTTTGGTTCTTGGACTCTGCACAATCAACATGGCGTCGTATTTTATAGATGTCTACAATACCTGCCATTTTCGTTTCCTCTCAATATATGTACTCTCCTCTATAACTGCAATAAATTCGTTTACCTGGCCGTATCATCCGCTTTTTACAAGATGTTCATAAACTTGACTTTAGTTCTCTCACTACATTTCCTACCTTCTCTATTCACTACATACTTCTATCTGATCCGCACACAGCCATCAAGTGACTTCATTCCTTAGTTTAGTCTTTAAAATGATTGGGTGGATAAATGGTCTCGGACCGAATATCATAAAAAATGCGGACTATACTACAACCTTCGACATAAACTGTGAGCAGCAATTAAGAGAGAGAGAGGGGGGAAGGGGTATACCGAGTCAATGCATCAATCAGTGTAAATATCTAAATTTCTGTTGTGAGTGAATTCAGAGAATTGCACCATCCTCCCTACAGCCCGGATCTAATCACCAGTTTTTTTTGGCATAAAATAAGCGAAAAGAAAATTTATGATTATTGTGAGGAGACTGATTAATTTGTTTTATTAATGGGCGGTTTTTAACATCTCAGGTCATCAGCGTCCCATTCAATTCAGGACGTGAAATGGCCAGTGAATTTTGCTCATCTTTTTCATGAGATTCTTTTTCGTGCCGTAAATCTATAACACGGAACCCACGGCTTACTTTCCTTGCGAACGAAGCCATACTTAGTATTTTTAGGCCCGAAAAAATCCACCGACTCTAGCCGGGATTGAACCCGCGATCTTGGGTTTATGAGGCAAGTATGGTTACCGCTAGACTCCAGGACTGACACTGTGAAGGAAAGGAAGCTATTTTGGAACATGTTACAGGCAAAATTTAGGGCTATTTTTTTCAAGGGCATAGAAAAACTAATTCAAGGATGTGAAAAGTATGTTAAAATTAACGGGCACTATATTGAAAAGTGACGTACTTGTTTTCTAACCTGTAAAAGCAAGTTAGACCTGAAAAGAAATGAAACCTACCTCGCATTAGACAAAAGAGCGAGGGGCCAAGTACTTTCACTTAATATTGTCGACTAGAGTTGAAGGGATATAAAGGGAGAATTTTGTTGCATTATTATATTATTTCCAACAAATAAAAATAAATTATACTATTTATACATATTGATATGTTTAAAATATTGGGATTAATATATTTATTTTGTGGAATTTTGATGAAACCTGATTAGTCAGCTATAAAGTATATAGAGCTTAAATTTTGCAAAACTTTATATTTTGGACCATTGTTAATACAAAAATGTCTTTTCTTTCTCTATTTTGCTTGTACACTTGAGTCACAAATTTTACATTATTACCCCATTTCTGCATATATAGTATATATCTGATAATAAATATATATTAAAACATGTTAATAACGGAAAAAAATATTGCTGAAAATAACTGATGATACAATCAGACTATATACATTTTCATTCATCCCTTTAAAGTTAATTACTTTCCATTTCATGCCATATGTTTTTACTTATAATTCGGAAACATTTCTTGACAAAAATAAATACTTTATTAGGTTTTAAATTTCTATGTAGAAATGAAAATATTAATAAAATTTTAATAAAAATAATATCTGTAATGAAACAAATGTACAATATAATACAACTTGCTAATGCCGATTGCAAATATTGCACTAGTTATTCAGTGTTCTATTCACAATCTGTTTCAAATGTGTTAAAGGTAGATTTTCATTTTCGATGTTTTCGAAAAAAATGGTCTAATTTGTTTTGTATCATAGCATCCATAGTGACCCCTTGTATTTTCGGAAGAAAAAATATAAGCCCTTAAACTATGATAGTTGTAGTCAAGCTAGGTTCATTTTCTGTGTAAAAATAATTCAACTTTTTGTACCTCTATTTACTTTATTGCCCGCTGTAAAATGTTTGCATTTTTTGGACATTTTGTTTTTGTGAGAACATGAAAGATTTGCAATTTCGAGAGTAGCTGCAACTCTCCTGAGTTCAAGAACATATTCCTAGGGATGTGATTTGTGCATCAGAAAATTCCTTTGATTCTGGCGGTGTTCTATATTTTTTCCTCTGGAGAATGAGGCAACCTATTGTCGGCAGATTGCAGAGATGAAATTGCTCAGGTTTATGTGCGGTCTGAATTTGTAAGCAGTTACTTAACAATTCCAAACCAAATAGCTCTAAAATATTTTATTTTGCTCCTGAATTTCAATGCCGACCGCAAAAGTTAACTTTGAACTTTCCTTTTCCAGTCTTTCTTCGTATCCAATTTCAAAAAGCTTGTCTGGCGTGTTTTAGCTCATGAATAATGAAAAAGGTAGAGTAGTGACTTCCAATAAGCATGGGACAGCATTTTTCAGGTTGTGCCCGTCAAAGAGATCAATAATTGTCTAAGGTTATGCACTGTTGTATAGTATCAGAGGGAAAATAAGTGCTTGTTTAGCAGCCCAACCTGATAGACACTCATTAATTGAACATGTTCTTGTTCTGAACAAAATGTAAAATGGAGACCATGGTGAATCAAAACAGTTCAAGCTATATTGAAGCTGCTTACCCTCTGCTACCTACAGGAGAGCTATGGGATGGGTTGCCGCCAAGTAATACTCCATGCACAGTTACACTGTTGCGGGTACTTGGAATTTCTCGGTTCTAAACGCAGTGCTCTGGTGGTCATGCTGTAGTTGCTAAATATTTTTATTAACATCTGGAAATAATTATATTAACTTTTATTGTTTATTCATTTTAATAAAATAACATAATAAACTTTTCACATCATTAACAATTTAGTACAATTATAATGTATATTTATAATTAATATAACTTCTTTCTTCGCGTTGAAATTATCAGATCTGTATTCAGTGATTGTGAAAGCATGTTAATTATTTCATCTGATAAATTATTTCTGTTCTGATGCTCAATTGTTAGTCAAGTTACGACTGAAAGCTGTTGCAGTGCATCTACATAACAAATGCATTGCATTTCCCATTGCATCTACCTAGCATTGCATCCCATTGCGTTGCATCTACAAGCAGATGTATCTCCCTTTGGAAATTGGAATTGTTGCTAAAGTTGGAAAAGTTTGCTGTGCGCTGTCTCATCAATAGTTGGTTCGTCCCCGCTATTACTTGGAATAGGAGCAATGCTGCAGTTTCAGAGGATTTACTGTCCAGCCATACAATGGTTTTTTACAGAGACACTCATGTCACCTACTAGAATTAGTATATGCCAATTTCCATCAAGGACAGCAGCATCAAATTCAATTCTTTTTTTCCTTCATTAAAAACGCTTTAAATACTTTAAATCGTATTGATTTTGTCTTAACATAACATAAGGTACTTTCTTTAATAACGTAATTTTACCAGTTCTACTGGAAATTTTTCTGCAAATTGTGCAATTTTTAAAATTAATTATCGCGCTATTTTTTATTTAATCATTTCGGTTTACTTTTCTTGAGCTCTAAGTTTCGAAAGGATGAAGGAAGAAGACATTTCGCTTCCTGTAAGACTGTGTGAAGTTGAAAGTTATATTTGTTCTCCTTATACAATTATATTATTTAAGTTACAGGCCGCCTGAGCGCGGCTGCTTACTGCTTACTACAGCAGCCGCAATTGGAAAACGGGATATACATTCCCGCTCGTAAAGATACTATTATTGTTTTAGTATATATTTATATTTTTAATGAAAGCATAAAATGCTGCTGTATTTAAAACTGATAATAAGGATCACTAATATGTGTTTTAAGAGACGATGAAAATGATGCCCCTCAACGGCAACACTTTGCCGCATTTGCGTAGGAAATTCCGCATATAATCTAACTTTTCTTCCATAGAAACAGGACGATTCGGAACACGTTTCTTGTCATTGAGAGATCTTGCTCTCGTAACTTTTTAACAAATCGGCGAACGGTTGCTCTACCTGGAACACAATTGCCAGGGTGTTTTCTTCCTATCTCTTCTCTGCAAGAGTTTTTTACATATGTATCGTACTTAAAAACTCGCTATTCAAGACTATAGTGACATAACTAACGAAGAACATTTAGCATACACTTTACAGAAACGAGAACATCGAATATCATACGCATAGACATTCAGTGACAAAGCCTCCCTCAAACTAATTACAAGCTGCTACATGCACATGAATTATTCGGCTTTGGCGACTGCCTTCTTTCAGTATGAATTCGCGATCTATTGGCTTAAAGCTCAAATAACCTCACTGTATTGAACAGTGCTTCAACGTAATATCGAGTTGATGTTGCGGTAATTTTAGATTAATTTCCTTTTATTGTAAATGACGGCCCATATCCATTATTTATTTCATTGTAGTTTGCTAGTTTCTCACTGTGCGCTGTTGTCTGTAGATTCGTTAAGGTTGCCTATACTAAACCAGAAAAACGGCATTTTTGCTGTAAAATATATAATTTTTTTGCTTTCATGTTTAAAACGGTACCAGAATATTAATGAAAGTTTCCTTAACGATTAAATCTCTTACACTTCTTTATTATTTCTCTTGGTAGTCATTTTCAAATTCCTTTTCTGTTTAAAAATTGACTCCTGAAATGATTGTTATATTGTATACACTGCAACCATTCAAATGCTTTTTGTCGTACATTTACGGCACGAAAAAGAACCTCAAGCCTGAAAGAAGAGGCCTCTGAGCAAAATTTGTCGGTCGTTTCACGCCCTGAATAGAATGGGACGCTGATGACCTCAGATATTAAAGAGCGTCCGTAAATAAAACAAATCAACAAATTAATGACTTTTATTTTCATAGTCGTACTCCCTACGAGTAGTTATTTTGGTACATTTAGCAATGTTTCAGCTGTGACTCTAATCTTTGTTCATTATATGAAACCCTAAATTTGTGATGAAAATAGTGCTTCTGCTTGTACAGATAAATCCAAACAAAAATAATGTAACACTATTAACAATGTAACTAAATTAACAATAATTAGAAAAGCAGAAAAGGATAAAACACAATGAAAAGTCACAGATTTGCAATCGCTATATTTCGAACTGCTAGAGTTCTTCTTGCCATAGCAGTTCGAAATATAGCAAATTTGATTGCAAATCTGTGACTTTCGTTTTATCCTTTTCTCCTTTTCTAATTATTATTAATTTAATTACGTTGTTAATAGGGTTACATTATTTTTCATATATATATTTTCAGCATAAATATTTGCTACAGGAAAATAGAGTGCCAAGGAAAAGAACTAAAAATGACCGCTGCTAGGAAATAAATAAGTCATTCTTACATGACTATAGTATTATAAAAAAGGCGTGAACATTTTTTATTGTAACATGTACTTAATTCTTTAGCTTCATTTTTCTGGGAACCAATTTCTTGGTTTGTTTCTGCATTGTAAATCCTACTGCTCATATAAATATTATTTTATATGTGTTGAAGCAGGTTTTCTTTTTTAGTTGTAGGCCTCCAAGTGGGTGGGTGCCTGCTTAATATGCGAATTTATGCTCAGGCTATTTTAACAGCTTTTTAAAAAGTTATCTCAGAGTTATTTCGCTGTTTATCTAGTTCAATGGGACTGAGGAAACGTTTTTTAATGAAAAAGTACACAAGTTTATCGCTGCACTTTGTGGTTTATTGATTAAAAGTCTAGGAATTGTTTACATTTGTGTTACAGATAAACGCTGATCGGCAGAGTAATGACACTTGACCTTAACCTTCATTAGATTCTTTTGTTTTCCTGCCCGGGGCGAGAAGCGAGCGTTTGTTCTTGAATTTGACCATGAATTCACGATTCCTTACCTCACGCCCTGGGCTCGTATGAAATGTGGGTCAGTCACCATTATCAGCACCCAGAACTTGTGCGGTTTACTTCACGCGATACTTGTTTATTGGCTACGAATATGCACTAAAGAGAGCACTTCCACCTCACTATTATAAAGGTGTGCAAATCCCTTGACGTGGAGATGCCCGAACGGGCTCGCCTTACAAGTTTTTTACATACATCTCCCAACATGTATGTAACTTCACGTGGTTTCCAGACCTTCACAAATACATGCGCTAAGTTCGTATGATGAGACGCGAGGTTTTCAGAACAACAGCGACAACTTACAATTTTGTAATCTAAGAAATTGACTGAACCGCATTTAGCTCATATACATCATACGGCGTGAAATATCAGGAACCCTATGCGATCAGAGTCCACGCCATAATTGCTCTCCGCTCGAAGCATGGTCGTTAAAAATACACAAAGCTTGTTCACATCTTGGTAACTCAGACATTTTTTAATTTATTTTGTTGACGTTCCATTGTAAAATCAAATTTATACTATTACACGTGATGTGACAAAAACATTCCATTAAACAATATACAACGAATAGAAAGCACATCTAGATTAATATATAAACATTCTAACAATACATTTATAACATACATAACATCATAATATTATAAACAAATTAGATATTATCAGATAAATAAATACAATTAATTATGTCACATTAATAACAAAGCGGCTCTTAAATTTGCTTCAGCCTGGAAGTTTTCCTCCAGATGGATTACTGTATATCAAATAAAATTTTATATGGATTTTTCTCCTATACTATAAATAAAATATAAAACTTTTTCCTGTATTGAAGTTTGATTTTTATATCTTTTACCTTGTCTACTTATATATTTTTTAAAGATAAACACTTTTATCAGCTCAATCTTACGAACATTATTACCAAATTTGGTATGAAAACAATATTTTCTGAGGGAGGTAGTGATTTGTACAACATTGATTAAAAATAAAAAATGGGGAAAATTGAAATATCTAACTAAAAACCTCTAGTAGGCCACATATTACCTCAAATACCTGTAACTAAAACAAACAAACAAACAAACAAAAAACCTATCTTTAATGGTAAATTTTTTCCACTTAAGCTTTTGAAACTTTAAATACTATTTATACTTTCCACTCTCAAATAAAATATAATGTATCAACGTTATAAATTCAGGTACCTTCGCCTGGTTAGCAGAAGGGTTGAGAAGTCTAGCAGCGGAATTAGGCAGTATTGTTGGCAAACTATCGAGTAAGAAATTCCTTAATTCCTCATCATTCACTCTTGTGAGATTTATTAGTACTGCATTTGAACTTGAAGAGCGTCTTTCATACTGAATTGTTGCTAACGTAAAAATAACAAGTTTAATACCAGAATATTTAGAATAATTTGAGAATAACAACACGTTAATTTGCATATTTGATATACTGGATATTAACCGGGGCGGAGGAGGATACTTGGACACCTCAGCCTCGCTCACGGCTACGCTCCTAATGGGGCACACCCGGGAGGAAGGGGTGAGATGAGGGCGACACAAGGCAGCCAGGATTCATGAAGGGTTGGACTGCGTGGTCCCAGACAGAATCCTTAACATGTTTCCAGATAGAAAACCCAAATTCAAGTGGAAGGTCCTACCCCCTGAGTTTTGCGAGCCTCTCAGAAGCCGTTTCTTCATACCAGAAGAAACCTTTACAAAGCGCAAACTACAATTGAAATGAAATGAAGGACCGCAAAATTCGTGGAATGTAAATCGCAGCATTCGCCTAAGTGAACAGGGGAAATCAGGAAAAAACTCAAGTCCAGGATGACCAGGCCAACTGGAAATTGAACCTAGGACCTCCCGAATGCGAGTATCAAGAGTTACCGCCATCCCGCTCGGTATTTTTTATACATCCAATTTAATTAATGAAATAAAATCTGAAATAGTGAACCATGGTGGTCTTGAAGTTAAACTGACTCCACTTTGTCAAGTTCAAAAATGAAATATCTCATAAAATGTACATAGGTAAAAGTAATTTTAAATATAATTTATTGCAAATCTAAGGCTTTAAAATTAAAGGGCTAACAATGCAGCATCTAAAATGTAGCTATTAAATGCAATGATGAATTTAAACCCGTAATCTGTAGTTCAATGTAAATGTATCTTCTAAAATATCAAGAAAATTAAATTTAATTTTTAGAAAAAGAAGATACGTTTATATATTTATAATATATTTCTAATCTATTTAGAAAATATGGCAATATATGATTCATTGGTTTTCTTTTGAACATATTGATAATGAAATTATATTCTTAGTGTTTAGTTTTGATCACCATGTCCTTCAACTGAGAGTAAAATAGATTAATTACATGCTTGGCACTGTGTGAGCTTTCAACATATAGTCGCTTTTCGATATAGAGGTGCAGAGTTGCCATGTATCGGGATGAACAGATGCTTATCCATATACTCGCGTGAAATCAGCAGACAGTTACAGGCAGGTCGGTGAAACCCTCGCAGGAATAGCAGTGCTGACAATGAATGTCGGTTGAACGTTAAATACAGATCGTAGTCTGGATATACCAATATTTGTTAGCGCTACATGGCGAAGCTCACCTTTATCAAGTAATTAGATAACTTAATGGCTTTTGGTCTCAATAATTGGACTATTAATATATTTTTAACAAAGTGCAGCTTTCTTTCTCTTTGATCCTTTCTCTCTGCAAATCATTTCTTCTTTACAGTTACTAAAAAGTCATTACACTTATTAAAATGTGGGCATTTGTTTCTGTTTTATCTTTTTATCTGAAGACTGCAATAGTTTATTATTTCACACTTAGTTGCATCAGTTATTTATGAAAGGATTTATGTAAAACAATTAAAGTTTTGGGAAATTAAAAAATAATCTTTTAGCTTCAAATCTGCTCCTATAATATAAATAATTTTGTAAATATTTTGCATATAGATTAACATAACCTGATAAGCAAAATTTAATGTAATATGATATTATATCCTGAGAAAACATTTAAAGTTTTTTAACATTCTAATTTAAGCCCTTTCATAAATAAAAACATTAATTTATGTTTATATTTTTTCCATTTATTTTATTATGTACAGTCTTTTTACTTCTTGAACATCTATCACAATGTTCTTAAAGAAAAACAAACCAATGCTTATAAGTTACATTGTAAAACAGAATAAAAAGAACGTTGAACTTTTCACTTTTTGCCAATTCAAGGTCTCTAAAGGAAAGTAAAATTTGTTATAAACTTTCTCAGTGTTTGTAAAAGTCATGAGAAATCTAATCATGAAATGGATTTTATTTTGGCCTCCACATAAGTTACAGTGCATATGAGGTACTTTGAGAGACAAGGGCGCATTTTCAAACCTGCACTTCAAAAGAGAAGAACAGGTTGCTTTTGGGATTTTCTTTGCAGTACCTTCATGATACAGGAAAAAATAACAAACAAATTAAGATTGACAGGATTTCAAAACTGATATAAAATACTGATTGTTACAATAATTGCTAAAATAATTATTTTTAGGTAAAATCAGTGCTGCCATATTCTGTTCAAATATACTCTGCTCTGTTAGTTTGTGAAAAGAGTTAACTCATTTGATTACTGTTCTTTCATAAATGAAATCAAACTTTAGATGATAGTTTCACAGCGTTGTATTACAATTTCATGACTAAAATGTGCATCGGCTACTGTAGAATTTAAATTCTTTCATAAAAACCCGATTCTGTTGTTAAAGTTATTAAAGTAACGGACTGTTTATTACAAAATTATTTTTTCAACAATATATTACATATCATTTTAGAAATCTTTTTATTTTTGCATTTAAATATTACTTTGCATTTCAATATTACTTTTATCGTTTTTAAATATAACTTGTTCAACAAAAATACCAAACTTTTTTTATTAGGTCTATTTACGGACGCTCTTTAACATCTCAGGTCATCAGCGTCCCACTCAACTCAGGGCGTGAAATGGCCAACAAATTTTGCTCAGAGGCCTCTTTTTTCAGGCTTGAGGTTCTTTATCGTTCCGTAAATGTACGAAACGGGACCCACGGCTTTACTTCCCTTCCAAAGGAAGCCATACTTAGGATTTTTACGCCCAAAAAAGATCCATTGTTACTGGCCGGGATCGAACCCGCGATCTTGGGTTTAGGAGGCAAATATGGTTACTACTACACCACCAGAACCGACATATACGAAACTTGTTCTGATGGAAATACTCGCATCGCTTATACTAATGACATTATTCAACAAACATTTATTTCCAGTATCACCATCATAATAACAAACGTCAAGATTCTACCCAGTAGGTTTAATTTATATAAAAACTGATCACTGCAACCCTTCTAGCATTATATCAGTTCTGGAGGTGTAGTGGTTACCTTCTAACCTTTTTATTTGAATGTGTCTTTCTTTTGAGTGACAGGTTTGCTGAGTATTTTTTATTCATGACAGATATTTGCACCATTGTTTATAAATTAAAAGGATTTCAGTCAGTTCTTTAAATTTTAATTCTTCCAGAGATATCACCACGCATGCACGAATTGTAATCGACTTTATCGCTTCCATTTTAAATACTGGTTTAGTTTATTTACGAATGCTTTTAATATCTCAGGTCATCAGCGACCCATTCTATTCAAGGTGTAAAACAGTCTATAAATTTTGCTCAAAGCCATCCTATTTCTGGCTGGAGGTACTTACCTTCCGAAGGAAGCCATACTTAGAATTTTTACGTCTGGCAAGACCTTTTGCCTACGAGACAAGTATGGTTACCACTAGACCTTCCATTTTAATGTGTGTTAACACTTATAAAAATAATTGTTAGTGTTATTAGTTTAAATATTTAAATTACATTTTTGAAAAGCTAAAATAATACACCAGCTAGAAATTTCAAGAATAATATATTTTCTTCGACCTGACATTAGAAATGGAGTAAACTTTTTCCTAGAGTAGTAGTAACCAGCCAAATCATTAGTTTACCTTGGATACACGAAGCATAGTTTGCACTGCAGTTGTTCTGTTCTGTCTTTAGTCTTTTTTCTCTTGTTAACAATGGGGTACATTGCACGCCACATGAACGAGCCGTGGAATTTTCAGCAGGAAATGCATAGTCATTGAACCGTATATTACAATTTACGGAAATATGGTCGATATGCACCAGTGTCGCTCATGAGCATGAGCTGGGATATTACTTTTTTTTTTTCCTATGCTCATTGAAATCTATGTAAGCGGGTCACGCCGAGATGGGGCGACCGGGACAAACACCGACCCCAATTGTTTGCTAATTTCCACTGTAACATGGTAGTAAATTTGGGAATATTACGTTACACTAATTCTCTTTCATAATTTATTTTCTTTTCAATCTACGAGCTCAGTGACATGTAGCGTTTGCATATGAACAAATAACTCTCTATAAATCTGGGGGGGGGGGCAGCAGACTACCTATTTTCCATCCAATGAGACGGATTAAATCCCGTTTGAGATATGATTTTTTCTAGCTTTTCCTACTCTAAAAATTAAAGTAAATAAAATAAAATATAAGTAAATTTTAGGTACTTAAAGTTTCAAAAACATTAGAAGTGTTAAGTAATACTTATTATTTCGAAATCTTTTGATATTTTTCGTTGTGTATCAGAGTTAAGCGTTCTTATTGGAAAAATTTTCTTATCTTATGATTTTTAAATTTTTGCACAAGAAGAGTCACAAACAAAATGAATATACCTTGATGTTAGTTTAAGTTAAAGTAAAAAAAAAAAAAAAAAAAAAAAAAAAAAAAAAAAAAAAAAAAAAAAACTCCGAACGTAGCTCTTTTCTTTCTTTCTTTTTTATTTTCATCCAGTTTCTTTGTTTTCTTCCTTATAATAGTAATTTTTTAATATTTGCCCTTCTATTTTCTGAAGCTTTTTATTTTATATGGAATATAATATTAATAACAGTTCTTATACTAAATTTAAAAACGAAACTTTTTAAGACCTTCCCGTTACAGAAAGAAATGGAAGAAACAACTGTTAAGGAAATCATAGTTTCCAAGACTTTGATGTAAATTTGTTCTTTGAATATAAATTATATTCCCAGGTAATAAATATTGTACTAACAGAGTGTCTATTTTTTGTTTCTGGCTTTTAATACATCATATTTTTATTAGCTTTACACATACTCACCTTAAGAAATTTTGAAGAACATAAGCCAAAGTTAACAAGAAGAGCAAACAAGTTTTTGTGCAGGAAGAATAACAGCTATTAGTAGTTTATTAATTACATAGCACCTTACATCTATAGCACCTTACATCTATAGCACCTTACCTCTATAATATAACACATTTAAGGGATAAGACATAGTAAAATGGAAAAAAACGCAGGTAGTTATTGACACAATAAATTTATATAAAACGATACTTTATATCTATGAAAAAGAAAGCTGATTAATTTAGTGGCTAATGAATAATTAAATAAAATATATTTACTTTATTTAAAAGCTATATCTTGGACTTGTAAAGAGAATATTAAAAAATAGGCTCCGTAAACTTCAACTGCTAATAATAAATACTAAAAAAATGGAAATACAAAAATGGGTACTTTAATAAGTGATAATAAACTGTATTTTGGTAAAGATCAAATGTAAGCCAGATCTAGGATATGCGAAAACGAAACTCCAGGTAGAACATAGTAAAATGTAACGAATAATAAAGTTAAAAAACGGGAATATGTGATAAATATGCAAATATCTAATTTTGGAAGAGGATACGAATTTGATAAGGACTCAAAGGATTAAACATCTTGAGCCAATTTACAGGAACTAAGAGGACAGCATAGCTAAACTTTTAAACGGAATAAAAAGTAAAATTAATACAAAGGCGTTATTGTTCAGAAAAATTTGCAACAAAACATAGCATTGAGACACTAAGCCCTAGGGAATGAAAAAATATTAAGAAGAATGAGCTTCGAAAGAGATTTAATTAATAATATACAACACATTCAGCTAATAAACATTCGGGATCTCAGAGGAATGGAGAATAAAAGGTAGCCTATGAAAATACCTATTGGAAAATGATACTCAAAGACATGCAGAACACATGGAGATTTTAATTGAAGGGGGGGGGGATTACCTGTAGTCTACAGCAGAAGATACCAGAGCATTATTTGAAGTAATTACGAAGGCTTCTCTGAGGACTATGTTGTAGCTGTGAAGTACTTACAAAGTTAATGAATAAGGCATTCAATTTCAAGCACTTCTAACAATAAAAATTGTTCTAAGCTTCCCTCTCCCTATTCCCAGAGTTAAGGGAAGTAACCTTTTCTTCTTGTCCCCATTCTGGTCCCTCTTATCAGTTTTTTCATCGACTGCCATGCGATCGTCATTCATACTTTCATAACAAAACAAATACAGAAAAGAAGATTTGTTTATTAAGGTAATGTTTATTCGTTGCAAATATTTCATTTTAAAATTTCTTTTTTTAGATTATTTTGAATCTTAAATATCAAAACAATTTTTTACATATGATAAAATAAAACAAAAAAAACTTATGTAGTATTTTATAGGCTTATTTAGGGATTAAAGTGTAAACAGTTAATAAAATTCATACTCTTATTGAATAATATATTTAATTTAATGACATGAATTTCTTGTCTTAGGGAAACAACAGAAACGTATACATACATAGATCTTTACTAACTACAGGTATATGAAAAATAACCGACGATAATACTCATCAACATATAAGGTTTAAACCTAAGGCATGTTACCGGTCCTCACGGAATCTTAAGAAGATTTGAATTTAGTTTATACTTAGAACCTATAGATGTCAGAAGGCAAAAAACAAAAAAACAAAAAAAAAAAAAAAAAAAAAAACCATTAATATTAATTTGGCATAAACATGACGGAAGTTTAATTAAATGTGGAGTAATGGAAGTGACGTTATGTAAAAATAATCTTCTTGCATGTACTTAAAGCTGAGAAAATAGTCTTCAGCTCAGGAAACAATTGCAAAACCAATAACGATAATTTAAAATTTACAACTTATAGTTTTTTAGTGATATATGAATTTAATTAAATGTGAAGGCTTCATTTTTTTATTTACTTTTCTGCTCTTTTTTGTACTATTCTGTCCACTTCAACCTTTATAAAATTATTTTATTATTTTAATTGTAGTTTAGTGCTTCATTGATGGGAATAAGAAGTATTTGTTCTAACACAGTTGTTGTAAAGAATACTTTGCGGGGGATTTAACTTTAATAAAAGAAATGATTTATAAGTAAAAATGTGTTCATTTTTCCTGGGAAGATCGTAAAACTTTTAAATGGGATAAATAGGTTACTGTAGTAGTCTCGTTACTTTGTTGGCGAGCTGCTTCATTTGGGAGCTGCCGATCTTAATTTGAATGATTAACTTGTAAAAAATAATCACTGCAGTTTCAGCGCAGCACGATTCTGATTACAAAAACTTAAACAGCAACAATGACGAGCTAAGGCACATTTTAAACTTATCCTTAACAGAGAGTATGTGCCTGATGCACCAGCCACGCATCCTTTCTGGAACGGCAGCGGATGGCAGCGGAGAAAACCGAACGCTTCAATTTCGGAGGTTTGAATATTATCGCGCCTCTTCTTAAAAATTCATCTTTCATGTAGCGTAGAGTTTGAGTTAAAGTGTTAGTGTGGAGGTTGTGTGAGTTAGTAGTGTGCTGTATTGTAATTTTTTTGTTAATAATGAATGAATCAAAACGGTTAATATGCCTGAAATATGAGAGGGAATATGAAATCAAATAGAATTTTAAGAAAGCATGTCTCTATAGTACACCCCGAAATGTTAAATGTTATCGCGCCTGTTCTAAAAAAAAAAAAAACAGTAACCATACGCTTATCACTCTGAAATGTGCAACAAGAATTTCAATTATGCATCCAGCTTTAAACGCCATCAGCGAGATTGCCATGGTGGTGAATCAGCTAAAAAGCAAACAATGACTTGCAGCTTATGTAGTCATGAAGCAACAACGGAACTTCTGTTATTTGAACATTTAGAAGCAGTATATGAAATAAAAGTAAAATCGGAGGAACTATGTTTTTCATCCTGTGATTATTTTAAAATCTGGAAGCAGGAAATTGAGGAGACAACGGGGTCGAAGTTTGTAAAAATTTGTGGTTCTTGCACTGCTTCTGACAATATTGTAAGACATTGTTATGTGTGTCATCGCTCAGACAATTTTGTTTCTAAAAGTAAAGTCGTCAGACACTTCGCTTTCTTTGCTGCAAGATGGAAAATAAGCCTTTAGCGCCACTTCAAATTAAGAAACATGGCACTTATGCAGTTCCGAATACATGCAAAACTTATACTGTTAAAAGCGCATGTCTTTTCCCGTATAATTATAATTTCCTTTACGTGTTATATATACATTACCGTTTCCTATTTGATTTCTTTATATACTGAATGAGATAAAGCACTAATATGCTTCAGGAACGTTAATATTTGGCGTACGATTACTTGTTTCTGTGCGTTACAATTGTTACATCCGCCTGTATTTGTTGAAGTCGCACTACCACTTAGTATGGAATTGGGCTCGGTTTTCCCCGCTGACGTTCGTGAAAGGAGGAGTGACTGGTGCATCAGTCACGTACTCTCTGTAAGGTTAAGTCATTTTAAATATAGCTCATCCATAGTTAAAACGGTCTCTTATGCTTGATTCGCCATCATACATTTACACTGAGATGTTTTACATTATTGTCTTCGAATTCCATCGTTTAAATCAATTTTCATTTGCCGGTAATACTCCTTTTTACTCATTATATCGTATACTTTAAGTGTATTTATGTCTGCCTTCTACCATTTCTACCTTTTTTTTTTAGTGTCGGAGCAATCTCTAATATGTATGAACAAATAGATATAAATGTTCTTGCATTAAAGCCAAACATTCATAAATCATTGAAACAGTTCGATGCACATTTTATAATTTATAATAAACATCTTTAATTTTTAGCAAATTATTACAAAAAAGATTTTTACCGGGGGGGGGGGGCGGGGGAAAGAGGGAGAGAGAACAATCAATGCCTTTAAACGGGATTCACTGTTAGAAATTAGCTTTGCCATGAGAGTTTTACTATCTTGTAAAACGCAACGGCATTTCTCATTCAATCAGTTGATATTGGTTGCTTGTATATTTATGCTGTTTGCAGAACAGCACATTAAATTAATAAAATGACATCAAATTGAAAATTACAATCAAGGAAATCGTGTTTCACAACAGCAGCTTATGATGAATTGACCATGCAATCTATGCATTTTACAGATGAGACATGACAAAGCTGACGGCTCTAAAATAGATGAGATATAAAGCGGAGTACCCAGTCAAACCGTATATATGCAGTAGTTAAAGTACTTAATCTAATAGGCTACGATCCACATATTACTATGTAAATTTTTTCATTAGATTATTTGTTTTCAAGATTTTAATATAAGAGAACCGTTAAAGGTTCAATTATTCTTTTCGCTAATCTTTGCAGCTAATTTTCTTGCTTAAAATATTATGTGTATATTTTAATCATAGCTTTAGCAGTCTTTAAAATACTATTATTAGTAACATATTTAATTTATCTGTAGATTAAAATCAAGACAGCTTATTCCATTGAAACTATGAAAACTATTAAATATATCTCCAACGTTGCCAATCCAGTGAATTGGAATTTCCCTATCATTTACTCGATTTTCCCCTAAAATAAATAAGGTGCCCTTGATGTGTAAAATACTTTGAAAATCAATGAAAATCAAAGCGTTTATTACTATTCTATAAATAGGTTTTAGTGTTTATTGAACAATAAATACATATTTTATGCTTTAAAATGCAGAGTATTATATTTAAACATACTTCTGTGTATAAAATCATATCAAATACCCATAAAATCACAAATACGTCTAGCATCACACATCATTCGCTAGCAGCAAGATATTCCAGTTTCCATTTAAAATCATACATAAATCTAGATTTCATATGATTTTTGTATGTGAAACCTATAACAAACACTCTCTTCTATTACTCCCGTGCTGTGAAATAGGTCTGCAATTGCTGAGTTTACAAGTTTATTCTTTGTTTCATATTGGTTACAGAAGAGAAGACCCTCTCCACAGAAGCAATAAAGTGTTGTAATGTCAAAATATGCTGTACTAGGTCAATAAGGAGCGGAAAGGCCCTTGCACTGTCATTTTTATTTACTTGAGCACTTTAGTCCCAAAAAGCTCCCACAGATCTATCTTACCTACATTATGAATGGTAGTATTGCGCAATAATCATCATTTCTTGTCAATGTCATTAACCTGCTCTTGTTGTATACAAGAAGGAAAAAATAGCAGCTGTTGGAGCAATTAACTTGAATGTTTTGTCAATGACTGAACGTTGTATAATTATTTTATGTTCATTTCGTTCAAATGAAAATCTTTGGAAAATCTGATATACACTTTCAGCCAGTAAACGTAAACAGTTGAATTGAAACTGATGTTACCTCTAAAAAGCCTTTAATTTTGTCATTTAAAACAACTGTCATTTTACCACCCAAATATCTGTTCCATTTACCGGGGATATGTGTACCTAAGGAGTATTTTAAGATAATATTTTTACCGCCACGGCTCGCCCAGGTCGTTAAGGTGCGAAATCGTGAGCGGAAGCTCTGGGATTCGATTCTCGTCTAGGGCCGTTCTCCTGGACTCAGGTTTTCCTCAGTTCTCATAAATGACAAATGCCAGGGAGGTACGCTGGAATTATCATTCTTGGTCCCTGGCCTTGACTGCAGATCCAGTAGGTGAAGTTATGCTTACTTTATAAGCTCTTATTTCTGCTGAATGAAAGCACAGCAAGCGGTGGGAAGCAGGACAGCTGAGAGACAGTCCTAGCTACTCACAATCGTTGTGCAGTTGAAAGCAAACAGTTTCGCGATAGGGAGTGTTGTGAATTTGTGAGGCGTTGATCATTACATAAATTTAATATGTTATCAATGCTTTTTAAGTTAGGGTCCAAAACACTACACAGTGTGTTGTAGTTTATGCTACGCTGCGTAGATATTTTTCTGCATGTACTTTTCACAACAACAATATCGTAATTGGAACGTCATCTGAGTTGTGTTGTGTATGAAGCTGACAAAGATTTTCATAGGTTTCTGCTAGTCACCTGGCTTGCTAAGTATGAGCACTGAGGAAAACCGGAAAAAAGGAGGAAGGCCCTAGTGGGAATCGGATTCCAGACTCCCGCTCATGACTGCGCACCTTAACAACCTCGTTATATACATTTATTATATTGCTATTTAATTTAACTCGTATATTACACCATATTAATAAACTGAGTTGGTCCTGATGTTCTAGTGGTAACCATATCTTGCCTCATAGATCGCGGCCAGAGTCGATGGATTTTTTTTAGAATGTAAAAATCCTAAGTATGGCTTCTTTTGGAAAAGATGTAAAGCCACTGATCCCGAGATTTACTGCACGTTAAATAGCCTAGAGCATGAAGGAAGAATCATCTGAGCAACTTTTGTTTCATGCCATGAATAGAATGGGACGTTAATGACCAAAGATGTTAAAAAGCGTCCTTAAATAATATAAACTTAGTCTAAAATAAATCAAGTAAACTGTGAACACAATGCATCTGCAAAGCTCACACTGAAAATAATTCTGTACCTGCAATCGTCACACATTCACTCTGAAAAGTAACTGTGGTAATACTCTGTACTCGATTACAAATATATTTACTTTGAAGCAACAATGAGAAAATTATGTAATTGTTTGGGGAAGAATAAGGAAAACTCTTATATTATTGCACCAGTGCGTCGGATTCCGGTGGGCTATATATTCCCCTGACGATAGTTAATATAGCTACTGAATTACGATTCTTATCAGAAAGTTTTGTCAAGAAAAGGACATTTGGAATTTAGTGTTTAGAAAATTGTAATTGCAGTTATATAAAAAAATCCCAAATTGCAATCGGAAGAAATTTTCCTCGGATAAGTCTAATTTCCGTATTTCCTTATGATGGGCATGTTTTCCCTAAAACTAGGAACATTTCACTAGGTTTGGCAACACTGTAACCTCTCATAGTTGAACACATAAAGGCAAGCCACGCGGACAAAAATGTAACGCCAGTACTCCCCTGACATCGGAGGTGACGTAACATACATACTGAACAGCCTCGCGTGGCCATTTCAAACACGTCTTTTGTTTCGCACCATTAACAACGATGGTTGTATTCCAATATGGAAGCCAAGGAGAGTCTACGAATGAATGTTCGTGAATATAGAGAACGTAAGAGAAACAGAACTTTACAATAAACTTATACAAATGTAACTGAACTAAACAGCGATGCTGGTAACACTGTATCAGTAAATGATGGCATGCTGCAAAGCACTATTGAAAAGCCGTTAAGTGCTTATGTGCCTCTGTTACAAACTCAGCTTCCTAACGAACTTTAAATGGCAATTCATTAAAACGCCATGGAATTCCAAACTGTTCTCAGAGCAGTGGTTTTAGATAGTCAGAATGTCAAATATATTTCTCAAATAAATATATCTGAAGGTTTAATGATTTCACATCTGCCATTTAGGTAAGCACCAAGTTAAGTATTGGCAATTATGGGTATCTATGTGCCAAAGTATGTGATACCATAAACATAAATTATAGGGATTCGATGGAATTCCTTAACGTTTTAAATACAATATCGTAGCCTTATTTCTATGACGATGAAAAAATGTCAATGCTATGAATGAAGGGAAGAAGAGCAAAAAAAAAAAAAAGTACAAAAATGCAAATTTATTAAAGATGCATGGCATTTTGCAACATTTTTATAAAGATATTTACGTTAGAGGGATTCCACAGAAAGGCCATATTAAGGGGGAAATAAAATGTTTGATTTTTATAATTCAAGAAACATTATTCATTATAATATAAGTCACCGTGAATGCTCACAATCCCAATTGCATTTTGTGCTGCAGATCTTACCATATTAAAATCAAAGCGATAAAATGCAGGACCATCTCTATTTTGCTCGTAATGTGTTTTATGTAAACTATTGAATTTAAAAAAGATTTCTCTGTTTTATTGCATTTTGGCTCTTCTTTAATATATACCATAGAGCAGTATCATATTGAAAAAAATTCTAAATATATTTTCTGGCGTTTTTTTATATTTACTGCATATTGCTGTCAGACAATCCAGCGTAACGCAGATACAGTTTCGTACATTTTTATTCACGCCATAATAATAATAATAATAATAATAATAATAATAATAATAATAATAATAATGGAACACACTTTCCTTCTAAATTATATTGAGCATATCACTAATTAAAACTATTAGAATTATTTTGCTTTCTAAAATCAACGCATTTTCTGCAATGGGGCGAAACTGACCGACAAGAGATTGAACAGTTGCTAAAGACCTATGTAAGTGCAGAAATAAAAGTTTTGTAAAGAATGCGAAAGCACTAGGTAAAATACTACGTGAACACAAACAATGCCTAAGACAGCAATGTCGCATGAGGAATGGATTGATTTATTTATGGACGCTCTTTAACATCTCAGGTCATCAGCGTCCCATTCGACTCAGGGCGTGAAACGGCCGACAAATTTTGCTCAGAGGCCTCTCTTTCAGGCTTGAGGTTCTTTTTCGTGCCGCAAATGTACGACACGGGACCCACGGCTTTACTCCCCTTCCGAAGGAAGCCATGCTTAGGATTTTTACGCCCGAAAAAATGGGCGGGTTCGAACCCGCGATTTTGGGTTTAGCAGGCAAGTATGATAACCACTACACCACCAGGACCAACATGAGGAATGGAAAATAATAAATGCTGCTAAGATGAAAGAAAGGCATAAGTACAGAAAAACTAAAAGGGGAAGAGATTAAGGATTAAAACAGAATTCAAACAGGCTCAACAACGACAGACAAGGTACACAGAACCTAAGGAGAAGATTTTGCTAATATTACAACGCCTAAAACAGCATTATGGAAAGTGCAGAAAATTTTTAAAGAAATACAAAATCACCACCGAAAAAAACACTAGCTACTAATTTAGGATAAAGAGGGCACTTAAATACACCTGGGAATAGAGTTTTAAAAAAATAACCACCCCAAGATATCAAAGCTGCAGTCTTAAAATCCTACGAGTAACATTTCGTACAATTAACAATAGGCTCCTGGAAGAAATGCTTCTCAAATTAGCAGAATTTCGTCCAGCACATGCACATCTCCAATGTAACATACTATACTATGTAGGAACATACATTGTACATGAAACTGCGAAGTTTTTTCTTGTAGCATGGCATAATAAACAACTATCCGTTTAGATTGAATATCGGGAGTTCATCTCAGATGGTTTGTGGCCAGAATGAAGAGTAATGCTATGAAAAGTCTTTGCTTAAGTAAAATAGACATTTCAGATAATCGGCTAATTCATGATGTCAATGGAGTAAATGGACATTGAAGAATGGACCTTTTTCATGGCAATAATCACAATGAAATCTTCAGGTGCACCCAAGAAAAAGGAGTTAATAAAGCAATCTTCCAAATGGAATTCTCAGAAACTATATATGGAAACAACAAAACGAGATTCAGGTTACCCATTGGAAGAGTAAGTACTGCCGTTGGTTGTTGTGATGGAGAAACTCAGAAGAAATCGTCCTTTGATCTGGCGTACGAATATGTTGCACACAAACGTCTAAGAAAAGTGTTTTCACAACTATTATTGATTCTACCTATCCTCGAACACCGTGAAAGGGTTTTCTGCAAGCCATTTTAAGCAAAAGTATACAACACTAGAACGCCCAATGACGGTCAATTGACTGCTTTTGGTTTTCGAACGCTCATATTTTTCACTGTTTTTTTTAAGTATTTTTCTATGGTTTTGTAACTTTTAATCCCTTTCATTGACGTTTAGAAAACCAATTTTTTTCGCATTTCAGGCGTAATTTTTTAAAAATAATAGCAAAATTGCCACTGGTTCCCGGATGCAATCAATTGATAACTTCCTTACCCACGTTTCTTACAACGTGCATTGCGTGGCTGTCATCGACAATAATCATCACTGCACAACAAACATGTTTCAAACGTAGCATAGTGTGCGAGTCATTGTTTATCAGCTCTTGTATCCGTGTCTAAAATTTCGCTTAGGTTTCCTTGTGACGTAGCTTTCATGTTGTATTCAACTTCTTCTTAATGGGGCAGGCTATTTACTAAGTGCACATAATGCATCCCTTTCGCAATCGTGGACTTTCTGAAGCTGAAATTCTGTATAACAAATTTCTGTGTGTACATAAACTGTATTTGTATAACATGTATTTTGTACATATACTTTGTTACAATATATGATAGAATAAAACCAATTCATATAATAAAAGATTTCTAATTTTCCAAGATTACATGCGCATATACTTGAAATAAAATAAAAAAAAAATAAATAAAACCCCTTTTTTATTTGAAGAAATCATTTATCCTGAAATGCCTTATAATAAACGAACAAAAGAATAGGCAAAGGAGCTTGGTGACATAAACATATGTGATGCTTCAGCAAAAACTATGAACATATTAATGTCTGAAACCAGAAGTTCGACTCAAGCAAGATTCGAGCTTGGCTCGCAGCTCAGAAGCCATGTTGTTCTACATTACTATAGTTATTGGTAAGCGATAAGTAAGAAATTTCTTTGATATGAGGTCAGAATTGCATTTAATGATGTGATACTGACCAAAACCAAGTATACAAAAAGTCACTTGGGAAGTTAATGCAAGCTGGATTCAATCCCGGATTACTTTCAGAAGCAAAATCGTTCCCTGTACACCATAACAGTAGATTAGAAGGTGATATGCAAGAAATTCAATAGTTTTCGGTGAGAAAAATGATTAAAAATGCACAAGAAATTAGTAGCGGTCAATTGACCGCTAACGGCCGTTTTAGGGGGTATTTAAAGTTCGGGCGTTCTAGTGTTAAGCATTATAAAATGACTTTCTAAAATATTTGAAATTAAGTTGATTGGAACTTCTTCGAATTTTATCATGGGAAAGGGCAATAGATGCGATTGGAGGGTAAATGAGGAGGATGGCATGGATAGCTTTGAAAGCTGGAGTTACTATGCAAAATACTGAAGAATTTGTTCACTCTGTGAGTAATAACGTCAAGCACATTAGCGTTCAGGACACATTGCAGACCAATGTTCATGAAGTGAGGGCCTATCTTCAAAAAGAAAGATTCGAACATTTTTCGACTTTCCAGCTATCCTCAGAATTCGTTACACGAAAGTAATGAATGTATATGTGATACAGTATACAAATCTTGTATCTGAACAAAGAGCCATGCACCGGGTTCATAAGCGAAAACAAAAACGGTTTGTATAATATTAGGGAATATTTTGAAACTGCTGTATTTAGTTGTTCTGCAGTATAACGCGATGTACTTGTATCAGTGTAGAGGTGTGAATGTGATGCATTGGAGGCTATGGAATTGATTATCTCTGCAGTTTGCTGTTCATCTCTGCAGATTAACTCATGCAGCTCGTTGTTCATAATATGCAGCAGCGAAGGTTTTCTTTCTTTGTTAGCATATATTAATAACAATAAACATTTATTTATATCCAGCATTTGAGTTTAATGTGATAACATATAATTTGAGAAAAATAAACAACGTGCACAAATATAAACAAGTACATAAATAAGATTTAATATGTTCATAATTTTATGTATTATGACAGTATAGATTAAAATTATATAACTATAATATGTTCTGGTCCAATGTATGTATGAATTCCTGAGATGTCAGATAGTCACAAATTTCAAGTCAAACAGTCATGGATTATTTTTTTTAATCGTAATTACATAATAATTACATTTTTGTGATCTTTTTAACGCTGTATTGAGTCTTAATTCTCCTCTTGAAATGACTTTTTTGAAAATTACTTTTGAAATAAGCTTTCAGAGAAATGTAGCAAAATTATATTTGCTCTGTAAAGGGAGTTGACAAAAAGTAGCCAGTAACGAAATATTTCATGAACCAAATATCTAAGTTCCACTTATAAGCCGTGTCTAATGATCATCTTCATTTTTTTCGTCGGGCAATGAGGTCAAAATTCAGAGTTAAAACGCCTCATACAAATAGGATAAATATTTTACTGTAAAAATGTATTGTAAATGTCAGGTAATCACACTCGGAATTGCTCATTAACAAGAGTGATGGATGTAAAAAAAGACGTTAACCTTATTTCGAGGTTAACAGGGAAGTTATGGAAACATATGTCGCATTTATGTATTAAAAGATTGAAGAATTAGAAAATTTATTCATTGATACACAATAACTAATGGCAAAACAAGCCACGAGAAATTTTATTTAATCTAAAACCACAAAATTTAAAAGATGTCTATACAGAGTATGAAACAAAAGGTTGCAAAGAGTGAAAACGGATAGGCTGATCGTATCTTTTGTTATTTGTTGGTAAAACGTGGCTGAGATGGAGATCATTTGTTTTTCTGTCATCTAAATGCTCATCTTTTCTGAAAGTGCATATGAAATGTAAACAGAATGCACCCATAATTATAAATTTATATTACCAATAGTACAGACACCCCACATGTACATAGAAAGTAAGGCCTGGTATATAATTTGATATTGACATTAAAGTTCAAGTAGTGGTCCATAGTTCATAATTTGATAAAAATTTGGCTCACCAAATCATATAGTAAGCAGTCGCTTGAAAAATCCAGCAAATATCATGAATTGTTGATTGATTTGGTTTATTTACGGACGCTCTTTAACATCTCAGGTCATCAGCTTCCCATTCGATTCAGGGCGTGAAATGGTCGATAAATTTTGCTCAGAGGCCTCTTCTTTCCGACTTGAGTTTCTTTCAATTGCCGTAAATCTACGGCATGGGACCCATGGCTTTACTTCTCTTCCGAAGGAAGCTATACTTAAGATTTTTACGTAAAAATTGTTTTCCATTGATCCTGGCCGGGATTGAATTCGGATCTTGGGTCTACGAGGCACCACTACACCACCAGGACCGCCGAAGTTTTTTGTATGCCATCATTGTTGGCAGATATGTCATAACAGTTTACAAAATGTTTCCGTCTCACGTTACGCGTAGCAAAGCTCGATGTTCATTTGAATTGATCGCTTCCGTGTCTACTTTAAAAAGTTTCTTGCAGTAATTAAATTTTTCCTGAAGAAGCGGACGGCTATGCAGATCAAAGATGAGTTGGAATTAATGAAACTTTCGCCATTGTTTAGTATTTCTGGAGTGTATGAGAATCAGCACCAAAGATGAAGAGCGCTCGGAATGCCCATGGAGAACATCATAAAAGATATTATTGGGGAGGAGGAGGAGGACACGGTGACATAATAGAAGTCTGAGTGAAAGTGCACGAGATTGTAAGCATCTGAACTGGCGAATGCGCAATATCATATCGGACTTATCAGTGTCGTGTTTGGTGAAGTTTAACTTTAATTCACCGTTACACACATGAGTCGAGATCAGCAGTCAAGAAACAAACTGACGAAAGTGTCCCAATGAGGAGAGAAAACCATTATGTCGGCTGACTGTTTCTATTGTTCCCCAGAAATAATCCTGATTCACTTTTGGATGAGCAAAATAACAACAGGAGCCTATTAAGCAACATCTTTGGTTAATTTGAAAGATACTATGATGAATAAAGCCCAAGACTAATGCACAAAATATGCCCTTTCACTAGGGCAACTCGAGCAGGCCTGCATATTGACAGTAATAATGTGTTTGAGCTAATCTTTGAATTGATTGTTCATCCACTATTTAGCCCCAGCGACTTCTTTATCTTTCCGAACTTATAATTCTGGCGAAGATATTTTCATAAATGACTTGTGATCAACGCGGATTTGAAAAAAAATTATTTTCCCGACGGGATGAAAAAAATTTATCCACTGTATAACTCCTGATGAACGCTGTAATTAAGGAACACAATATTTTTAGGAAAATTCGCTTAGTTCGTTTTTTACCCAACTTTTCAAAAGAATCTTTCTCGATGAATATGGAGTTTATTCGTTAAATAATTAAAACATCTGTACTATATAATTAATTCAAACTTGTAGTGTAATTCATTTTGTTTTATGCTCTTTAATAGCATTTTAAGGAAACATAAAAAAGCGATTATATCGAAAACATTTTCTCAAAAAGCAATGACTTAGATCCAATTATCACGGTCTATCCTTTCAAGCCATTTTCAAAATTCTGTTCATTGGAAAATATGTTGCAGTAGTTTGAAAGTATGATGTATGTTTATTGTAATGAATATTTTATCATGCTTACGTTAACATTTTTTCTTCAGTTTGTGACATTGTAAATTCGAAAGTCGTAAAAAGCTTTAATAATTGCAGAGTTATGCCAGTTTTATCCAAATGATCGCTGCCCATTTCAGAATGCCATTCATTACAAGCCAAAAAAAAAAAAACAACAACAACATACAAATACCTCAAATGAATCTGCAATAAACGCTATCACTGGATACTAAATAAAGAACAAAAAAAAAAAAAAACTGCACTGGTCTACCTGGGGAGCATGCCCGATGAGCTGGCGGTTCTGCATGTATTCGTGGCTCTAGTGGACATGATGACCGTGCGCCAATTTTCCGGTCGGCTACAGCCATTTAAATTTTACGGCCGTCTGCCATACTATTTTTTCAGCTTCTATTTTATGCACTGAAAAAAAATTACAATGAACTGAAAGCTGACAGAAAGCTAAAACACAAACTGATTTAGGTGGAAATACAACCGAGTTAAACCTTTGCCAAATCAGTGCAAACCCATTACATAAAATATACAGGTGTTTTTCGAGAGACGCAGTACATGAATTTGTTGTCCGCTTTAATCAACAACACCGGGAAAGAAATGAGAGTGCATTAGGCTATTGATGCGGGTTAACATTTATGTGTGATGTCATTTGCTATAAAATTGTTTTCTAATTACGCTTTTAATCAGTACACTAATTGTTAAAACATTGTTTCAAAGTTAATTTGAATCATATCTACTATAAAAAGAGTTTAAAGTGCAGAAATATTGAACCAAAAAAAAATAAAAAATAAAAAATAAATAAGATTATGGATGTCGACACAAATGAAAACATTCAAATTAGATCAAATCTGCGCATTTACTGTTATGTGACCAATGATCTCCAGTGTGTCGCTAGGTGTTTTGTTGTGCTAGTGTGTTGAAAAGTTATAATATTTGCTTCTTCATTTATTTACCCAAAATATGGAGTTCCGATGGCATCGTCATTAATAAGCTAAACATTTTAAAACAAGGTAAATTAAATAAATCTGGCTATATGACACATTCCAAATTTAGTGTACAAAAATTCAAGCTACTCTTATAAGTAAGGTTGCCATACCAGTAGCAAACATTCAGGAAATTCTGTTACGACATTGCGGAAACAAATAATTAATGACTGTGTTTGAGGATAATGTATTAATAACAATAGAAAATAATATTAAACTGTATTTATTTTGTATAGTTATGTAGGTTTGAAATATTTTTACAAACGTTGGTTGCGGGGTTCATCATACAAAAAAAAAAAAAAAAAAAAAAAGGACCATATAAACATATATCCAAAAATCCTTAGTTTTTGAGTTATTAATGTAAGTTTACCAAAATAATAAAAAAATCCATGTTAACACATATCCATAAATTATTAGTTTTATAAGATTTAATGATAGTTTACCAAAATAAGAAAATAAAAGTCCATATAAACATGTCTGGAAATGCTTAGTTTTTGAGTTATTAGTGAACGATTATTTCAATGCGTTTTCAAATTACAATGTAACAGCTTAAGTTCGTAACCGAAAATAAAATTAATTTTGTTAAGTAATCGATTGATGTTATCAATACTAGTCTGCTGCCGCACTAGCATTGCATACTTATATGACAAAATATTATACGCAAAATGCAGCAATAGCACTGTTGAAGGTTAGCCATTTATGTGATTTGGTAATAACTCTAATAAAGATGTGATAGAAATAGTTATTTCAACTCTGGCGTATACTATTATTAATATCTCAAAAACTAAGGATTTCCGTACATATATTTATATGAAATTTTATTTTCTTGCTTTAGTAAACTTTTGTTAATAATTCATAAAACAAATATTTTCTGTACATATGTTTATATAGCTATTTTTGTTGATACGGTAAACTTTCATTAATAACTCAAAAATTAAGTATTTCCGTTCATATGTTTATATGGACATTTATTTTCTTTCTTTAGTAAACTTTTATTAATAACTCAAAAAAACTAAGTCGGCCTTGGTGGTGTAGTGGTAACCATACTTGCCTCCTAAATCCAAGACCACGGGTTCAAACCCGGCCAGGATCGATGACTTTTTTTCGGGCGTAAAAATCCTAAGTATGGCTTCCTTCGGAAGGGAAGAAAAACCGCGGGTCCCATGTCGTACATTTACGACAAATGAAGCTCAAGCCTGAAAGAAGAGGCCTCTGAGCAAAATTTGTCGACCGTTTCACGCCCTGAATTGAATGGGACACTGATGACCTGAGATGTTAAAGAGCGTCCGTAAATAAATCAATTAAAAATCATAAAACTAATTATTTCTGTACATATGTTTACGTAGATATTTTGCTTGTTTTGGTATACTTTCATTAATAACTCAAATGCTAAGGTTTCTGGACATATGTTTATACGGACTTTTTATTTTTTTGGTGTGAGGAACCCACCGCCAAAGTTTGTAAAATATTTCTGAAGCATTTTGTATATTGTTTACGTTTACATTAATATTTGATTAACAGTCACACGTATCAGAGTGAAAGTATTTTTCAATAAAATATACTTATCATGAGGAAATAGTGAAATGCAACACAGATAATGATATTGTTACATTAAAATTGATTACAGAGGTCAATTTAAGCCTATTCCTTCCATTGGCCCATTGGCTGCTCGTTATGAATGTTCAATACTAGCGTATGCCTTAAAATAAAACGGAACTATTTGTTCAGAATTTTTACAGATTTTAACTCACTTAGCCAGGTCAGGAGAGAGATCTAGCCAGACTTTTCTGAGACTGCAAGGGATTCTGTTAATTGACTTCAGAGAAATAAACACCAGTGTCAATGAGTTTATTTATTTTTACTTATTTGGTTTATTTACGTATGTTCTTTAACATCTCAGGTTGTCAGCGTTCCATTCAATTTAGGAAATGAAACGATCGACATATTTTGCTCAGAGGCCTCTCTTTTCAAGCTTGAGGTTCTTTGACATGACGTAAATCTACGGTATGGGACTCACGGCTTTACTTCCCTTCCTAAGGAAGGCATACTGAGGATTTCACGCCCGAAATCTGGCCGGGGCTGAACCCGCGATCTAGGAGTTTTAACGAGGACTACTGCAGCCTCCTAAAATTACGAGAAGCAATTAAAGAAAACAGATACGTTATGTTCAACTCTGTCTTTTGCATGACACTACATCAGAGTTCAGTTTGCAGAGGACCGCCACGGGTGACCGAGGTTGTTAAGGCGCTGACTCGTGAGCGGGAGGTCTGGGGTTCGCTTCCCACCAGAACCGTCCTTCTGAGATTTTTTCCAGATTTTCCTCAGTCTTCATAAATGGAAAATACCGGGGGAAAACCCGAAACTTAGGCCTGGAACGCTTCCTTCCTTTCCTAATTTATCATATCATCTCATATATAGCCAGTGCTAACCGCCTGTGATGCCTCAATAGTAAATACGGGCGTTAAACACCATAAAAAAAAAAAAAAAAGATTGCAGAGGATGTTGTGAAGAACTGTGGATTCGCTGATTTTGGACCACACACCCTATAGCCCCCATCGAATATTATTTTTTTTCCTCATATTTGGCGAAAAACCTACAAGTGAAGCAATGAAGCGAAGGTAACAGTTTTAGAGACTTTTATAGATAAACGTTTAAAGAATTCCATTCAAAACCACAGAAATGCTAATTTATATGTTGCAATAAACGCGACGGCGTTGAAGAGTGACAAAATTGTTTAGCTCTAAAAATAAGTAGGCCGGAAACTTCCAGAACGTACCATGTAAATGGTTAGAAATTACAGAAACTATAAATGTCTGTTGCGGAATGCATATATTTCATCAATGGAGTAAAAGGCTTGAGTCATTATTATTTTTTAAATTTATTTTTTCTTTGAGGAATCAGGCTTATAGTTTTCATACCATTAGGAATACAGATATAAAACAATGCTTAATTGTTTTTAATATAGGAATTTGCTTAGAGAGGTTTCAAAATATTTATTTATTTTTCTACTTTTATGTGCACAATGTGTTAACGATCATCTTCATTTCCTTTGTTGGAATCAATAATTTGATACACTCACATATTGATGGGAGTGTTAAAATTTTTAATTATTAAAACTCTCCGTTCAAGATCTATCTCTTTTAAATTTTATTTCTTGTGCTTGGTGCTTTGTTCTGTTGTTTAAAGATATTCTGTGTTTCCCTTTTGTAGGCATTGCCCAACAGAATTATTCCATATATTTAAATGAAAGCTGAACAGTGCGCAGTAATTGTATTGCTGATTTTATATTCATTACTCGTTTTATTTGCTTAATCCCACAAATAATTGAATTTAAATGCAAAAATATATGTATCAAAGAGAAAGACATAGGAAAGATAAGATTATCCTCATAAGATTATTCGAGCCTGACCTGTCTCATTAGTGGTAGGGATCGCTTGCTCTTATAGGGCAAGAGATATATTTATCTTTATGAAGTGCAGGCTTCCAGAATCCCTTCAAAAGGAAATAAATGTACATTATCGCTCATTAATTTCAATACACTTGCTCATTTATACGAAATAACATTTAAATCAACTGAGATTCATTGTTATGCAAATGATTAGTTAAATTTTAAATAAATAAATATATATATATATATATATATATATATATATATGGTTTTAAAATGTCATTGTACCTTTGTTTTTATAAACGAAAGATACTTTTGATTTAGAGAAATAAATTCTAAAAATATGAAATTATGTTTGATTAGCTGGGTAAAATACACGTATCAGTCAGTTTATGCAGCTATCGTACGCTCCCTGTAGGTAACAATAGTAGCCATACAGCGTGTATTAAGTTCTTACTGCCAAATAAATCTGTTAAATGCAATTCGTTGGTGATACTTAAAAAATTATATGAATGTTATGGCTCCGAGAGTGGAAATATCACTTGAAAAGCGTGGCGAGGTTTGTACCATTGGGTGATTGTAATAGAAACTGAATCTGTAAGGATATTATACAGCCCATTTTTGACTTGTCTCCAGAAACCAACAGAACTAACGAAAACACCAGAATTCTAAAGGTAGCGTTAAATTATCACTCGTCTGGTAAATGCTCGTTTAGACCAGCGCTGCAAAACTGCAGTCAATTGTGTCGTATGTAAAGAAAAACAAACCCGTTGTTTTGTGAGTCGATCTTGGTGGTCTAGTGGCAACCATACTTGCCTTGTAGGCCCAAGGTCGCGGATTCAAATCCTGGCAGGGTCGATAGATTTTTTCGAACGTAAAAATCCTAAGTATGGTTTCCTTCGGAAGGAAAGTAAACTACTGGGTCCCGTGTCCCTTGTCGCAGATTTATGACACGTTAAAGAATCTCACGCCTGAAAGAAAAGGCTTCAGAGTGAAATTTATCAGCAGGTTCACGCCTGAATTGAATGGGGTGCTGAAGACCTGAGATGTTAAAGACCGTCCGTTATAATAATAATAATAATAATAATAATAATAATAATAATAATAATAATAATAAAACGTTTCTGTGATATAACACAAGATCTCATGTCGCAGCGTATGTGGTAAGTGGTAAGCGTATGAACAAGCACTTTTCATTAAGGGGGTGCATGATAAGGCGCGTAAATATTACAGATTATTATAATTACATTTAGTCTCTCTTTAAGAACATCACTGTAGGGTTGGAGATAAAGTTATAAGTTGGAGTAAACTTATGTCTGTGACAATAGATGGAGCAGGGTGTATGGTTGGTATAATGTTGGATTAATAGCCCGGATGAAAGAAAGAAAGAAAGAGTGAGAGGGGGGCCGGAAGAAACTTATTCCTGGTAACACATGATCTGATTTCAGTCCGTTGAATTTTTCATCACGAAAATGTGTGCGCTAAAAAGCATTTAGATTTGCAGGTACGATAGACACTGGAGAAAGTCACAAATTCCATCGGCCACGAGTCCTGAGACCCAGGTATGTAAAATGTAACAGTCAGTATGACGATTTCCCTTGCCACAGCAATGTGCGAAAATTAAGTAGAGGCAAATTGTTCGACTGTTTCATTGAAATCAAAGAAGAAATAGCATTACTCATGGTTAAAATCAGCTGATTTCTGCATTAAAAGACAAAACATGAGTTTATGACTTGGTCTTCCATACGGATCTATCTTGGCATTTAAACGGTTTGAATACTTCACTTTAACACAACAAGGGCCTCATCATCATTGACATCCACTACAAAAGTAAAACTTTTCTAACTAGCTTTGCCTTTGTGGATAGACCAATTTCTAATTTGGAAATACTGAACATTTTCCAAAGTTATCTCAAGTGCGATATCCTGGTTAATATCAAACTAGTTTGAATCGAGGTTTCTGGATGACTTTTGTCTGTGTTTCGACTTTGGGTTACCTCCTGTTAAGTTGTTCCTAGCCGGTACGAGGGTAGGTTCATAAGTTTCCGCCCTCGCTGATAAGGATTATCGCCTTCACAAAACCCTCATATGGTGTCATACCTTATCTGTTAAGTAAATAATTGCAGCGGTAACTTGCGCTCCGTTGTGTTCAGTTGTTCAGATATAGTTGCATAAAGAACGCTATGTGTAGAAGATTGTGACATGTTCAAAATGGAGTATCGCGTTCTTATTAAGCTCTTCACAAAAGAAGGATTTACTTCGAATGAAATTAAAGTGCGATTGGACGGTATATATGAGGAAGCATCCCCTCGTATTGTACCGTAAAAGAATGGGTCAAACTTTTTCGAATGGGCCGAGAAAGCATTGAAGACGAAGAGCGTGCAGGTCGGCCCTTGGAGGTGCTCACTCCTGAAAACATCGCTCTTGTGGAAGCAGAAATTATGGAAGACCGGCGGCTCAAAGTTACTGAAATAGCAGCAAGGTTGGGTCTTTCTAAAACAACAGTCCTTCGAATTATTCACAAACATTTAAACATGAATAAGGTTAGTGCAAGATGGGTGCCCAGACTTCTTTCCTCAGTCCAAAAGCAGCAACGAGTCACCTGCTGTCAGGCACTTTTAGAGCTCTACCGTAACAACGAGATAGAAGTTCTGCAAACCATTGTTACAGGAGATGAAACTATGGTTCATTGTCCAAAAGAGAATCAATGGAATAGCGTAAACCTGGCGAAGAACCGCCTCTAAAGGCCAAGGTTCTTCTTATGACATGTTCATAATAGAGTATCGATCTGTTATTAAGTTCTTCACAAAAGAAGGACTTATTTATTCCAAATGAAATTAAACAGCGATTGGACGATGTATATGGGAAAGCATCCCCTTCATATTCCACATTAAAAAATGGGCCAAACTTTTTGGAATGGGACGAGAAAGCATTGAAGACGAAGAGCGTGCAGGTCGGCCCTTGGAGGTGCTCACTCCTGAAAACATCCCTCTTGTGGAAGGAGTAATTATGGAAGACCGGCGGCTCAAAGTTACAGAAATAGCAGCAAGGTTGGGCTTTTCTAAAACAACAGTCTTCCAATTATTCATGAACATTTAAACATGAATAAGGTTAGTGCAAGATGGGTGTCTAAGACTTCTTTCCTCAGTCCAAGAGCAGCAACGAGTCATCTGTTGTCTGACATTTTTGGAGCTCTGCCGTGGTAACGAGAGGGAGGTTCTGTAAACCATTGTTACAGGGGATGAAACTATGGTCCTCTATTATGAGCCCTTGTCCAAAAGAGAATCAATGGAATGGCGTAAACCTGGTGAGGATCGCCTCCAAGGGCCAAGGTCATTCAGTCAACCAAGAAGATCATGACCACAATTTTTTGGGACTGTGAAATAATACTCTTCATTGACTTCAAGAAGAGGAACACCACAGTAAGTGGGGAATACTATGCTGGCCTACTGGACGGACTATGTGCTTCCATCAAAGAGTAAGGGCGAGGAAAACTGAGTGATGATATGCGCCTTCCTCACGTCAACGATCCTGTACACACAGCTCTTGTTGCAAAGAAAGCTGTGTAGAAAGGTGGCTTCAAGGAGATCGACCATTCACCCTACAGTCCAGATCTAGCTCCCAGTGACTATTTCCTCTTCTCAAAACTCAAGAAGGACCTTCGAGGAAGTTAATTTAAGCGTGACCAAGAAGTGATGAATGCTGTTTATGACTATTTTGCAAACAAAACTTCTGCCTATTTGTTGGGGGGGGGGTTGAAATGTTAATTCAAAGATGTGAGAAGAGTATGACAATAAAGGGTAACTATATTGAAAAGTGAAATATAGTTTATGTCTTTATATACCCAGAAAATTGTTAGGCCAGAAACTTATGGATCTACCCTCGTATCAAAGGAAAGGTTAAATTAACAATCAATGATTTGTTGAAGCACTAATATGAACATAAAGAGGACATTAATTACTTTTAATTTTTAAAATGGCTCAGCCAATACATCGCGATATTGATAGATTTGTTACAGAATAGTTAAACAAAAGATCCGAAACATTGTATCATGGAAGTATAATCTGCCTAAAACATTTACACCATTTATCTTATTTATCTTATTTTTATTCTGGTTGATTAAATTGATTCAAAAGTAAAGTCACATATTCTTTTCTACCAAAAAATATTGATGTTTTTAGATATTAACATTATATTAAGATATAGGGCAAATAACTACTTATTTATTATGTATGTAAAGAAAATATGCATCGCAATTCAAATAATTACCAATATAGAAATACTGATTCTGACTGATATTAATATATTGTGATATAGAGCAAACAATGCCTTATTAATAAGGGGGAAAAGAAAAATTGTGTGGAAATTAAAATACTGAAACTGCAGAATATATAAAACGAATCGTATCATTAACCTTAAGACACAACATTAGCTCACTGCTAAATCCCCTTTCAAACGCTGTCCTCATTTCACATGCACCCCGCTGGTGTCCACAGCGATCGCGAGAGCAGAATGAGTGGATGTCACAGAGCAAGTTCTTGTTTTGCACTGGTTTAGCTTTCAGTTCTGTACTTGTGAGGATGATGACGAATTAGGCAAATTTGATGTTCTCCTGTTTATTAAAAAATAAAGTCTTTGTTTAATAAAGATGGTTATTTAAACTACATGAACGAATACTAATTAGCAGAGAGGTTTCAGCGATAAAACTTGAAATAAATGGCAGGCAAAATTAGCACGAAAAAAAAATGCTTCATGTTTATAAATCCATAACTCTAATAGATTTTATCTTTGTTAATAACACTCTGTTATCTTATGCAAGGTATCAACTATGGCAAAGCTAGGACATAACTATTTTATTTATTGTTTTTCTGCTTCTGGGCAAGTGTTGGGAGGTATATTTACTGCTGTGGGAACCTTAGGTCTGCTCCAAGACTCATTCAAATCAAATGAACTTGATCCCATATGTTTGACGCTATATGACAGTTGGTGCACTGTCAACATACAAAACTGGTTGATGGTCTAAAGCACTCATAAATGAATACCGTCTAATTCAGGAGTATTGAAAGCGAGATAAACAAATGCAATGAATGTCTACACCACAGCAGCATATATAATCTTCGTTGAATGTCTCTTCTTATTGGCTGCTACATGCGTAACTGCTGACAAGTTTCATACTGGTTTGAATTTCTTTTTAAAAAGCGCTGTTACGAGAAAACCCGCGTTAATTTTTCTTTTGGTAGTTTATGAACCGCGAGTTTGGGCAGACAATACTTCCTTCCGCTGTCAAAGTATTTGTAATATTTTAGAAAAAATTGAAATTAACAAATAAAATATGTCTGTATTGTTACAGTTTCATCTTTAAGAATATATTCTCCGCAAATTATTTATTTTCCTAACAACATATACTTTTAAACGCATGGAATCAGGTTTTATAATGTTTATATTTCCCTTTAATTTAGGAAAAATGGTAGTTACTTAAAATAAAATACCTAAACTTTGTAGACGTGGACATTTTTTTGGATATATTTTACTTATGCGTAATAAAACTGTACAAATAATATTCACTACTAGCTTTAAAAATGTCTGTATAGTTGTGTCATTTTTGTGCGTTAAACCTCAAAATTTCTTATAAATATTAATACATTAATCTTTTTAGTTTAAGCCTAATATTTTGAATTTTATTAAAACAGATTTTAATTAAAAATGCTTGCACCAATCTTCTTTCATGTTATGAATTTTTACATATCACAGAAACAACTATTCTTGCCACAGTCAAGTGTTAATTAGCTTTACAGCAAATTAAATTAGCAACAACTTTAATTTATAATACTTAATAAGCAATAAGCTGAAATTGTATGAAGTTAATACATTGATTACAACTAGGGAGCGGCTGTTGATTATCTAAAAATAGCCTGAAAATGACCAATAAACTGTCCCGTTATTTTTACATAAAATGCTCTATAACTTTTAAAAAGTTTAAAAAACCAAAGGCAACAGACTGTATGTATATAGAAAGATAAAAAACACAAACGAGCGGATAGTTTTTAAAAGAAATCAGAGTTTCTCTATGTTTTCTGTTCCAGAAGAACTGAAAAATGAATTCTGAATTAAAACACAATCGGAAAAAAATTATAATGAATAATTTTAAACACATTATTTTATCTGATCAAGTGAAAAGGCCAATTCAGAACATTATTCTTAACATCGTGTCTTCATAACATTGACTTATATAGTTCTATTTTTCCTATACGCATGGGCAGTTTGACGTTCGAGAAAGCCCCCAATTCTTTATTGTTTTGTCTTTTTAACGACATGTTCACACTAACACTTTACTGGATGTTGAATGGTAAGTCTGGACAAGAAGAAACTCTAAACCTTTCTTATCCTTAGCACGGATTAAACCTTTCAAGTGTTTTTGGCATCTAATATGCTGTTACACAACAAATCTTTCATCTACATTTACTTTACTTGTATACTTTACAGAATAATACACAAATACTTCTTTCCGAATAGTTGTTGCAAAAATACTTTTACTTGGTTTCGGTGTAGGCATTCTCATTGCTAACATACATTGATTGTAGTGACCCCAAGAAAAATTCTTCAAAGTTTTTCTTTTTCTGTTGATCGCCCATCTTACTTCCTTCTGGTTTGTTATGGGTTTTACAACCTTGTGGGCTATGACGGTGTAGCGAGCCCTCGCCACATTCTTGGTCAACGTATAGGATCACTCTGACTACTTACTGGTGATCAATTAGATAAATATCAAACAGTGGAAAAGCAGCAACTATGATTTGTATGTAACATTGCTGGAAAACAAACCAAAACATTGAAACATGCTATAAAATTCACATTAACTGCAGGCATTTAATGATCCCCAAAATTAAAAAAGGATTTTTTTAAATTAAAGAATTTTTTAAAATTAAATTAATGAAAATTAAATTAAAAGATAATTTCATCAACCTATTTATTTATTTGTTTATTTAAGGACGCTCTTTAATATCTCAGGTCATCAGCGTTCCATTCTATTTAGGGCGTGAAACGGCCGACAAATTTTGCTCAGAGGCCTCTTTTTCAGGCTTGAGGTTCTTTATCGTGCCGTAAATGTACGACACTGGACCCACGGCTTTACTTCCCTTCCGAAGCCATTTTTACGCCCGAAAAAATCCATCGATCCTGGCCGGGTTCGAACCCGCGACCTTGGGTTGAGAAGGCAAGTATGGTTACCACTACACCACCAGGATCGACAATTTCATCAACACCCGCTGACTATTAATAAGCTTAGTTTATTGTAAAAAAATAAACTGTAAAGTATGTAATAAATTTCTCAAAGGCAAATCTATATTGACATTTCTAAATGCTGAAATTTTGAAATGAATATTGTTGAATTTTAATTGCACATTAAGGGTTATTTGAAGGAAATTTTTAGTAATTTGTCATTGGCTTCCGATATATTAGTTTTTTTTAATAAATATTTTGTAAATATATTAGGAACGCTAAACTTGCTCTTTGCAGAAAGTATTAGCTATTTGGTAATGGAAGGTATCTGTATGCCTTTTAATACAATATATAAATTAACTAATATATTACTTATTGAAACCAATTGAAGTTTGATAAAAATACATAGTTTTAAAACGGTATACCTATCGGTATTATTTCATTACAATAATATTATAGAAAAGTTTGTAATCCATTTTTTTAATTATGTAAGAAAAATATAAGATTGTAGTTGATTAAATACTTTTTTTACATTTAGTTACATTTTGAGTTATTTTAGTGCATCGCATATTATTTAATGAAATGTGAACATTAATTAAGAAAATTAGTTAAACATCAGTTTTCAACTGCACATATTGAAATATGAGTATTTTCTTGTCTTAATGTGCGTTTGTCAACAGTAAAAAATAAAATAAAATTATTATTAACAATAAAATAAATTTAATTAATGTGATTTGTAAATTGAATATTACGAATGATTATTTTTTCCAAAGTTTTATCGACATCTTTGGTAAAATTTAAAATGTAAAATGTAAATATTATACAACAACAAAGCATACGCTATAGAAACTAAATTGCAATGACAGCTGAAAATGTTGTCACTTCTCTTTCGTCTTCTGAGGCATGCACAGGCATTTGTTTTGTTTCCTCCCCCTCGTGATGTGGCAAAGAGTCAATAATGCACATCAGGAGGAAGTTCCCATCGTGCACACGCGTGCTGTTTCTGTTCTCCATCCAGATACTATTAGTGGGCTGTAAACTATATTAAAATTAAGTTATCCTTCCCGGCGGGACACTAGGTCAAATTTCCAGTCCCCTTCCTCCGCTGCCCTTTCTCTGTTTCGCTTACAGAGGCCCCTGGGGGTGCCCCTTATCCCCTCCTCCCAGCTGCTACATTGAAAGTGATGTAGCTTGCTACCCACGAGCGCCAACTCTTTCCATCGCCTAGTTTATACCGTATGGGATTAGCTAAACCGTAATAAAGTGTGATAAATATAACCACACACACATACGCCATTCTCTCTACATATTCCAACCATCCACCTCAGAAAAAACACGTACAACACCTACCGCCCCGGATGACATCACTTCGCGTATCACATTCCGTTCCACGCCCGATCTGCCATCTAGATGTGAATTACAGCACTAAAATATACAAACAAAACGAAAGAGCAACACGGGGAAAGCGTTGGACAAGGGAAAAAATGAGGGAGGGCAGGAAGCTTTTTTTTTTTTATTATTTTTTTTATTCCCGCCCTCACGTGAGTTGACCTCTCGCACTTTGTAGAAGCGATTTTCTAATTCAGGGTTATGTCTGGTCACGTTCCGGGACTTAGCCCTGCGATGTTTATCCAACAGCGGAAGTTAGAGGACATTCAATCTGTGTTACGGATGTTTCGAAGAGTGTAACGGGAATTCCATTGAGGATTACATAATATCATTTTTACAGAGATTCTACATTTTTATGAATAAAATTCTAATTCTCTGGAGATAGTCTCTATGTACTTAAAGTTTTGCTTTTTGTACCTTTGTAAGAAATTTGAAATATTTAAAATGCACTATTATACGATATTTTTACTCATGGTGTGTAAAGAGCTAAAATTCAAGAAATTTGCTTCATAATTTTTAATACAAAGATTTGTTGAAATTTATGTAAATGTTTCTTAAATCTTCGATAATTTTTTTTATAAAATTTAAACCTTTATTGTCAGGCGGCAAAACCAAAATAATGTCTGTGAACTACATCTAATCATGAATGTACATAGACCTTAGGCCTCATTTTCTTAGAAATTAGTATTTTTGTTAGAAAATTCTCATATAAAGAGTTCTATTGATAGAAATCATTTATCATTTCACTAAATATAAAAATGTCTACATCAACGGCTCTAAACTTGGATTTTAATTAAAATATAATGAATCAAAATTATGAAAAAATATAATATTTCAGTAATTTATAAATGTGCAAGATATTCAGAGCAAACGATTAATTATAAAATAGGCAATATTGCCGTGTATATAGAGGCCAAACATATATATATATATATATAAACAAAATTATTGTAATTAAATTAAGTTGTCTCCAAAACTTAGAAGAATGCAATCAATCAAATTTGGAAACATTTGTAGTTTCCTGTTGAGTTGCTTATCGTGGAGTTTTGCATATTCTGTCAAATATCCCTGCGGAAATAACCACGTTTTGTTCTGCAATTTGATTGGCTAATGAGCCGTAGAACATTGTGGAAAATCCTGATGCTTGCGTGTGGCATGTCAGAATATATTAATTAACATTCTTCGCTAAAACAATTCTTCTTCTTTGCCTGGATTTTGCGTGAATATATGCAGTATCGGAAATTTATTTTAAATTTATTTAGTTCTTACTTTTTCCCATTTTGCTTTTTTTTCGAAAAGCATGATGACTGTTAAAATGATTAATCACAGGCTTCATTATATAAAAATTAAATATAGTTCTATCTTTCATAGCCGTTTTGTACTCACTTGCACAATAGTAAATGTGCAGGAGCCAGCCTTTAGCTTCATTGCTTGCGAAAAGACTTCTGGGCACACATTACATTCCAAAATTCCAATGAAGTGACTGCTTGCTCTTCAGTGCCATGGCTTAGAATTGGCATTTAAAGTGGTCTTCTTTCAAATTCCCAGGAGATTTTATATTGTGATTTACCACAGTAATTTATAATGTCTCTGAGTGTCTGCAGAAAAGTAGGCATATAAATTCACCAAGCTTGTTTTTTTATGTTTCCAGTTTCATTGTTAATGGTCACTAGAAATAAAAATTTATATTTTCATTTACTTCATTGTTCTGAGCAGTTTTTAGGAAATGATGGTACATAAAACATGATAAAATTTGGTATTCTAACGTTTATACTTTTTAAAGGTAGGTACATTTACACAACTTTTCTGTTCTTTTTGTCTCGTCTGGAAAATCAAAGTCATTATTTGTTTTTAATTAACCTTTTATCTTTATACCGCAACAGAAGTATCAGAGACAAAATTAAATCTACTACGTACCAACTAAACGCAACCCAAGAATTACAGACTTATTTTCCTCTCAGGGGAAATTGCTTCAATATTAACCTCATAACCACAACCTGGTCAGCTACTATCTATCAGCTATACCATCGGTATCGACTTATTCTAACTCTGTTTATAATATAATGAAACATGGGATGGATATAAATGCAATAAGGAAAAGAAACATAAATATACCTATCAATATCGCACATAGTACAGGACTTAATCTTTTTGGTTTTTTTTTCTTCTGCTGGTGCATGCGCTAAGTAGGAAGAAACCGGCACTTTTGAACGAGGCGAATGGCTGATAACAAGCTGTGATGTGGAAAGTGAAGCGGAAATTAAAAAGAGAACCAGGGAAATGATCGTATTAAAAGTAGATGGCTTGCACGTGATCAGAAATTTTCTGCGTTACGACCCAATGTCGTGGGTGTTCTTTTCTCACTATAAGGTCACTTTTCTTTGGTCCAATATTCCGTAAAAATAACTATGTGGGTAGCGAGATTTTCCAAAAAAAAAAAAAAAATGTTATTTTAATGCTATTTATTATTATTCTAAAATAAAATAATTTCTTTATACAGAGCCGTATCTAAAGTAATATATGCACACTTTTGTGGCTTACTGCTTTTACATCACTCTATTAATGAAAGTAGTTTAAATATCTGTCACATTTATTGTGTTTAAAAACCTCAATGCGGGTGAGCAGTAGTTTTAAGCATTTTACTGATATATTAAGTATGTCTTTGTAAACTCTAGAAGACGATTACCCATTACCTAATTTTTAATTAACTCATTCATCCTATATATTATACTAGTTTAAATACATAATCGATGCAATATTAAAACTGACTTTAGATATTATCTTTCTTTTAAAGATATTTCGACATTTTTAACTGATTGAATTTGAAGTTCTAGCATAATATATATACCGAGGATGCCAAAAAATGTATACATTTTCACAGTTGTTATCTATTTAATATGTTTCAAAGTTGAATAAAAAACAACAGTAATGTGTAGTATGTTGTTCTCGAAACAGATGTGTCGGTCCTGGTGGTGTAGTGGTAACCATACTTGCCTTCTAACCCAAGATCGCGGGTTCAAACCCGGCCAAGGACGATGGATTTTTTCGGGGTGTTAAAATCCTAAGTATGACTTCCTTCGGAAGGGAAGTAAAGACGTGGGTCCCGTGTCGTACATTTACGGCACAAAAAAGAACTTCAAGCCTGAAAAAGAGGCAAAATTTATCGGCCGTTTCACCCCCTAAATAGAATGGGACGCTGATGACCTGAAATGTTAAAGAGCGTCCGTAAATAAAACAAATCAATCAATGTAAACAGATGTGACTCACATACATGGTTAGCTTTGCTACGTAACAAGTAAATCAACAATGAACAAATCAGAGACAAATTTGAGATTCATGGTACCGATGGTGCACTACCACATTACTACCGACGTACATGCGTACTTTGATGGCAATCTTCTAAGGCACTGGATAGGACGAAGAGGTCCGATTGAGTTTCCACTGCCTTCTCCGTTGAACTTCTACCTACAGGGAACTCGTAAGGATGTTGTATACCGTAGAAAACCAGCTATACTGGCAGCACTTCGGGAAGATATTGAAACGGCATGTGCTGCAATCGTCGAGGACACTTTCGCAAACGTTGCTCAATCAGTAGTTAAACGTACTCAGAAGTGTATCGACGGACGTCGATGGTGGGTATTTTGAGCAACTGTTGTAATTGTAAAAGTCTGAGATGCTCATTATTTTCTGTTTGTGTGAATTTAGTTTTGTTATGTTAACACAGTTTTTTCTTAGCATGAAGTGTGTATACATTTTTGGCACCCGCTGTAGTAGAGAGGTGCGTAATCCAGACCATTAATCAAATTGACTATCTTAGAACAACATTTGACATGAGTGAAAAATGGAATAAACACACAGTTTTTGCCATTCACAAGGAGAGCGGTCAACTCTCCGTGGTATTGCCTTCTAGCTCGGATACCGGACTGCCAATTAAAACACTAAAAAGCATGTATTTAGGTCCTCATTATTATATGGAAGTGAGGTTTGGGGAGAGAATAAAATAGACGGTATAAATAAATTACCATATGATTTCTGTAAGTGTATTCTAGGAGTAGGGAGGGGCACATCGAACTATGGTGTACTATGAGAGGTGGGATGCTGGGAAGATGCAGCCTACAGTAAGATAAATGTAATTAGATACTGGCTAAGAATAATTAAAGGACAACAAACCACCGTGAGAGGAGTATGCTACCGGCACCAATTAAACAACATGTATTATCCAGAATGGCATAGTGAAAAAAGTCAAAAAAGTCAAAAGACGCCTATCTGACATAAATCGGCAGGAAATAGAAGCGCGATGCATGCAGATGTCACCTCTGAACCTGTAGAGCAAAATTAAAATTAGATGGGGCAAAGAGACCTACATCATGGAGCTAGGCATAAAACAGAAGTCGGGAATAGCATGGCTTAGACTGGGAGGCCGCAAGACACGTAAGGTTGTTGATGAGGAAGGCAGGAGGATTTGCTCATATACTCGGTACCGGGAGACTGGGTGCACATTTTGGGTGGCGACTGTGATATGCAATATATGTATACCTAGTGTAACTGAAATAATAAATACTACATTTACATCTACACTTTTCTACAACCCAAATGAGAGTTTCAGGAAAGAAAAACAGTTGAAATTCCATGATGTATCTTCAAGTTCATATTGGAAACTAGCAGTATGAATGAATGGTGTTTATCGCCCGTTTTTGCTACAGAGACACCACAGGCGATAAACTAGGAGTATGTCCTGGTTAAATGATTACGTATATCAAACTGAAAAACTGTGTTAGAATAAAAGCGCCATTTACAGTCTCATCTTCTATATATGTCACAGCTTATGAAGGCTAGTGCATGTTTATTTAAACGGAATAAAACCATTCTACTTTTTCTCCCATATATATCATACAATTATATACTATAATAAGACGGTGGCAATTAAAATCACAGAATTTTCCAAACACGACATTGAGAAATAAGAGCATTTGGGAAATTTGCTACGTAAATATAGAAATATGAACATTTGCAAAACGGTTAGTATAGACTTAGTAGCGGATTGTTCAGTATTTCATTTATTTTAAAAACATTAATACTTATACTAGTGAATGATCCAGGCGCATACCCAAAATACTTCCAGAAAATATAAACTTACGAGGGATATACAATTTTATTCAGTGGACCGAGATAAAAGCTTTGCGCTAAGCACAATAACTCCTCAGTGGCGCGTTCTTTGGAGAAACTTCGAGGCCACTGCGGATTCTTTTTTCGACCTGTCAGTTTACATAAATTGTCAATGCGTACTAAATTCTGTAGATTAATGCATTGCGGTTTTGCAAGTTCACATCTGATGAGCACGTGTCGTGTGGCTTTTCAGAGTTTTATTTTATATAAATTTACACCAACACCTCCCTGAGTAGCTGTAAACAAATTCAAACCTCCACTGTGTTTAACGTTATCGCCAGCAAGCCTATCATATTTAAAGGCTCATTATTATAATTCATTTCCGCTGACATGAATAGGTCATTAGGGCAACCGCGGTTTTTTTTTTTATTTTGTTTGCTTGTTTTGTAATGTTAACTGTTGGATCAGTTTTCGTTAGTGGTCGAAAAAAAAAAGCTGGTGTTGATTTTCATACGTTTAATGCATAAAGCAGTTTGACACATGACCGCTTTGTATTTTGAGTGAATACGATTGCCCTTTTGAACATTTATTGAAATATGAAGTTTGTTGTTTGTGAATTTACGATGCAACACAAACTATTGGGAGTCAGAACACAAAGGCCTGTGGGAGTATTTTCATGAAACTAGGTTCAGTCTTTCTTTCAAACCTGACACTGGAATTATTTAGCTTAAAAAGCTCCAGTTGGAAAATTATTATCACAGGATAAACTATTAATTTAAATTTTATTAAATAATATAAATATGTAATATACTATTTAGTTATAATGTTAAATTAAATGTGCTAAAACTGCATGGTAGCTTAGTTATATTCACACATTTACAATAATAACACTGACCTGCAAAAAAAAAAAAAAAAAAAAAAAAAAAAAAAAAAGATCAGTTGTCTCACGTAAGGTATTTTTTTAAACAAATCCCAAAAGAATTTTAAAAGAAATTGATTTTTGTGGAATTAGAATACCATAAAATCAAAACTAAAAGTCGTATTCCATCTAATGCACAAACCAGGTACCCATATATCTTTAAAAAGTACGGTGTCTAAAGATCAGCATCTTTTTCTTTTTTTGGAAGGAAGGCTGCGTTGATTTACGTTTTTTTTTTTGTTTTTTTTTTTTTGGTTCACGTATCCTCTCCCTCCAACACCAGCAGTAGTCTGCCAGCGTTGCTTCGTTCCACCGTTCCTGATATCGTCTTTCCATCTCCTCAATTTCTTGATGAAATCTTTTACCTTGCTCATCATTCATGAAACTTCCAAATCAGGTAAAAAGTAACCAAGACGAGAGTTCAAGAAGTGAAGTTTAAAACTCATATTGCAACCGAGAACTTTCAGTTTTCGTAACATATTTCATACAATTTCTTCGCATTGCACGTCTTTTACATTTTCAAGGAACGTATTGATAACATCCTTTAAAGCATACCATGCCCGGAGTTCTACATCGTTCATAGTGTTAAAAAATCAGTATAGTTGTCTGACCAGAGGTCTCTCAGATAGACCCTCTTTTATTTTAGCCTCAGACAAAAGTGGAAATTTACATCATAAATACTCGAAGCACAAGCCATTCTTGTCTAGGTTTTGACGAATTGCTTCATGATACCAGATTTAATATGAAGCGGAGTCAATAGCATCTTTTTAGGGTCAACTAGATTGACCCGTGTTACATTATTTTCTCCCGGCGTTAACTTTTTCTCTTGGGCCATTCTTTCGTTGATCAATGTTTGTCTACACATTTACTGTTCCCAGTCACACAAAAAGCAAAGATATTTTGTATACGCACTCTATTGTCCAAGTAAGATATCACAAACTTTTGGATCTCCACAGAGTAGCCATTGATGTTTTGGGAAAATATTTTTTTTTCTAAAATGGATTTACAAGTTTAACTTTAAAATATGCAAACTATACTTTCTTAATAAATCGAGTAATATTATTCTTATGTTTTTTAATAAGTACAAACCACATATTGATTGTTCATGCATTACCGTCTTGGTATTTCACAGTTTGAAGTAATCTTATTTTTAGTTCCCTGGCGTTTTTATACACAAACAAAGAAGAAACTAAAAATATAGCACTAAACAATAAATACACTAGTGACTAGGATGGCTAATTAATTTTAACTGACGTCTTTGTAATTTTAGACTAAGACGCGATCACTTCTCTTTACTTCCTGGCCATGGGTTGATAAGCTCCAGTCACGTTCGAAACTTTAAACACATGGCAGGGAAACTGATAAGAAAGTAAATAAGGGTTGCTTTACCTTGCTTTGCATTCTGCATTATATCCCACATAAGCATTTATATATCATTTATGTTTGCTAAAGTTATTCATGTTTTGTTATTGTGTCATAAATTACCGCAACATAGCAGTATAATCAATAGAATGCAAGATTAAAAAAAAAATGCACATGTTATGAAATAACTGATGTCATCTATGAAACCAATAGGTAGTTTTTCAAATATTATTTATTTTCACCAAGACGACAAAATCTTCGCAGGCCAGTGTAATAATCAATGTGTAACAGTCAGCTGTCTGCCGACTACGTGTATGGGTCACAATGGCCCTCTGGTCGGCCAAATTTCTATCGTTATCCACCTATAATCTTCACGCTCAAGACCATATTTCAAGCTCCAAGTCAGCTCTGTCTGGTGTTTTGCTTGCAGTACTTTAAGCTTTGTTCTTAGCATGTGAAAGACTTTATGTTATGTTAACATATACGTTAATTAAAATTATATGTTAATTAAAATTATTGCATTGAAATGCCACCCCACAATTTAACACAAGTATAGAGAATGCTGTGTTTTCGTTCCTCATAGAGAAAGTGTAAAAAGAATTGTTCTTGATTTAGGGAAACAGTATGAACTAACGATAGAATTTGTAACCGAAAACGACGTGTTGTAGCATAAGAAAAGCTTGATAACATGGGAGAAATATTAGAGCGTTCTCCAATTAAATCTTTATAGAAAACAGGCATTTCCATATGCTCAGCCCAAAGAGGTATTAATTACTTTAATAAAATTGAAACCTTATAAAGCGCCTGTCGTCCAATAAACATGATCATTTAACGACACAAGTAATCTGAATTTCTGTAATTGGGTTTTATTCAATATTGTTGATTCACAGTTAATCCTTTTCTCCAAAGGAGTTTGGTTTCTTTCACGTTTACGAGACTATAGAAAATGAAGAACAAAATATCGCAATTAATTTATGAAGTCCTTGAAATGTGGGGGGATGGTATTGCAACAAAAAGGGAGAGTAATAAAGTTCCTATTTCTTCAATACACTGTCAATTCGGAGAGGGATTGCATGAAAATACTCAAATTTTTTATAATAATTAACCGATAATCGGAGATAATATAACCATTTTCAATAAGATTCGTCCCATCCTACACTGTACGTCATTCTTCTTGCGGTTTTTATGACAGGAGTATTTTTAGAGATTTATAGTCCTCGCGTTCTTCCATCTTAAAGCGTTCCATTATTATTTACAAGGAACCTCAAAAACAAAGTCTATAGAAATAATCCTCACACGCATATGAAATGAAAGAAGACACAAGAACAGAAATTCAAAGAAATTCGGAAGCATAACTTTTACATGTGAATGTTAGATTGTCGGAATGCGAACGGACTGTTTCATCTGTTTAAATGTAGGCTAGTACTATGTAAAAGAGTTAAATTATATACATGCTTTAATTCAGAAACGGGTGCGTTTAATCTACAGGGAGATTATTGGTTGATAAGTGAAACAGTCTATACGGGCTACCTCCACTAAAATATAAATATTAATATTAATATTCATATTTTGGCATTGTAATTAGTAATATAAATATTGTGTGTATATGTGTATCATAAGGTTTAACTTTAATATGTGAACTGTACGTCGACAAAAGAGAAAGTTCTCTAGTGTAGATGTTTACAGGAACCCCGAAATGCCAAGGAGACAATAAACCGATATACAAAGGAAGAATAAACCCAAAGCGGCCAGTGTTATGCCACTTCTTAAAAGACCTACCGTCTTTTAAATACGTCAAGGGAAATGAACTCGCCAGCCGGTTTTACAGTTAACTTTAAACCAACCAATGTAAATAAATATTTTAAACTTTCAAATAGTTCAATCAAAGTAGCAGTTGGCATGCCTTGGCAAGTGAATTTGACCCAGTCAAGAGCAGTTGTATTTTTCGAATTTTTAAAGCAAGGCGCGGGACTTGCGCGTGCTTGTGTGACTCCCAGGGCTTAGTGAAGTGTACAATTTGTTAATTTGAATCGAATACATAAGGACGCGTTTGCTCCGCTGAGACAGTCAGTTTCAGTTCTTGTATGCAGTCCAGTTCACACACTCTATTGACATGTGCAGTTCGACACTCACCTCAGAAGTTCAATTTTAAGTTCTACACGCGGCGAGACGCAATCAGTTTTGCATTCATCAGTAGAAACATGCGCAGTTCAGAAATGCAGTTCATATAATCAGTTCAGAGGATCGAATAAAGAGAGTCAGTTAGTCAGATCATCACATTCAGTTCGCCTCCTTGAAAGTCGCGGCAGTTAAATTTATACTCAATGTAGCCAAGTTCTATAGTACGCAGAACACCAGAGGACGCGAAAGAGTTTGCGAATAATAAACTACCATATATATTATGTTGCGTAATTATTTACACAGTTGATATCCTCTCCAAGCTGTTGAGCATGAGTCACAAAATAGTGGAACAAAATCCTGAGATATTTTCATGAAGCGTGGGCAACAACACCAAAGCGAACAACAGTCAATTAACGATACGCAGCTACAAAATATGGCGACCAGCAACTAGGTCGCTTCATAATTGGCGAACAACCTGTCACCAGCGGCTAAATCACTTCAAAATTGTTACCCAACCTGGGGCACTCAGCCGGAGCCGACAAAAGCGCTTCAAATTTGGCACCAAACGTGGGACTCCCATACCAAACCGTATGACCTTATAGCTGAGTCCAGTTTTTCATCCAGCAGCTGGGGCCTGCGTGCATGACCGGCAGATGGCATACAGAGACCGTACAATGTGTAATTTTAAAAAACACTGTTACGGTTATACTTGGGGATATTTTGCGTTACCAAATTTCGTGCCGAGGTTTCAATGGGAGGAATAGCTCAAGGAGCTGATGGTAGACCTAAGTAAAGTAAATTTAGTATCCATAATAAAGAAGGCGTTTATTACTTAAGCCGTGCACATTAAAAGTTATACATTTAACTTACGTACTTCCCTTGCCTTAGGGAGCAGTGTGTCTACTAAGGTTTGCTGGGAAGTTTTTTCCTCGTAGCAACAGACGCAATCAATCAGCTGCCGACCCGCTTTTTCTGTCCCCATTTAAGCAGCTCTTTAACCGGAGGGTGGTGGCGTTATCTCTACTCCTTTCTGACCAATGGTTTCAAAGATTGACATTGATATCATCAAACATTTTAATTAATCCTTCAAGAATATTGTTTCTATGGGGAAGGTTTTTTTCCCAAAATAAACATGACAAACAATTTAAAGGCTTCACCTAAATGAAAGTAACTATCTTATGGTGCATCCTGTAATACCTAAATGAAAAGCAGGAAAAGAACTACTATTTGTAGTAGTTAAATGTTCGTTGTATTGCACTAAATTTATAAACCCTCATTGCGTAAATTCTACGATATTTTACCCATAAAACGAAATACGCTAATTTGCATTTTAATGACGTCATTGGCTTTAGCGTGTGACAATATGTGTATTATTCATAATATATTATTTACATTCTTTTTAGTGTATGTTACATTAATGGAAATATTATAATGCACTCTCCAACTCTGTCGCCGCGCAACACTTCTGCGATTCACTGCAGCATCAATACTGGTGCTCATTAAACCTTCAAGGCATTAAAATGTTAACTATAATAGCACAAAAGAGAGTTTTTTTTACAGACATTGTTTGTGTCCTATTTTTTGACATACACTTGGTTCAAGAATAAAGTATTTGGCATGATCTTTAGCTATTTACCACCTCTATTGTCTTGTTGCTTTCGCTGCATCCATTGTCTCTTATTCTCTGGTTAATAATGATGCACTCATGACTTGCTTTGTGACTGCCACGGGTGGCCGAGGTCATCAAGGCGCGGACTCGTGAGCGGGAGGTCTGGGGTTCGAATCCTGCCAGGGCCGTTCTCCCTGACTGAGGTTTTTACCAGGTTTTCCTCAGTCCTCATAACTGGCAAATGCCGGGGAGATACCCTAAACTTAGGCTGGAACGTTTCCTCCCTTAAAAAAAATCCGTTCCTTATATTTAATTTCATCTCAGTGTCCACCGCCTGTGCTGCCTCAGTAGTAAAAAACGGGCGTTTAACACTATTTAAAAATGACTTATTTTGTCATAATTTAATGAAAAAATTCATCTTCTTCACGATTATGATGGTTCAAAGCGGATATATCGTGTGCAGCGCACGCTTAGAATAATGGAAAGCTGCCTCGCGATCGCATACTCTTTCCTATATCCCAATTTATCTTCAATAATATTGTACACCTTTTCATGTGGAATTCTGAGACAATTTCGTCAAAATCGTCTGCAGTCATGAGCTCACTGTTGTATTTATTGTTTCGATTGCAACGCAAACTAGTCTACCACTTCGGTGTTCAGCATTGATCTAACAATTTTTCTTAAGTTTTAAATCTTTCTCCTCATTTGTGCATTATTCTCTGACTCAAATAATGTCTTCATACTGAATGTTTATTTAGTTGTAAATTTCAAAAGATATTGTTATCTCAGGTCATTGTGTCATCCCATAAATCTAGAGGACTTGTTTAATACATTTAAGAAATTAAGTGGGCTGTCTTTAAGAAATTAGACCAAATAAGTTACGCCATTGATAATCCTGAAAACAGTAACTCATACCGTCCGAACAACAGTTAAATATCTTAAATCAACTGGTAGTGATATTCAAGAGCTTACTACAAATGCCAAAAAGTATATAAAGACATAATGAGACATTACCCTCTTAAAAGCGCGGCCTCTATAAATAATAATAATAATAATAATAATAATAATAATAATAATAATAATAATGAAGTTATCCCTCCATCCAAAGCTAAATGAATTAGTATATAATATTTCATATAACTGTTTGAAATTAAGTTCCTCAAGTTAAATAATTAACGCCTTTAAACGGAAGCAAGGAAAAATTCCGATGCCGAAACGAAAGTTAGAACAAGCACACAGGTTACTTTGTATCCATAAGAAATCAAAAAGAAGGTTCCAGTGAGCAAGTAGTTAAATCATCAACAAGACTGCAGGTATCTCCCCCACATCTGGGCTGGAGTCGCTGTCAGGAACCCGATGGCAAAATCGCGTGGATTTACAGGCCGCGTGACTGGCAAGCAGCAGGAACTTGAAATGAAACCCATGATTGCCTGGCTGACCCCTTCGCACTGCGTCTCCATGAACTTTGGGATAAAATTCCTATTATTTAATGATTTTTCTTCACACATTATTCAAGTAGGAAAAAGAAAGGCGGATTCAGTGGTTTATTTAACTAAGGTTTTAGAAAGTTAGTTTTGAATGTATTCTCTCCAAATTCCGAAGCAGTGAGAACACTTTCAACTTTTGCATTGAAAAACACGATGCTTTAGGTTTATGGTGGAAAAACAAAAGGCTACATGTCCAGGTAATGTGATATGCTTTTGAACCATTAACAGTTCAATCTTGTACATTTTTTCATTCTTCCATAATTTTTATTTCAGCTACACTGGCAGTATCATCATAGTTTCATTTCAGATATAATTTGATTAGTTTCTCTTGTGACATAATATCATTTCATTTATCCCTGATACCATGTAATGTAATTATTCGTTGGTACTGGTACGTCAAAGGGATGCACTCTTTCATTCTAGCGTTGGAGAAACATTTTTTAAAAATTTTTAGACACATTTTATTTTTACCTTTATAATATGAGCGTATACTGCTGGGTGATTAATGAATGGAGAATTATACAGTGGAGGTGAAAAGCTCTTTGAAGTGCTGTCAATCCCGCCAATTTTATGAAGCACATTAACGACATGAACGGTTCCAAAGGGATTTTATTGAACAGCCTTAACCCCTTATCATTTATCTCTTTTATCCACTTAAGGAGCGGCAAATGTACTTCATATGTGGCAACATTTACTATGTTAATCATTAAATACTTACCTTAATGCCCGTAAAATGCTTTCAACGCAATTTTTAATGCAAGGATAAACATATGAAGGGTATAGGGGTAGATGATGAATGGCACAAGAAATAGCAACCGAGATAAACCACTTTTAATATCTGAAGCGTTAAAACTTTTACAGAATTGCTTACAGAAGTCTGAAACTCGTGTAGTATATAAATCCTTGTACTGGTTAACTAATCATGTAACAGTTAATTAATATTGTTAAATTCAAGGACACTTATTGTAGAAAATTGGTTCTAAAATTGGGGCAAAAATGAATATCCATAAGAGCTAAGGAAATTAATGTTAATTTTTAAAACTGTTCTGTGTTATTGTTTATGTTTAAATAAAAAGTTAATTAAATGCTCTTTGCAAAATTGAACAACAACATTAATACAATACATGAAGTACTCTTTTGCTTGGAAGATAGTCATAACACTTTTATGCTGTTTTCTCACAGATTTTTTTTTTTTAATCTTGCAAGTCCTTAAACTTTTCGTTTAGGCAATGGTCCATTTATAGTTTCTTGATGGATGCAAAAATTATCCTTCTTATAAATCAGGTTGAACGTTTCTAGCCTTTTTTGGGTGTGTTATAACACATGAAGACCATGAAACAGTTTATATATTTCAATTTAAATTTAAATAACTGTGTTTGAGGACATCAATCTGAAGCTTATGAGCTAATCTTCTAGGAATTAGCTTTGGGGTTTAAAACTCCATTGAAGTGGTCGCCCCAGCTTCTGAACATACTTTGATCATATTTTTCTACAGTATATGGGTTTGAATTCTGTCTTGCAGCTCTAACATAGTCTTTCCAAGTGCAAGCACTTCTGCTCTAATTATTCGTTTAATAAGAGCCATTTTTCTATTACACTCCATTTAAGAATGACCACTAATTGGATAGACTGAAGCGACAGTTTTCAAATGCTTCCGAATGTGGATAAGATAAAAAACCTAATGGCTGTATAGCTTTTGTTTTGCCCACAGCAACAATTACAAAATAATGTTAAATCTTCAACACGATCTCCAAGAATATGAAAAATTATAACATTGACACAAGGTCACTTACACGTTTTCCCCCAATATACTCGTCGTAAGTGGAAAGACTGAATTATTCTTTGAAAGAACATGGACATTAAATAGGTAAAATGAAAAGTAATTGTCGTTTATAATAGACTAATTTTAACTGACTTTGGGTAATTTTAAGTTCCTTTAAAAATCAAAACCATCTGCCTCAAGTGAAGTGACTCTTTGACGTGACAAACCAGCTTAACGTTTTCTACTAAAGAGAGATCCATCCCTTGGCAAGTGTAAGTTTTCTTTTGTATTCAGTTGCTTTAATTTTGAATTTAATTTAATCCTCTCTTCAGAACCTGATTAAATGGAGAACGTTAAAACCATTTTGCGTTGTAGAAGGTGCAGGAATTGTGCACCCTAGACTAAACAACACTGTGTAGAGAAAACATATTCGGATTGACATGATTAAGTTTGACTAAAATAATGTTTTGATTTCATTGTTGATTTTTTCCCAATTATTGTGCAAAATTTGTTGGCTAGCGTTCAATATTGTAACAAATATTATCCAGTTAAAATTGCAGTGTTTGCTAGTATTTTTTGTTTTGCTGTAAACCAACAGGTTAAAATTTGTGCACGAGGTCATGAATTGCAATTGTAAAAGTAGTCAACTGACCAGGAAAGTTCTGAGTACACTCCGCAGGCCAGGATGAACTGACTTGGTTTTAAATAACGTTTACACATAAAGGTGTTTGCTCTAGAGTCAACTGCATAGCTAAGTTCGCAAGTAAATGTATACTGCCGCGAGACGAGCAGTGAACAAACTCAGAAAGTGATATTCAAGGACATGATAAATGAGAGCACCACCAGCTGCGGGATGTCTAATAGCCGAGACATACACCGCATGCGCACATAGTTTATAACTAAAATCTTATATCTGCGAATATAGTGAAGGTATGCTTCGTATAATGTTTCACATTGCGGAACTTAAGAGAAGAAAAACCGAAACCAAGGATAAATGCTATGCTGGAAGACCTGTTTCTGTAGCCATTTCAGAAAATATCGATGCCGTGCATGACATGCTTTTAGAGCATCGATGACTTGATCTAAAATACATCTCCGAGCCTCTGAACTTTTCATATTGTCATAATTGGATATGAGGAAATTATCTACTAAACTCACTCCTAAATATCTCAACGCTGATCAGAAAGGACTAAGAGTGACATTTTGCAATTGTTTGAACATGAGTCCAGAAATAAATGAAATAGATATTTTTGTTATTTGCGCATATAGAAATTTCGTTTAGTAGAGGTGGAAACAACTAGGTCAAAAATAGGCATTTAAGTTACTGATCATCCCCTATATTCCCATATTTCGTGCCTTCAGATATCCTATTTCTGAAGTTGAAATAAGCGGTTGAAAAGAAAAATTGTCCTGGAATAAAGCGGTTATAAGTGCCGTGGAAGAGTGGGTTGCAAGTAAAGAAAAAACATTAAAAAGAAGAAGAAGAAGAAGAAGAAGAAGAATAAGAAGAAATGATTACTTCCTAGGGTAGGAACTTATAGATAATGTCTCATATTTCTCTAAAAATGACTTTTAGTTTACCAACACACTATCACATGTCACAACCCATGTTTATTCGTCAAAAATAATATATATTTTATAAGATAAATTTATAGAGAAATTGATGTTTCCTCCTTTGGCAGTTCTAGAAGTATAATTATGCATTTTCGTTTAAGGAAGCTATGCTAACAGTTTTACAGACACAAGCAGTACTTAAACTATATTCTTTTGCTAATATTCCAAGAATAAGTGCACAATGAATAACAACTAAAATAAGCAATAAATTAAAATTAATAGAAAATTATGCTAATAACATCTGAGCAAACAAACGTTTTAAGATCAAATAAACAACAAATAAACATCAAAACAAAAATTAAAGTTAATTTTCACTGAATTACTTAAGAATAATTCCGTTATCATTGAAAATATTTCAAAGCTCTGGTATATTTGGAAAGAATAGCATTCACCTGTAGCAAAGATGTACTCTCCAGATAGTATATGTAACGCTTTCTGTTACTGCAAATATTAACGGCAACTAGAAATGACTTTTTGTCGGCTAAAACATATAATATTTATTATCCTAGTTTTGTTTATAAAGCGGAATATTTTGCCGAACAAAGTGCAACTATTATGGCAGTTTTAATATATAAATAGTGCGTGCTACCCTGTGTTTGTGGAAGCGGTGCAATTGGGCGAAATGGTACTCATAAATATTGCCAGACGGACATTTCAAATATGGCCCTTGAAACCAGTTTGCCACAGGGGGCCGTTTTAAACTGCAGTTACGCCTGTGTTTAGGAGTGGGACGGATATAACGAACTGGAGATGTTGTCTCTCAGGGTCCAGTATTCCTCGTGGCCTGCTCAGTGAAGCATATTTAATTCTCAGGGAAGTGCTCCTACTGAATGCAAATTTCTCTGTACTTTACAGAAGATTTGTTATGTTTATCTAATTTGTGCCTTACGTGTACAAAATTGTATTGTTGTATAAAATATCGCGTCATCAACATTTTGCACGAAGAATAGAGTCTATTTTGAGTACAATTTTAGATAATACGAGGGGCAGTCAGAAAATTGTATTGATAATAATTAAAACTAACCGCTACATTCTCCCCAGTCTCTATGCACCTGGTCATCCTTCGAAATTAACACTGGAAGCCACTTGGTACTAGGCTCTTCTTAGTATGCTGCTACTATCTGCGCTTGAAATTCGCGTCCCCCCATCGGATCTTCATCAAAGGGAACAGGAAGAAGTCGCAAGGTGTCAGATCAGAACTGTAAGGGGGATGCGCAGCAAACTTCAAAGGGATGTACTCCAGGAAGTTAAATGTGGCATTGTGGTGTCATGGACTTATGGGTGAGCAATTCGCGCTCTCCTAATATGAACACAACCCCTCTGTGGCTGTTGTCTTTGGGTACAGCTCTTAAAGGCGAGTGGTTGTTTTGTGATAGAAGCAGTTCACTCACGTCTGCGGTAAGTGGGGGTTCGTTATGAGTCAAATTACATAGATTTAAAATACACCGCGCAGATGTCAACGTTAATTAGAAGTGTCGACCCCACGTTATGCATTTTTGAAGTTTCATTAGTCGTGATTTCACTTTGCACCAAGTCTTAAGTGATTTGAGAGCGACATCCTCCTGTTAAGTTCTAACTTTAGGAATGTGCTGGAGGAAATTTTCAGAATAGGCCATGGAAATGTGACTCAACCGTAGAGAGAATAATAGTAATAATTTACGTAATTCAACAATAAATATTTCACTACAATTTGTTAAACAATAAAATTATGTACAAAACACGTAAAACAAAACTGCATTTTGAATGATAAAGTGCTGTGGAAGAGAGCTAATTAATTTAACGTACAACTGGAAAAACGTATAACGGCAATAATGCACCAAGTCCTTACACCATTATTAAAGTATTTAAATGCAAACTTTAAATCATTAAACTTCAAGAAATAAATCCTGAAACGTTAGGCTCAATCAGCAGGTAACAATAAATTGATTCTTCGTCTATTAAATTATACATACAAAAATTCAATAATATATTCCACTTTATGAGAAGCAAGTTTTTAAAAACTTTAAAAAATTTGATGGCTTATGGCTTTTACCTAGAAGTATACATTCCTTGACAAAAATGTTACAAAATATACCTTGAGTCAGGCTGGTCTTTATATATATCTTTACAAATAAAATCTTTTCCATGAGTCACTGGGTAGACACAGCGAAGAAGGCTACAGAAGAAAAAATTGAATTATAAAGCTGAAAATGTAACCAACTCCTAAACTGCGTCTTGTCGGAAGAGAAGTCAAGCAGGGTCTGATCGGTTCCTTATGCTACATAGCCAGCATTCATAGCATTCTGTTAACATAAGATGTGTTGGAGCCAATGGGCAAGCAACCTGTCCCTAAGATTAGGCATGAGTAGCGTCAAAGGGAAGGGGAATTAAGAGGTAAGAAATGGAAGAAAAAAGTTGCATTTATTGTTTGAGAAATACAGGACGCGCGCAAAAAAGGCGAAACTTAAAGATCAATCGAGAGAAAACCTTTGAAAACATTTTTAATTTTCAGTTATCTGGGTGTAACTGATGGTTCTTCAAATGGTGCCATTCAACGGGTTTCATAGGCAGATTGAGGCAAATTTCATATATAATGGACTGCTGCAAGATCAGCCTGTGCCAATTCATTGCGATGGATCATGTGCAAAAACAGTAATTCTTGAAAATGTAATGAAAGTGGCTATAAGAATTGTAAACACAATTAGATCACATTCTATTCGACATAGAACACTCAAGAAATTTCTTAAGGACAAACAGACAAATAGACATTTTGCGGTAAATGTCCTTCTATCTTTCAAAGGGAATCGTTGCCACATAACCCCTGATGCAGAAAAATGTCACCATCATTTTCTCCCCAGGTTCCTTGCTCTGACTTACTTTGCAAGTATGTCATCTGAGAAGATCTAAAATAATGATTGACGGCTTGTTTACGGATCATATTGATTAGAGTTATGCATCAGCATCCGTAATATTTTCAGAAACACATCAAAAGTTCCTATTATTGTATATTTGGAGCATTTTGCTGCACTGTTCCTCTCGAGTTAACTTTTGCCCTTTGCTGAAGTTGTAGGACACCCAGGGAGAAGAAAATTTCTTTACTCTTAAACAGTCGCACATTTTTTTTAAACATTTCCCAATTCAATATTAAGGGATGTCTCTAAATTTTTATTGGCCACTCCGGGGTCTTCTCTCCATGATGTTTTTAGCAATCACTGCTGTCCAAAGTCTTCCGCTTCTCTTTGTCTTTAAAAGGTGTTCGGTCACTCTTATATTTCGTGAAGGTATGATGACTTGTAAGACATCTATTTCTGGTTTAAGCTTTTTTTTTTTAAAATTGAAATACATTATTACACAGCAATTTTCTGCCCCAGTTCCACTGCACAATAATGAATTACTGGCATAAAAATATTCATTTCAATTTATATCGTTAAGCTTCCACGAGTAGAAACTGAGAAAAGTTTTGTTGATTTACATATAAAAATATGGGCTACCTCATGACGTACATAATTACTCATAATATCACATTTTATCATAAGTGAATATTCTCAAACTTGGAATAGTAGATCCTAAAAGGTTCTCAACTCGAAATATAACATCACGCATTCTTAATGTTCAGAAAAATTGAAACTCTTTAATGCAATAACTTTCCGCAACAGACGCTAACGCAACCCTTTACTAGGTATCTGTCAGCGTACAAATATCACTCAAATGTCTTTAAAACAGTTTAAATTATAGTAAACTGTAATACAAGCCGATGTAAGATTATTATTAAATGAGGAAAGGGAAGAAAATTATACCTGGGTATACGATCGTCTTAGTGCGCAGGATTACCAATGAGGTAAAATCTGAATACTGACAATAAAATAAATGTTACCAGTAAATATATTTTAAAAGTTTAATATAATGAAGTCATAATTTATACTATTCATTCATAGAATAAAACAACGAACTACTTATGTATGCTTTATATTTGTACTTATTGACTCGTTATTATAAAGTGCGGGATTTAATTGCAACGACCTTAAAGTGAAGGGCTCCTCTGCAGCTATATCCAGCAATATTTCATATAGGTTTTGAAAATGTTATACAGCAACCTTGCAGCTAATTGTTTAAATTTTGCTTTCAACTGTGTAACCCTTTGACAAGGGGAAAACAATAATAATCTCTTCTTCTAATACGTATCCAGCAATACTTTGTAGCCACTGCTGCAATTGTGTTATATGGCATGCACTAAAGACGCTGACTAGTGTATGTGGATTCGTTAGCTCTTTGGCAGAGTGTGCAGTGATCTGTTCATCGGTTGATTTGGGTGTTATTTTATATAGAAAAACAATGAGATGATCATAGTTAGTAAATATGTATACATGTAAAACTTTTTTATGTTAGAAATGAATTTTTTTATAAAAAGTGCTGGTTATGCACTTTTGATAGTGAAAAAGGTATGGCATTAAAACTTGCAGTGTGAAAGTGAACGAAGTAAGGTGATATTTAACATAAAAATCGTATTTGATCGATTTTCATGATGCTTATTGGAGGCATTTGTTCAAAACTGAGGAAAGTATTAAATTATGTAAATTTATACTGACTCCAAAGCTTGTTCCAAATTAAAACAAAAATTTTCAAATACTATGCTGTATCTGGTTGCATTATTATTTTGGGAAACATAGTTATTTAATGGATAGACCCAGGGTCAGATTGAATAAATCAAAGTAATAGCAAATTCATCAAATTGCCCCAAGAGTCTCGGAATGTACAATTTGACAGAGTTAAATCCCTAATATCGCTGACTATTTAATAATACTTGGTATAATACACAACAATTCTTAAAGCACAAATTACTAAATCAAATCAGGTGTGAAAAATGGCAATCAAATGTAGTACTATAAAGTACTAATCAAGTATTTAACAGTATGGATATGGCCTTTTCCTTATAGTTTAAGTGGATTAAGTAAGCTCTTAATCTTAAATCCTTGAATTTTTGTGTACAAATTATTATTTAATTTCTAAGAATTATAATAAATAACTTAGAGGGAATAAATTGAGAGAAACATTGAAACTGAATCTTGAGGTATACTATAAACAAAATATTCAATTACAGCATTTAGATTGGCGTAAAATAATCTCCAAGGAATAGAAATTGTCGGTGCATCTTTCTCTATTCAATCAAGAAATGAAAATGAAACATTTGAGTTGGAATAACGGCACACACACACAAAAGAGAGAGAGAGAGGGGGGGGAGGGAAAAGAAAGAAAAGAAATAGTGTCTAAACTTACCAAACGTCTATTCTAGCAGTGGAAACCTCAGAATCAAACAGGTGGATACTGTCCGAAAATTATGTCTATTTATTAATATCTCAAAAACCAATCGGGCAGTCTTAATGTAACTTACTAGCTAGTTAATCGGCGACGTTATTGCATTACACAGCCTTACAAGTATTACACTCCTCTATGCTACTTTTTGGATACGGGAATGGCGTTGTGTCAATATGTATAAAACTGCGCTGATAATTTTATATCAAATATGACTGTTTTGTGAGGAAGAACGTTTGTAAGTAATGTTGTTTTATTTATTGTAACTATTTTTGTTAAGTTAGAACACATTTAGATGCATTATATCTAGATTTTCCTTAAATGGTAACGCATTGTTTTTCACTTAATAGATTTACAATTAATGTTTATATGATACCGTTCATAATTATCAAACTGTGAAGACAAGACCAGACGCCAAATTTCGATAAAACTATCGATTTTATATTTTCGCTTTAATGCGTTTATTTTGACTACTTTATATATAATACTAAATAATTAGTAAACATTCACACTATAAACATGTTGAATTACTTTTTATTATTTGTGATAGTTGTTTTGCCTCCGCAAGTTGTGCACTTTTGGGAAAATTATTAATGTATCAGAGCGTATTTGTCACAGAACGATGTTATTTGCGTTATGCATTAGATGAATACTTTCTTCTGAATTTGAAAGTTGTAAAATTCATACATATTTTATGATTGTGATCTACCTATTATAGTGCAGAGTTTTCAAGAGGAATTTGCTTGTTACAAAACAGTAGAGATTGTAGTATTAGGTGCTGTAATAATAAAAATATTGGTAGCACAAAGATTTAGGAAGAAAATAGCGTGAAGTTAGACCCAAACTCATTATGTAAGCTACAGTCTCTGACAAAGTGATACCCAGATGACCAAGGAAGACAGAGTACAGGAAAACGTTAATTTATTTAAGATGGTAATTTTGTTGGAATATTCTAATTTCTCTCATATATGATGTATGCACATTTTCACAGTATTTTCAGACAGTCTATCTTTATCGCTATTTTGCTCAAAACTGACCGAGAGCATAATGCACATTTTTCACAGAAACTATTGTAGGCACTGCCATACATTTTTAATGCATTTATTCATAATTATAATGATATGAGGCTCTTAATGGCAGAACATTTTGACAAATTTAACACCGTATTCTGTTATGAGATTGTAAAAGACGGAAGTATCAACTGCATTTATGTCGTGCTGTCTTCATTAGGGACACGAAGGAAAGCTGAAAGAGCGGTTTGCGGTTCACCAAAGTTGGCATGCACTACGTTAAAAATTAGCAAGGTTTTGGGGATATGCGTGTTGGTATGAGTAGGATTTGCCAACTGAGAATCAATATTTAGTGTGTCACCAGGTGGAAACTGCTGCGCCAGGCTGATCTAAATGCATCAGCTCTGCGCATAAGATGGCCTGAAGCCATCATTTTGAATTAAAAACCAAACGTCAGTAACGCATTTTTCTTTCAAAGTGCTCTTTCTCTTTGTGCAGTGAACTGAAACTCTGCTCTAGAGACTTCTCAGTAATGTCCCCTCTTGATCTTTCGTTTTCAGACCTATATCAAACATTCAACAAGTTCATATCAGTATCTTTTTAAGTCCCTTAGGGAAGACTTGAAAAAGAAGATTAAAATATTTTTATTTGTCATTTTAGTTCTGAAATGTTTCACGGTTTAATAAAATGGTTCTTAAGAATAAAATTATATAATGTAAATTTTTAATTAATGGTACTTTTGATTTCCTGTAACTTTAGTGTTTTAATATATCAGTGTTTTGTTTAAGAAAAGATGGATTTTGTGAACAATGTCACACTTATTCAGTTATAAGGAAATCCTGAATATGATAGAATTATAAGTGTTAAAGCTTCCTACATAGACGGAATCTTCTGAAATGTGTAGCTTATGTTCAATAATTTTGTTAAAACATAATAAAAAACAACAAAAAACCGTAAATACTTCACATGTAATGATGAAATATAAGTATAGTCATGCGCTGATTGCCGCTTTATTTAAATGTTCCGAGCTCTAGATGATTTCAAGAAGACATTAAACACTACTCCAATTTTGGTCAATTTAAAATCAACATAATATTAAAACACATTAAAAAACTCTGGCATTTTGAAAAGGCACATATGAGATTCCTAAATAAATTAATTCATACAATATAGAACAATTGTATCGGAAAAAATTAAAATTACCGAAAATTCATCTTGAGAAATGGAAGTTAAATATTAATATTAAGGAAACAAATTGCACATAAAAGGCGGGTTCAACGTATATACGGAAAATGACCAATGAATAATAAAACATTTTAAAAAATATAGCAGAGGGTTATTAAATATGGCACCATAAGGATTATATATATATATATATATATATATATATATAATCAAAACCAAAATAATTAAATTAATGTTATACTGAAAAGTAGGAAAAAATTTGTTATAATATTTGACGTTTGCTATTTAATCATTTGATTTGTTAATAAATAAATATGAAAAAGCAATTCTAAGTACAGCACTTATACAAGTCTGTTTATCGATTGTTATTTAAAAATTAAAATGATAGTTAACAAAATTAAACTAATTCTGTTGGAACTAAGGAGATATTATTTGTATGGTTAATTCTTATTATTATAACTTATTCAGAGCAAACTTTTCATTATAAAATAACTAATAATTGCGAACAGAACATTCAAAATATTTATAATACGTGTGATAAAAATATACAATTTTAATATTTCGAAAATTATCAGCAATAACTTCATAAACTCTTCCCTTTACAAAATATCATAGCTCTCTGTTCAAAACTGATATTTATTTAAATTTCAATATCGGTTTGGTTAAAAATATCAAATGGGAAACGGAAGATAGACTGTATGGGTGGATTCTTGGAGGAAAAAGAGAATTAGGAAAGTCACTACTGACAGGGACACAGGGAATAATAACAATGCGAGAGAGAAAATTGGCAGACGAAGCTTGGAAAACAGGAAATAATAGATATTAGATAAAGGAAGTTGTTACAGACCTTGAAAAAACCGAGAATACATTTTAAACACACACACACACACACACACACACATATATATATATTATATGAGGAATATCGATTATATTCCTCATTAGTTCGTTTAGCCACTGTTTATGAACATTTTGATATTTTAGTTCCCTTTTTTTCTATTGATTCCAGTTTTTGGATTTTTATTGTTTTTGAATCTTTGTTTTTTTTCTCATAACATTTTTTTTTCTGATTTCTTTATATAGCTTAATTTTCATCGCTCTTATTGGAGTATTTGGAAGGTATTTTTTGAAGTAAATTTAAACATTACGCGAGTCGTGGGAGATGACAATGTGTACCTTGTCAGCTTCGCTCTTTCCGAAGGATTTAGATTTAAAGTTTTGTAGTTTGTAGTAACTAACATTCATTTTTCTGTATTATCGGAACCTTGAACAGATTTTATGAGAAGGAAATTTTAAATGCACTCTATTGTAATTCACTTTTTGTTACAACTGTTTTGCGAACAGTATCAATCTTGGATACTTCTAAATCGCACGAAGTTAATGGGCAGGAAATAATTACGTCATTCTGTATTATATATCGATATTTGTTAAAGTCATCCAAAAGCATATCGTCGAAACATGATCATAACCATTATCTAGGTAGTCGTTTGTTACGACAATTCATTTAGCAGTTTCCTTGTCATTAGTTAGTAAACAATGGGGGGGAAAGCATGTCGAAAACATTTCAACTGTCAACGAAGTGGTTTTGTGTTTAGTAGCAAGGGAGACAGGAGCCAGAACATTCTGTTGTAATTTTTGTTACAGATAACTATTAAACATGATATTCATGATCATTATCTACCCGCCACTAGAGCGCTACAAGCCATGTCACGGGATAGGACGTATATATGACTGATGACCCCGAGTGTTCATATTTGCCCCCAACCAACCATCTCTTGGCCCCCACATTTTCTAACCCCCAACCACCCGCGGGAAAAATCTCGGCACAGCGTCGCTCTAAAGTGTATTCATTAATCAGTACAAGCATTAGAGACAAGAGTGGCATAAGCGCCATTCGTTTAGCTGCGTTTGTCAGAAATTCCAGTTTAACTGCCTTCGTCTATTATATGTAGTAATACCACAAACACCCTTGCATATCTTGCAACAAGAGTTGTAAATGTATGCTTAGAATTAGATATACCGTGTGGAGTAGAAAAAATTAAGTATGTAAATAATCAAGTAAGGGATAGCACAGTTTTACCAACACGGTGTCGAAAAATGGCGAACAACAGCAGAGTTGTGGTATCAGATATGCAGAGTGTGAGGTCCCATCTACTTAGAGCTACGAAAAGAGAATAGGGAGAATAAAATGGAGAGGAAAAAAAGAAAACTGAAAGTTCCGTTCTTTTGGTAAGTTTTACTAAATGTTCTCGTCGGTGTAATCAACCGTGTCCAATCGAAACTCATACACATTGAAAGGTTTCATCTAATTTTTAATTGAATAAAACATTTCTATGCAAATAACTTGTTATCTATACACGTAAATATAAACAAATAAATATATCGGTTGCCCAAAAATATCTGCTTCAGTTTAGAAGAATATAACGGTGTAACCATAAATAACCCAAGTATCTCTATAGTCATTGTTATTATTATATGTTCTAGCTTCAATTTCAGCGTTTCAGTATAACATTTTGCATATTTTTAACACTTAAAGCGCAACATGAAGAATAATCTGCTGATTCCAAAAATACGGATCTAATTTGAAATTATGACAAAAATTAACATTGTATATTATTTACATAGTTTTACCAAGTTTAACTTTTATATCAATATACAGAGTGGAAGAGGTACTTGAACCCTTTGAACAAAAAGAAATCTCGACAAGGACAACGAAAAAGGTTATGCTTCATTTTATTCAATCTTTCAAATAATTTTGGAAAAAAAAATATTTGAAAGATCCTTTCCTCTTATAGCTACTGTTGATAATTTGGTTTATTTATGGACGTTCTTTAACTTCTCAGGTCGTCATCGTCCCATTCAAATCAGAGCGTAAAACGGCCGACAAATTTTGCTCAGAGGCCTCTTATTTCAGACTTGAGGTTCTTTTACATGCCTTAAATGTACAACATGAGATCCACGGCTTTACTTCCGAAAGTCATACTTTGGAATTAAAAGAACATCACTGTTAGCCTGCTTTGACAACAACTTGAAAATAATATACACTGAAGTTCCTATCACCAAAAAAAACCAACCAATATTACAATATCATAAAATGTTTACAAAATTCCATGGTCAATGGGCTGTGCTAACGGAGAGAGTTGCGGTCTTACGAATACAGAATAATGACCTAAATGTGTTACCCCAATGAATCTGGGATCCTCTTTTTTAGCAGAGAAAGACTCAACGCTAGAAAAGATCATATTAGTTCTGGAAGATGTCTTACCTGATTTTGGAAAACTTTTCATTTACAGCCGTAGTAGACATCGTCAGAGGGAGAGAGCGAAGCTTTAATCTTTTTATCATATCAGTGACCGATGCGTCTCTTTGGAAATGCTAGGTAATTTATAATTTTGGAAGATGCGGGGATACTAGTAGCTGACTGGCGCATGTCGTGCCTGGGCTTATTCCTTATTGGCTCAGGAGATGGACTGGACTGAGATGGAGTAGTCTGCTGTGTTTTGTATTGGTTTAACCGGGTTAAGTTTTCTGTCCACAATTTCCAGTTCAAACTTATGCTCCGCATCAATGTTTGCCCACCCGCAACCAACAGTCACCCCTGACTTATTCATTCCTCCAGTTCTATCCCTCTTGACATCGCCATTGTCTCCATCCATTCTTCAGAAAGTATTTGAAGCCCAAGAGATGCTCATCATCAGAATTGGCAGACTTACATCCCACACAAGGCACCATCCAATACAATGACCCAGAGCCTGGAAGAAGCACACACTGAACAAGTCCCCTCCACCCAGCAAACTATACACAACTTCAAACCTCAACAGCCTTTTTTGTGCAGTCTCAAAAAGCAATTGAAATATCAACTCCTTCAACAGGAAAGTTCATCTTCTCTTTCTGGACTGATAGTAATTGCCTCTTTTAATCTGGCGCAGCCAGCCACAAAACCACAGCATTGGTCCTTCGTCGTGGCCGTTAGACTTTCCATGAACGCCTCGAGGCCAGAACGCCTGATGCTATCTCCATGCGCACAAATGAGTAATAGATAACGAAACAAAAAGAACATATATTACCTCCAGCATCTCGGAGACATCAGTTATAATTCTCAAGAACTTGGCCGAGAAAGATCACGTGTTCCAATATTTTTGTTGTTGGGCCATAACCTATTTTAACAAACTTGTAAGTTGAAACACTGTAATAACTTTCATTTGTTATCTTTTTAAGTATTTTAAATTAATAAGGAACAGCAAGTGTGAAGGTTTTATCAAAGAAGATAAAGTGCTCGTATAATTTCCATTGAGACCCGAGCCTTATGAACGGAGACATGTGATATTATTGTAAAATGTTTTGCATGGATTCCAAATTTAAAGAAACTTTATATGCTAATATCGGACAATATAATCAATTGAATAGAAAAAAAAAAGAAATAAAATTATGTTTAAAAGCTTAAATTACTAAATAAAATTCCTAGACTAATATTTTAAGTTTATACATTTATTATTCAAATATTTTACATATAAACAATAAAATTTATATGACCCTTAAATTTTTCATTACATAATACAACTGGAACTGGAAGAGAAGAAATATATTTCGTAACACATATGCTTCAACATAACCATCATTTAAGGGAGAGTGACGTCACCGTGATTTGGTCTAGACTAGCGCCTACAGCAGTATTTATAATCAGAACTTTGTAGTGAAATGATTCACTTTTCCACCCACGCTTGTTGGGCGATGTTCAACAGGTCAGTGGCTGGCTTTTGACTGTTCACATTGAGCATATAATCCAGTTACAGAGTGACACTGAGCCAAAGACGGCCTAGCAGAAACAATCAGTTACTGTCACGCTTCTCACCTTGAATATAAACAGTCTGGCTGGCATTTGACATGGAGGAACACCCAAGGCACTACATAGGCGTTTGCTTTTGTAATCCTGCATTTAAACAATTGTCCATCACTCTTCGCTTCCTAGGTGGATATATGCTCCCTTCTATTAGATACAGTTTGTTTATATATATATATATATATATATATATATATATATAATATTCATGACGCAGTTCCATCCATGTGGGGGCGAACTTCATTTTCTTTCCATGAGACATATAGCTCTCGATTGATTTTTGCATACTGCAGCTGTTTTCAGAGTATTCGCCTTCCGCAAACTCCGTCGTCGTTAGCGCCGTTTGTCCCTTGGTTACTGTGGGTTGTAGGAGTTACATTGGTGTTTCTGGTAGGGGTCAATGGGATTTTCAGAATCCAAAATAATCGCCTTTATCATTTTTTTTTATTTAAATTTGTCTTGTTAGTGTTCTAAAGATTACTTGTGTATTTCATTCTAGTCTCTTGTAATCTTATTAACAATTATCTTAAATGTTTTTGGTGTATTTTCCTCAAAAATCAAAAACAGATCTTCGATAAGATATAAGCGCTAATCAGACATAGAAAAATGAACGTTTTCCAAGAGATTTTTAGTTTACCGCACTATAGATTTTTACGAAATATCTCTTCCATGCAAGCCGTGTACAGGCAAGGATTGGAAGGGAGAATCCCAGCCATGTCTGGGAACCGAATCACGGATCTTTGGCTTACCGTGCTCTCCCAGGACATGACTTGAATTTCTACCATCTAATTCACCCTTCCAATCCTTACCCATACTCACATTTGTAGAAGAACAGGTTCCAATAGGTAACTTATGCAACCACATTTTAATGGTTTTTACCTTTTTTAATATTGCTAATCATGACTTCTGAACGTATAATAACGCAAGACAAACAAACCAGAGAAAAAATATAGCAAATTTGATACTTAATATGAGCACGCTTTTCAATTTTCCTTTATCTGTTTCTATAAAAAGTAATCACATTAAATTTTATGCACTAAATATTTACAAACTGCTGTTTAATAAAAATTAAAAAGTAATATCCTATATTATAAACGTTATAAATTATAGTTATCAAATTATACATTGTTAGATTTGCATATAAAAGGCAATTGCAAACTTATTCCAATATTTTTTAACCTTGTTGGAAAGATCTTTTTTATCATAACGGTAACATTAAACATACAAACTGAACGTAAACAGTAAAATTTTGTATAGTACAAATGTGTGTATATATATTTGAATTTTAAACACACTTTTTCATAATAACTTTTTAAAAACTTTTTATATTCAATTTAAGTTAAATACTGAGGTTCCGCTTGTTGCCTCAATTAAAGAATGTATAACAATTATTTTAAAAATTGTGGAAATTATTATGCAAAAGCTTCGAACAATTAAACTTTTTAGAAAATGAGCAACAAATTTCTAGATTGATGCAATGACAATTGCAGTTCTAATATGCAGTATTCATATTTAAGGCAATCCTATTGTGAAATTTCAAAACCCTTTAATTCTGAGTAGAGCATTATGAACTTTTGCACATACGTTAAAGACGTAGATACAGCTTTTAAAGTTGTTGCTATTAATTTTTAAAAACATTTTAATTATATTATCATGATTATAATGATAATGATTTACAATGAGTATATTTCAAATATTCTTTGTGATTAAACATTAGTTACTTTAATGCACCTCTACCTCAGAATGTCTAACATTAATATAAATTGCCCAGTATGAAACCTTTTACTTAGCTCCATTACAATTGCTTTAAACCGTTTATTCTTTGCATTGGGTTTGTGAACGTTCACTTTGCTAACATATTTTAGAAATACGATAATACAATTTTTAATTTTAATTTTTAAAATAAAATTTTAAAAATTATTGCTTTTATAAAAATAAACTTAGATTAGTTCATACATCTTTTTACACATTTACAGAAACTTTGAATGCCTTTGGTGAAGAAATATATAACGGTGAGCTTTCTATGTGCTGAAAAGTATAAAAAATAAAGCATGTGTATGTAAAGAAATTAAGCTTAAAGACAATACTTCCTTGTACATTATTTAAAATTTATCCTCTACAGCCTAAGAAAAACACGTTCAACAACTTTTTTGTTAAACTGCGTGTTGATAGAATATTTAACTTAAGATAAAATTAATAAATGTATACAAATTTAGAAAAACCATTAAGCAAGTTCTTTAAAAATTATTAAGATATTTTAATTTTATCTCTTCAGACATTTGTAAATATAAAATATCACTAGAATTAGTTAAAGGTTAATTAATCGCTTATTTTGTGCATAATGCTCCCCAAAACAGAAAGTGTTCAATAAAGTTCTATGCAGTTATTGAAATTACTAATTAATTCAAATCTTGAGCAGTCACTGCAAGTTGCATCTATACCATATGCAATCTCAGACATGTAGGTTCGTTATTATGTTCTTTAGCGTAATAAAGTTCAAAACTTAGTTTAAAAACATGACGTTACAGAGGAACTTTATCTGCGTCTTTTGCTACATTTAAACTTGGCAGTAGTTTCTTTTCTGTAAGAAACTAGAAGGTCTTTTCAGTATCCGAGCCTGATTCTCCGATTTAAGCAAGTATCAAATTAAACAAATAAGAAAGGCAAAAGAACGAACTTAAAGTAACTTAAAGTACCTGTTTCAAAGACATGTTGCAAGCCTTGAGTATGCAAATGAATACTGTACAATAGGTCCTCTAATGTTATCGGGTTATATATATCGAGAATGAAAATATGGTTGTTATTGTTTACTAATGCCATAATTATCGTTAAAGTGCTGATGGGATTATTTGAGTTAAAATATTTGAAGTCTTATTTTTTAAATTTGCTAATTCTTAGTTCGCTGTAATTTTAAGAAGTTTTGTTAGTCTAATCTAGTCACTGGTCTACTTTAGCGGACACATTTACACACATAAACGATCTAAATTTTGGTTTACAAGGAAGCAAATTATTTTGCATACACAAGAAGCAGTTAACTCCTACATGTGTTCTTGGTATATTGACCACAACGATTTTGATAAACTCGCTTTAACAATGTAATTAAATAAAGAATAATGGGTTATTATTCTTAATTGACTTCTATTTGTCATCATTTATTTACAATAACAAGAAATCGTGTGATTGATATGTTTGCAATTAGACTTTGTAAACAATGTTAATGAAAAATATGTGAGTTTGCAATTATTAATAGAAAATGTAAATATATCGAAGTATTTGTATTTATGTATGTATGTATGTATGTATGTATGTATGTATGTATGTATGTATGTATGTATGTATGTATGTATGTATGTATGTATGTATGGATATATGTGTATGGCCATTTTGATTGTTATAAGAACAAAATTAGACGTACGGCTGTAAGGCCCATGCGACAGTTGTATTTATTTGAATGTATTCTAAAACTGGTACAATGAAACCTCCATTGCTATACTTTAGTATTATTATATAGCTTATATTACATAAGAGTTTTAGAAAGGAGAGAGAATGATCTGACGTCTGATATTTATTGTATAATTATTTTCAATAAATCAAATCATGTAAGAAAATTCATTATAAAAAGTAAGTGTTGCAAAACAGTATGTCGCTCTTGGCCTCAGGCGAAAGACATAAGATAAAACATTTGAATCGTGCATCTGGTGAGGAAAGACTATGATATTGGCTCATTTATATGTTGGAGAAAATACTAATGTTATAAGGACAATGGAACATTCCTAAGGAGAAGTTTACGCAGGTGTTTCTTTCTTACCATGACATGAGCAAGCACATGATCAGAAACTCACCTATGAGAATTCGGTATTTTAAAGGGCACTGTCGAAAGAACTTTGTCTCACAAATCAGAACCTCAGCTTTCAAACGATAGGAGTTCATGAGCTAAGTTATGAAGCCCCGTAGCGAGTCATGGAACACGTGATAATATTTTTGAAGTGAATGTGAAAGGTGGAAACTTCCTCGTGTGGCACGTACTCTCTAGTATTTCAGTTAAGACAGTCTAGGGTTTTCAATGAACAAGCAGTTATTACTTAGACAGTTCCAGCAGTTTGTTCAAACTATTCTAGATTCCAAGTCGAGCAGATTATGCAAGTTAGGCAGTTTACCAGATCAGTTCACGCGGTATCAAGCACCGTGGAAAGCAATTCGCTCGAGTTTCGTCAGCAGACAATAAAAACATACATCGAGAGTAATTCTGATAGTCATTTATCCCTAATGTCAGGTGCACTTTAAAGTAAATGTCTGCACATTCTAGAACTTTAAGAATCTCACGCGAGTGGGTTCCCATATTCATTTAACGTCGGCGGCCAGAGCAGCGCACCAGAAATCAGCCATATAACAATGGTGATGATAAAAACAACGATCAGTGAATGCAGCAAAGAGTTGCTGTTATAGCAATTCCTATTCTTCTCCTCTGATCCCACGACTCCGTGAGCGCGAAACAGCAGAATCGGGTCTCACAGGTTATCGTCGTCTACGACGTTTAACCGATGTAACCGCGACGAAAGAAACGGTTGCAAAGAATATGTAGGATTCCATATCTTTTGAAGATTCTGGTGTGTGTGCTCTAATACTGATCTAAAACTGTATTAAATGCTTTAAACCTCTGTTTAAAAATATTACTTTTTTCATACTAGTGAAATTAGCTATTTTCTACAACATTTTGTCAATGTTTTCAATTTACAACGCACTGTTTGTTTATTTGCAATGACATCTTTTGTTTTTAAAGTGAGCCGTGTGGACACTCTCCAATATACAGTGTTCGGTCCATTTTATTAAGACTTATGTTTAAGAACATTCCTCAGAAATATTGCACATAAATTGTCAAATTTCTGTCATATTTTATTGACTTAATTAACAGTAGCTTTATATTTTTAGTAGTCGGTCACTCCAAGTAGAATATTTAATACGTACTTATAATACTATTTCTACTTTTATAATTAGAAAGGTTGTTTATAAAAAGCAGCATATCATTTTATTGATATGCCTATATTTCAGATATGAATATGATTTTGAATTTTTTTTAAATTTTTTTTTCTTCAATTTTACGGGTATCATATATTAACATTTATAATATGAAAAGTAATTACCTTTTACAATAATTAATGTGTCAACATTTTTAATGGCTATTTGCTGACATTCCATGAAAGTTGCATTAAATTTGGAGATAAAATCATTTACCAGGACAATTTTATATGCATCAAGGCATTGTAGAATATAAAGTGAAATATTAAGCATTAAAATTTATATACCGTGAGTTAATTTTGTCTCGGGTTCACACTGTCGCTTAATATAATTGTTTCCGTGTTGGTGATTGCAGTAGTAGTTTGGTGTTAGAAGAATAAACATTATTTATATCTTTAGTGTTATTTCAGCTACTACAGACCGCCACAGGTGACCGAGGTCGTTAAGGTACGGACTCGTGAGCGGTAGGTCTGGGTTCGAATACCACCAGGACCGTCCTCCCTGACTGAGGTTTTTCCAGGTTTTCCTCAGTCCTCATAAATAGCAAATGCCATAGGGAGGTATCCTAAACTTAGGCCTGGAACGATTCCTTCCTTAAAAAAAAATTCTTTCCCAATATATCATTTCATCTCATGTATCATCAGTGTCCATCGCCTGTGGTGCCTCTGTAGGAAAAAAAAAAAAAAAAGGGGCGTTAATCACCATTCATTATTCAGCTACTACAGGCTGTTGATGCGTCAGTGTTATTTAATTACAGTGTGTTGGTGAAGTAATGCTTTTTTCCAGTATACTCTCCTAAAATGAAATCACTGCAACAGGCATGGAATCAATTGTATAAAAATAACGCCATACTGTAGAGGAACTCAAAGAATGTAGAGGACAGAGAAGTGTTCCAAGTGAATGTAATTTTATTCACAGATGTCAGAAATACTGAATGACCATTTCGAACACAGATAACACTCTTTGCGATATAAAATTAATATTGTGCGTATGCAATTGATCAAATCTGTACAGATAGAAATCGGGGGGGGGGGGGACTTACCGTCGACGCAGCCAGCGACGGGCGCGACCTTGGCCCTGAGAGGTTAGAGTTCAGCTGCGGACGCAGACAAAAATAACTCTTTGTAATACAAAATATAGCTTTATGAACTTTAAACATGTGGTTCAAATATACACTTCTTCGTTCTTTCTCTTGTCCTCAGAAATAAATTTTAAGTTATTACTTCTTTTTAGACAATCTGGAGCCAGCCAGACTTAAACAAACATATTTTTTTTACTCTTGTATGTTTCTTTCTTCTAATACCTTCTATGAACGGCTAATCCAAGTACATCTGTTATGCATTGCCTAATTGTAGTTATCTCACATTATACATAACGAATTCTTCTACAGCAGTCGCAACTGCTACATCAAGTATTTTTTCAGATCACAGTATGCAAACATTCGTTTAAATTTTACATCTTGCCAGTAGTATATCTTAGTACGCGTTCCTTTAAATGTTACATGACATTAGAAATACAAACATTTAAATCTTGAATTTGGATTAATATTTTTTTAAAATACAAGATGCATAAATATTATAAAAACAAAATTTCAAACATTTAATAGTTTAAGACCAAATTTCATAGATGAATTGCCGAAAGCTGATATCTTTACATTAAATTTATACTGTGATGAAAAGGATTGACTTTTCATGACAATCTGTATTTTAGACACAGGGTGGGAAAATCTTGAATTTGAGATTGAACGCCTCTGCCATTATATGGTCTGGTGAAGGTTCGGTACATATATATATATATATATATATATATATATATATATATATATAGGGGTTGTACTGTAAAATTAAACCATCAATATTCGATAACTGTCATTGTCTTTAGATTTTATCGATAAAAAACAAAATTAAAGTGAATAGAACATGTTCTGAAGGAGGGTACTTTCGTACTTGAGATTTTATCATGGTTGGCCCTTTGTGTCTACGCTCGCAATGAGGATGCTTCCGGGAGGAGGGGATGCCGTGAGGAAACTATGTGACACATATGCATCCCTAATATATTTTCAAATAGAATACCCCAACGGCGGAGGAGCCCTTCCCCCTGAGTTGTTCGAGTCCTTCAGAAGACTCGATTTCATTCCAGACGTCAGTGCAGAAACCTTTCCAAAGCGCGAGTCACCATCACACCGCACCAGCCCACCTCGCTCTGCACTTTCGGTCCTGTAACAGAACCAACGGAATGATTTGATATGCAATAGGAGAGCGGAAAATTCGTGGAATGTAGGAAATAACCAACCGAAGTTCAGAATTGGCAGTCAAACGGGAACTGAACCCGGAACCTCCCTGACGTGAGTCTCAAATGTTATAGTATGAGCCACCTCGCTCGCTCGGTATGTTGCACAGAAACTATAAAGGCAATCTCTGCAAAGAAAGTAGAAAAGATATGGTTACCTTTTTATACGTATAATAAATAATACACCTTATTTGAGAGTTCCCCTCAATTATTTTAAAGTGTACAAACAAAATTGTTCTAAAATAAGCTAGAGATGGGTAACGTTTATCACTTTCTACAATATATTGCTTAAGTATACATCAAATAGTCTTTATTTATTGAATGGAAATATCTTCCATTATTTTACACTTCTTTGGATAGTGAATTGTTTCAGTCCTTTGTAAGGAAGTACACAATACATTCTTCTTGATGTTAAATTAGGTTGACCAGTATGAAGGGTTCTGTTATGCAAAAAAATATTTTCATTAGTTATGAATAACACTGGTATTAAGTTATTAATGTTGATGTAGTTTAGCAAAGATATATTGCATTTCCTAAGAAAGTTATTAACATTCATACGCCCTTTAAAATTCTTTCAAAATTGAAAAATGTGTATGATATCGTTTTTTAAACGCTTTTATGCAATATATCTGAAAATCCTTAAAAGTTACAATGGATTTTCAATAAGGCATCTTCTGATCATGAAAGAAAAAGCCTACAAAATTATTGTTCTTTTATTTTTTTAATTGAACCTTACTATTTAATAAACTTTCACTTTCCGCAATGACTAAGCATTTAGAAAAATTTCTTCTGGTTTGTCAGAAAACAAGGCACCTTGTAATTTCACTTGAAAATCCATGAGGAAATTTCTTCAAAAAGCGGAGAAGGAGACAATCTGAGCGCCCATGTCAGGGTTATAGGATGCATGGTTCAGCTAATGAGATCCATATGCTGACTTGTATGCTGGCGTATTGTAATAGAGGGGCAGTAATATTGCACTTAAACATGCTCAACTTTTCGTGAATTATACTCCAAATTCTCTTTACCGAAATGATCTTAATTATACGATATAATTTGATAAATCTCTGGAAGTGGTTTCCATAGGCCGCATCAGCGTGAAGGCCAACATCAATGAACTCTGTGCAACATTTGACTAAATAGTATGAAGGTGCAGACTTGCCATAAACTGCAGTCATGCATTAGTTTCTTATGTTCAAATCTCAAGTTCCGGCGACTGGAAGCCTCCAAAGCCCAACCCTCTCCCATAAAGGCTTCTAGAAGTCCATTAAAAACTCATTACTTCCTGGATTCTTCGTCGCTTCCTAAAGTTACTGGAATTCTTGTAGTTCGTAATACCAGCTGTCGCTCCGGTCAACCGTAACAATTTTACAATAATGACAGAAAATATAACATTATGTACGATAGATTCCATGAGTTTTTATGCTCATAAAACTACACATAAAATTTGTGTGGAGCTCAAATAATGTTAGGGGAGGAAGTTGAGCGATTTCTTTGAAAGTTACTGATTAGACTAATGGAAATAACAAAGGCGGTAAACTTTACGGCATTTGCAGATAAAGTTTTAACATTGGAGCGACTGTTTATCAGCTTGCAGTTCCAGCATACGCTACAGCATTTGATTCATGTCAAGGAAGATAACCACATATTTGCTCAAAAAAGGCGAGTGGTAAATACTATTTATGTTCCCTCCATCCTGACTAGACTCTTTCATATTTCTTTTACGGAATTTGAAGAGTACCTCTGTGCAATACATTTTCAGGTGTCTTTGGAAAATGTTGCAAAGGCGATTAACAAAAAACGACTTCTACTATGTGTTTGATAATTGAACAAAAGTATGGAACAAATGTGGGATATAATTTTAGAGCACTATCAAACATTGAAGATTGAATAAAGGCACTGAATGACGTAAAAACTTTGATTCGTTTCTGAACAGACTTTACAAGCATTGCCTTTCTGTTTCTTGCAGTGTGTGATGTAATGACAAGCTTACACGTTCTGTGTAGGTTGGGAGCCTGGCAGTAATAGAAGATCGATTTAGTCTCGTTAGGGGGATGGCGGATGCTAAATTCCTGAGGTAAATCACTGAAGGTGTGTAACCCTTTGAAGCCTCTAAGAGCTGTCACCTCCACCTCAGTCCCTTGAGTCACTACGTGCTTCGCTTCATAACTGCATCCGACGTTGAGTTACCTCCCAGCGACCTTCTACATAAAACCAAAATCAGCAACTCTGCATATGCAAAGAGGTCAATGGTCTAACAAGGTTTTAGTTCCGAAATGCCTCTAGTAATGATTCACAGCATCATGTTTCATAGCACTCTAGTAGCGTCCCATAGCAGAATTGCAGCATCCACAATCATTCCTATTTACAAATATCACAAACATGAACTCACTAGTAAATGCACTTGCTCTTGCACTTTGACTCGCAAAGCAGCTTTCTAAGCCATTTCCCGAGTCCCTGAAAGATATTCCCGAGACTGTATTTCGGAAAATACGTTTCATTTGGCGGAAAAACCGCAGTTGCGAATGCCTCTTTCGGGACACGTTCGATGGTTAATGGAATTGACTTAGTCATGCGCAGTCACCAGAGAGTGTATCATGGTAATGGAAGACGTGCTAAGTGTATCAGTTCACCCACAGGGATCTATCTACAGGTGGCAGAAATTCATCACTTGCATAGCTGGAAATAGCTACTAACTTATGCTACGTAAACTCAGTTTTCAAGTCGAGGGGAACTTCGGAATGCACAAATTAATATTTAAGTGCCCGTTTTTGTCAAGAGGCAGTTTTTAAAATAAAGTGCACCTATTTGACTCTTGCATCGTCTACGATACATTTTCTTTATATGCATTTGTAAGACCAGTTCCGTCTTTCAATATTAGTCGGAAATGGCTAATGAACACTCTATATGCGAACATACATACTGAGTCCATGATCATATTCTTAATGAAAGGATTATTTAGGAATGCATGAATGAGAAAATACTATAAAATTGACAAAATATGAATTTTTGTGCTCTTTTGCAATTTTAAACCTTCATTGTGCACAATTATGCCACGGGAGTCTATGGTCGTATCGCGTGAAAATTAAATTAAGATGTATATATAGGCTTGACTATTGTTACACCCCAAATGATCATTTCATTTTCGTAAACTAATGATGCATATTTTCCATTTTGGTTTGAAAATATCAATATTAGCACCGATAGGAAGTTTTCTTTTCACCTTAAAACGTGTGAAGGCCCTTAGCCCTGTGCAAGGGGGAAAACTTAATATACAGTTTTCTGTGACACAAATACATATGTCAGTGTAGTGCAGTAAAAATGTGATAAAGTATGCATTTTCAGCAGAGAGATATGAACACAGCTGAGGAATTTTAATAAAATGAGCATATTTCATGCATATTTTGGGTATTAGAATTTTAATCTGCATTTTATCGTATTTAAGTGTATCTGCATTTTTTATCATATAAATTACTGTTCTTAATAAAATTTCAAACCACCAAGTTGAAAGTTCAGTGCATGTAAATAAGAGGTTAATAAAAAGAAACGTATAAGGATTTTATAATTCATTTGGTAGTTTTGTAACTATAGCTACTGTCTTAATTGTATTGTTCCAAAACACTTAAAATATTTTGTAAAGATAAAATATATTGTTTTAAATCAGTGTCTTCCATAATGAAGTATTTAAGTGCAGTTTCAGCATTATACTGTAAATGAGCTCAATGGTAGTGAAGAAGAAATTTGCAGTCTTAAGTATTTTGCACTAAAGTGGTTGCACTTACGAAATTAACCATCTTATGCAAAGGTGTATGCACGTTTATGCATTTTAACTGTTTAAAAATAACCAATATTTTAAATTTAGCAGATGCTTATCTTTTGACTAGAATTCCTTCAGTCAAAACCCAGCGCCCTCTCAAAAAATTGTTATCTAGATCTAATGAAAATACAGGAGTTTGGAAATGTTTTGGGAAATACTGTTAACGTCGGCAAACTGAGCTTGATCCCTAGTAAATTGAAAGTCACAACACGATCAAACATGCCACGCGTTATGCTGCCAAAACCATCTGTGCGTTGGACCAAGGTCGCGCAGACTGTGCAGGAGACAAGTAGACTCCTTTTATCTTCTTTATTTTGTGCATATCGTATTCGATTATTGACGACTGCTCTCGCTGAGGTAAAAGAAGAAATTGTGTGACTTACATAGAGAATTACCTCGAACTGTATTTCATTTTTTAAAGCCTAGCATGTAGCGATTTAAGCTGTTGTCAGAATTTTTGTGAATTTCAGAAAAAAAAAACAAATGTAATATTTGTAGTTTGCAGCAAAAAAAAAAAAAAAAAAAAATTAACCTATACTTTGAATTAAAATTAAATTCAAAGATATTTTTAGAACCATTCGGATACTTTAAGTCATATTTTGAAACTATTTTTTCACTAAATAATGATTGTAGGAGCTATGAAGTAAAATACATTTTAAAATAACATTATATACTTTTTTAATATTATCAGAAAAAATACTTTTTATCACTATGCAACTCAATTTTTTTTTACAAAAGTATATGTTTGAAATCAGAAAGGAAAAATGCGAGGTCACAACCGGGACTTGAGCCACGGATCTTTGGCTTACCTTACCAATGTTCTTGCTATGCCTTTGCCTGACCACAGCCGCAATTCTTCCTCGTTTGAGTATATTATAACCTGAAAACCTTTAAGGCTATTTTATCCCTAAAACGGGTCTCGAAATCTTTCAAGTACTTGTGTTTCAGGCTTCGTAGTTTACCTCATTATTCGGGTTAATTTATATAAAATGTATTTTTTTTTCTCACACAAGCCGTATCTTAGACTAAGTTTGGAATCAGAGTCAGAGAGACATAAGGCAGAGTATGATATCTCAGATGGTAATAGTATTGGCACGGCAAGTCATGGATTTGTTGTTCGAATCTTGACCGTAACCTCGAATTTTGTCTATTTGAAGAAACAGTATTTTAAATAAAAGGTAGCTTCATTTTTATGTTAAAATTAAAACTTTCTGGGCTGTTGGGCCGGAAAGTTCAATTTTTAAAACAAAGTTCACGGCACAACAGCCCGGCAGTTTTTAATTTTAACATTATGAACACCGGCCGTGAAATCTTAAGATATGTTATAGCGTGATTATTATATATGATATTTGTTTAATTGATTCCTTAGGTACAACAATAATCATATAATAAGTAGGTTATTGCTTGAGATAATTAATGATATGCGGTCAAAGAATAAATTTGCATATATTTGCGTGTTATAATCTCTGTCAGTATTGTAAAATAATTTTATATATTGTTATATTTTCTGTCATTATTGTAAAATTAATACGGTTGATCGGAGCGACAGCTGGTATTGTGAACTCCAGGAATTCCAGTAACTTTAGGAAGCGGCGAAGAATCCAGGAGTTAATGAGTTTTTAATGGACTTCTAGAAGCTTTGATGGGAGACAGTTGGGCTTTGGAGGCTTCCAGTTGTTGGAACTTGAGATTTGAACATAAGAAACTAATTCAAAGCAGCCAATGACATCTAGATTTTAAAATGTTTAGTAACCATGGGCCCTGTGCGTTTGCTCACGATAAGCGTGGGTTGAACACATGGAACCAACGGAAGAGACTTGTATATAAAGAAATGCTCTGGGCAGTCTAAGGCATTCATTATTTCGTATTATAACTAGGAACGCAGTCGTATCTTTTGAAGCATTCTCGATCATATAGTGGGCACTCATTCGGAATCAGTTCATTTAGACAGTCATTCAGCATCAAAATCATAACGAGGCATGCAAGAATTACACATGCGGAAATCAGCAGTTAGAGGCTCACCTACTCGAGATTAGCACGCATAGGGACATCCAGTTGGAGATAAAACAAGTGATGGAGTGAATTAGTGAAAACAAGTGAAGTAATCAATTAACAAGTATTTCCGAAGCTAGTTATAAAGTGCCTCGACAAAATGGATTAATTGGAACAAATTCTTAAGAGGCAGTGTATGAAATTCGATCACGCGGGCAGTTTCGCGTCATGATTGTTCATCTTCGCAACACAATATATTAGGTGCCTTTTTTGCTTCAATTTACGCGGTACAAAAAACCAGTACAAGTCTGTTCCGCGAAAAGTTTTCCCCAGTATGAATAAAAGATGAAGTGTGAAGTCCGGACTTGTTTTACGATGGTCAAGGTCGACTTGCGCCCACACCTACAGTAAGTATGTCAGTGTCGATTGCTAGGCCAGCAATTAACCGGTTACCGAAGGTCAGCCGTATTTCCCCTGGATCAAAACAATAAACATGTTAAATCTAAACTGCAAATTAATGGGTTATATTTCCAAGTGTCTTCCGATCCTCGATCCCTACGCCCGCAGATAGCAGAAAACACCGAAAGTGCCCTGAGACGGTTCACTGATGAGACCTAGGTGATCCGAAGAAAGACTGAACCCTAGACGAGGTTAAGTGGTATTTATCCCAGCTACTTGACTATACAACAAAACTTATAAAATGTTATCACTCAGAGTGTGGCTTCATCTATTCATCCTATGATCCTTTCATCCGAATGTCGAATACCAAACTCTTTGCTAATGCTTGGCTTTGGGATTGACCAGATGGTCCGGTAACAATCTGTAGATATGCCAGTTGCATATTCCATAAGAAGGTTTCATTTACGCTAAATTAATTCCTGTCGATGTGCCTTCCGATTTAGTTATCAGCATGGGCTGCTTCTCGGGAACCATGATTTAAGACCATAAAAGTACGGTGAAAGCAGTTTAAAAGCTCCGATACATAGTTCAGTTGTTCGGTGAATAGACCATGCAATGCCGCCGTAGTTCTCGACGCTCAAGCGCATCATCAGGTACACATCAGGTACATCACTTTGGCACAACACATTAAATATCAAACTCATCTTTCTTATGTTTGATTCTAGAAATGTTGCCAATTTCCCACGACAGTCAATCTACATCGTATTAAGAAATTATTACTGATACACGCCAGTTCACTAATGGAATTAACTTTGTTTCGAACGTTTGTTTTAAGTTCCTCCAGTGTGTAAGGGTTAGTCGAATATACTATGGCCCCAAATATAAAAATCACAAACTGGAAGCTGTGGGGTATGAGGAGGCCATACAGGGATCAAATATATGGCTCATTCCACTCATGGATTTCAAGAGCAGTTTCGATTTTTTCCCCGGTCAGTCTCAGAAACCTGTTTCATTAAACTTAATATTGTTTATCATGTTGAAACCGAACTGCCAAGAAATTTACGCCTAATTGTTTGTCTCGTTCCGGCACACGACTTTCTACAGCTGATGTATATCTTGACAATGAATATATGGATGCAGTGAATATCTCACTATTGCACAACACTACTGCACTGTTTAATGAATCTCACTCTCGACTGCATAATCTGTCGAAATCTGGCTCGCAACTGACTGGAAGAGAGAATAGCGTCACTCGTGCTGCGTTGAGAATCTCAGCGATTGGAGGCAGTAGGTTCACGGGACTTTTAAACTGCTCTCACTAAGGATAATCGAGTAAAGTTAGCCAACTGAAATGCTTGGTTACGGGCGATAATCAATGCTCCATAATGATGACTTTTACGTTCAGGCATATTTTCTGTGATGGTATGTATTAAAACTATTTTTAAAATGTCCCCTCCATGGTAAGGGGATGTGTTACCACTATATATAGCATTATTGCAACGTGACTTTCATTGGCTTTTTCCATTCCCTTTTAAGAAATTTAAAAGGAAAATCTGTAGTTTTTTTCATGAACATACAAGCAGAAAAGTTAGCTGCCCTCTTTAACTCAATAGTCACTATTTTATATATATATATTACCTGTACTGACAAGAAGAATTGTGTCACAGACAGATAACACTCGAGTAGACACATTATTAAACTCTCCTAAATTATGATCTCTGTTTCGTTCTTAAAACTTTTTTTCGTGAATAATTGATGCATAAACATTTTATGCATGAATTATTTTAAACAAAGTTCCAATTGCACTTTTTCCAATATACTTGTATTCAAATATCTTATGTGTGCCATTTTTTGTTTGCCGCACTGTGGACAGAATAGTTGTATGCAAAACTGAAGAGATGTATAAAGACCGAGATGATACAAAATTGGTAGCTGGACAGAGGATTATGAGTATCGCATTGGATGATCCTGAGTGATGGATAGAGGAGATGCACTGCGAGACACGCACGGTGGCCTTAATTTCCGGCTGGAGAACCGTGAAGAGCGGGCTAGGTCTAATCCTCTTATACCGGAATCTCGTCTCCCTCCTACTGTGTACAGCTTCACCTCTGCCCTCATCAAGGGGCTAACCGGTACAGATTAGGGCAAAATAATTAAATCTATAAGCTCAAGCCAAGGTGTTGGTAGGAACGCAAATCCTTTTGGGTGCTACGCTTCCTTTACTGAATGCGGACACTAATATAGTTTTGTTAAAGCAAAGGAAAGTGAAAGTGGACGTTTCTAATGGGCTACATCTCTTAAAAACCTAATGCTTCTATGAAGATTTAACTGGATAATACTTTGGCTATGTCATTTATTCTTTGCACCAACATATGTAGATGAAACGCAAGACTAGGGGAAAAATTATAGAGAGTGTTTCCATCACTCCTTGAAATTTTCAAAATAATGGACGTAATTCAGCCACACTTAACATGGAGATATTTCTTTTAAAAAAATATAATGCTTCATTACAAGAGTTGAAAGTGGTCTCCATTATGATCAAAGAATGCCTGCATGCGCTTCTTCAAGTAGAACATATTCTCCAGATATTGGGAGTCACAATACCATTTTCCCACCGACTATTGTTTATACAGTATCAGTACCACGAGTATCTCTGACTGCTTGCGATACAATTAGGCAGGTCCATATGAAAAATTATGGCAAAAGTAGTTCACATGACCTTGATGGCCAAATTCCTTAATACATTTCTGGCAGTTGAACTCATGGGAGATTTCCACGTAGAAACGGGCATCCATCGTTATATGGAAGCAAATGCGGCAAATGGTGCATAGTGGTTCATAATGTACTGTACGTACTGTACTATTAATAACACAAAAAATGACAGTTGGCAATCGGTGACAGAACAGTTAGATAACGTTACACTACTTCCAGGGACAGAGAATTTTCTATATGGGAATTTGAGACACCGGCAAAAGAGTAGCGCCGCCATTCGAAATTATGATTCTCTTGTTCGAATAAAATTTTATTTAAATAACGACTAATGTGTTAATAGTTTATCGACTTGGCGTGCTAGTAATAAAATTGTAAATTCAAATGGCAAACAAATTACAAGTAAATAGCCCATGCTTGAGAGTCACCCTTTAAATTTCCATTGGCTTTACCGTTTGAAAATTGGGTGTTCATTTAAAATTCTTTTCTTTCTTTTTCTTGGCTACTGTTGGTTTTGCTGTTGCTATCTGATAAATTTGTAATACAATTTTGCTTTCTTTACGCAAATATTCGATTTATGTGTATTTTTCCTTACAGCCCCCCCAAGTTCTAGCACGCCATCTCTTCTTGAGTTTTGCCTTGTAAGGGGTTAATCTGCTCCTTTATTAAGAATATGAATTTAAATGAACCTCGGGAATGGTGGAGGCAGGCATAAGTTGGGTGGGCGGTTGAATTTTAATTTTAATTATTTAGCATTGGTACGTAAAGTTAAAAATCCTTGTTTCAAAACTAAAATATATATAGTATTAAATTTGGTTGTCATCGATTTAATAAAAAATATTGAACATTTTAGGTAGAATTTAGGAATTTAAAATATTATGGAATCTTCAACGCTTGCACAGCAGATTGATAATTATTTGCGAGCTGAAGTATCTGTTGGCCGTTTGTTACAAACTCTTGTTTCTGTTCCTAGATGGTGTATGAACATTAAGTTTAAAGCTTGAAAGGGATGTGTGTCCAAACGAGGTATGACCAGTTGCTAGGCAACCACCCGAGCAGTGAACGGACTGAGAGTGAAGAATGACGATTCAATTAATACTGCTTATAATCTGTTCTTGGTAGCACTGAATAAGTATCTTTTGTGATTCAACGTATTTGTTGGTACCTGTCGACTGCGTGTTCAAGTTTGGTAGATTTCATCTACCTACAGCTTTCATCTCAGTTAGGTGACTGTTGGCAACTTTATGTAGGCTTGTAAAAGAACTCAAATAAGGAATAAAAATATGCCACCGTACCAATCCAACATTGGTAGTATTCTCCAGTGATGAAAGAAATATAATTGTGTAGAGACAAATGTTAATTGCTTATTTTACTATTATTCCGTTAATACCTAACGAAGTGGTTTTGGAATTTTAAAATTACAACTGTTCCATAATATCCTTCCATAAGAGCCACAGTGCCAGTTGATTTGTAGTAAATTGCACAAACTGCTGGCATAGATTATTGGAATGTACGTCAAGTCTCCCTCTTTTCAAAATGTCATTAATTTCCTTTCTTTCAATCGGAACAAAAGAAAGCTAAGAAATTTTCCTTAAGAAGTTCCAAGAAACTTGTCTTTCATTTGTCAAAAGCATTAAGAGCACTCAATAAACCGTGTTATAGGCCAGAGCTAGCAAATAATTCTGTGAAAATTACTTGGAGAGAGAGGGGGGGGGATAAAGTGAAGGGAAGAGAAAGACGGCAAGCTCGTAATAGAAATATAATAATTAGTTTTAAGGGCAAAATCTTGATCCTCTCCAATTTTAACGCCGCAGCTAAGTTTTCGCCACAATCGTTCCACATTTTCTCCTCCCCAACTCTCTACCGCTGCTCCTCTGTTCCTGATAATGCTCAACTCCACCCCTTACTCCACCTTCGTTACATTTCCTATATACTTTCACTTTTATTTCTCCCCGAAAATCTAATTACTTGCAGAAACTTCCCAGTAGACATGCCTCATAGGATGGTTTTGTGAAGGAAATAGCTAGCACAGCGTTCCAGCTGGTGTACAAAGTTGTTTTTCATATCTTCTGAGGATATCTAGTGAAACGAAGGATGAATACCAGACTTCGCAAATGCGTTAAAAATATTTATCATTAACGAAAAAGCATTTATCTATTGTACAAAAATATTTTGTAAGAATCTTATCAAAAAGTACATTTATGTTAGCAGTCAAAAAAAAAAAAAAAGAAGAAAAGAAAAGAAAAGAAAGAAAGAAATGAAAGAAAGAAAGAAAGAAAGAAAGGAAAAACAGTATTTGCCATTCTTAGTACAGCAATATTCACATTACTCCCTCTTGCTGCCCCTAGCCAGCGTTCCCCATCACAACCTTTTCAGTTTAGAAAACCTACAGGTGTCCCATTTACTTTGCTCGGCAAAAATAACTTTTTTTCTGAAGCCTTAAATGAAAAATGATTTCAAACAAAAGTATTTAGCATCATGGGGGAGTTCTTGTTGAGGATATACATTTTGTATCTCCATTAATTTAGAAGATATGAGATAGAGTTAGTTTTTTAAATGACACCATTTAAAAATATTTTATTCAAGAACACATTTACTCTCTCTAACAGTTATCCATAAAGGTATCACACCGTATCATAGTTATCCTTTATTGCAATACACTTCTCACATATTTGAATTAATATTTCAATCCCCCCCCCCCAAATATTAGGAAGTCTTGTCTGCAAAATGGGCATAAAACAGCATACATCATAAATTTCCTTCCTCGAAGGTCCTTCTTGAGTTTTGAGAAGAGGAAATAGTCACTGGGAGCTATATCTGAGCTGTAGGGCGGATGGTCGATCTCCTTGAAGCCAAATTTCTTCACAGCTTCCTTTGCAACAAGAGCTGTGTGTACAGGCGTGTTGTTGTGAAGAAGGCGCCATTACCACTCAGCTTTTCCCTTTGATGGAAGCACGTAGTCTGTGCGGTAGGGCAGCATAGTACTTCCCATTTACTCACCTTGAAGTCAATGAAGAGTATTCTTTCACAGTCCCAAAAGATTGTGGCCATGATCTTCTTGGTTGACCGAGTGACCTTGGTCTTTAGAGGCGGTGCTTCGCCAGGTTTAAGCCACTCCATTGATTCTTCTACCGCCACGAGTGGCCGAGGTCGTTAATGCACGGACTCTTGAGCGGGAGGTCGGGTTCGAATACCGCCAGGACCGTCCTCCCTGACTGAGGTTTTTTCAGGTTTTCCTCAGTCCTCATAAATGGCAAATGCCTGGGAGGTACCCTAAACTTAGGCCTGGAACGATTCCTTCCTTAAAAAATAAATCCTTTCCAAATATATCATTTCATATATCATCGGTGTCCATCGCCTGTGGTGTCTCTGTAGCAAAAACGGGCGTTAAACACTGATATATATATATATATATATATATATATATATATATATCCATTGATTCTCTTTTGGGCAAGGGAACATAGCAGAGGACCATAGTTTCATCTCCTGTAACAATGGTTTGTCTTTCATTTGTCAAAAGCGTTAAGAGTACTCAATAAACTTCTCTCTCGTGGTCACTGCAGAGCTCCAAAAATGGAGTAAGGGTGAAAGAAAATGCGGGAAAAATCTTACTCAATCCTCTTGTTCCAGGAATGTTTTTGCTGATTAGTAAATTGTATTAGAGTAATTAGAATTCCCTTTATACATTATTATAACATTAATTAGAGACATTTCATATTCATTAAAGCAACCAAGATTATTCTTTGTTTACTACTACTACTACTGCTACTATTACTACTACTACTACTACTACTACTACTACTACTACTACTACTACTACTACTACTACCACTACTACAACTGCCTACAACTACTACTTCTACTACACTATCACTACTACTACTACTACTACTACTACTACTACTACTACTACTACCACTACTACAACTGCCTACAACTACTACTTCTACTACACTATCACTACTACTACTACTACTACTACTACTACTACTACTACTACTACTACTACTACTACTACCACTACTACAACTGCCTACAACTACTACTTCTACTACACTATCACTACTACTACTACTACTACTACTACTACTACTACTACTACTACCACCACCACTACTACTACAACTACTACTTTGCTTTCTCAATAAATGTTTTATCTCTTAGCGAAAAGTGTTTTTATTTCTTCATATAATTGTAAATGTTAATGCAATGCGAATATAGTAGATAGCATATTGTTAAATTGTTCATTTGAGAAGACATGATGCAGAAGTGAACTTTTGGACCATTTGTTTCATATTTCTTTGTTTGTTTGTTTGTTTTGTTTTGTTTTGTTTTTTTTAATCTGACTACCCCGCCAAACTTGTGAGCTAGCTATGACTAACTTTACGAAACATGTTCTATCTGCAGTTTTCGTCATGCATTATATGATTAAACTTTCAAAATGTCTTAAGACTATGTTTTTTTATTGGGCATAAATTACACGAAATTATTCTTTTACAGTCTCAACGAGACCTGAGGAGAACTCAAAACTCTTTGTAACACACCAATAGATGCAGTTGGCATGCTGCTAAACGTTTAGCGTTCAATTAAACGAATCTTATGAATTTAGAACTTGGAGGAAAAAACCTTAAAAATACATTAATTGTTAAATTTTAATTTTTGAAAATCTTGTTAAACTGCAGTTTGGTTTGTTGAGGATATTCTGCTGCTATAATATTTTATATACGAACATTGTTCATTGATTAAATTAAGGTTTTAAATCTAAAATTTCAAAAATTATCCTTACGGCTCTTTATGATTTATTTTTTCAAATACTGCATCATTATGCTTATAAAATTTGTGTTTGCTGAATCCCATATACTAGAGATAAATGTATTAATTAACCTGTTTAAAAGGTCATGCTTTTAATGCTTTTGGTTTATATTAGCTATTATTTATTCCAATTCTTCCTGGCGATTTTAAAAGATATATGGTTTGCATTGCATTTGTCACGTTTAACGCACTTTATTTGCTACACCTGGTTTGTTTCCATTTTATTTACTTCATTTTGTTCGCATTTAATTTAAATTACAAATTATTGCTAGTTTCCACAATTATTATTACTGTTAAATTCATTTAAAATGCACGTTTTTAATGAACTATTCTCTGTTCTAAAATCTAATTAATACAAATGTATTTTAATATTAATGATCTATCATACGGTCATATTGTAATAATTTACATGTTAGCATTTTGAGTCAACATAAATGGTAACATCTGAAATTTGTTTTATAAGTCTGGTTTGATTTGAATTCAAGATATTCCTGTGATTACAATTCTGAATTTCTACACCGAGAGGGTAAACATTAGGTTTCTTTTTAATGCAAAAATCTAAAGAATGAATTAGTATTAAAAGAAGAGGGGGAATTAAAATAATAATATAGGCGGAATATTAATTAATTTGGCTTAGTATATATCCTAAGACCGTACATCTTAAGCTATAACAAGCAATCAATACAGTTCTAGTTATGCTGAGTTAAATTAAATAATATACAATTAACATATTTTTGTGAAACTTTTATTTGAATATATATAAATATGTCACGCGTTCCAGTCAATTGTTTGCTACCAATGCACACAATGGTTAACCGGACGACTACCAAATAAATCCCAACCACATGTTGATCCAAGACTATATCTATCTGCTAGCAGACGAATGAGTGGAATACACGGTATATATCCAGAAATATATACAGCTGATTGCTGCCTTAATAAGGCAATCATCTACAGCCGTTTATTTTTAATATTTGATACACTTTATCAATACTTCTTATTTAGTCCACACTCTTTTTTGTATTCTTTTCTTCATGGAATTTTCAATTATATAAATAGGCACACAATTCACGCTAATTTGGATAGCTAAGTGTTCTTGTGAGATGTACATATTACCCTGAGGGTTCCATTTTGAAGCGCCATGTCACTTATGGCCAGTTTCACCAACAAAGTTATCATAGCTTTTAAAAATTCCACTACATGATGCGTATTTAGTCATGGCATTAAAAACTCGGTTAACAAAAGGTGAATTTTTCTATTTGCACGTTCTATGAGCGGGCAGTTTCTCATACCCGTTTGCTATAAACAAGTGACTACTGATATCCGTCATACTGTTTTAGTTTTTCAAACAACACCTGGAGTTTTTAAAGTGAAAGAATTTTCGTGCTATATTTGCTTAAAAAAAAAAAAAAAAAAAAAAAAAGGTTATCGAAAATGTTTCCTAACGAGCAGAAAAGAAAGAAGAACCCAAATATGACTTTCAGTGAGCGTAGTTTTCTGGTTGATAGGGGAACATTTTTCTATAATAGAAAATAAAAAGACCGATGGCGCTATGACGCAATTAAGAATGCTGAATGACAGAAAGTTGCTCAAAAATATAATGCCAAAGGCATGGATCCTGCAAGAAACATTGCGAACCTACTGTGCACATGGGAAAACTTAAAAATCTGCAGAAAAATTGCGACAAATAATTACAGTTTAATATGACAGACATATTTTCAGTTTAATTTGATTATACTGCATACAACTGTGTGCCTTCTACTGGATGTTCCGTTGAAACAACATTTGGTATGTACCGAATAATTGAGCTTATCTCATTTATGATATAAAATATACACTACAATTATCATAGTTGGGCACAACTACATCATATCTATCGCTAGTCTGCAAACACATTTTGTCATATATTAATATTGACCACAAAGCTGGAAGAAATTCTTTGAATATTTACAGGTTGCCATACACTTTTTAAACACAGATATGTATCATAATTAAATTTTGATAACCAAACCTGCTGCATACTATTTTATGATTGTAACAGTAACTAGCCCCATTGACCAGTCAAAGGGTAATTTTAATTACTTCAAGACATAAATAGAAAAAGTAAAACAGAAATAATATATCCTTACAGTTAATTAGTAATATAAGGGTATAACCTTTAGTGTGTATATGTATGAGACACTCATGCATGTAAGAATAACTGAAGATAATTTATTACACTGCTAAATCAAATGGTTTCTCTTTTCTTACGGTTTCTAACACACACAAATTTTCTACTCTGTAGTTTTGTTTTTAAGTTGCCACAATAAAATACATTCTATATTTATTTTTTATGCTACATATGTAATTGTGGACCTTTTCGTTGCTTTTAAGATCAACAGAAATTAAATTCATCCATATTTTGAGACGGAAACTCTCCGGACTCGAACCCTCTAGGCAATTATCGTTGCCGTCTGAATTAAGTGTATGCATGTTATGTATTGTTTTCTTTTGTTAGGGCGAGGAAGTCTTAAGAATTCTTTTAAAGTAGCGAACCAGCCATCACATTCTAAGTTTTGAAGGTTGCATCGGAAAGTAGCATCTTGTTAGAGGGACGGTATACGACAATAGAGAAAAAGATGTGAGAACAGAGCAGCCATAGACGATAATACAGGAAAACAGTTTGGCGCGATAAAACTGAGTAGTCGTGGACCACAATAGAGAAAAACAGTAGGTCGCGAGACTGATAGCGAGCTAGCAGCAAAAGTAACCTACGGGAAGAATTTTTTGTAATAATTAAGTACTGATTACTGATTAAGTAATAATGCATCTGTGCTCGGTTATTAGGTTATGTCCATCGATAATCATTTTTAGTAGAAAGAACGAAAATTTGATGCGCAGAACTTTCCTTATTAAAAAAAACTGTTGGAGTGGTGAGAAACAAAAGTGCGTGTGAGCTTAGTTCCGGCACTTCGAAGAACTTCTTAAGATTTTCTCAATAAGTTCAGATTGGGAATCCTGAGCCACAGAGCAATTGAATAAATCAAGGCTGTTATCACCAAAACAAGTGCATTATATCCACAGCCACCTTTCCATCTCCTTTTGCCTCGAGACAAGAAATTTGTTTCCAAAGTACCAGCTTAATATTAGCCGGAGCATTGAGGAAACCCCAAAATTAAGACATCATCAAAGGAGCCGTGAGTGGGTGGAGAAGAAAGTCTACACGTCATCCATTAAGATTAATCGAATTCTTGGTTAATCCAACACAGCATCCATACTTCCGCATCCCCCTACTCACCATTGTTGAACCGCTCCCGAAGGGTTTCTAACCTGTTGTTGTTTGCAACTTTAAGAAACTGCCACAATTTTCAGAAAAAAATGCGTTTATTTCTTGATTGAATATTTGTTTATCTCTTCTAGTAAGAAAGTGGACAAAAAGTTATAAGCTTTCAGTTATGAGCTTTTGTTTTTAGTTTTTATAAAAGCTATAGGATTTTGTATATGGGACAGAGCTTAGCACGGTTTCTAAAATGTTAGGATTACTTACAGGGATCTGAATAAAACTGGATCACATAAAACCCCTGTGGTGGTTGATTAGATATAAAGGCTACATGGGACCAGAATATATTTAACATTTGCCTTAAACTGAGAGAATAGGCAATAATAATAATAATAATAATAATAATAATAATAATAATAATAACTATAAAACAGTGCTATTTTTATTAGCATTACAGATGTTTAGTTGAATATGTACATTTTTTAAAACTTAACTTTTGGGAGATGCCATTGAGAAACATGGGAAGATAACCAAAATTGATCAATTATACAGAAATGTGGTAACGTTGGTTTAAAAGGAGAGGAATTACAATTAGTGCCAAACTCTCAAATAAAAAAAAACTTTCAAAAGCACAGCTTCTGATAATTTTTAATTCATGTCAGTAGTAAAATTGAATTAAATGTGTCTAATACGAATTAAAACAATTACATTTTCTATATATTTTCTCTTGTAATTATTTTATGACTAGCTTTATGAGCACTGCCAAGGTAATGCTGCAATAACAATATTAATTTAGATGTTTGATTCTTATGCTAAATATATAATGAACCATTAACAAACAAACAAACAAAAATATAAGCCAAATTTGGGGATTAATACTTAAAAAGTGTTTTCTTATTTCATTAGTTTATATGTGAAGATTTTTATATTTAGGTTGCAAAGAGATATAATGGTATGCATTAAATTCTTTTTATCCCCAAAAAGTTGTTTATTTCCATTACTATATATTGAACTTCAAGCTGCTATTAAACAGGGATAATGAATAGTTTTTCAAACTAAAATCTCTTATGAATTTTTCAGGTGGTGGAAAAAGAAAGAAAAGAAAAAGATTAAATATGATTCTATGCTTGAGGCTGTGTTGGCCTTGCTTCGAAGTAAGGGGATGACCAACCCCTATGATGGTGACAGTAAAACCTCGCCAGAAACAAATCTGTTGACTGAGAGTTCAACTGGTGGAGCAGTAATTGAACTATCAATGGATATATCAGATTGGATTAAATACCCAGTGCAAATGCTGAGCGCATCCAGCACTTTGAATTAGTGTTCACACTGAACAGATGCTCATCCTAAGACTGATGATAAGCAAGAAATGCTGGTACCACAGGCTATTACTTCAAACAAGTCAGCAGCACACCTGCCATTAAATGTGGACAACGATGAGAAGGCGAGTTTTGGAGAAGAAGGAAGTATTTCTTGATAGACTACATCAAATAATAGCGGAGGCAGTAGCCTCATCAATGCAGCAAGCCACTAAAACAGCACTGACGTGAGGAGCTTCACTAGTTGCAACTCCAGCAGGAACAAATTAAACTAGAGATCCTACAAGAACAATTGAAGGGGAAACAAAATAATAAAAACTGAATTGTTAATAAGAGAAAACAATAAATCAATGTGTTGAATATACATTTTTAATAATACATGTAATTGCAATAAATAGGTTCCTTTAGGTTTTATTGCCATTCCTCAAGAACATAACCTTAATTTCCTCTCAAGATTTCCAGGTTATCAATGCACATTCCCATCACATAACACTGCAAGGTGAAAACAGCATTTCAACAGTGAATTATGGGTTGAGGCTGTTAACAATAAAATATATTGTAAACCAGAGTTCACATTTATTTAATTTTTTAAAGATTCCATGTAATTTTGTGATTCCTTTACTATTATGTGCACATTACTGTTTCAAAAAAGTAATGTAGCAAACCTCATTGGCAACTTTTAGCGTTTTCTGGCCATAAACGAAGTTTATTTAGCAAAATGGCGCGGAAAAGATTGTTAGATTTAGCATTTAAAAATAGCGACAGCGATAAGAACTGAGTGCAATATGAAAGAAATCGATATATTTTGCTATATAAGTTTTTTGAAAATTATGTGCACACTATGGTGATGGAATCACAAAATTACGCGAAGCCTCAAAGAAAATAATGAAACACCAGTTTTCGGAAACTGAGTTTATCCGCATTTAAACCGAGTTAACGAAGTTATCATACGGTGAAACTGGTCCTTAGTGATTGAAGAAGAAAAGTGCTTAGCTATCCGAAATGTAGAGTGAATTGTGCTATTTGAGCTTTGTATACAAACCTCTTAAAAGTGTTTTTATTATTTTCTTATTTACTTAATTATACGAACATATATAATTTTTGTCATCTTCCTTTTTCATCCTGAAAAGATGTCTAAATCATTTTGAATTTATTTGATCTAACCTATTTAGCAAATTTACTTCTTCATTTAATATTCTAATTTCTTCTTACTAATCAAGTCAAATAATCTATTTCTACACACGCACGCACGCACGCGCGCCCACACACACACACACACACACACACACACACACACATTTCATTATAAACTATGGCTCACTTCTGCAGCTTAGATGGAATTTACATATTTTTTCCATACATGTTTTTTTATCATTCCACAAAAAAAAAAAAAATTGTATCCCACCAACAAGATGCAAATTACCTGCTATGTTCAAATCTGTGTTACATCTCTATTTCTCTGACACCTTCAACGTTGTTGTTCCTAGATATTTATTTCGATGTATTTGTTTATTTTTATATTTTCTTCAATGTTGATGTAATATTTAGTTTACTGTTCATGAACAAATACTTCGCAAATTGTAAATTAAATATTAAATAAATATTAGTTTCCAGTTTTTCTTTCACAACTTTCTTTCCAATTTTTCAATCTCTTTGTTTTAAACCATTAGTTGTGAAAAGTATCTGCTTGAGTAAACATTTTAATGCTATCATATGAGTGTATGTTTCTGATAATTGTTAACATTTTTTAATTTTACGTTTCTTTAATACTTTCCAAAGTTTATTTCATAGTCATAGCCACAGGCACAGGATTTATAAAATATATATATTACTGTCACTCTATTTTCAGTTATTTATGCAGGTTGTCACTGCAAGACCCTTCTGCTTGAAGAGTACTTCCGTTCTCTCACATTTTATCTTTATTTCCTCTTCTAAATTTTTTAAAATGACTATTGAAAATAATCTGCAAAATGCACTGTTGATGCTCAGTTCTCTGAAATTTCCTGTATTTTTTCTGTTCGTCTTTTTAAACAATGGCTAATCATTGTAATATTTTAAAGCAATTATGAATATTTCGAGAAACTGCCGCTGGTCATATTGTTTTGTCAGCAATTGCCAATGGGTTCTTGCTGCGCATACGTGAATGTTGAGCTACTCAATTATAGTAAAACGCCATTAAGTGAGACTGTGTACGATTTTCGTTTCTCCGTTCATGTTTGGTGAGAAATTTCTAACAAAATATCATATCGTCCGGGTCTAACATCCCCCAAAGAATTCATCATTTCCTCCCTCTAATTTATGTTTTTTTTTTTTTGCCGTTGAAAGATCGTGGACATTATTTAAAACAGGACGAGGAAGCTGATGGGTATTACTAGTGAAGCTTTTCCAAAATATTTTGAAAAGTGGAAGAGAACCTGGATCGAATACATAAGAATCTAAGGGGAATATGTTTAACATGTAGTACATGTTTAATGCTAAACTTCCAGAAAATTTCTGATAAAATTTTATTTTATTTATCAGTCAAGGTATGCGAAAATGGAAAGATTTTATTAATAAGAGCAGCGTTCATTCCTAAAACAATTTAATCAAAATAATATCTTAATAAACTGCGTTATATTTTGCTTCAATGTAACTATTGCAGATTTTGTTGTAAAATTGCGCCGTTCTTGAGCAAGCGATCATTAAAAGCTAGCGAAATAAATTAAAGCGCATGTTTTATTAAAGTTTTGATGCGATATGTCAAGTAGGGAAAATAAATTTTGTGCACATTTTGACGTGCCAGAACGAGTAAGAATCGTCCCGAAGGCTAAATGGAGAGCAAGCTGCCTTCCCCGACACGACATGCGTCCCTCGAGAGAGATGAATGATGGAGTAGCGGTCGGAATAACAATGACCAGGGCTACAGAGCGGCATGCCCTGCATCTCATTCCACTTCACAGCGAGAATGGAACTCGGACCGCTAGAGTCATGCTCTTCATTCTTTCTATTTTTGTTAACTACTGTATGGGGCGCGCGAGGCCATCTGGAGAATTGTACAATGTAAACGTTTGACATCAAACATTTATTCGCCTACCTTTCATCTTCGATGATGAATGATTTAAATCACGTTTATGTACACAATGAATGTATTAATTTAACTCTCCGTGGATTTATAAACGTGTCTTTTTATTAGCTATTTAAAAATGAAAAACTACCATTACATTGTATTACACTACATTACCTAACTTTCAATATGACCTCTATTTTTATTCAAATCCAGGTTATAGAATTATTCGCAAGGAACTCTTTCAAATTCATGTATTTTCCTGAGTTTTTTAATTTAATTTTATTAATATTTTTAAACATATTTAATTAGATGCATTCTAGTGACTAGCTCACCTACTCGCTTTTTTCTGTGCCAAACTACAAGAAAAATTAGTCAAGCGATAAATCTAGTTAAATAATCGCAATTAAACTAAAATGCTATAAAAACAATGCTTTATGTTCGTTGAAAAAATAAACACAAATAAAATATAAAATATAATAAATATTCTATTATTTTTCTACTATGTTGTATTTAAAAACAAGATTATAGGCTACAATACCATTTTAACATAATTCGCTTTCCCAAATGAATAAACAGAACTGCAGCAGCCTTAGGAAACACACTTTTTTGTACTTCAGCGTATGCATAAGTAAAAAGACTGCTCAGTTCTGCTGAGAACTGTACTTATTATTTGAGTCAAGATTCGTATTTTCCCTTTTAATTGGTTATAATTATCTCATTTTCCTTTGGTTTTTTAATGAAGACAAAACAAACATGCATTATAACAGCTTTCTTCTCTTCTCTATTTATTAATTTCACTAATTGTGATGTATTTGAATAATGTTACATTTGCTATAGAACATTTATCACTATTAGAAACTATTAAACTGTTAACCTTGGAAATGTTATGCATTTAATTATTTTACTACATTTTCTGTGTGTATGCTTAAACTCTTAGGGGTTTGTAAATGGTTTCTTATTTTATTTGATTCAAAACTGTAGCATAACTTTTAGTTTAGAAAAGTCGATTATTAAAGAAACAATAATGTCAGCCTTATGGTGCAGGGAAATTTGAAGTCGTTGAACATCCCCCATACAGTCTAAATTTGAAACGAATTGACATACAGTTTTTCAAAATTACAGCAAAGTTAAGTTAATAGTTCTGAAGTGCGGTAATCAGTATTTGTGAACTTTTTTGGTAGAAAAGGAACTTTAAATAATTCATAAAAACACAACATTTAAAAAACCTTGAATCTTGGCAGGTATCGTTACTCTCATTATTAGCCGCTTCCAAAATGCTCTGAGGCAACGTCTTGGTTTTTACTAGAACCTTACTCACAAATAAATGGTCCTCCATTGTATGCTCTGCTACCACATATACTTGTTTAGTGATTTTTAATTTCGTCACAATATTTCGTCTCATATTATGAGAATATTTCTTGACACAATGCAAATCATAAAGCAGGACAAATAAAATTTTTAGAGTACTGGTTAGAATATTTATTAAAGGATTTATTTTATGACCACCAGGTTACCTACTAAAACGGAGAAAACAATACAGAGAATTAAATGAATTATACAACATAGCTAAAAGTTATAATTGATTAATAAGCCATTACCAATAAAATGTTTGCTATTTATTTTAAAATATATATTAATAAATTGTTATTAATAGAAAATAATAGATAAATTAACTTACTTTAATTACTTTGGATGCCAAGTTACACATTTAAATAAATTTTAAGTAGTGCACATCAAGACTTAATGATTTGTACAAAAATATTAAGCTGGCATGAAGTAAAATAAGAATAGAAAATAAATTAAACTTTTAAAGTAATGTTTATAATCATAAATTTTATTGCTGTAAAATAATATCACAAGAGAAGTGGATAAATATAGATTGCACTGTTCAGAAATATTTATAGGAAATGTAACAAAAGTTAGATTAAAAGAATAGTTTTTCGAAGCTAAATTAAAATTAAAATATTATTGGCATTGTAATAACTGTAGTGAAACTGGCACGAGAATACAATGATAAGGTTAGGTTAGGTAGGTCCTATACACTGGGACCAAAGACGGCACATATCGCACTTATACCTAGAGGCAATATAGTACTACATTCAAGACCGCTAAACTTCCCCAGATTACTCTATACAACGGAAATCTTCCCAGATATTTGTTTATAAGCCGAGTGTGCTTTTGCTGGTCTGGATACGACAGAGTGGAGAAATATATCTCTCTGCTGCTGGCGGTGATCGAACTCTCATTTACCAACTCAATTACTCCGGCCACAGCATATTATGATAATAGAAGAAAATAAGACCTATGGAATATATTTGGAAGCATATGTCAGCAAAAGTAAGAACTATTGGAGGACCAACAAATGATTGAAAAAATAATTGGAATTATATAACACATTATAATACCTTATATTATATTTATGTAAAGAATAACAGAAAGAAGAAATTCTGTAAAACACATGACTTGGAAATACTGCAAGAACTGCAAGAGTATATATATATATATATATATATATCAGATGCAGTTCATTTCCTATCAAAAAAAAAAAAAACCTGACTAAGAGGCTGAATTCATCTTGCACGGTTAACCTGAAATTGAAACTCGAAGATACGCGTGTTATTTCAGAAAGTTTTTTGAATAAGCGAGACATATTGAGTGCTAAATCAAGATAATCAAATCGTGTTGTTGTTTTATTTGCATAAGGTCTTCGTCAGAGCTCGCTCAACTCAAAGTTCTTTGTTAGAAATTGCTTAGTTCGAAAATCATGTGGGATCAAAATATGGGGTCATTAAGGAAGGAAAAAAAAAAAGAGACAATTATACAGATTTTTGTTTTCTACATAAAAGATAATTGCGTATACAGAAAATGAAGTTACGAAATATGTCTGCTTACATTTCAAAAGCTTGCTCCCAATAGAGCGAATAGATTGTACGAGTGGCTAATTCATTTATCAGCGGAATGTTGGGGAACCTTCTTGTACGGCACATACTAGGCTTTTGTTTAACGTTAGTTATTTATTATAATGAATACTTTTTAAAAATCCATATATTGTTGCATATAATCAATTACAAACGTAGACACTATAATTAAAACAAATCTGATGATAATTACAGAAGAGACAGCCGCTATTGAAATGGCTAACGACGTTAGGAAGTAGCTTTGGCCAATTATCTTGCACTTACTAGGTTAGTTAATTTTGTAACGCTAATTAAAGTTCGCGTCTCGAACTACGACGAGACATCTTCTATATCATTTTACTACCGGCGCCTGCGTGAATGTATTCAGCCGTGCGTCTCTGCAACGAGTACATGAAGAAGTAAACTGTACATGGGGAATAGGCGAGAAACTGCAGGTACGTCGGGCTTGAAAATGTCTTCCTTAATTTCTTACTCTGAGTAGCTCGCCCTTAGTTCTCTTCTTCCTTCTCCTTTATCCTTCTAAATCCCCCCTCTTATCCCTCCTTCTCGCACTCCGTTCTTCTACATCTATTTTAATATCACTTCCTCAATCTTGTTCCTTTCCCTTGTTCGCTAGCTCCTTATCACTTTATCACCCGGAACAGACCCATCCCACTTATTGAAGGTGCACTGCTGGTGACGCTCTAATTCCCAGCAGCGCTTCAATTAGATTCTCCAGCTAAGCAATTTCTTATTGAAAATTATTCCTGTAATTGAAGTCATGTGCAGCAGAGGCCGTAATATCTCTTAGGTGCATTTCGCTGTTTTAACATCATCCATCTGTTGTCAGTTTTAACACAAGTGCCACCATATGAAGTGAGCTAATGTAATGCTAGAGCAAAGAAAGAATTAAATCAAAATTTTAAACTTGAAATGTTGAACCGTGATAACATTTGAAAAAAAAATGAAAAATGTTAAATTTCAGGACGAATGTGTAATACCTCAAAACATTCGTTCGTTTCTTTATTACGTTTCAATCACTAACATCGCCTGAGGATGATGCACACTCCAGCACTACTACGTCAGAGAAGTTGCCGATCAATCAGGGGTAGTATTTAAGTCAAAACACTCGTTCGTTTCTTTATTACGTTTCAATCACTAACATCGCCTGAGAATAGTGCACACTCCAGCACTATTACGGCAGAGAAGTTGCCGATCAAGCAGGGGTAGGATGTAAAGCAATTGTGTTACCCGTTTCAGCTTACTATACCGGTTGCAAGCTCAGTAACTAATTGCTTACGTCATACTAGGTACATAGCTGCGGAATGAACAAGTTATTCATCAAGCTCTTGAGTACTTTGTCCCGTTTAATTGTATAAAAATTATAACGCATTAAAATTTTTACTATTCGGTTCAAATAATTCATTTATGCACATCTTAGTTCCGTAATACTATTCGGCCTATACCTTGTATATAATATTGTGAGGCGATTATGCCATTCTTTAGACCTCGCCGTTCATCTCGTTCCCCGCAATCGCTTTTTGTTGTTAACAAATGCACTTCAATAAAAACTGGACAAGTTCACATTACTTAAGGGATAAGTCTCTATTTATTTGTTTTGCATCAAATCCGTACAATTCGATACCGATGCAAACGTATTTCCGTTTTAAAACGGTTATTTCCTCCTGTTTATTAAACCTTTTCTCTTGCTGCAATTAATACTCTGGAGGCAACGAAATGTTTTATCTTTGGTGAAATCTATCAGCAGACTTCACTACGTTTGCAATATTCTTTCCTCGCATGATTCCTTAACAGTTGGCTCAATAATTATGAAAATAAATATGACGACTCAGTTGTTAACTGTGTTTCCTTCTGCTTGGATGTTAGTATAAACGCTTATCAAGAGAAATGGATAGTAATAAAATAATTGGATATATTAATAATTGTGACACCAGGAAAAAAAGAAATGTCGAGTGCAAATCTGAACCTGCAAGAAATCTGATGTAAGTGTCTATATCTTAATGTAAATAAGTTAAAACACTTTGCTTTATCTGCTTCAAAAATTGAAGTGAAGGCAAAAAGTTTTTAACATTAGGCTATTTAATTTTAGGTACAATTACGCTCCACGTCTACAAACAACTTTTCTCTCGCAACCATAATACTTCCTCATGTTCCAAAATAACCTTGGATGATATTATGAAGAATTGCAATCGACTGTCTAGTCTCACAGAAAAGAACCGTCAGAATGTATAATTAACCGGAATGGAAAGAATAACCCAGGGCTTTCAGATATTACTACGTAAGTTCTCTTTCATATTTTATTTATGGTGATATGTATGAAGTAAATAGCATTTCGAGTTGTATTAGGAAGATATTATTCTGATTTTTAAAATTAGTTTTAGTTACCCACCAAAAAGTCAGGAGTTATTGCAGCATGTCAAATAGTTCTTCTTTTCATCTCTGGGTGTATCTAAGTATAGGGTAAGTTCCATTACGAAGACAATCTTTAATGAGGATATACCTAAAAAGAAAAGGGCAGGGAAAAATCAGCAAAATCTTTTGAGGAGCGCGATCATGTAAAGGCTTTCATTCAGTAGTTGTTTGCTAAAGAGAGTCATTACAATAGAAATAAGTAGAAGAGGATCTATTTATTATCTGATCTTAGCATTCATAAATTACTCAATTTGTATAAAAATACAGTAGATGACAGATACAGCATAATATGCTGTATGTTTCGTATCTAAACCATTTCAATGTAGGGTTTTCTACTCCATCATCTGATTGTTAAGGCAAATGCTCGACACTGAAAAATTAAATTAAAATGAAAATGACGCCATAAAAACATTTATGTGTAACTGAATGTGAGCAAGTGCATTTAATGGGCTTACAAGAAAAAAGCCTGAGGTCTACCGTGTTTTGTGTTTTGATATGCAGCAGGTTCGATTCCTTCTACGCCAGACAAATAAGTTTTTACACCCTCTGTTGTACTGATGTGCTTACAAGAAACCCACATTTCTACTGTTAGACTGAAAATAAAGCTGGGCGAGGTTCTATAGAGGTCAGTTTTGCAGTATTAGCCCCCCTAAATTATTTAAATTTTGATGGGATATCGACGGTTCGTCTGTTCTGTGACGGCCTTGGAGGCCAAAACAAAAAATCGCGCTCTTTATTATATGCTGCTAAGATATTCCCCATGCAATGCACAGCCACGGGTGGCCGAGGTCGTTAAAGGGCGAACTCGTGAGTTGGAGGTCTGGGGTTTAGGACCGTCCTTCCTGACTGAGGTTTTTACCAAGTTTTCCTCAGTCCTCATAAAGAGCAAATGCCCGGGATGTGAATTTAGGCCTGCAAAGTTCCCTTCCTTAAAAAAGAAAAATCCTTTCCCAATATATCATTTCATATCATGTATCATCAGTGTCCACCGCCTGTGATACTTCAGTAGTAAAAACTGGCGATAAACATCATTCAATAATACAATCCCCTTGCAATGTGGAGGAGATACTTCTAAGCTTTCCTGTAAGGCCATAGCTTCCTAGTAGCAGACAGGACATTTGGGAGGATAGAAAAAATCCTGAGGTAGCATTCCATAATGACAACAAGGGACGAATACGTTGATCTATATTTTCAGGGGGGTGCAGACATTTTAAGACAAGACTGGGGGCTTTGGGATTTAAAAGTGCAGAAAAGTGTGTACCAAAAGATGCTCATTACTCGGAATTTAAAGCAAATATGCGCGCACGCACATGCATATAATATAGTATAAAAGAAAAATAGAAATAAAGTAACACTATTAACAATGTAACAAATGAACAGTAATTATACAAGTAGAAAAGGATAAAACACTAAGATAAAGTCACTTGTCTTCTTGCCATAGAAGGACTCTACGAGTTTGAAATATAGCGATCTCAAGTGTGACTTTTTCTTTGTGTTTTATCTTTTTCTGCTATCATAATTACTGTTAATTTGTTACAATGTTGATAGTGTTGCTTTATTTTTATTTTTCTTATATATATAAGAATGGATACTATTAAAGGGCATTGAACTTGCAAGAATAAAGGAATGCAGAAATTCAGATTTGAGGCATCCACTGAAGTATTTTTAGCCTTTCTTTATTGGTGGTTTCTGAATGGCAGTCAAACAATTTTAAGTATTACTATTAATATTTTATTTTTTCTCTTAAATTCCTACTTTTATGTTTAGCCGAGAAAGTATAACAAAGTTTCTGAATATTAATGTTTCTGATATAAAAATAGACTAAGGAACTAGCGAGCGCCGTATTTTTATAATTACCGTAAATGACAGATCTGTGAAAAGGTATATTGTGTTTTCCGCGCTGTACAGAACCTTTACCATATGATAGCCAATACTGATAATCAAACAGGGGAAGGGGAAAAGAATTGTATAAAGATATATGAGAGATGTGATGTAAAATTACTACATAAAATATTCCATTATCTAAAAATAAATTATACTGCACTAATATCGCCTTGATTTGTTAAATTTTCTATATTCATTTCCTTGGCAGATTTTTACCACATAAGAACAGCCTAACATAATATGAAGAAATAATAATAATAATAATAATAATAATAATAATAATAATAATAAATATAAACGAGTCAAGGAATTTTCTTTAGTATCAGCATTCATTATTATTCAGCGGAACACTTTTTAGGGTTTTTAAGATTTTCCAGAAGTGAAAAAGTATAAACTTGGAAGTTTTGGGATCATTTGATCAGAATGTTTCATAGGAATTCGATTCAGTATGAAAATGTGTATTCTTGCCATAATTTCTGCAAGTGTGCAACCAGAAAATTATCGTAGACTTTAATTCCCATAATCGCCAATCACCATCAACCCAGCGAAAAACTTAAGCGTCAATAGTAAATATTTAGGAATGCTTACAATTGGCAATATTTATTATTAGGATTTTGATGACATGCATATACCTGGTAGCTGTTTAATTTATTTAAAAAAACAGCAATAAATAATATTCTCGGTTTGTATGTCATTATGCCATCCCTTTATTTATGCAGAGTCACCTGAGTGACAATACAGCTAGTAATGCTAATTTCGTAACATGCACACTGAGAATTCCCTTCCCCGAAATACCCAAGTCACCTCTTGAGTTCAAGACATCTTTCGTCAGCCGTACTATAATGAGATGAGCACTAATGTTTTATCTTTATAATACTTTTATATCAACTTTATTTATATTATTATTTAAAAACAACTTTTAAGAATAGAGTTTTATAATATATTGAACATTGATATTTTAAATAGTGCATTTTATTTTTAGATAAAATATGGAAAAAGTGTTATTTAGAACAACACAAAAATGTAACAATGCATACAAAGAAATGCATAAAAATAAACCAATTAAGATTTTTATCAATGACAAACCCCGATCTTTTGAGAAGTGGCAACAAACATTTCGTTATGACATGCGAGGCAATGATTACTTCTGTAATGCTATTTAAGTAACTGAACAACACAGTATTCCAAGAATTTCTGATGAAATATACAAACATGAAGATTCCTAATGAACCGACACCGAGAATGAACTACCTCAAGTATACATATGAAAATAATAGAATCTTAATTTTTCTATTTCTAAAATTTTTAAATTAGCTTATATTTGATGAATTTTAACACGATGCGAGTATTTAAAGTAATAGATATATACAAATAAAAGAGTCAGTCAATGTCAATTTTAAAATGGTACTAAATTATTAATTTTAAAACATTTAGAGAGTTACAAATAAAAGAATATTTCACCGATATGAAATTAGATGGGGTATTGACAAAGTCCTTTTTTTTTATTATCATTGGATGAAACTACTGAATCTTTAAGCCGTCATGTTGCTAATGTGATTGGCAAGCTTGAGTGCACTGGATAAGTAGATTATGAGTTTTTCGCGCGCTGCTGCAGAGCTACATGGAACGCGCAGCCTGTACTTACGGCCACGCGGCAACATGAGTTCGCGTTTAACCAAACTACAACGTCAATAAGGAGGTATTAGCTAATAATATTATAAAATAGATTAACTTAAAAAGACACAAACTCACACGTATCACTCCAGGAAATGTTGAATCTGCTTTGCTTCATTTTACAAACATTTCTGGTATCAAGTAATGAAATTATTCACCACTTTCCTTACTTTATTTGGGGAAATTAAAATTCTTTCTAGACGGGTGCTCGCCTTCAGTTTCTCTGAGATGTATGCATTTGTCCTACACACTTTAACTTTTATTGAACTCCAGAGATAATAGTCGCGGGGAATTATATTGGAGCAGGCGGGCCAAATGTTCTTGCTGATAATTCTATCGTCAAACACTTCAATTGCTCGCATTCAAACGTTTGCTTATGAATCTAATCTATGAATTGCATTGCATTGAAACAAAATTTCTTTAATTTCTTTAATATATATATTTCTTTAATATAATACTTAGGTTTATTATTATCATCATCATCATCATAATTATTAGACAAGCTTTCTTGGCATACTGCCGTACTTTTAGTAGCCGTTTAGCTCAAACTGATAACTCATTCCCACGAAACTCGAGATTCACGGCCGTAGCCTTGGCAGCTGGAACGTGCGCGAAGAGAAACTCAATCTGTTCACCTAGTAGTCCAGGTGTGCCAACATCTGACACTATTGAGAGCACTTGAGGCAACAAACATACCAACAGTAGCTCTAATTGTTCATTTGTGCCGCATGAAATTTTTGGCCAAACGAAAACAACGGAATGTTTATCATCAATGGAGCAGCCTACAAAGAAAGTAGGGCAAAACTACATATTTTCTAACCCAGCTAATGGCTCTTGTTATTCACCGTGTGCGAGAACATTCAGGTTCATTTTTCTTACGTGAATACACTTGTGTAGTGTAAAGAAAGTTTTCCTCAAGGCAACATTCTGAATTTCTCTTTCAAGTAAGCCCAGTATTATATGATAAGTGCGAACTGATTGCTGATTTTGAGACTATGGAATTGTCTTCTATGAAGTATTAGCCTGCATGTTTTTGTGATGTAGAACGGTCATATCTAGATTAAACATGTTTTAAGTGACAGAGACCAGGATTTACTATGGAGAACATCGAACAGTCACTGGCATTTCAGTAAGTAAAATTCTTTTATTTTCTATGGGAATAATATGTACAGTAAACGATACTTTTTCTAAAAATTTATAGCTATACACATTTAATTGCCTAAATAATTATCTTTTTTAAGTTTAAATGTCTGTACAACATCCTATTCTGTAACATTTTAAGTGCTTTTTGCCTGCCTATTTTCTGTTTTAGTGCCTATTTGTTCGCCTTCTAATTATTAACATTGAGTACTTTTAAATTTACATACCATTGTTGGTTCATTTTTTTCAGATTAAGGTTTTCATACCTCATCGCCCTGATTTCTGTATTTCAGATAAAAATTTATGTTAAAAGTGAAGAAAAATAACATTTTTTCAATCGGTAAAGTTGTTGATATATTTTTTTTTTTTTAAAGTAACCTTCTTTCCGATTTATGTTACACGGATAAAACGTTCTTTCCAGGTTAGGAAATGACCAATTTCTTCTAAAAGCACTAGATGATGCATATTTACTCCTAATGGAGCTACAGCTTTTGGCATTTTTGACTCACGTTGGTGCCATGAGCTATACAAATTGTGCATCGACGAAGTGAAGGCGACAAAAGGCCGTATCGCAAGGTTTTTTTTTTTTTTTTTTTTTTTTTTGCCTTGGTTCAAAATGCAAGAAACCCGTTAGAATCAATACTTTCGGAAAGTTTCATATGGAAATTGCAATTTCTGAAGCTACCAAATTCATCCATTTATGTGGGGCACTGCTTCAGGGGAAGTTATGCAAAGTTTCTAGTAAACAATGGGTCTATTATTACTGCAGTAAAGAGGTCAGTAGCTAGTAGTCATTCAGGAATAGCTGAAAGCTATTGAAAAAGGTAATATAATAATAAAGATAAAAACCAATAATAAAAGTATTATAGAGATTAGCAGTGGCTCATGAATAATATTTTGAAGTATAATTAATTATAATTGCTATATATACTTACACAAGTAACTTAAATGTGAGATTAATGTAATTTTTATATTTTGTTCCAACAATTATTGCTACTATGTCATTATTTTAATGTTACTAACCAGTCTTTATTGGCATTATGTCATAAAGAGCTGATTATTAACGTTTTTCATCGTTAAAATAGAATGTTTATTACAACAGAATTGCATATAAATAATATGTACAAGAAGTCTAAATTTCTGAAAATTTTCAATGATGATAATTCTCTGTAGCATTGATTTTCAATATGTGAAAAGGTACATTAAAGCGTTTCTTCTAAAGTACCAAGCATTAGGATTTTAAACTAATGAAGCTAATTGTAAAAAAAATGAATTTCAATATAGTTTATATAAAACAAACAAATCATGAATGAGTAAGAAATATCTGTATGTCTAATACCAGTATTTTGGGACATCTTCCATTTTTCTGTTACCTGGTTTTGCACATATTACCTTTATATTTTATTGCCTACCACTATAAAGGAACTTTGGGGGCACTGCACGTTTGCTAACTGAAAGCAACACTAAGCACAATGGTAATGCCGCACAGTCGGTACGGGAACATATCACCATTTCCTTAATCCCCCAATTTTTTATTCCGATTTCTTTACGTCCACTGTATTGTTCCCTTATTAACTGTTACTATATTCATCTTATGCTCTTCAGTTAATTTTCCACGTCTTCTACATACATTGCAAATGTTATTTATTCTCTGTTAATTGAAACCCCTTCATTTTCTGCAAAATGCGCTATCGCATCTACATATTCCATTATTCTCAGAGCTCTGCACATCACTTTCTTATGTTTAGACAGAGTCGCCAACTGTTACATAATATTACATAAAGAGGAACTTATTCGCGCCACCTACTCAACTTGCGAAAGGAAACTCGTTTACTTAAACCTAGCCTAGGGGTTACATTTTCAGATTGTTGCTGGTTGCTTTCACGCTTGCGAAACCAACAATTTTAAAATGTAACCCCTAGGTTAGTTTTAAGCTTTACGAGGATCCCTGCAATAACGAGTATCTGCTTAAGTTAGGTTAGGTTAGGTAAGCTTAGATTAGGTGTTCGCTAAGTTTGCTACAGCAATAATAAATAATAATATGTACTATTTAAGATGGTATTTAACACAGCTACTCTTTTTAGTATTTTAATTGTGCTGCAATCTAGTACACTTCTTGCTGTTGGCAACAACATTCACCTCAACGCCATTTTTCCTTTCTGCTACCGAAATCTCCTCTAAATTAAATCGCTTTGGGGGGGGGTAATGCAGGGAGGGAGGTTAATAGCTTGCGAGGGGCTCCCATCTTCTCCTAAGGACTTCGTTACCACAAAGCTGTCCCTGGCTCCCCGTCAATTACAGAGTTATTGAAATAATTAATATTTGTAATTTTAGAATCGGCAAATCAGTAATTATATGGAATATGTTCTGCATTTTCTTTCAGTGGAGAAACTTTAATAACTTAACATGTATATGTAGAATTAGTATTATATAGTGTTTAAATGCGTTCATAATGCGTCATTTTTGGTAATATTTAAGAGATAGCATGTAGTAATATAGCAAAGTAAGGATAAACTCACGTCTTTCTCCGTGCACAGTATGGGCAAAAAGTCAGACAGTACAAGTTAATCTCTTCTGATATGCAACTAGGGTTGGAAATGTCCACGTCTCAGGCAGAGACACCGGCTTGATCGGTGGCAAAGTTGCAGATGTCCGAGTAAAAGTGTCATTGACAGTAACGTGAGAAATCTATTTAAATGTATCATATTGACGAATAGCGTAGCATTTGGCTTCACCAAAATTGTCCAGCGAATAGAAATTAAATTCAGGAAGGCAAGCACTTACCTATGAGTGACGTCAACACGAAACTGGTGGGAATATTTTGCGCCGCTGTCCGTGGACATCCTAATTTTATATTGAGTATAAAAGGGATAGCTTTTGCCCAAAAGTCGCGCAGTCTCAGAATTTTCCGGGCCCAGATAAGTGTGGTTGTCGTCGCTCAGAGATCAGCGGAAGAGCGGCCTAAGTACCAAGTACCAGTTCCGGCAATAACAGGCTTGACTGTCAATCACCACGCGAGATACCGATACAATATAAATGGGTTGCATTAAGAATACTGTTGAAATATCATTCTCTTAGCATTCGGCACCATTTGGTGAACGCAATAAATTTAAGTATTTGTCAAGATTACCTTGCCTTGTGGTTCGACGTGAGACGTGAGTTGGCCTAACTATTCATGTCTGGAGAATAAAAAACCTCAGCAACTAAATCACGAGGCGTAATATATTGGCGCATTCCACATCAAATCTCCTTCACTCAGCCCTGCTAGCTTACAACTGCCAGAAATTAAGCGGAAACCCCGAGAGAGAGAGAGAGAGAGAGAGAGAGAGAGAGAGAGAGAGAGAGAGTCTCTCATGTAAGCAGTGTTGGTGATCTGCAACAGTCGTGGAAATCTGCGATTAGCGTACTTAAATTAATCAGCACGGCTACCATACAGCCCAATTCCCACCCCCACCAACAATCTTATTTTGTGTAATATTTGCAAACTTGCGTTCACTTTTTAATACTATTCGGTGAATACATATGCTTTACTGGAAAGTAAACAAAAATTATGCAAATTGATACGAAGAACCAATTCCTCATTTACACCTTTCTTATTACTATTTTATCACAACAATTAAGCAATTATAAAGATGACTTAATGAGTTTCTTGAATTAAGTTTATAAAAATAAAATCAGGCATGCTCTTCGGACTATTTAGTGTTATGCAGCCTATACTTTCAGTGTTCTGTTACGTCAATACTTGCAGGTTTCTTACTTCTGGATTTTACTGACTCCGGGATAACACAATCTTTTCTAGTTTGAGGGTGCTGAGTCCAAAAAGCATATTAATATTTTCACTAGTATGTCAATGGCTTTTATTGCATAAAACGATCATCTTTTCAATTTATTATCAATACTCTTATTACATTAGATACCTTAATGGGATATTGACGTTGCATTTTTTGGTAATAGGTTAGATAAGCTCTTTCTGGTTCACTTTAAATCTATTGGTTGCCCTATATTTAAATAAAAATGAATTTTATATTGTAAGCACCACAGTGGGAATATAAGAATTCTGCAGGTACTGGCTTGCAGCGTTAGCCAATCGAATCGCTACACCGCCTTTTAGTGTTGCTTAGTAATAGCATCTGGAAGTTCTCGCTGTGAAGGACTTGCGAGCAAAAAAACAAATTTCCGTACGGAAATCTATGATTACCTCCGTTGGATAGAGCTTACTTTTCTGTTCGCGCCATGTATATATATATATACATATATATATATATATATTTTATTCCTAATGGTTGTCAATATTTTGACATACATTGTTTAAACGAATGCTGACAGCTCGAACCTGAGATGCACGCTGGATACAAACATTAGGTACAGACGCATAAAGGATGGTTAAAATGAGAAAAAAGCCTGTTGTAGAAGCAATGTAACTGTGCATGTTGCCTGTGGATAAATATAATTAGACTTGTAAAAATTGTGCAAAAGAGAGTTTTGTACTTTCATTTCTTCCAGCTACAGTACTTTTATTACAAACGGTACATATCGTTAGTGCTTATTAATTAATGCATCAATTCTTATTCTGAATTCTGTTTTCCTTCCTTCTTTCATTTTCTTTATTTCTTTCTTTGAAAATGTTGCTAGAAGGTGGAACAAGCGTTGCGAGTTGTTTTACAACAGGGAAACGTTGAAGTCATTCGGGAATAAAGCAGAAAATCATTTAAAGTGGTAACAATTTGAAGTGGTTGTCACCTGCTGGTGAGTTTGCAAGAATAGATTTCTTAAAGACGGAAGAACTGACTGTTTGAACAGGTGGTGTTGCAAGAATTAAGGAATGTAAGAAAAATATGAATTTTCACAATAAACAGAACATCACTTATTGCTAGATTTTTTCTTAAGGCAGGGCATTATGGTGGAAACGGCTTCCAAGGAAGTTAATATGTTAATTTTATTCTCTGCTCTAACAATAGCAAAACGAATGGAACACTTCAAAAGACTTAGTTGTGTGAATAAATACATCGAAATTAATAAATAACTCTTACATCTTGGTAATACTGAATCTCTTGTGATCTGGGCACTTATTTTATACGACGGATTTAATCTTTAAATAAAGCGTTCGTTTTTTAATTGCAATCGGTGCTTAGATCTGTGGCCTCTAATACCAGGCTAAAACATAAATTAATTACATATTTAATGAACTCCTTTGTTCTTTGTGTTTAATGTATATTTTCCTTTTGAGTATCAAATATGATTGTTTGATTAGAATGGGCTTCAACTGCATCATCATCATCATCATCATCATCATCATCATCATCATCATCATCATCATCACCATTACTGCCGCCACGGGTGGCCGAGGAGTTAAGGCGCGGATTGGTGAACGTAAGGTCTGGCCATTCATCTTACTGACGTTTTTTCCAGGTTTTCCTCAATCCTCATAAGTAGCAAATGCCAGAGAGGTACTCTAAAGTTAGGCCTCGAACGTTTCCTTCCTTAAATAAATCCTTTAGCAATTTATCATTTCATCTCATGTATCATCAATGTCCACCACTTAGAGTGACTCAGTAGTTAAAACGGGCGTTAAACAATATTAAAAAGCATCAAAACTATTATCATAATATTTAGGTTAGGTAATTTTTGGCAGGTATAGAAGAGGAGTACAAACGAAAATGTTAGGGTTTTTACCTGGAAAATCTGATCAGTCTACCTAAGCAGCAAGAGGGTAGTTAGCGTGCCCTACCATATGGCAACAAGGGGCCCTGCTACGTCGCAGTACTAGGGCCTTGATATTCCTTCGAGTTTCCTCTTAGTATAATATTAATATTTTTACATTGCAGCGATCGTTCAATAGGAGCATGGGCGACCAACAATATGATGCAACCATTCTAACTTTGAGCCAGACTGCAGTTGAGAATGAACACTTTGTATATGCCGATCTTTGAAATGGAGGAAAATGACTCAGAAAATTCTGAACTGACTATCGATCACATCGCAGAAAAGAAACCTTTGCTATCAAAATATCTAAATAAAATTGGTAATGCTTTACATGAAGTTTGCGCTTAGTAATTTTACCATGAACTCATCTACCACCTACCTTGACTTGTTTTCCAAAATTAAAAGTAGCATGACTCAAAAGAGTTTGTAAAGATATAACGAGTTAATCAGGTGTATTAATATGGAAAACATTCAGGAACCTCTTATCCAAAAGTTCGACCTCTGTGGTAGAACTAACTAATGTTTCGTGACACTGTCAAAGTATTTTATAAAATAAATTATATGAGGGATAAGTGATAAGTCAAGTCAATTATTTTTTAAGGGACAGCACGAAAAATCTAAGATACACGATTGAAAGTGTATGAAATTTACTGTATGTAGTACCTTCGACACGAACCTCGAAGCCGATTTTATGAAAATCTTGCAAACATATTTTGGGTTAAATTAGCTGTACAGGACTATTCCCGAGCACCGTATTAGGTATGCAATGTTGAAAGGAACCTCATTTTTTTGGTGTCTCAATGGTTTGGTGATAGTCTCAATATCACATCAAGACGGTGCATGGTGAATGTGTAAATATTTAACAAAACGAGCACAACAAAATATATTCGTAGCTCCATATGAAAATATCTGCCCCTTCTGAATAACAATGCGCTGATTCCGAAAATGATGTTTTCCTATTTGACTTAGTTCAAGAGATATTCAAGAAAAATCAACTCCCTTCAATTTTAATTGCTATTTTTAGGACAGTGAACTTATATAAGTCAATTAAATCATTAACAACATAAATAACAAAGCACATATTACATTCATAGGTTCCAGAAATGTTTACCGCCTGGTTGCTTTCTTATGTAGTCAGAATTACTGTCCCTCTTCAGAATCCTTAAACAATCCCCCAACATTCCAAGATTCCAATTACCTTAAAAAACGTTTTTAAGTTGTGGTTAGTCCTAATGAAAACGCTCCCCCTGTTCATCACTAACAGCACCCACATTTTTAGCAAAAAAATCTAAGTGTGAATAGAAGAAATACACTTTTAGTGACATTTTAACAGCCCATTTCTTTATAACATTGTAGTAATGTGTCTACTAAAGATTTTTTTATCTTTTATTCTTTCTATTAGCAAGAAATCTTTCTGCCACTGCCTTGATAGTACGTTAGGCCTCCAGTTCCAAATTTGTTAGCTTATTTTCAAAAACTTCTTTTAAATTTTTTTTATCTGTAGGTTAATGAAAATACCCCCAATTTAACTTTGAAAAATATGAAATAAATAATATCGTTTTATATAAACTAAAATCATAGTAGTTTCAGCAAGTATATTCTCCTGTTGTAGCCTAGAAACCAAGACCTCCGCTTGTTTTTTCCTTAAATTTAAATCCCACACCATATCATGTAAACCTGATTTATTCTTGTGATGGAGAATCGCTTGAACTTAAGGGTTTAATTGAATCATTACTGCTGTTATCCCTTTCTTCAAATGATTTGGGAGGAACTGGAACTGGTAAAGTTTCGCTATGAGGGTTTCGTCTCATTGTTGATGGTACATTTGTATCAATAAAACTGGATTTTGTTTTCTAGTAAAACCTGATAATTTTACAATATATAAATAATAATAGTAATAATAATAATAATAATAATAATAATTCACGTGATTTTGTTGCTCTTGCTAAATTATAGGGTCGGCAAATAGTAAGGATTTTCATTTCCCATATAACCACTTTCTCAAATAAGTTTTACAAGTTTAGTAACAATGTTTTGGGACCCACTTTTTTCTTCATCTTCAACTAAAATAGAGAAAGTAACTATTTTTGTAAGTTTATCAAATTTTAACTTTGGAATTTTGTTATGAACTTTCCACAAACATAACAAATATAATCTGGATTATTATTACCTAGCGCGTCTCACTTTTATTCGTGCTGAGCACACCGATCAACAATGACACACCACTGCCATGCTTAAAAGATCTTCAGCACTGTACTAAATCATCAAACCAAACTTCTAAACGAAAGTTTCACTGATAATTATTTTAAAATAATGAACAATATGCTTATCAGTATATTTATCTCTTAAGATTTTCTCTTCTGTTCGAAACAAACTTTCGGTCCGACGCACCTCCCTACCAATAAGGGAGACTTCTGGTAATAAAGTTGTACGTGAGACACATAATAAATTTAGGGATTAGGGAACTCACCAAATTCAAATTTAATCAATAATTATATTTTAAACGGAATATAATGTTTTTTTTAGTTTCCATTCTACAAAATGTAAGTAACAAAGCCTTAGTATACGTCATACATGGTATTACTGCCATAGTTGGGAATGGAACACAGATAGAAACCGAGGCCTTATAGGCTAACTTTAATAACATTTGGTTTCTATGTATCAAAACTGACAAGAAACAGTCATTATTTTTTCCAGAGGCAATCATCGTATTCCCTAGTGTTACATTTAATTTTCATAGTTTACTCTCCAAAACTAAATTCTTATATCTAATTCGGCAACTTTCAAAACTGAGTATGAAGAAGCATTTTTCACGCAGTCATCTACATTTATTTCCTCAAATCTCGAAGCAGTAAGCGAGGCGCAAGAACTTCCTCCAGCATGCTAAGAACATTTAAACTTTATTTATTGTTGTAGAGCTAAAGAAATTTAGTTTTCTCCCGCTATATCAATCTAATAATAATTACAATAAGACTAAGTTATAATATGATAATACACAACAGAAGCAGTAACAATTTCAATACACTCATAAGTCTATATAAAACATACAAAGAGTGTAAATAAATGTGCTAGTAAATCATAATAGATGAAAAAAATTAACGATATTAAAACGATGGCATAGAAATTAATAGTAATAATGTTAATAACAATAATAACAATAATAATAAGATAAAATAATAAATACATCTATAGCATTTAGAAAAAAAAGGTAACGTCACTTTCAGTCCAAAATGAATTAAATGCCAGATAATGGTCAGATCCGTCGTGCAAAAACTGTATGCAATGGTGTTAAAATTTGGGAAGGCCGCTCATTTTGAGGTAAGATAGTATGCTCTAGTAGGAATAATTAAATTTTATTGCCTTTGATAAAAGAAAATGGGAAAAAGAAAAAAAACAAACAAACAAACAAGTCTAGTTACATTGTTTCCACTTCTTGTGAGACCTAATTGTAGTATTTAGTAAAAACGGTAAGCCTATTTGCATGAATAAATTCAAATTTAGTGTGCCAATGTGCTAACGTTAGGGCTGCCTTGATCTTTATTTAGGACTATTTTTCAGGCACGTACAGTTTTTCCTAAATGCCTTGGATCTTTTTATTGGAACTTAAGTTTAAGATAATCTATGGTTGCTAAACACAATAAACAATTTAATATCTTATGAAATGCTCCTAAAGTTTAACCGTTTTAACTCCCTGTAGCAATGCGTTCCAGAAACGGGCAAATGGTGAATAAAGCGATGTTTGGTGCAATAATAATCGTTTAAATTATCGGGTTTAAGAGCTAATGTTAAAAGGTTGTTAGAGGAAGATAGATTTTAAAAGCAAGCAAGTAGAAAGATGATGAATATGTTGGAGTAAGACAATGGGCGTTTCTTCGGTCTTTTAGGCGGAACCACGGCACCCAAGGGATGCTATATGCCACATCGCATATATGATGATTATGCTGCAATTTGTGTATTAGGCCAAAGTTTAGGTCTTTTATGGAACAATCGCTATAGTGGAAGTAAAACATCTCTTGACATTGCACAAATATTTTTTTTGTGGTTTTTGGTTATGGATACATTTAATCTTTAAATTTGTGCATTAGAGAACTTACTTTTCTGCAGGTTTTAGCAACATAGTTTTCCCAACAGAGTTTGCTCTCTGCAATGTCTCCAAAGTTTTTCGCAGAATCAGCGAAGGGAATTAGAGTTTGATCGTTTTTAATGAGAGGAATATAGCTTATGTACATGGTAGTTAACAATCATCTATATTCCATTACCACTACCTGAGATTTTAAGGGATTAAGACCAAGGCCCACATTACACGTCCATGAATGAACTGAGTCAGGATTTTGGTTGATGTTCGTTAATAGAGTCATAAATGTCGTTAGCTCGAGAGTGTATGTAAATTAAATCGTTAGCGTAAAGGTGCTATTTACTATGGCTAATAGCACAAGAAATATCATTGATGTACAGTGAAAACAAAGGGAGTCCAGTACCTTGCCTTGAGGAACTTCTTTACGAATTGCACTGAGTAGGAGAGATTTTTCGGTAAGAAAATTTTACTGCCGTTTGCGATGATAAAGATTTAAAGCATAAGGCAATACCATCAGACACATTTAACGCCTTAAGTATGGCACAAATTGTCTGTCTACGTAATCAAAAACTTTAGTTTTGCCGAACGCAGATAACATGCCAAGTGATAACTGACAACTGTTGGTGTGTACAGCCTGGTAACCCAGCTCAAGACTCAGAAAAATAAGAGGGATGACATTTGTTGTCTAATGATTAGGTAAAGTAAATTAGTTAAGCAGGTTTTGTAATATATTTAAGTTTAATAATTGATAAGTAAGATTTAAAGTTATAAAATAAATGTCTTGAAAAAATTGGTAGTGATTATTTTATTCCAAATGTTTGTTAACTAATGCAAGTTGGCATAAATTGGTACAAAACGTTTTTTTACAAAAAACTGTGAAATGAAACAAAATTTCTGAAAGCATATTTGCAATCGGTTACCTTAAATACCGAATAAATCTAATATAGGAGAAAAAAAAACTTTTCATTTTAGATCAGTGATTTCAAAGACATGTGTTCAAGTATAAAGCTTTGGTAAATAGCAAACTGGTCGGAGCATACCCATCAAAAATCGAACGCCTAATTTATAAAATTCTGCTCTCACAACTGAAAACATAGGAGTTTTGAGGGAATGTCGAAGGAAAGAATGAAATGATAAAAATGCAAATATATGCAAATGTAATACTAGGTACCGTAAAGCTGAGTTTTCTTTCGTTCCTCACCCCTCAAGACATGTTTACCAGGCACTGAGAAAACAGAAGACCTAGTTGAGCATTTTGTCGGAGTATGTAGAAAAGACCAATGTTTCTCACAAGCAGAAAAACGACGCGAAAGAGAAAGAACTATCCAAATCTCTACTGCATTATTCTTTAGCATCATCCTTTTCCTCTGAGCCCATGGTCACCTCCACCTCCAGCCCTTCCAACACAAGAACCCTCTCTGTTTTATCTCCAACTCCCTCTCTGATTTCTTTTCGCCCCCTAGACGCCAGAGAAGGTGTTGGGCGACTCACACCCGTTCAGCTGGTTTAATCCTGAATTATGTTACCACCCTGCTCGGGAACACTCCCTAGCTATTAAGTTGTGTTCCAGAGAACCGGAAAAGTAAGTCGGTAAACATTTGTGTCAATCAGGAAGATGAAGAACCTTATTAAAACAGTTCTGCAAGCTTCTCCATCATGTTGAATATTGTTAGTAATGTTTACATTGACATAAATATTCTCTGCTACCTTTGTCTTATTCTAAAGAAAGGAACACGAATAAACGGAAGCAAGAAAACTGCCAGAGGAAATTAATTGAAGGATTATAAATATTTTCACTATTTTGAAAGTGTAGAATGGCGAGTCACTTTCATTGTGGGTAAGTCTGGCTCTAGTTGTCAATTAAGGTAGGTCGCTAGTGGTGGTAATATAGAGCAGATTAAATTGTTTTTAAAAATGTATTCAATAATCATATACTTGTTGTATGCTTTTAGTAAATAAACTACTAATAAATGTTTTTGGACATTTTTGTAAACCAATCACTCACCATTGTTCCGATTTAGAAATTAAGGCAATATATTAATGGAAGTTGAGTTTCAGGTCCTCCAGAGAGTATGGTTTAATTTTGTACAAATTATTTTAATTCTGAGCTGTAAACTCTGTTGTTAGTAACTCCGCCATGCCTGAACCACTTCATTCTGCTGATGGACTGTAATGGAGTCTTGTTGTGAGTGAATGATGATCATTATGCCGTACCAGTCTCTTTCCTCAAGTAGGTGTACATAGGCATTTTTCAACTGCTTTTATTCATTTAATTGTTAAGAAAATGTGCTCTTTGGCGTACGTATTTTCATAAAGTTCTCATATAGATATCAGAACTATTGCTATAATCTCCATGGTTCTGAAACTGTGGTTTGCGGACCCCCGAGGTTTCGCGAACTCCTGGGGAGGAGTTCGCGAAACACTAGAGCACTGTTAAAAATTTATTCTTAAATGCATAGATAGGCAAGTACAACGAATTAAGAGAAAATATGATACCAACATGAGATAAAGTAAATTGGATCAGAATTAAAGGTGTCTATTAGTTTCGGGAGGAGCTTTCAAACAGATAAGTCGAACAATTGGATCAGGCAGAACATTATACAGGATGTTAATGAACTACGCCGAAATAATTTCAGAGTGTGTAGAGATGTCGTATATAAGCAATTTGGGAAAGTAAACATATTGCCTCTGTTCAAATTTCGAAGTTATGACTATAAGTTTCCAAAGCGCCAGTGCGCCACTGACTAATAAAGATGCCGCTCGAAAGCATAACGCATGTGAGTAAGAGATGGTCATTTGTTTTCTTGTGGACTCTCTTTCATCATCTTTTTTTTTTTTATTTTGTTTGCTTTCTGATTGGCCTATAATGCAGTTTTTAGCCAACGTTTTAAGTTGATATTTCAATTTATACACTGAAATTTTAACATATCAATTCATATAATTTCAACCTTTGTAGTTGTTATTGTACTTACCAATCAGAATCGTGTCCTGAGTATGTGTTAGCAAATTAAGTTTTAGGCATCATGTTAGTTGTAAGCTTATTAGTATATTGGTAAAACATTCATTGTTGTGAGAAAGAGAATAAAACTTGAAAGCATTAAGAAATTTTCATTCATAATTCTTTAGTATGCATATCGAAATATTTCATATTTAATAAAAAATAAAACTAACGCCATGCCAAGTATTGAAACCGCGGTTTGCGAAACATCAATGTTTGCGTTATGCATTACGCCACACAAGCAAAGAGCTTCCTTTGGAGTAGGCTACGTAATGCAAGGAGACAGTTAATAGATGATCAGTGTGGCACTGTCACATGATTAGTTCGAGATTTGAGGTTCAACGCAAATCAAATTAAATCTTGCCAGTTTCTAGTTGTAATGTATCACTCACTGTTCGCTTTGAGTTATTGTTGGATATATAGTTAAAATCCAGAATCTTTGGTAACAACACTGTACATTGTGCATTTCATATATTAAAGTAAGTTAAACAACATCATGGAATGCATATGCTTAATTTCTTTACCGTTTCCAAAAGATAGATCTTCTTATGTTATGGGCAAAGAACTTAAATCAACACAACATTTATAAATTAGGTATCAGATTTTAATGATTGATACTATTTTTGGAGCTTTGAATTACAATTAAATAACTATTTGTTATTTTACACTTAATGAATACTAATCGAGGAGCAACAATCCAAAGTAAATGTGTGCAAAACAGTAAAAGTATGTTTTTGTTTTCATATATAAAGTAACAGTAAAAAACAAAATGAAAAAATGTACAAAATGAATATAAAGGAACTGTTCCAACAAATCAATTTTCATTGATTGTTTATCATCAATGAAAATGTACTGACCTTATCTTATTGGCATATGATTATATGCGTTATAAGTTACAGGTCCCTGTGACTCTCACCTGCTTTCGTAATTTCTGAAAGATAATAGTTGCGTCTAGTTCTAATTACACAGATTGCATCATAGTCCCATTTTTCATTGTTTAATTAAAAGTAGAACATAATATAGCTTAATTATATTGTAATAACAGTTGTTTACTAAATAAAATTAAAAACATTTGAAAAAAGATTATTTTCATTTACAAATGACAGAAAACCTAAAGGTTTACAAATTGCTGTCGCGATGAAATGCCAGCTTATAAAACATTCCCATTTGTCTGGGGTTAGCATTTACTTGCGTCAGACATCCAGCGGTATTATGTTAACATTTTATAATGCATATTAATTTTCTTTTAGAATTATTTTTAGGAACTGGAGAAATTTTATGAAAATAACTGCAATTACTTTAACTAATGAAACTGACATCACTAAATTAAGCAGTTTGTTCGTGCTAATGTACATTTTTTACAGTTTAATTAATCAACATTGCAATTAAGTGACTATATACAATTTAGAGATGATTCACGTTCTGCAAATTCATATGGGAAATTTTGCTCTAGTGTCATTTAGAATTATTTGCTGATATAACATTCAATATAGTCACTAATCATAATTTTTATATCAAATAAAGCTTAAAATACACAATATAACTGTATTTCCTCTCATGTAGAGGGTTTTTTGAATAGTGATTAACGCCCGTTTTTATTGCTGAGGCGTCACAGGCAGTAGACACTGGTGATACATGAGATGAAAAGATAAATTAGGAACATCTTTTTTAAGAAAGGAAGTGTTCCAGGCCTAAGTTTAGGGTAGCTCCCCGGCATTTGCTATTTATTAGAACTGAGGAAACCTGAAAAAATCTCAACCTGGTAGGAGAGTCTTGGCAGGAATCGAATTCCAGACCTTCCGCTCACGAGTCCGCGCCTTAGCGACTTCGGTCATCTGTGACTATCTCATGTAGCGGATGAAAATATGTTACATGAACATGGGTCCGCAAACGCTTTGTTTCCTTGATACTACTTTGCTCACATTGTATGATGCACAAGCAATTCTTTTTTGTATGCAATAATGTGGTAGCTTAGTGTAACGACAAGCCCTCATCAGAACAACCGGATTACAAGTAGACACTCTTGTTTACCTCTGGTTAGAATGTCAAATCGGGTGGGGGTGTTCTAGCAACATGTATTTTTAAGTATACTTTAAGTATTTTTATGTATGCTAAACTATGTAGCCATCTTATCATGCGACCCACTTCATGTCTCTACTAGTACCGAACCCATTCTTGCGTAGTGTCAACTGTGTGAGTTTGTTATGAACTTGGTTTTAGATAAAGTACAATGAAGGGCATTTTAATGCGGAAATGACAGATACTCATTTGATGTATGAGATAGCAGAGGATAATAGCAGTGTTGTTCAGCGTTCATACTGAAAGAGATTTCCAAAATGACAGCGTCCAGACAGGAGGATATTTCAAGCAATGATCGTCGTCTTAGAGAGCAGGGAACTAAACTTGCCACTCAGACTGTGGAGACCTAGGACGAAGACAGCAGGAGACGATATTCTATGTAGCTGAATACAAACCTAGTGTCACAACAAGGAAAATACCTGTAGGAAGTAATTGGTCACATAACTATCTGTAGAGTGTTGCATTAGAACCTGTTGCATCCGTAACATGTATAGGAAATGTAACCAGTTGCTGTTTCTGCCTGGTTACAGTTCTGTCAATGCCTTATTCAACAATGTGTCAACCCTACTTAAAGCGCAACTGTGTTGTTTACGGAGAGGCTTCGTTTCCACGGGATCAGACTGTGAATTTTCATCTCATTTCATTGGTTCCGTTGCAGGGTCGAAAGTGCAAACCAGGTGAGTGGTGCGGTGTGATGGTGGCTTGCGCTTTGAAAAGGTTTCTGCCTCGATGTCCGATATGGAAGCGGTCCTCCTGAGAGACTCAAATTCCTTGGAGAGGAGGGGGCTCCCCTGGCATCAGAAAAGCAATGTTGGGGACCCATATAAGTCTGGTCTCACAGCACGTGAATCGTGACCATTACCTCACTCATCCCTTTATCCCGGAGGTACCCTATTTAGGAGCGTAGACACAAACGCCAGCCCTGGAGCACTAGTAACTTTCCGAAACTCCTTTGTCCCTATCAGTTTAAATTCAAATAGCTTTTGTCCCTTCCTGCTTCAATGATCATTCATAAGTCATTACTATCTGTGGCAATTTGTTGCTTTTAGCTTTAATCGTACCTATTGGATTCTAAGTTTTTACCACCTTTGTAACTTTCAAAATATTGGAGTTTACAATACCCTAAGCCTCCAAGAGCTAATCTGTAATTCTACGTTGGGTTGTACGCAGTGGAAGGGAATTTATAGAGTCACAATATACAAGCAAGGAAATTCGCGCGAAACAATGAAACCGTGGGGAAGAAGGCAGTAGAAACTTCTTGTTGCTAAGCTACCAGTGGAAATGAACGCACCACCGCAGGGCAACAAGGGTGACAAATGTGCGCCCTACTTCAGCTTCCCTTCCCTCAGAATGCGGTTTTTATAAACATGTCCTCTATCTCTTTAACGGCGAGACGAATCAATCTGGAATTTGGAGACAAACTTAGAAACACAAATTGATTTGGTTTGTATGAATCAAGTGCTTTTAAACATGTTTTTCTTCTTCTCCAGTAAATCTAGACATGCTTGCAACAGCAGCAATATCTAACACTGACATAATTTGTTGACGTCTAAATTTTTATATTTACAAAATTATGAGTATAAAGATACATTTTTAGGTTATAGTTATGCTATTTTTCCAGAGGGCTAATCAGGTTTTATCTCTTATTTATAGATTTTTACAATCTCATATTCCGCTAAACAGTAAACAAATTTCCATGAAAAACGAGGACTAAACACAAACAGCGTTAAAGGAGTGATGCCGGGTGTTGTTCCCCCACTCATGTTCCACTCTTATTCCGTCCCCTTGGCTTTCACTAGAATTGTTTCACTGCCCAGAGAAACCACGAATCCTTCGCGATACTTGGCACCACGAATATTTGTTCGGTGATTTTAATTTTGTTACATTTCTTCCTGTGTTCTAAGACGTACTCCGAGAATATCTTGTGGCATAATGCATTACCAGCTGTAAGAATCATAGAAAAAAAAACTGAAAATAAAGTTAAATTGTGTAAAACAAATAACTTGAGAAAACCTGTACAGACTGAATGAAAATAAAACAGACTGAAGATTCACAGTACACAAAATATATTTCTTGCAACATATGTATGTTTACAAAAGACTGGGAATGAAACCACGTGCCAATTTAAGCTGTTATATTAAGTTTTCTTAAGGAAATAATGTGCATTAATCTTGTCTGAAAATCGTTTAGCATTTCCGTCACTTCCGATTTACTGGTGTTAATTTTCACCATAAGAATGTACACAATGGAAATATGTATGCGCAATTTATAATTGCCTTCGCAAAGGCCAGCATCAGATTTGCCGAAGGTGAAGTAGAGATTCGTATGATAGGTTAATACATTTGTTTTATCAGCAAAGCAGGCGGGGAAAGTTCTTGCGCAGACCATGCGTTTGTTTTAATCTTGTAAACCTAAAGGGTTTTTACTCTCGCCACGCATGCGGTACAAGTTTAAAAGCTATATTTTATTTAAAGTGTAGGATGTTGCGAAATGATGCCGGAGGTGGGCAAACACACGTGCACCACACTCAATTTTTAGGCAGCTCTTAAAATTTACAAATAAATTAGTACTTTTAAATTTAATTCATACCTTTTATTTCCAAATATTCCAAGTTTTAAAGGAATTATAGATGAATTTCTCACTAGAACGATTATATCAGTGACGTTACCTAAATCTTCAGATAATGTTACCAACATTGTATTGATTTTTAAGCGTATTTTGGGCCGGTAAAGCTACAAATTAAATGCTTATTATCATTATAGTTAATAAATTTTATTTACATAAATTATACTAAATTTATGTTTAAAAATGCATTTCTCACACTAAAAGAAACTATAGCTTGCACTTAGCATACTCAATTATCGAATCAGCTGTTATTTTCCTTTAGCCTCATATATTTTTAGGGTTGCCTCATTGGTACTTATAAAAATAAACCTTAGAAACCAATTAATTGTGTAATATAATTAAGTACACTGTAATCTGATATTGCAACTGCTGAAGAATATAAATATTAAACTATGTAATATCTTTTAAAATATGTAATATGTATCGGCCTAAATAGATTAATTATTATAATCATCATATTCTGTATTCAACCTAATTTAGTTACACTTCAGTGTTATAATACTTTTATAGTTCCAAGTGTTATAAAACGTAGTTCTAGTTTAAGCGTCTTGTATTAAAAGAACTGTATTTAATTTGAGTTATCTAAAATATTTACTTTTTTAACCCATTGAATTTTGTTTGACTAATTAATTTGATTTGGGTTTAATTAATGGGATTAAAGTTGTGGAATGAGAAGAGAGAATTAGATCGTCTTTAGCACCGATCTTGGGGGGGACAGAGGATGCGGAGGTTTGAAACTTTGAACTTGGAAATAATTCAGTCGTTTCACGCTATTATATTTTCTCTCTCTCACTCCTTCCCCTTCCCGCTCATTTATAGGTTGATTATCTTCTTTCTTTCAGCTATAGAGATTATACAGTCCGTTTTGGAACTTTAGAAGTTCTCGGGAAAAGGGATTGGAAAGAGTTCGTTGATTTTGACAACAATGTTCATGATATACAAATTATAGTTTTTATTTTAATTTACACTCAAGGGCCAAAGATTAATCACCAATTATCGTAGACAGGAGCCTTGAATGTTGTGGGAGAAGAGAATTTCGGTAGAGTTGGACAATGGGACACTGTTTTCAGCTGAGGTATGACTTTGCATTACAAGTCGAGTAGGCCTCACAATTTAGGATCTTATGAGGCTGAATGTACGTCGTTAATTCACCATATATCTACACTAACACTGCATACTTATGACAGGTTCCTAACTCAGTTCTTAGTATACGCGAACAATCATAAATAACTTAATATCATTCTTTCAGAAACTGCCTAATACTCGCGATAAACTAATGCAAACTTTACGACACTCGTCTCTATGCAGGCGATGACTGTTAAAGCGAGACACTGACACTGCTAGTCGACTTATTTCACTGAGCCACTCTTGCACAACTCATCCGGGCCTTTCGTCAAACCTGGTTTAGATTCAGGCACAACGCTTTTGGAGTAATTTAAACATTGTTATTAATCTTACGCTTTCCTTGTTAGCTATATGATACATGCATGCGGGATTTATGCTGATTGCGGATCAATTCACGCCTTGCTTGTGTTGGTAAAGACAGCCAGGCGAAGTTAAGGGGGGGGGGGTTAAAGATTCGTGTCTTGACCTACTTGGGAACAAATACTTTTCCTCGCGTAGCCTAGACCCAAAACAGATGTTCCATATATTTATTAGTTTACCGAAAAGTGATGGGGTGTTTTTCTGCTGGGAATATTTCAAAGCTTCCTAGGAACAAACAATAGAATTGGCCGCTTACTCTTTTTATAAGGAATGCATTAATTTTTGGAAAACGGTCTTGCAGGGTTTTATGACTGGGATGGTCATAAAATCCTTTATTCTTAACATCGGCCACTTTTACTCTTTTTTCTGCCGAAACGTAAAGAAAAAGTACAAATATCGACAATATGAAATTGTAAGATGTTTTGGCAAGATACACATTACTTATACCATTAACACATTATAGTATTACTTATCATAAGATTTTAATTCTACATATTGCACTTTTGATAATCGTGATTACTGAGGCCTTTGGAGCCAGAAAGAATCTGTTTATATTTCTGTTTCATCCTACATTCTCAACATTTCATCTTTTATATTTTATGCGTTCTGTATATTTAGTAAACCCTGCTTTCAGTTAACATTCAATTCTGAACTATGGAATTAAAAGAAAAGTAATTTTTGCTTATACATACCGAGGTTGCCAAAAATGTATACACACTTTCACAGTAGATATGTATTTAATGTATTTCAAAGTTGGACCGAAAAACAACAGTAATGTGTAGTATGATGTTCTGTAAACAGATGTGACTCACATGTATGGTAGCGTTGTTACAGCAAAATGGAGCCAAGATTATCGTTTGAACAGCGGAAAACAATTTTGAAGAGTATTGTAAAACCGAAAATGTTGTTGAAATTCAAAGGCAATGGAAACGTGCGTACAGAACAGAACCTCAAATGCGAGTAACAATTGCACGCATCCGAGACAAATTTGAGACTCATGGTACCGTATACCTAGAAAATCAGCTACACTGACAGCACTTCGGGAAGAAATTGAAACGGCATATGCTGCAATCGCTGAGGACGCTTTCGCAAACGTTACTCAATCAGTAGTTCAACGTACTCAGAAGTGTATCGACGCCTATGGTGGGCATTTTGATCAACTGTTGTAATTGTAAAAGTCTAAGATGATTAGTGCTCATCATTTTCTGTTTTTGTGAATTCAGTTTTGTTATGTTAACATAGTTTTTTCTTTGCTTGAAGTGTGAATACATTTTTGACACCCGCAGTATACATATATGTTGTATATAAAATAAATAAAAATATTGTAACACTAGTAACAATGTAACTAAAATAACAATAATCAGTTAATGTGTATTTTTCTTAGTATTTTAACCTTTTCTGCTTTTTTAGTTATTGTTATATATACTATTGAGCTTGTGAAAATTGGTAACTACAAAGTAGTGAGTATACTATTTTAAAAAAGCATTTCTTCGTCAAGAAGATTCTTATTTTGTAATGTTTTAAAAGAAGGAATTATGCTCTTTAACGAAGCGCTAGAGTAAACTTTCATTCTGTGTTAGTGGCAACTTTAGCATTATTTCTTCCTTTTTTTCTATTTAATTAAGAATTATATGCAAGGCATTCTCACTGCAATGGAAAATGTACTGGACACGAATTCATATTTTTGGTAAATAAGGTTAAGAGTCTAAACTCTAAATTTGTCGCTATTTCTAGCAAAGTGCGGAATCCGAAAACCATAACGTTATACCACATTTGTATAACACATTTGGTTAGTAAGTAGTTATTTCAAACCAATGTTTAGCAAAGCAATGTCAGAATGAGGTTGAGAAATTATCTGGAAAAATTCTAGTGTTAGTCACGTTAACAGTGGCTGTTTAGCGAGGAATGAGAATTTTACATTTAAAACTCGGTTTGATATCCCATAGTTCTAGAACTAACTTCTTTAATTCAACCTCTAGATCAAAGTTTATATACAGAATGTCCAAAATAACTGATCGCGTAATATTTTGGAGTTACTACAATCTAATTTATAAAATATGAAATATTTTACAGTAAAATTGAACATTAATATTTAGTTGGTCTCCTTCTTCTCTCATTACTTCTTTTCCACTGATACATGGTATGTCTGACTCTGTCTCGGGATACTAAGCCCACATAATTGTGCGAGGTAGCTCAAGCGGTAACGCTGGGACTATCATTCTGTAGGTTTCGAGTTCAAATCTCTTGGAACCGTCCTGACTTTGAGTGTTTTTGTGGATTTCCCTGGTGGTTAAGCAAATTAGAATACATCTCTATTTTCTACGAATTTCCCACTTTCAGTTGGCTTTTTTCATTTAGTTGGTTCCAGAGTCGAAAGTTCCAAGCTGTGGTGGTGCGGTACTACGGTAGCTTGCGCATTGAAAAAATTTCTCTTGACGTCTTGTATGGAAGCATACCTTCTGAGGAGAGGGCATTCTACTAGCATTGGGGAGTTATTTCTGGAAATAATGATAGAGACCTCGTCTATATCCGTTTCGCACCGCCCATGAATCCTGCCCACCCGGCGTCCTGCTCACCTCATTTCTTATTCCTGGAGGTGCCCCCACTCGGGGATAGACACAAACTGCCAACCCTCGAGAAGGCTAAAGCACTGAAATATTCTCCTCTGACCTTCCAATCTAAGAAAATTTAATAATTTATTTATTTTATGACAACATTAAACTTAAAATTTTGTTATAAACATTTAAAACAATAAACACACAATTACATAATTTAGACAAAATATAGAGGAATTATCCATCATTTTAATTTGTAAAAGTTAATATAATTTATATTTCCAACTTTCACTGGCGATTTATTAAATATCTTGCTCCCACTTGACTTTTGCCCTCATGGTGGAATATATCCTATAAAGGCTGTAGCTATTATTAAAAATAGAATGATTATTCCAAATTACTTTCTAATCTTCATCGAAGAACAAGATTTTGATTGCCTCTGTTATTATGATAATATGTGTCGTTAATGTAAATCTTTCATTGAAGTTTTAACATTTGCAAATATACAATAATAATTCATTAACAATTGATCTGACATATACCAATTATATTGCAATGTGCTGCACTGGTTACACTAACAAATCATCTGAATAAAATATCAGATTTATTCTAAACATTCTAAAAAGGAAAAATTTACATCAAGTTTGGGGATTCAGATGTACAAATCCCTAAAGAGATGACTTTTATTTTTTAACAAGTTTTAGCTCATTGAATTCTTATATTAGGCATCGTCTACTTCACAGAACATCATAATTGTATTTATTTGGATAAATATGTAACCTAAATTAAATTCTATACTTATCAAGAATTATATTATTATAAAATAAAAATATGTTAGTATTCAAAAAGATTATTATTGTGGAAAATTCAGGGAAATAAGAGTTAAAATTGAGAATATTATGGCAATGTATGAGAAATGGTTTTGATTTTAAAAAATATACATGGAATTGATAAATGGAACACGGAAGGGTAAGAATACAAAAGAAATTAAGAAAACACATAGAGATTATGGCAACGAAAAATGAGTAATCGTTATAAATATGGCAAAATATTTGTGAGCTACTGATTTACAAACGTATAGTCAGCAAAGTGAATTAGGACAAAGAAATGTGAATATCAATATTGTAATAGATGTCCTCACTCTTATCATTAACCATTATATATAACCATCTCGCTATCTTTTGAGATACAAACTTGGCTACTGCTAGGCTAGCATCTTGACCTCTTTTAAGATATACCTTACAGTGATCCGAAGTTCTTTCACTGGAGAGAATTTCGTACCAATAGGGAAGCATTAATTTTAATCACTTGTTTACGTGACGTGGCTATTGTCTTAATACTTGTTCGCCCGATATTGCTTGGCTGGCGCCGATCGTTTTAATGTTAAGCTGTAAAAGGAAATTCAACTAGCTCATCGCGTTTATCGGAGAAAATGGCCGAATTTATTGGGCGATTACGAGCAGGACACGGCTTGCTGGCAGAGTAGAAATTGGCATTTGCTTGCGAGAGAAACTTTCGAGGAAGAGGGTGTGGAATAAGGTGAAGTTTGTAAGGTATTAAGGAGGATTTTGCCCCAGAGAATATCATTTTCAGGAATGCTCCAAACAATTACCACATTACGGGCGGTATATTTTGGGAAAATCTAAGAGTGAGTAAGTAAATTGTTTTAATATTAGATATATATTCAGCCTAAGACCTAGGTTTTCATACACATTAAGATATAAAATGACTACTTCTTTCTAAAGCTGTTTATGGCATTTAAAGCAAGCATTTAATTTTTTTTGGAAGTTATTGTGCTCTATAATATAAATTTTTATCCATACTGTTTGAACATATGCCATGCATTCCAGTCAGCCATCTGCCGACTATGAGTGCGGGCGATGGCAGCGGGCTCATCTATCGGATCCTGGTATTTTCTATCCGAGTTCTCCCTGTATATTAAATGCTCGTACCACTTTGGTGAATAAAATCATGAAATAATATTATTTTTAAGTTATAATAAAGTCTCGCCTGTGTTGTATTTGGAAGGTCCCGAGTTCAATATCATTGGGTCGGCCATCGTGACCTTGGGTTTTTTGGTGGTATCTCCTGACTGCTTAGGCGAATGCTGGGTTGAATCTTTACTTTCCATGTACTTTCCGCTCTTTAATTTAATTTCATTACATTACATTGATTCTGTTACAGGGCCAAAAAGTCAGGAGAGAAGCTGTGTGCGGTATGGCGGTAGCTTGTGCTTTGAAAAGGCTTCTCTCTTGGCGTCTGGCATGAGTTTTCTATTTGGAAACATTATCCACGCCTCACCAGCATGGACTCTGAGAATTATGCTTCCTATTTGCCTACGAAATCTTACGACCAATATCTAATGCAATAGGGGAAATTGTTGCCCCCAGCGCCTCCCGGTGCCTCCCTCCCTCATTCCTTCCCCCAGGAGATATTCCAGGAGGCATAGGCATAAACGGCCATCCCTTGAGCAAGTTTGAAGTGCCCAAAATGTCTTCCTAACAATCCAATCCAACCTGTGTTATAGCACATGCTCAAAATAGTATCAATCTGCATTCAGACATTCCCGATATCTAGTAAAATTTTCATTCACATGCAAAAGTTCTATTACCAAAGTTCTTCGAATTTATTTTATTGTGTTGTCCTTTAGTTTAGCTAGAGTGTGACATTTTAAGGGTACTCAGGTAAAACAAATCTTACAGCCTCCAGTGTTGCAGAATTTCTTTAAAAATATTCATATTGTTTTTCATTATTGGGCAATTATTAAAAACTATGTATTTATCTGCGATACTTCCCCAAATAATAAAATTACGTGAATTAATTGTGGATTTTGTGTGCTCCAGCGCCTAATATTTTGCGACCAAAAATATAATCCAGGGAAGAAAAATCAAGTTTCATTATAAATTACAGATCACCTATATTCTGCAGAATTCAGTATAGAGCATACCTCATTAAACAGTTGCAATTTTTAATTTTAAGCTACATTCACTATACGAAGCTTTTTCCATGTTTTTTCGGTAAGAAATTCTATTGTTGATTACGTTTTAACATTAGTGTGAATACAAATATTCTCTATCCTGGTATTCACTTGTGGGAAAGCATTTTAATACATAAAATACTATTCAATAATGAATTACTTGCACGTTAAGAGGAGTTGCCAAAGCACTGCATACAAAACACCAACAGACTGTGCAACACAGATGCTTTGGTACCCAAAATATTACCTTAAGCGGGGAGCTTATGGGTTAGTAAGATCGGGGATTCGGTCAGTTGGCCGGCAGATAGTCGACTAAAGCCCGTATTACAAATTAATTCTGGTAGTGTTAGCATGCAACACTATTTGTTTACTACGATTCCTGGAATGGAAAAAAAGGTATGTTATAATCCCTTGGAGTAAAGAAAATATAAGAAAATAAAAGAAAAAATAAAAGGTGCACATTTAATGAAATTCCGTCTCCTTAAAACATTTTATAAAAAAAACGTCGTTTAATCTTCCAATGTATTAAACTGGTAAAGCAAAACAACATTTTAATATTGATTTGCTGTAGAATCTTTGTAGACTTATTAAAACATTATAATAGAATTCAGTGTTCCTATAATACTTTTAGCCTTTCTCCTGCAACTGGAGTTACATGTATTGATCCGCATAAATGATTGTCGTGGTGTTTTTAGGTGTAAGCACACTGAATAGTTTCGTAATAGATTCCTTCTCTGCATGTATATTATTAAATCAATTTAATTTATGTTGCATCTCATTAAATGAATTTATATAATTAATCAATGACCGTTCCAAATCTTTTTCTTTACTTATTGCTGTTGGTTTCATTTCTACATATGCACTTCTTTGTTTTGTTCTTGTTCTGCTTCTTCCTACTTCTCTTAAGTCATTAACCACTTACAAATTCCTCTTAAGAATTTCAGAAGAGACATGGATTGTCTGAAAGGAGGGTAATTTGTAATACAAGAAAAAATATTCTAATTCACAGTTGTGTACTTTTTACAGTAGAAGAAAACGTTTAGTCTACATAGAAGATTAATAAAAGGTTTTTAATATCTTTTTCTTGAAATCGCGATTTTATGTTATTAGAAATGTAACCTTGAACATTTTAATTTTTAATCTACTTAAAAGTAAATTAATGCTTCCTTAATTTAAAATATAAAATAGTAATATAGTATTCGTTTGCATATTTTGGAATAATGAATATTTGATTTATAGGTAGGTTATTTATCTTGAATTTGAAGATTGGTATAATATTCCACTACAATGTTATGTGAGTGCTAAATTTTATTTACATATAAAATATCATATTCAATGCTTGAACTTCTCCGCCCATCTTGGTATTTAACATTAACCATGCAAGAACCATTTATAGTCTTATGTACTGGATTCCTTGGCCAATTCCTTTTCCACTAAACCGCTAATCTACACACATTCATGCCAAATTAGATACGTTCAGTTAAAGAGAACGTGTGTGATTTTCATTGTGGTATAGGTCATTACCCCTTAAGACCGATTGTTTTATTTAATAACACACTTTTCCGTTGGCTACTGAGCCGTAAGCGCAAGTAGTGGAAATGTGTTTTTCCGAATATATCTTGGAATATTGATCGATGAATGAAAAATGGGAGACCAGGCAGTTACCAATGATATCTATTAGTGCAATCGACTGTGTTATGCTCTTCCCGAATTTAACCGTTACTTAATGAAGAACTGCTAATTTTTTATAAATACGGCATAAAACAGCGATGTAAAATGCAACTAAAAAGTTCTATATACACAGAGAGTGTCAAAAATGTATACACACTTCAAGTAAAGAAAAAAAGTGTGTTAATATAACAAAGCTGATTTCACAAAAACAGAAAATGATGAACACCAATCATCTTAGACTTTTACAGTTACAACAGTTGCTCCAAATGCCCACCATCGACGCCAATACACTTCTGAGTACGTTGAACTACTGATTGAGCAACGTTTGCGAAAGTGTCCTCAGCGATTGCAACACATGCCGTTTCAATTTCTTGCCGATTTGCTGCCAGGGTAGCTGGTTTTCTACGGTATACAACATCCTTAAGAATTCCCCTTAGGTAGAAGTTCAACGGAAATAGATCCGGAGAACGCGGTGGAAACTCAATCGAACCTCTTCATCTTATCCAGCGCTTGGAAGATTCTAATCAAGGTACGCATGTACATCTCGGTGATAATGTGATGGTGCACCATTCTGTAAGCAAATCTTCCAGATCTGCCCTTGTGAACATCGCATACGGTACCACGAATCTCAAATTTTTCTCGAATGCGTGCAATTGTTACTCGTGCTGGCGTATCTGTTTTGTGCACACGTCTCCATTACGTTTGAACTTCAACAATATTCTCGGTTTTCCAATACCACTTCAAAATTGCTTTACGCTGTTCAAACGATACTCTTGGGTCCATTTTGTTGTAGCAACTGTACCATAAGTAATTTGAGTCGCATCTATTTACAGAACATCATACGATCATCTTGGCTTCATTTGTTCTTGTTGATCTATCTGTCACACAGCAACGCTCTCATAATGTACATGAGTCACATCTGTTTATAGAACATTATACTATACATTACTGTTGTTTTTCGGTCCAACTTTAAATATATTAAATAAATATCTTCTGTGAAAGTGTGTATACATTTTTTGAAACCTTCGGTATATATCACCATAATGCAAACGAATGCTCACTAAGATAACACTACTCTAGAGTCAGAGGCACACGAAACTTGTCTTTCCTCGCCTCATCTCAGTCACTTTATTAAGCGAATATTCTTGCGCTATTTTCTCACTACTTGCCGTGGCAGCGCTGCCATTCGGTTTTTCGCTAAATAGCTTTCGAAATGCGTAATAACTTGTGAAGAAGTTGGATGTTGCTTGCCCAGCTTCTTTTATGTTTCTTAGAAAGGATTCTACAAGCAAGCTCAGGAAAAAGGAAAGTACTTTGGATAAGAGGTGGAGAGGGTGGTTGTTACTTCGCTTTTGTGATAAAACGGGGCGCTGTAGCCCCGCAGTATAACTCGTAACACGTCCTTATTAACAAGAAACACAACTCGGAAAAGAGCGGACGCTTCCCAAGTTTCCGTAAATGCAGTTTTCAATGTCAATAGTTTCTCTACAGAAGCTCTCGTGAAAATGTATTTATATAGAAAAGTACTGCTGCAGATCCTTTATTTCTTTTTTTACTTTTCTTTTCTCTACGGTGACTGCAGAGAAATTCCCCTGCTGCTGATTGTGAAGAGCTTGTCTGAAAGGAGGCCAGACCATTATGCTTCTGGTAGTTTTGTCTGCAATAAACAATTGTACCGCCATTAGCCGCTTTCTGCATGTAAAGGTCATTACGACTTGAAAACAACCATTGAACCTTAATGCAAGGCACGAGTGCGAGTAAAACTTTATTATATTTCGCTGTTCGTATCCTACCACATGTTCTGTTCCTTATTTGCTAACTTTATGTGATTTAGCGAGAGGTGAAAACTTTTTGTGATTTTTATATTTTCAAACTCTAGTGTATGACCTAAGTACAAAGAATATACATGATTAATTATCAGAAAGACGATGTGGATAATTCAACTTTTGAGAATACACACACATAATGAGGAATTATAGAGACTAAATGAAATTCTGAGATTTATATTCAAAACCATAAGCAAATATATTTTAATTTTCATATGGTAGTTTTATATAGACCAAATCTTTTTCATGGAAATGCCGTATAACAAAGGTAGGTATTTCCAAATCGATATACATTTATATTCTATCATAGACATATAAAATAACAAAAATGTTTGTTGCATTATTAGGCAGTAGTAGCAGCATCATTCTCGAACCCTTTAAATATTTTAGCTTATAACTCTCCTTTTCCGCGTGTATAAGTACAGGGTGATTTAAAATGATGGACTCACTTTCAATTGACTATATTTCCTGAACTATATGTTGTATTTTATTTCTGTAAATGACATTTGATTACACATACACGGAGGTTTACAAATTATCAATATGTCCCCCTCCGGTTGCACGGATAATATCTAGACGGTAGCTGAATTCATCCCACACTCATGAAGAAAGTTTTGCGTCACCGAGTTCACCGCAGCTGTGATACGGTTTCTTAGGTCATTCAAATTCGTGAAAAGAGGTATACTGCATCTTTCACGAACCCCCTACTAGTAGAAATCGCTGAGTGTGAGACCAGGAAACCTCGGTGGCCAGAATAGAAGTAACAAGTCTTCCTTCCCCATGCGGCCTATCCATCGTTGAGGTAGACATTCATTCAGGAAACGTGGAACATTCCGATGCCAATGGGGTGCAGCTCCGTCCTGCTGGAAAATGTATCCTCCTGAATCTTCCCCCTCTTGAGGAACAAGCCAGTTTTGTAGCATGTTAACAAAGGTCCATAAACCTTTGTCAACAATACGGCGCAAAACACATTAACTTTGGGTCCGTTTCGCACATGTTCCAGTGTTGCATGGGGATTTTGTACCCCATATCCGAACGTTATGCCCCTTGACTGTTACACTCAGCGTAGTGCTGAAACGTAGCTTCAGCACTAAAAATTACACCAGACAGAAACAATTCATCTTCCATGTTTCGGAGCATACCGCCACAAAATTCTACACGCTTTACCTTATCATTTACGCAAAGAACCTGTACCAGCTGTAGATGGTATGATTTGTACACTAACACAACACGCCAGATAGTTGTTTGCGGTAGTGTAAGTTCCTTACTCGCTCTACGAGTTGATTTAATTGGGCTACGTGCCAAGCACGTTTGAATGCGCTCCACGTTCTCCTCCGTTACACGCAGTCGGTTGCTCTTCCTCTTTGGAGGCTCAACGCTAAACTTAACGCTGAAATGCACGCTGCACCCGAAGTCGCACACTCGCTTTTACTGAACTCACGAATGCAGAAAATCTTGTGTTGCATAGTAGCCATTTCGCTTACAACTGACGCAATACGTATGCGGAACAGCTGACGCTACAGTGCGGTGCTGGAGTTCTCTATGGTATGTTCAACTTTACAACATCCGCTTTCAAATATACTTGACAGCATTCAAGTACCATGTATAGTGCAGGAAATATAGCAGATTGAAAGTGTGTCCATCATTTTGAATCACTCTATATTGATTGATAATGGTTGTAGTATAAGCAACATTTATAGGGACTAAGAAAAAATATAATTGGAATTTAAAATTTTCAAAATCTTGAATTATGTTTCTTTAAAAGCGAGATACCTTGGGTAAATAAAAGTTAAAATTTGAACATTTTTACAGAGAGATCATACAGGGTTTTTTCAGATATATTAATAACTGTCGAAGAGTTAAATATGCTTATTAAACCTACAAAATAGTGATTTGTCACACACCCAAACACAAAAGAAATCATGAATATAATTAATTAACCTGTATCTGACTTTTGGCATTATTTCCCAAGCCTGTGGCTATTAACGCTAGCGCTGTATAGATAGAAATGCCATGTATGTAAATTTACAAATCCATGACAAATAGGAATTTATTTATTGAAATACACCATTTTCTCACTGCTGATGGAAATAGATGAACTCAAATGTCATACTGCCCTTAGGAGTTAATGCAGCACATAGAAAAATTATCCTTTCATTCTGTTTCGTTCTGCGGCCTTTGAATAATATCATTGTGCAAGGCCGAGACCATTCCACATACAGAAATAGTAACACTTTCACCATGCTCCTGCCAATAATTTGCACATTTTTAGAGCTCTTTTTGTATATATTGAGACATTTTTAAGAAGGCACACCTGCGTTCTTTCTCATCACTATTATAAATAAATCATGGGTTCTTCATAATATTTAGCTGTGCCATGTTCTTTTTTAGCTTTTTAACATTATGGTTGATAACTGCACGATTTAATTTGGCTACCCAGCCCTGTTTTGCTTGTGCGTTTTGCAATGTTTGCATTCCGGGAGAGATACTTCTTAAGCCAAACAAGACAAGCAATTTTTCTTCCTTTATTGAAATTGTAATCGTTTTTTTATCCTCTTATAAAATTTGTAAATTCAACCTTTTAAGACTAACATAATGCAAAATAACGCTATTTTACTTATTCACTCGTGTAACGCTTCTTCTAGTTTATGAGTTATATAAAATTTAGTATCTAATTTATAAAAAGCTGCACTTATTTGTAGATGTTCTTTTGAAGTTCTGCAAAGTATTTTGTATTTTTTGCTGCGGCAATTACCGACGTAGGCTCTTTTCTTACAAGCTTTGGCTGTAGCTGCTGTTTGTTTAAGAATATCTTTGTTCTTAATGGTTTATTTAAGAATATCTTTAAAATCTCAGGTCAAGAAGTGTCTCATTCTATAAATTTTGCTCAAAGACCTCTCCTTTCAGACTTGAGGGTTTTACGTGTGTAAATCTATGACACGGGAATCATGACTTTACTTCCCTTCCGAATGAAGTCATACCTTGGATTTTTACGTCCAAAAAATCCATCAAAAAAATTGTTCAGTAAACATATGTCACACACAAATGTTTATTTGCTGTGTTGCAAAATAAAAGTTTATACACATCTTCATTACTCTGATGCAAACTTAAAGCTATACACGTTCTATTAATTTGTTTCACAATATATATATATATATATATATATATATATATATATATATATATTGAAGTACGTTGTACATGACATTTTGGTAAGTTACATAAACACCACTGTTACTCTCTTCGTCATTGCTGCTGTCGTAGAATACCTGGGTTCGACCCTTGAAGGGTGTAGTCCCGCAGATGAGCAGCATATGGAAAAAGCTAGCTGTTCTTTAGGTGTTCTTAATATGTAGATAGGGACGACAAAATCGCCGACGGAAGCGGTGGAAAAACATCCTGCTGATGTGATGTTATAGTTTAAGGCTGGCCACCTAAGTGGACGGTACAGCGAGCGCCTATTCCATAGCGAAGAATATTTAAAGGCACGCATATGACCTGCAAGGCATCGGCATCGTCGAGGGCGAGTTAGATGGAGACTATTTTGTCCTCTCAAAGAAAGGATATTTTGATGAAGAGCAAGTTGACATTTGTGGGATACTCTCCGTTTGTTCTGATGTAGAATTGGGCGTCAAATAGGAATTTGGCAATGAGTTTGTTGCCAATGTTTAACGGGATCGGTTTGACAGGTCATGTTGATAAGCTACCTTACGTACGTGTGAATGTTATTACGACGTGCCTCCTGTAGCCATTTCTGAGAATTTCTTCGCTTTGGTACACGATGTAAAAGGTAAAGCAGTTTTAGTTCAATTTCAAGCGCCAAGGTCAATTGCGTCTAACGGAGCTGCAGTGGTCACATTTACGCTGAAAACTTGTCAGGAAGAGAAGGAGAAAGAGATATTGCATATGTGCATCCAAATGACGCCCGCTGACCCTTTCTAACCCATAGCTAAAAGAGATAAAAGGCGAAAGGTCTAGCAGGGTACGGTAGATTGTCGGTAAATATTTTTAAATGAGGAAATGGCCATAATGGGACAGTAGATCAAACAATAAAGATATAGAAATAATTTTAAAAGGGAATTAAAATGTCAAACTGAGACGAAATGTTTTATTACAGGAAGGCCGGGGAAACTGGAGTCAAAAGGATTATGCCGCTTATTCATGAGAATAAGTGCGAAAGTAAATATGAAATATGCATGCCTTATCTATGAGAACATTTGGCAATCTGAAAATGACTAAGGGAAGAAAGAGACATTACTTCAGAAATCCAGCATATAAGGAAAATGCCGAAATTTATGACAGGCTGTTTCTAGGAAATTCAGGATTGTAGGAAATAGTGAATGTCAGAAAGGGGAAAGTAATTTTAGACAACGGCCATCGCATAGAAATAAGCGAATGAGGAGAACTTAGCCATATAATAAATAGTTTAAGATGGCCAATGGTGAACTTATAAGTCAGGAATAAAATTATAAATGAGGGAATATGATTTAGCTAGGGGCTTGGCGGTAATATAGAAAAACGGGATGTCAGAGAGCCGAAGGTATAAGTGAAAGGAGTAAAAGATTATTGAGCAGAATTCAGGAACCGACAGAATTGTCAGAGTCTGAGATTGAATACAGGTCGCCAGTGCAGAAAATCAGTGAAAATCAGGGTAAGAGATTAGAATTGGGGAACTTTGTATCAAGTACAACACAGCAAGAGGAATTGATTGGGTAGCGGCGAGCAGTCAGGTATTAATAACTGGTGTCTTAAAATTGAATAAACTGTAAGCGAAGGAATCAACTTCGTGTATCTTTTGTGTGATACATTTCCTGTTCCCGTGGATCAAAATTGAGCCACAAAACACTCCAGTGAATCCTGAGATTCATCATAATAGAATTGGAGCAACCGACTGAGATAGGGAGAGAACTACTAGCACTCAACAACGGAACCTCCACCTCCACATTCCAGAAAACCGCTGCATACAACGCAACCAGTGTACGGCAATAAGAGAAACAAACAATCAATAATCATCAAAATCTCCACCCCCCCCCATTATTAAAACCCACTCCAAGAGGGATCCGATTTCACCAGAGTTAAACCCTTTGGCCGCTCATTCTAAAATTTTAGCATCGCTAATCTCTTCGCAAAAATGAACAAACGAACAACGTAATACAGAACACTTTAAGCTGTTAGTCAACTTGTAACATTTTAACATTTTTTTAGTATTTTATTAATTATGTGGTAATAATTAAGGCCATCGGTGATTTTCTTTTAAAAGGGTTTAATTAATATTTATAATATTACATAAAGGAAAATAAAGAAAAAATCAAACACCAGGTACTAAATAAATTTGTTGTTTTTAAATTTTTTAAAGGTTACTTCAAGATGTTGTATTGTTTAAATGCTTGTGAAATTAAATTATGTTGTGTGCAAATTCTTTGAGCTATCAAAATTTAAGCTGTTTTCACGTCAATTCACTTTATTTATAATAGTTGGAAATTGAAAACCACAATTTCCGGGCCATATCCTGGGGCACACTTCCTAAGCTAATACTTATACGTCCACCAGCGGGCGAGTAGAGTATTGAATATTATATAGAAATGAAAAGGAAAGGACAAGTAGCAATGTTCAGAACATGGCGTATAAATTTTTTGGATGGATCACGTGCTGTTATGCCAAGGGGGAAAAATCACTGAGGAAAAGTCGCAGTTTTTGTGTACGCTTTTTTATAATCATGCAAATTTGAACGATGTTTCTCTCGCTATACGAACATCCTATATCTTAGGAAGCAAGAGAAGAAGACTGCTTATAAACATCCAAAATCAACTGCAATAGAAAAGAGGACCCTGAAAGGAAACCAAGGTGAGTCCTGATTTAAACAATAACTTAAATGATAGCGCATATAAATTATCGAAAGGTTGGTGTAACTGCATATTTTGTTGCATATATTTGAACTTTTAATGGCATAAGTACATGCATTTTCAGCAGTTTTTAGTGCACATAATTCGCTCCCAATTCATATCAAAATATTCAGGCTTCTACTTTGAAGGTGTTGCGTGGAGAACGACCATCTAAGGAAGCACGAAAGAAAAAAAGAGTGTGATGAGAAATAAACGAAGCAGGCAAAGGACTAGGAGAGATAAGAGAGATGAAATCAAGAGATGGAATGCAATGCTACAATAATGTAGTTATATTTCTACGAGAAGAGACTTGGGTTGGAAGTGATGGGTAGCAAGTGGAGGGAATGAAAAGAGTGGGCGTTCCACGGTACAGAGGAAGGAAGTGGGGTGACGTATGGAGGAAACATAAAAGAGAAGAAATAAGGCGACAAGCAGAGTAGAAGAGCGAAAAAGGGAAGCTCTAGGGTGAAAAAGAATATTTAAACGACCCGGTCGGTGGCTACATAGAAAGTTATCTAGCAGGTATTCGTCTGCAGGTACCATTTTTCTCCTCCCCTCTGGCTGTTATTCTCTATTCTGCCTCATTTCCTTCTCGAAGAAACATTACATAGTGCTGTGAACTTTGGGTACAGGGAATATTATTATTGTTATTATTATTGGTAATTTATCTCCACTCATCCCTATTATTATGGCGAAAAGAGCCTGAAAGCATGCTTTTTTCTCTACGCACAAGCATGGCTCAGATACAAGCCAATGAATAAAATTCTTTATAGAGTTGTACAAAAGAAGCGCATTATTTGTACTAAAATGATATGAGAGTTTCTCTTTGATAAAATGCTTGAGTCATATATTTTGAATGGATTTTTGTAAGAAACTAGAACAGTTTTACTTATTCTTTTCTTTTTCGTAGCATTTGAAAGAAAATGTATATAAATTTTGCTCAGAGAAGTTGTATTCACTTAAGTTCAAAGAAATTGTTTAATTTATGAACAAAACATATTACACATTGAAAGTTTCATACATTTCTTTTTGCTTCAACATTTCAAATATTTCAATTCAGTATAACAATGCATATTAGCATTTATACAAATACAATAAAAATAAAGTTAATACAGCAATTTCTCTCAGTTTAAATGTTAACTTTAAACTTAATGTGACGTTCGAGAATCTGGCAATGGCTAAAGTGCAGCACAAACTCCTTTTGTAGATTTTAACTTACTTTTGGAGGTAAGAGTCTGGTTGTATGTTTTTTGTTGCCATATCCTATCATCACCAATATTTCTTGTTGTCTGTTAAAAGCAGTTTTATGTAGATTTTAAGAATAGCGCGTCTATAAAATATCAAATGATGCTCAACAATAAACAGAAATACATATTATTTAAATAGTACTAAAGTGGAACAGGATATAATTTGAAAATGCCCATAACATCAAAACCGTACAGAAATGTTCATACAAAATTTCTATTTTCTTAAAAATGCTTTCAAAGTGCCTGTTTATTTGGTCAAGAATTTTCTTAAGATACACCCCATTTACTTTTTATTGAAATCATGCGTTATTTAAATAATGTATAATGTTCATTTTTATTTAGTAACCCATTTTGAAACTTTTTATAGTGTGTTATAAATACGATTTAAGCTATGCACAACACTTAAACTTTATATACTTTCTGTTTGGAAGTATTATTAAATTAGAATTTAATGCTCCTAATTTTTACCTATACATTATAAGCTTACGTATAGGTATTTCCTTTTACAGCTTTAATTGTAGGTAGTATTATTTTGATATCTTTTACCATTTGATGTAGCTAAGCTGGATTCATTAGAGATGCTGTTCCTTAAATATAGTGAACAAAGTAATTATATTTTTTTTAAATTCAGAATACTGGCTAGAAAGTGCCGAGAAAGCTTGATGACTTGTGTGTCATTATGGCATGTTCAAAGCTAATAAATAAATTTAACAATATAATTTGATCATATTAAATGTAACTGAATGCTATTACTTTTTATTGCCATTCTTATTTAATGTTCTTGTGTACCCGAAGCAACAGTTGGTATTATGTTTAAGTTGCAAACTAAAAAGTGGTGATGGACATTATCAAATGCGGACTATGAAAACATTCGATGGTTTGTAGCTGCCGAATAATCCCATTATTTTCTAAAAACGTCCCGCTTTAAAAACCGAATGAATCATTCGCTTTTAAATAAATTACTTCATCACTGTAAAGAAGAAAGAAATATTACTAGGTCATACATGGATATAACTCTGGCCTAGGAACAGAATATTATGCGTATCAGAAAATGACATGACAAATAATATATGTAATATATCAATATAGTAAAACATAATTAAATATAGCTTGGTTTGCTAAATAATACCTATGTGTATACAAGGCCTAAAAATTGACGAAGAAAAATCAATTATTCGTACTATATTAATTATACTGTTATGAAAGAAAAGGGATGTTGTAACCAATTCTCATTGAGGTAGGTAGAAAAACAAAAGAATATGATACTTATTATTATCTCTAGCTATTGATATATTATCGTATATTTTATCAAAACATGCAACTAATAGGTTTAAAAGATTATTTTTATACGCTGCGTATATTGAAACAATGCAAACAGAATGACAAAAATAATCCACTCAGTATAATTACTTTCATTACAATACCCGTATATTAGCACTTTACCTATTTATTTACCATTTCTTTGTCCCCCATTTAGTTTTTGTATTCTAGTTCTGAAGTATCTCAAACCAGCTAGCAAAGATGCTTTCCCTTGCTTTAGTACCTATGTCCTATCCATCCTAAATATCTTAATAAATGTACTCCCCCATGTTTTTCACTTACTACACCAATTAAGCTCTTCTACGACCAGTCTGTCTAAGGGAGCAAACAAGGGAAGGGTGGCATACGGGATGGGTATCAAAAATAAGGAAAAGCTTAGAAAAAATTGGATTGGGGTATATTTGGTTAAGGGGAGATGATATTACATGAAGTAGTTGGAAAATGGTTAACAGACGTTTGCAAGATACAGATACACAAAATATTTTGTCTCAATGCGCAGAAAAAGTATCGCTTAACCTGCAGGCTCAAATGCATCCAGTGTGAGGGAGGGGGGATTATTTAGATATCTGTGGAAGAGAAGAAAGAAGTGGTCTCGCATGGTTCAATTACGGACTTGGAAAGGAAATAAAACAGCTAATATTCTCGAGGAAAGAATTTACCCATTGTGCAGAGAAAGCGATATCTGGAGGCATATTCTGGCAGAATGCAAGGAAACGGAGATTTTAAGAAATAAGCATTTATCACCGCAATTTCTGAATTCCAATAGAAGTTTGAAAATTTACCGGGAAGTGTTGGTGCATGCGAGAAACACAATTTGGGAATATTTCTAGAGAAGACCTGACAAAGGAGGTTAATGGCTATAATGAAGAGAGGGGTTGGAGAGGGGGTGGATATGGATGTATGCATATATGTGTGGTGTGGTATGGTATAGTATGGTTAGCCTTTTGATTGTTATAAGGACTATATTAGCATGTACGGCCGTAAGGCCCATGCGACAGTTGTATTTATTTGAATGCATTCTAAAACTGGTAAAACTGGTAAAATAAAACGTCCGTTACTACTAGTACTACTGCACCACAATTTTGGGAGAAGAAGTCAAGATGATAATCAAGAAAGTGGATCTTTAGTAATCTATTGAACCTACTTGTTGGAAGTTTATTTTCAGCTCATCAATTACCCATAAACTGAGAACTACGAAATTGCAGGCTGGTTTCTAAATTCCTTTATGTAAACATCTCTGTTGTCCTTAAGCAATTCATGAACCTGCAAACCGATAAAGATTCCTTTGAAAAATTTGAATTAATCACGAAAGCTTTTGTTTTATGATAAAGAGTTAAACTTTAGTATTTTTATATAAAAATTAATAATTTTACCATTTTGAAGACGGTAAGACGTTTAACGTCCATCTATGCTATTTTAATGAAATTATTTAGGAAACATAACAACAGAGGGTATAATAAAGAAAGACCTATATTTGATTTTTTTAACTTTATTTTAAGCTATATTTTGGTCACTTTCATTTTTGAAAAGACCGAACTTTGCTTCATAATATCCTTTAAGCATATGGCAGTAGAAACTTACGAAAAGCTCCAGCACGCTTGTGCTAAGCATGTACAACCTCATTCTACTGTCTCTAGGTAGTTCATAGAAGGCAAAGTTTCTACTGTTAAGCAAGGTGGGTCTGGCACTTCAGCAAATGCTATTTCAGAAGTCAACATTAATTAATACAGCTGCCATGTTGCCCATGAAGATCGGCGGATAACAGGGTGAAGCACCGAGAATTTCATTTACGTGCTTTTAGAATTCTCATGAACATCTGGCTGTGTCTCAGTCCAAGGGATGCAGTGTTTATTCCTAAGCAAATAACTAATCGAATCAGTTGGGATGTACTGAACGTGAAGATACTTTTTTCCAACTATTGTTTATTGGTGATGAGTCAATAAGCAGAAGGTAAACAAGCCTGTGGACCATTCTTCTACATTAAAATAAAAATATATCAAGTATAGTTAAAGAAACATATGAGTGGCTACGTTCTTAGACTGCGAGATAATACATATCAAAATGCATTCTCCCAATAGGAGAATAAGTTAAGTTGAAGACCCTTACCAGTGAAAGGGCCATAACTTTATCGCAACTTCATCGTGACAATGTTGGGCCTACTATGATGGAATGATTGGCTAATTTAAAAAAATAAGCCGTGACGAATTTCTGTTCCCCATACCAGAAGCTAAACTAAATTGAAAACTCAGATGCAGTTTAAAAATATGAGACGATGCTTAAGGAATTCATAAAAATGACTTTAACCTTTTATATTATTTATTTATTCAAATGGAAAGTAGCAAAATTCATCAGCACTTTTCACATTCTGTGGCTTTGAAAAGTGCTGAGGCGACTTTTAAGCAAGTATGCCACATTGGTTGAATTTGTTTTAGGAGTTTTGGGGATGGACAAAATTAGACATAATGTACGTTTCTTTCCTTTTTTGTTGAATGTCATTCCTACCGAATGACATTCAACAAAAGCAAATTTATTAATACTCGTTTATTTTTTCCTTCACTTTGTGGCTACAATATATGGGAAAATGTAATGGAGAATATTTTTAAAAAATATATTACCACTGAAACAGAACTATAACTATTAACAAAAATATCAATATTACTTTTTCTTTCTTTTTATATAATATTGCACTCCCCCTAATGGTAAATAAAACTGTTTGAAATTATACAAAACTACTATATTAACTAGCGGGGTTGATCTGTGAAAGTAGATATTTCTTGTATGAGATTTATAGAGCCTGTATACATTTGTGAGTTTAGATTTAAGGAGGAGCGCCTTTTGTTAATACGGAGGGTGCCAAAATATATATTCACATTTTCACAGTAGATATCCATTTAATATATTTCAAAGCTGAACCGAAAAACAACAGTAAAATTTAGTATGATCTGTAAACAGATGTGACTCACATACATTATGATAACATTGCTACGTGACAAGTAAATTAACAATCAACAAATGAAGCCAAGATTATCGTATGATGTTCTGTAAAAAGGTGTGACTCATATTAGGTATGGTAGCGTTGATACAACAAAATGGAGCCCAGATTATCGTTTGAACAGCAGAAAGGTATTTTAAGTGGTATTGGAAAACCGAAAATATTGTTGAAGTTCAAAGGCAATGGAAACAGAACAGAGCCGCCAACGCGAGTAACAATTGAACGCATTCGAGACAAATTTGAGACTCATGGTACCGTATACCGCAGAAAACCAGCTATACTGGCATCACTTCGGGAAGAAATTGAAACTGCATGTACTGCAATCGCTGAGGACACTTTCGCAAACGTTGCTCAATCAGTAGTTCAACGTAAGAAGTGTATCTACGCCGATGGTGGGCATTTTGAGCTACTGTTGTAACTGTAAAAGTCTAAGATGATTAGTGCTCACCATTTTCTGTTTGTGTGTATTCAGTTTTGTTATATCAACACGCTTTTTTCTTTGCTTGTATTGTATATACATTTTTGGCACCCTCTGTATAAAGTTTTGCAGAATTGTAGATTCTTATAAACACAATAAGAATTCTTTCTGGATTTGCTCTAAAATTTGTTATATTTAAGGTACAGAAAGGCAATATCTATAGAGTTAACTGCTGTATATCAATGTAATAATTCCCCACACTAGAGCAATGTCGTCCTTATTGCCGATGCGGTATTACATCGTTTTCCGAGCATTAGGAAATGTGGGGATATTTACAGCATTTCATCTGAGGTTAATTATTTTAACATGTAAATACAATTTGTTCACATTTGATTAATTCTTTAAAAACATGTAAGTATGAGTTGTATTGCATTTTCGATTTATTATTTGATTTTATTTGACTTTAATTATTCATATAGGCTACTTTTATTTTATAATACGAATATAAAAGTACTATACTAAATTACTTAAACTGCATTTTTATACTTTACTCTGACCGTCTAATCCAATTGATTATAGTATTCACATCTCTGTGGGCAACATTTGTTATTTCATTTAAAAGGGCGGGCTGCTTCCCACATTCCTAAAATATATCTGCGCGTCACTTCTCATGCATAAGGCACAGTGTTTTCTAAAATTGGTTAATCGAAATCATACACAAACAAGGTGGTTGATGTTACGATAACAGAGTAATACTGTTTATATGCAATGTCTTATGTATACCACTATGTCTTTTGTTTCCTAAGCGAGGTTGTCATAAGACGACAATATTTCAAGTTGATAATGACTTCTACTCGGCAGTATTAATGAATGCCATTGTACACCCTAAAATTAATGAAATGCTTAATTCAATGCATCAACAGAAGTCTCATATTATTCGCAATATAACATCTTCACGTTAATTGTATTGAACACAATGAACGGTATGAGAAAAAGTTCTATTGCTGCGAACGGGTTACTTACTAGCTTTAACTTTGTGACCAAAGTGCAAAAATAACATAAATTAGAATTTATAAACAGGTTGAACCCTATATAATTTCAAGTATAATATACGCTTATCAGAATATTATTTCACCTGCTGGCGTTAACATGTAATACATAATAATACAAGCAGTAACATCTCGAAAGCATTCGGTACATATGCACTAAGGACGGCATCCGTAGTTAGTAGAGGAAAAGTGTTTTTCTCGGGTTGTGTTTATTAGAGTAGTGTTCTCCTAACTTTTTAATGGTGCGACTCACTTTTTAGGCGAGGCTTTTTTTGCGACCCCCAACTACTGTACTTAACACCATTCGAAAGATAAAGGCCTCCCAAAAACCGAAAATAACGACAATTTTGCTAAAGTCAGAGTGTACAATTCATATAGAAGTATTGGGCTCAATATGACACGAAATATTCCCCAAGTAAATCTTTGTGCTACTACGAACATTATAACTGTATTAGTGCTTTGTTTTCTGGAGTTTCCAGCATGTTCGAGAGCATGCGTTATTTCAGAGCTATATGACTTTGCAGTTTGAAGCAGGAAATAATGCTGCCTTTATTAATTTAATAACTAAAGGCTGCAGAGCTATATTTATAAAGGCATTAGATTTGATAAGGATAATTATTATGTATAGGTATAAGAAATATTTTAGAGATAGGTATCAGAAATAGAAATAATTTGTAACTCGTAAATTACAAAAGGGTTTTGTATACATTTTGTGTAAAATATGTGAGAAAGAGACAGATGTATACCTGACGACTCGTCCGCGGACCGCTCCTTAGACAAGGCTGAGGAAAGGGTAAACTATCTTTTGTTAGGTCACGAACCTTCTGCCCAGGAAATACTTAGGAGTTGACAATAAGAGAAACATGTGGCCGTAACGGGACAGTATTTAACCAAGTCAGATGTAGCAATAATTTAAGAGAAAATGAAAATGTCAGAACGGAGACAAGAATATTTTATTACAGGAAAGCCGAAAAACAGCCCATCAACACGTGCTTAATCTCCAGGAACATTTAGGAATCTACAAACTAAGGAAGGCAAAAGATTTTCAATAGAAATCAGAATATAAGGAAAGTGCCGAAATTTACGACAGGTTGTTCTGGGAAAATTCAAGTTCGTGGGAAGACATTAGATCAAGGGGGAAAGAATTATTCTAGCCAATGGTCTTCGGATAAAAGTTAACGAATCAGGAGAACTTAGATAGAAATAAATAATTTTAGGATAGCCAATGCCGAACATGTAACACAGAAATAGATAAAATACGAGGGAATTTAATTTAGCGAAAGGCGTGGCGATGTAGTAGAAAAACTAGAGTATAGAAGTCAGAGGCACTCGGTAGACACATACACATTTCACACTCGCAGAAGTCAGACATTCATACATTCAGACATTCTTAGTCTCTCGCACATTCAGACATTCATTCAGGAGAAACAGAGGACATCATACGAGAGACACGAAAGAAATATACGAGAAGCAGGCAGCCTGAGTCATTTAAAAGTAATCAGTCTTAAAGTTCAGTTGAGGGCAGTGTAAGTCTTTTCTAAGGTCAGTCTAAGTGTGTAGTGAGGTCAGCTACGAGCCGTCAGGAAGTAACCTGCCAAGTTGTTAAATAAATTAAATGTTCAAACAGTGCCGGACTTATTAATACAGTGAACAATCTCCTTCCCCCCCTAACGACTTTCAAGTCGTTAAAAACAGTCCAAATTTACCCTGAGAACCCCATAATACCCGTTTCAAGTTATCTAGGGGAAAACATTAATTTATATTAACATATTTTTGAGTATTAAACTAAAAAAACTCACAACATTTATATTTTAGATACTGCATTCGTTGCAACTGGCTCCATTCCCAACGTGAAGGAAAGCTCATTGAAGTACAGTGTGCCGGTGATGTCATGGTGGGATTTTAGATCCCTACAGTATCATAAAAACAAATTAAATCATAGTATACTATATCGAAGAATATCTAAAACATTTTCATAACGTGAATAAGATTTGATATGCATATAGTCACGTGATGGTGACGCAAATCACTCCACACAATCAGTTAGTACTTGGATGAGAAATAAGAAAGCTTCGTTGCTTTATTTGGTATTCGAAATTTGAATCAGCCAAGCATGTTCTTTGTAACTATCATGTCCCCATTGAAGAGCTGTTACCTTAAGATAACGCTCGCAGTGAGATCGCCATAATAATGAAATCGGCAGGGCTTTCGGTTAGTTGCTTGTTGCAGCTACTTTCGAAATTTATCTAAGGAGATCACCAAATTTACCTGTGCGTACCTCTGGTGCTCAAAGGCTAGGCATTAAGAACAGCATAGTTCACAAATTTTTAGGGGTTACAAATTGCAATCGTTATGGGCAATCCATCCAGCAGAATATTTTATTTTTCTGTACAGGTGCTTGGGATAGACAATGATGAACAATCCTTATAGAAAAACCATGATATGTGACGCGGATGTTCCATGCGTCTTGCAGCGGTATTAACGAAACGGTAAGGAAATAATTAATATGTAATGAATGGAGGGAAGGATTTGGAATTTGATTGTTTTGGATTCTCAGGTGTAATGTTGTATCTCCCTCTCCGACGATTGGTTTCCGCTGACTTATATTTTGCTAAGGCTGTTAGGAGTCTGCTGCTGGATACTTGTATGGTCCTGATCGTAGAGGAAGGAGCCTTGGAGATTAATAATATTTTTCGTAACGGGAGATGAAACACAATTTATTGTTCATAAGCAATTCCGTATAAATTGTACTCGTTATTTTCTGGAGAATATGTGCCACTTTCGCGCTAACTATGAGGCTCATTCTGACGTTTCTTAATTTGATAAAAACTGATCCTGAAATCAACTAATCTTGAGACGCAATTCAATTCAACTAATAACACTCTTCCACTGAACGGAACTGAACTGACCGTGCCGATCTTCCACACTGAATACTCTTCCTAAACCAACTACACCTTTCCACTAAGCCAACTCAACAGAGAGCGTAGCGTCCTCCGCCGGTTACCCAGCGCAAAACGCCCCGCACTCCCCCCGGATGGAAGCTCATACTCCCCCCCCCATCCAAGGGTGCACCCTTCCCAGGTTGGCGGCACTGCTTAATGGCTGAACAGTCATAGGGCGGAGCCCTGACCCCTGCCGATGCCCCCAGGTTGGGACCAATAGGTCTCCCGCGGGGACCTGGCCTTACATGCAGCACATTCTTAACGCCAGGCATATCTGGCGCCGGTACCCCAAGAGGCACACGGACGGGCTATCCGGCGGGTCCGGAATCACCCTAGGGTCGACCAATCTCAATTTATGCGAGAACCGGTGTCCTGGAATGCCTCCCTCCCCTGGTAGCACCCATTAGAGGATACCAGAGAGGGGGGGGGGGGCATTCCACCTATTAATGTAGCGGGTGTTGGGGGTGGCCCAACTTATTGAAGAAGAAGGGCGCACTTATGCAATGGAATCATAACAGTCTCGCCATTACCGGTGCATTCAGGAATTTCTTCATATCGAACATACCCTAGCACCGGGCAAGCATAGTCACTCCCGCCGTTTATCCGCGCTTGCTTCAATTTCTTCACGTTGACATTCAGAGCACTGAACTGAAGTGAGAATGAATGCGGATCGACTGTCTATTCTTCCAACCAACTGAACTGATAGAATCTGAATTGACTGTCTCTGGGCCGCAAAATTGCAAGACTAAATAAGCATGGCATCTGCCGGTCACGAAGCTATCTTTATTCTTTCAAAAATGTTTTTAGAAAATCTAGAATGTTTTCTTCCATTCTCCCATCTCTATTGGGTAATTTGTTCCCTCACTTTTTTTCTATTTTCTATTATTTGTCAGATGACCTACGTGACTTCTTGCATGTCATCTACATCTTTTACATATTAAATGGAACCATTAGGATCTCCCTTCCAGAGATTATCAGCCTTTCTTTTCATCTCCGTATGTTTATTGCTTTATTATGTCTTCCTTGCTTTAGAATTCCCTATCAGTATACAAATAAACATTTTACTCAAGGATTTTCCTTTATAAATTTCTCCAAAAAATATCGGTTTGCTTGGATCATCTTTTACAAACATTTTTACAATAGGCAACAGAAATTTCCAGGTCAGATTTTATGGCTGGGGTAACTTTCTGCACCCTGGCAAGAAAATAAGATTTTACACACAATAATTCAACACTTATACAGGAAATAAAATGACATTACACTTATAAATATAATAAGAAAGTTACAAAATTACTTTCTATAATTACTCTAATTAAGTTTGAGGGTGACAGCTCATAAATAATACTGTCTCAGTCTGGTCATATTCAAGGATATAACGCCTGGAACATGAGGCATGACCCGCAAATGATAGAATGACAGGCCTAATTTTCTTTGCGAAACCAACTGTGACATCACTCAGTCACTTTTACGTTTGAACTGTACGCAATATCACAAATAAGGTGGGAGGGCGTCACATTTAAAAAGATGATGCTCCTTCACACTATAAATATTGTTGGCGAGTTTCTAGAGATATTATTTCCGTAGCGCTAGATAGGAAGCAGGGATGGAAAGCATAACCACCATGATCGCTGGGCCTTATGTCCGTAGAGTTTACCTCTGGAGCTACATCAAGTAAAGCGTGTCAACGCTACTGCGCACTTGAAAGAGAGAATCAGAGAAGCTGTTCAGTCAGTCACATCTAATGCGCTTGGTCGTCGCATGTGGCAAGAACTGGAGTATCGATTAGACGTCTGTAGTGTACAATCGGAAGCCACATAGAATTTCACTAAACATACCAATAGTTTTAGAATCGAAACGCTGTAGTACTGGAAAATGTTGAAGCTGTACTTTTTCCGCATTGAAATTACCAGATTAGAATCAAAAGAATGCATCACTATCCCAAACTTGTAAAAAAAGATCTTAATTTTTAATAGCATTTGTAATCTCTTATTTATGCGAGCTAAGTTTTTCTATATTACTGTGAGATATCTTTTTAAATGTTGAATAATATCAATGTTTTTATTGATGTTATTGTATGTATGTGTTGAAAGTAGAGCTGAGATCTGAGAAACTGCTTTATTTATTTGGTTTATGAAAGCTTTTTAACATCTTTGGTCATCAGCGTCCCATTTCAGTCAGGGTGTAAAACGACCGATAAATTTTGCTCAGAAATCTCTTTTTTCAGGATTGAGGTTCTTTTACGTGTCTTAAATCTACAACACGGGACCCACGGCTTTACTTCCCTTCTGAAGGTCCATACTTAGAATTTTTACGAATGAAAAATCCATCGACCCTGGCCGGTATTGAACCCACGATCTTGGGTTTAGGAGGTACGATTACTACTACATTATCAGAACCGACAATTGATTCTGTGGTAAGAAAAATAAATTCATAACGGCAAACTTTACTTAATGGTACTAGAGTAATTAAGTGACGCAATTATGTAACAAATATTTTCATTTGAGGAAGAAAAAGGTCCTGTTTCATTACTATAAGACGTGCCAATAAACCGCTAAATGTGGCACATTCTAATTTCCTAATATTAGAGCAATTCTGTCATTGATTCCAAAATAAGTAGATAGGTTGTGGGGACCGACATCTTGGCATGCTCTGGTCTCTTCTGACTTCAGTTCTTTGGGGTTTCTATATATGTGGTGTTTTAAAAATCATTGTGAAATTCTTCGCCAGCATATACAGTGTGAAAGATTGCTCAAGTTGTGGCATTTCAAAGCTTGTATTAAATATACTGTTTTAGCCCATTCCATAGAACTATGGGTAAATTAAAATACCTTAATTAAATATTAGATGGGACATGATGAAACATATTTATATGAACCATTATACTTGTCTTTAGATTCTCAATAAATTTCCAACTTGTTTAGTAACACTTCTAAACATATGTATATTGCTTATACTATTCCTTTCTCATATCATTATTGAAGTAAAATTTGGTATAAACGGATGGATACCCTGTGAAGAGGGAACAGAATATAGTCAAACGCGGTACATACACTTGTTCACTTAATTCACTTGAGACATGGAGTATTATATATTTATATAAGTGTAATTTGAACCGCCTTTTAGTATATTTTTGTTACTTTCATGATTCTATATTATATTATTGTAATTTAATTGTTGGTTTACGCATAACCTAAGCTTTGAAAACTGTATTAACTCTTGAGACCTTCTCTTGTCCACACACAGTGAATGAAAGTTTTAATTACTATGGTGAGAAGAATAGCATAATTTAAATTAGGATATCACACTTTAGGAAATAACGAGGACTATGCACCAATCTTACTAGTAAATATTGCCATTAATCCTTAACTTTATGGATCAATGTAAATTCTTCCTGGAGTATATGCTTGAATGTTCTAAAGACAGGGCTATGAGGGAACAGAACAGAAAGAGAAGACATTGTTATAACAATACAGTTCGTGCCAAAAAGATTTTGTGTGTGTGTGTGTTTTGTAAGATCTTCAGGAATATTCGCTGATAAAGAAACGTTATATCTCCTGGAAGTAGAAATAGCGACAAAACCCGAAACATACGAACAGACTTTACAGCGGCAGTGAGGATCAAAATTAAAATGTACAAATGCAGAGCAAGTCACTTGAATTGAAAATTAAATGACATGACAGTTCACTGAGGGTCTGCCGAGTTCGCCGTCTCCTCAAAGGACGTCACAGAATGGCTACCTGGTCAGGGCAACGGCACCTTACCAGTCTTAATGACAGGTTTCGGGCTGGAGGCAGCTCCTAAATTGTATTCACAAGGTACGTTGCACCTCATTTAAAAAAAAAAGGCCTAGCTAGTGCTCGTGAACAAATTTGGACTGCATATCTACAAAAAGATATGCGAGCAGTAGATACTTACAGCGCACTGCAATAGGAAAACTCAGGAAGAGGCCATAGCCTCCAGAAGATATGGAAAAAGTTCTGTGATGAATGAAGAGATAAAGGACTATACCAAGTTCTCTCATAATGTTACAGAAACCTGAGAGCAAGAGAAAGAGTTATAGTTTGCTTGCATTCCATATAAACAAATGCTGTCTGGGGAAAGGAAAAATCCAAATATTACCTGAGTTTGAGGCAAACAGGATCAGTCTGTTAGTGTGGTAATGTAGTACTTTATTTATCACAAGAGCTCTAAGGTATATTAAAGAACTGCAGTAAAATTGTGTAGTAATGTTCAAATATTATAGGGAAAAAACAAAGTTCTTGAGCATAGATTTTGGGAGATAATTAACCCAAAGTGTTCAGAGATAGCGTTCACTTTAATGTACAATTAGAAAATACAGCTACTTTGACGAAAGAGCTGAACCTGTCAATGAAGAGTTTTGCTTGTTAATTTGTTTTATTTACGGACGCTCTTTAATATCTCAGATCATCAGCGTCCCATTCAATTCAGAACCTGAAACGGCCGACAAATTTTGCTCAGAGGCCTCTCTTTCAGTCTTGAGGTTCTTTATCGTGCCGTAAATGTGCGACATGGGACCCATGGTTTTACTTCCCTTCCAAAGGAAGCCATACTTTGAATTTTTACGCCCGAAAAAATCCATCGATCATGGCCGGGTTTGAACCCGCGATCTTGGGTTTCGAGGCCACATCTATTCAATACTTTTACCGATTACATAGCAGGCCTAAGTTTGGAATATTGCGCGTGTGACGCCTCTTTCTCTCAGCTTCTGCAATTCTTGTCAAACATATGGAAATATTGTGTAGTACTGTGGGAAAAAATAAGGTCTGCTTACAGATTTAGTCCAACTTCGGGTAACGTCGGTGGCATGCCGTAAAGCCGATATTAAAGGAGACTTTCTTTCGCTCGCTACGTTTCCCAGCTACGCACACACAGCGCACGCATGCACCATGCACACTTCCCTTTATTTCCAGATTTCACAATTCTTTTAACTGAACACGAGAACTCAGATCATTCCGCAATACATTGGATTCACAAACAACTCGATATGTAACTGTAAAGGAGGAAACCAAACTGTGGATCACATTATTCCATTATGAAAAACTTTGTGAACAAAGAAACCAACTTGTCGATCGCCACCTTCAACAGTTTATGACATTTATTTAAAAAAAACAGATTTTTCAAAATTATGTTATATATTAGGAAATAAAATTAATATAAGCATTAATATATCCATTATACGGAAATTCGAACTAAGGAATATAGAAAAATAACTGTAAAATGAAAAACATTTTAAAGTTTTTTGTTATATATTTACGTAAATAGTATCTAAGACATGTTAGTTCTACATTCAACACACTTCACTATTAAAAATAACTGTAAAATGCTTATAAAATCATTCATTAAACTAGGAGATAAACATGTGATATTACAATGTAATGGGGCATGCTGTGAATAAAAAAAAAAACACATACACACTAATACGCTTTAAAACTTATTTACTACTGCAGCCGATAAGCACAGCGTTTAACGAGATTAGTGAAAAAGATGCTTTGCAGAAGTGGATTTAATGTTATTCAGGCTTCAAGGATAAAAACATATTTTTTATCTTAAGATGTACATAAAATGTAAAACTTTAACAAATGTAATGAAATCAATCAATAAGATTATTGAATTCTATCAGCAAACACTTTGTAACTACAATACTATAACTATAATTAAAAGAGAAGAGAAAGCGTCTAAATTGAAAATTATACGAGGGTAGTCAAAAAAGACTGCAAATGTTTTTTTTACACTAGGCTTGGTCCAGATTGATGTGTTATTTTTTAAAGCATTCTCCGTTTATCTGGATGCACTTTGGCCCAACACACCTGCCAGTCCTGGAAAACGTGCTGAAAGTCATCTTTGACATCTTCAAAACCGCCTCAGCCTTTTTCATGATGGCCTCGGACTTAAAAAAACGCTCCCTCTTAACTTCTTTTTTAGACAGGGAAAGAGATAAAAGTCACAGGGGGTTAAGTCTGGGGAGTATGGAGGAAGGGGGACACATTCGAAGTTCCCTACACACTTCCACTCGCACCATCTTCTGTTAAGTAATCTTGAGAACCACCTCGCACAAACGCGTCTCATGTTCAAGTGAATCATACAGAATAGAAAATATACGCCATGGGAAGTGTGTAACATGTCTGCAAGTCTGTCACTTGTTATTCGTCAGTCTTCACGATCGGCTGTGTTATTCATGGTTTCGTTTATTGCTGTTGCCGGAGCACCTGGACCGCCTTGCTTTGTTGTTGAAACACGGCCCTCCTTAATTCCTTGAAACATCAAAGTGCTGTGGGTTAAGGCAGAAAATCATCACCATATGCCTGCTGCAACAACCTGTAAACGTCCATGCCGGATTTCTGCAAACGAAAGCAAAACTTCAACACAACGTATTGCTCTTCACGAATCAATTCCATTTTGTATGTAGGCGACTGGCGAACGGACGTAGCAGACGAGCGAAATTCTGATTTGGTCCACCAATCAGGGCTGATCCGTTTTCATCATGCAACATAGTTTCAACAATGTTTCTTTACTGAGCGTGATTTAAAAAAAAACTGTATTTTTGACTAGTCCTTTCATTTAAATACTATTTATCCTTATTTGAAGAAAATTCTATAATTTTTATTCCTCGTGATTAATTTTTTTTTAACAGCTGCTAGTAATTCAATGTACTGGAATTATTTAAAGAAAGAAGAAATCAATACATGGAGCTAATAAGTATTGTTAAAGCAATAATTAAAAACGCTTGGGTAAAAACATGATTTGTCTATCAATTTTTGGAAAAGAAAACATTTTCTCAATTCGGCCTAGGATGTGCAAGGAATATTTCTCTTCTTTCAAATCTGGATAAAACACTACATGAGACCTTTCGAAACAATTTTACTCCGTAAAAGTTCCTGTACTCGAGCCGCGATCTCTGCAAGGAGAGACGATTACAAGATTTGAGACTTTACTGCGAGCAGTTCCCTTGCTGATTCATGGATTTTTATTGATAAGGAACGCAGCGCAGTCTTCAAAAGTCAAAAGAAAGTAAGTTGGATATATTGACGGAAGAGGTTGTTACCGGAATAAAAACTTATTCTAGCACATGTGTTCCAAAGATGGGAGAAAGAGATCACGTGAAGTTTCTTTGATCGCTTTGTTGCTGGCGCCACCTCTAGACGCCGCCGGTCAGTCTGCCGACCTTATCCGGAGAGACTGGAAAACAGGATTTGCGGAAAACTTTTTTGCAACAGCACAATACGTGTAGGAATCTACCTTACCGGCAACGCGAGGATAGCAATCTGTTGCTCGGCTTGCACTAGACAAAGAAACATTTTGAACAGTAAGAGAACTTCGGCAATATTGCTATCAGATGGATATGCAAAGCTTTAGAAAGTTATGCATTCATTCTAAGAGCACAACTGAAGTAGGAAATGGTATTGCTACTTAAAGAATCACATAACTACAATAATTTGGTAATTAATTCACAAATTGAATAAAAATTTAATATTTTCCTATGAGGATTGACTTAAATATAAACAGATCTTGGAGTACTCACAAGACCACATAGAAAGGACTGCGAAGTACTTCACATGAAGTGTTTCCTTCTTTTAAAACATATTGCAAAGCAGATTTAAGAAATGAGTTAACAAATGTAGTAATCTCGTGCAAAATTCAATTATACCCTTATACTTATCAATTGTAAGTAATAATGTTTAGATTTTATGCTTAATATATAGCATATATTTTTAATATACCGCTGGTACTTAAAACTTCTCCTATTTCAAGTGTTTGCGGCAAATATTTTGCTTATTTTAAGGTGTGTTCTATAAACTATATTATTTCCAGCCAACAACATTTTAGTGTTGATAATTGATATTTATGTTACTTATGTCTCTTAGGTCCAATGTAGAATGTATGCAAATAGTATTTTTGTGATTTTCTTTACAAATAATGAATATAACTGTTTAAAATGTGTGAATCATTATTTAAACTGTTTTCTTATTATAAAAAAGAATAAAAAAAGGTATTATTTACAACTTGAGGTGACTAATATTCAAAATAAGTAATTAATTTTGAAAATTTAATGATCATCGTGTTTTAATAAAATTTGTCACCACTAATAAGTTTGTAATGCATTTTTTACATATCGTATTTTTAAGTGCTATTTTCCTGCATTTTTACCTTTGTTTTAATGCCTGAACATCCGGTAGCTATTGATCGCACTGAAATGTTGATTTTTATGCAAAAGGTGATCTTGAATAGGTGTTATTTCTAATAATTATCTATGTAAGTCAATCTTTTAAACATCAAAATTGCATAGGGCTGCAACAAAAAGCTATTTTATATAATGGGCCTCAGAGAATTAATACAAATGGGGTTTTTTAATAACTATAGGAAATAAACATCGCTTTATAACAAAAAGAAGGGAATGGTCGTATTCTGGAATGCAAGAGGATAATAGATACGTCAGAATCAAATTAATGAAAATAACAGCACTTCATTGTCAATAAACAACAATATGATGGAACCCCTTGAAAAATTTATCTTTCATGATGGTGCATGGTTTTTCTAGCGTTCAAAGATGCTTTGGCTTTTAGCTAACAAAGTCTTGCTACAGCAATTACAGCTACTTTACGGTGTATTCACTTTGAAATGGGACTTCCTAAATTATTATGTAACGAGTTAATTCTCGAGACCCAGAAAAATGACATAGATATTTTTTGTCATCAGATGATGTTCTTTTATTTTGTTATCTTCATCTTAAAAAATGAATGTCAACCATTTTTGTTATAATAAAACCTTCATTAAATTTTAAAAACATTTCTTAAGGTTGTCATGAATGCTACAAAAGAACATTATAAAAAGTATTCCTGAAAGTTATTTCCAAATAGGAGAATTGGATAGGACATAGTATCATTTCGATGTACTTTCTGAATACGTGGTCAATTAGCCTAATTTTCAACGACGGGGTATGTTACTTGCATTTACTAATTTTTAGAATGATCTTCATAAACAGAAGTGAACAAAGTGTGTTAGCGGTTGTCTTAATTTAGTCACATTCACAACAAGTGACTGATGTGGTTGATAACGTGGTTACTTCGCGTTCCAGTTGGTTTATTTAATACCTATGTGAAATAATACACCATATCAGTAATTTAGATCGCAAATTTACGTGCGCAATTGTTTCATTGTAAAACGAAAGGAATAGCTCGATTACTGCCTTCGGTTGGAATCGGCAAACGCAACAATGACGTCATGAAGTGACGTAAGATCCAATTTAAATTTGAACACACGGCAGCACCAGAGAGTAACTGCTTGCTGGAAATAAAAAAGTCGATATAAAATTTTTTAAAATGCTGTAGTTATAGCTGCAGTTTCTCCACCAGAACTTGAAGTTTCATAACCAAAGTTCATTATAAAATTTTACATGTAGGTTCCATTTTGTTTGGCAATAGGTATCGGTAAAAATATTCAAGACGATAAGAATATTATTAACACATCTATTGGAGTGTTACACTTCTTGACATTTTCTGTCGAAGCAAGATCTCCTTTGCTGGTGTAATTTTAGAAATTACGTTTTCCTTACAAGCGGGAAGATTTATCTTTTTCTTGCATTGTAAACTTTAGATATGAAGCTTTCCTAAAATTTTAGATGAACTCTAAACTTTATAAATCCACAATTGCGAAAAGGAGTTTAATTTTTCACACTGAATAACAGCAGGCTTCTCCAATTCCATAGAGTAGGGGTATGCTAACACTTGCATTGCATGTATTGGTGTAGATTTGACAGCACTTATTTTAGTTTTTTTAATTTTCCGATTTATATATATATAGCTCATCACTCTATGGAATTCATAATTTTATATATATATATATATATATATATATATATATATATATATTTCATATCGTGCAAAACATTTCTCTTGAACACCCCCACTTCATTCCTCATAAAGTTATATGCCTCTCTTTTCGCATATTTCAAATGAAAGAAGTATAGATATCATAATCTAAAGATATTATTCTGTAAATAAAGGAAAATAAAAAAAATATGATATTATTTTATACCATGAGAACGTGTTAAAAATAAAGTTTTGCGCACTTTCATGTCTTATAAATAAATCACCGAATGATTAAAATAAGGCACATTGAAAGACAGTAATATAGCATTCTACACTTAATTTCTTAGTACTTTACTTCGCCATAATTTAATATTTTTGTTTTGTATAAATCGTAATTTTTAATTGGAGTTCGATTTGTGACAGTGTCTGCTTGTACGGAGTTGGGGGAGTTTGAAGACACGTACTCCCTGACCTAGTACACACTAAAAACTAATTCGGTGTATGGGGTATGCTAGCTATGGAGATTGAGCAGTTGCATGTTTCATATTGGAATTCGGTGTACCGTAGTTGGTCTTTCAGTTATAACTTGCACCTTTGCACATATGCATGCAGTCATGGAATATTTATTTAATGTTTTAATAAATGAATTTATTTAATTTTATCGTATTCCTCTAACTCATTAAATAGAAACAGTTATTTGAATTTATTGAATGGTTACGTAAAAGCATGAATATTTTATTTTCTTTCAATTCTTTCATTCAACTAAACAGATAGTGTGTATTTTGAATTTATTTTGGGGATGTATAAAAATGATTAAATGCAAACATTTTCTTTTATTTCATTCTTTCATTCAAAATTCAAAGAAATGAGTGTTTTATTTTTAGGTACTTCCATTAAATGTTGAGCATTTTCCTGCAAATATACAAAAGAAACGCCTCAGGAAGTTAATATCAGTATTAAACATTAATTCATCACCTTAATGCAATGGTGCAAATTAATCTCGGCCGCTTTCCTATAGTCAGTGCGCAACAAAATGCTACTGTAAGGCAGTGGTCACATTTCCTTTCCACCCAGAACTTCCCACCCTTAATACTCACAAGCACTTCATTACAATAGCTGCAAGAGGAAGGAGCGATTGCCAAAGATATTTTTTAAAACGTCTTCTACAAATCTATGAAAGACAAAGAGAAATGCTCGTAACCTTTTTCATTGTCTTCATCGAGATCTATTCTGATCCTATAATCCTTCCACACGGTATGTAAAATATGATGATTTCATTATGCGAAAGTTGTAATGTTATAAGCTTGTGAAATTTTCTGCTCATTTTAAGAGGTTTTTGGCTGATTACAATGCATAGATAAAGTTGCGGTACATTCAGATAATTCATTAATTCTTTTGCTAAGTATTGTGGCATATAGGGGATGACAATGGGAGAAACTAGTTAGTATTTAAGATTATTGTAGTAGTGAACTGTTAGTTAAACGCATCTAGAAATGACGGTTGGAGATGTGTGGGAAAAATTAAGAGTCTGCGCATGCGCGGCCAGGGAAGGGAACATGTCCTTACAAGGAGACACTTTCTAGAGCTCCAGTCTGAAGCGACGGCGGAGAGAGCCGAACACCACAGTTCCGAAAGGGAGAAAACAGTGCTGATGCACACTTTTCTCTGCGTGGTCGCTTGTAACAGTGTAAATGTTGCATGTATTATTTTTTTTTTAAACGTGACATAACCTATGCGTTGTCCTCCGTAACTTTCTGGGTGCAATATGTTGTTTCTTATTACAAAACTGAGTTTTTCACTTTGTACCATGCGTTGTCAAATGAAAATGCAATTAATTCCTATATACACATAAAGTAACCTTAACGCTAACCTCGGGTAAATCCTATAAATCGTAGGACCCAGTGGTTTGCTGCTGCTCGCTATGGCCTGACGGCCTACGCTCGCCTAATTTTCGTAAATATAAATTGAAATGGGATTGTGTGCTACTAAGTAGGCGGGTAAATCATAATAATGGTGGTGAATCTGCTTTATCTCCAGGGGAAAAAAAAACTTCCGGAGCTGAGGATTCCAAACCTCTAACTTCACATCTATACCATGACGCTCTAATCAACTGAGCTATCATCGTTGCGTCAATAACTGTATTATCTAGTTATGTCTGTGGAAATCACTACCCTCGGCTCTCTCCGGTACCACTCGGGAATTGGCTTTCGTTAAGAAAAAGTGGAAGGGATAGCGATTTTAACCGTTTGCTTGAGAGCCCAGAGTTGGGAATGGAGAGAGTAGACGTGTCGCCAACTATTCCTTTAGATCCACGACCAACTGTAATGTAAGTATCTATATTTTATGTTAATAAAAGGAAATGTCTAAATTTTAAAAATGTTTGATATTACACAATTTGCCTACGTTCCAAATTTTATTAGTTTATCCCGGTTTTGGTAGAGTTATTGGATAAGTGATGTAGCTATCTAGTCCGACCCCGTAATAGTTAAACAATGTTATTTAGAAGGGTGGCTAGCAAGGGGATCGCGACAATATAGACATTTTATTTAAAATTATATCATTCGTAACACCATAAAATTTATCACTCTTAATGTGGATTGGATTGTTAATATACTTCAATACGAACACTTAAGGCTTGGTGAATTAGACTCTGAAATTATTCCACCAAATGATATGAGTTTTTGGGGCTCAATTCATGCGCCTATAATTAAAAATCTGTATAATTTAGAACCATAGGTAATACTTAATAAGGCACTTTAAAATAATAGTAACTGGACATTTGAATAAAATTATTTTATTTTTTAAATACAATTATGATAAATATAATACAAGATTTTTGAGAAAATCGTATGATTTACGGTAATGTATTGTATTATTTACACAATAATTACAGAAAATATTTATTATGGTATGATAAGGCCGATTTAAGTACATTTTTGTGAAGTTAGCATGAAAATAAGATTTATGCAGTTAATTCAAAGAACAGATTTGTTAACGAAAAGTGTTATTGGTCTCAAAGATGGTATAAATAGGAGAAAATGCTGTTGAGTCTTACTCATGGTTTAGGTTGAACAATGGAACCATTAAGAAATGCCCCGGAGGATAAAGGCTTGTTGTGAAAAATCGGGAGCAGTCAAAAGAAAGATATACTGGCAGGATGCGGAACTTAGTTTATCCCTGGGGAAAATGCACTGACATAGCAGAAGACTATGCAGAAAAACAGAAAATTCAATTCCAAACATTTGCTGCTTAGAAATAAAATCAATCCCTATTATGATTCTACACTGAACTCAGCTAAAATGTTCTGAACTAACATAAGGGAAACCTGTATTCTTAACAACCGAAATATTTGTCGTTTTCTTTTATACTCTGCCTTGAAGCTATAACCCAGAGATTGTTGCTGGTAACTGCTTCATTCCCAGTGGAGAAAGATGCAAATAAACAGACTTGCAGATTAATGCAGTTCGGTCAAATGAGTAGCCTTCTAACCATTTTATTTTGTATTCTGCGATGAATAGTAAACACAACAAAAATTATTTAGTGTATTTACAAAATAGACAACTACTTCTTTGCAAAAAGAGCTACACTCCCTTTTAAGGTTTCTCGTATTCTCAACAGTCTCAGGTTTATGAAATTAGGACTCCATTTCCATAATTTTTACGACACTCTTGCTAAAATGATACAGAACCTTTTCCACTACGTAGTTAATATTGCCATCATTCCACTTACAAAATTCTCTGTAGAAACCCATAATTTTAGACATCAATAACATTTGTCTAGAAGAGGAGACAAATAAATAATAAATCATCTAATAAATACAATGTTCTTTACGCAATTATGCTGGGAAACTAATGCGCTCTGAAAATATTTGCTAACACAACACAATACAATAGGTGGAGACTGAATATAGAGGTTTCTGAATATACGTTTTTAAACTTATTTCAACCGTGATAGCATTTGAGAATTCCATAGGTTATGGATATAAAGTTTGTCATACTGTAGTCAAGTGCTAGTTTTGTTGAATCACTATCCCTCAAGGTATTTATACCAGGTAGCCTTTACCACACGTCGACAAAAACAATATTCCACTTGATATAGCGCCTGCTATAGACTTTAAACTGGCTGGGCGGTTGATATGCTTGTTAAGAAAACATTAACTTATATAAGGCAGTTTTGCCTCTCAATAATATTAACAAGTAGGTTCACAGCTCGTCATTTCTATATCGTCATTTAGATCACAAATAAAAACAAATAGAAAGTTACCATAGTATTCTCTGTCAAACTTAACGTGCTATTTATCAGTGATGGTAACGCTAATAGATATCGGTTTATCCTTACGCAATCCCTCGTCCCTTCTGTAAATTGTCCGGTTAATAGCACACTTTTATGTAGTGTGATAGGTCCTCACACCCACGCGTGCCTGAGAGTGAATGTCTACACATAATTTAAACAGTAATAATTATAAAATATTTTATGGAGCTTATAGTAGCAAGCAACATTTCATGTATCAAAAATGCATTTAGGCTACTTGGACGCATACGTTTTTGATACAAGGAAAAGATTGTCTATTGTAATCGTTTGTATTCTCACTTACAGAAAATAGCCCGAACTATAAGTCTTTCCATTGTATCAAAGCTAAGGGCATGAAAGGTGTGCTGCATGAGTTAAACAATAGATCTTTTGTATTATTCATTGCTGTAGATGCTGGGAAATTCGTTAAAGATGCCATCGAATGATCATGAGCTCTCCAATAAGAAGTCAAAGAGTTGATGGATTTAAAATGAGTGCGTTTGGGAGTACAAGAGCTCACCAATAATATTTTAGGTTGAACATTTTGAAGGCTCAGTAATCTGTGGGCGCTATTCTGTGAACACCGTGAGCTCTCACGAGCACGTAGGGACACTTTGAAATTGGTATAAAAGGAGAAGAATCTTCGCTAAGGCACGCTTTTGGTATAGGCATTTGCAGAAGTGATTTCCAGAAGGCAGTTCCAGATACAGTTCGGACCCTGAGTTTACGCATTTTCTAAATTTCAAGTTAGCAGTGTAGGCAAGTGAAAGACGAGAGGCACACAATCTAGTTTTAGGGCAGTAGATGCAATTTAAGGCAGCGTATGTAGCTCGTGGTATTAATGTCGAAGAGGTAACGAACCAGGTGACCGTTAACAAATAATCGTGTGAATAAACACTTCTAGGCGTTTAATGAAGCACTGTAGTGTGATTTGAATTTTTCCCTGTCATCTCCCTTATCCCGTGACTACGAGGGCACAAAAGGTGACTTCGGGCCCCTGAAAGACCCAGGGTGCGAAGTGGGACCCTCGGGTAGGCATCCAACAACTACATCAACGTCATACTTGAAACCCGCTTCAGCAGATTAAATTCCTTGCGAATGACGATAAGAAAAGAGCAATTAGAAAACACATTGAACGCATTCCTTTTAATACAATACATTAAAGCACATCCTTAAACAATTCATTGCTTTCCTTACTTAGAAACACATATTCATGATTGCAGATTTGTTACAGATTTCCACATTGAAATAAATGGGTAGACACAATGCTTTTAAATCAAACATCCCAGGTGAACTGTATCTGTTTGTTAGAGATGAAGTGTTATTGGGGCAACCATCTAAAGAATTTGTGTAATGGAACGAATTAAACATAACAAACAAAATTTCCCACCGGAGCACACAGTCGGATAATCAGTTAATCTGCAACAGCAACCCGAATGCCAAACGAGATACTTTGTTTTATTAATTTTAATATGATTGTATCGCACCAGCTTTTGTTAAATTTTTAATTAAAAAAATTGGCCATAAAATAGCTGATACACGCCTGCAGTAGCCCGCATAAGACTTACAATGGGCCGTATATCTCCCATTTTTTTATTTGAAACCTGGTACCCTATAATCTTAACCCCTTCCTCATTCAATTCCTCATCGCACAAAATTGCTTTCCACTGTTCAAACGACAATCCTTGGCTCCATTTTGAGGTAGCAATGCTATCATAACGTATTGCGAGTCACATCTGTTTACACATCATAAGATAATCTTGTCTTCATTTGTTCATTATTGATTTACCTGTCACGTAGCAACGCTATCATAATGTAGTCACATCTGTTTGCAGAACTTCATACTACACATTACTGTTGTTTTTGGGTCCAACTTTGAAATATATTCAATAGATATCTACTGCGAAAGTGTGTATACATTTTTTTGCACCCTTAGTATATAAGACGTCTTTAAAACATTGTCACCCCTTTGTCAATAAAGCACAAACAAATTTGTTCTGTCAATTTCAATCCCCCCCTCAACAACGTCAGCCGTGATTCCTATCTTCAGAGGTGTTCGTGCCTTCGGGAGCTATTTCCATATATTCTTATTTGAAATAGGCTTTTTATTTCTCGCTGTCATCTTGCCACAACCCCATCGAATGTTCTCTTCCATCCACCCCTAACGTTGTTAGTGAAATAGCTTTACATTAGTTCTCCTTTATATGTCATTCAAACCACATCCTCCACCAGTTGCCGATCACTAATTCCCTAGCCCCCTGTTGTTACTTTCTCTCCGTTCATCATCTGTCTTCCTCTTCCTCCTGAACTTCTCACTCGCCCTTTCCCCAGAAGGTGGTTCGTGGAGGAAGGGGGGTTAAGATGAGCAGAGGAAGTTGCAAGAAGACATCAAGGCAATGAATGTCTCATCTCGGAATTGTCGCCTCCACTTTTCATCTTCATCCTTTTGCCAAGCGAAAAACCAGGCAATTGCATTAGAGGCATTACTGAAGATGACGTCAGGGACAAAAGTTGATGTGCGAGGAACACAATGGGAAGGAGGAATAGAATGGAAGAGAAGAGAAGGTACTACAGAATGGAAGGAACAGGATTCCTGGAAAGTGTAACTCTGTAGTAAAAACATTAAAACATTTGAACAACTTTATTCCCTCTTATGACGAGTGCTAACGGAATAACCAGGGATTCTCTAACACTTTATTTCGTCGAGTTTTGTACCGCCCGTAACTACGTACCAGACTGCACCAAAAACAACTCTGAAGTACAACTTTGTTAAACAATTTACTTCAAACTCGCAGCGTAGGTGCGAAAAGTGATTATGAACGGCTAAGAATAAACAAATTAAACATGGTAATACAAAACAATTCTGAACAAAGAAGCTTTCTTCTTGAAGTCATAAATTATATCTATTCACTCAGCATCCACAGGAAAATTAGTATTTTCTGTGGTTCTTTAGAAATAGATAACTGTAACAAACTTGCCAAACAAGTTAGAGAACACTGCATAATTAGTACAGGGTGATTAAAGAGACTTAGTACATGGCAACGTTTCCAAAACACTGTCAATTTATTTACGAAATATTATATATGTACACTTTTGCCATTACTCTAAATACGCATTAAGTACCCCGGTAAATCGCGCTAATCTGGAAAATGGAACACACGCCTACTTTAATGAAGTTATGCCGCGCCCCGCTGAAAATACGCCGGAATTTCTTTTCATTTAGCCTGTTTATATATTGCAGTAAGTTTCAGGAAGATTTATTTAACATGTTGCTGTTTCCTACGTCCAAATATTCTTTAAACCAAAGTTAGAAATAGCTTTCCCGTTGTAGACTATATTAAAAGATGACGATACATCGCAAATCTGTTTCATATTACTAGAGCCCGGATTTATGGCAAATTGCCTTTTTTATTTAGTGACCGCTAGAAAAAAATTAAGTGTATAGAAAATATAATCGTGAACTATCAAGCATTATGGGAAGGTTTATTTTCGTCTTTTTGGGTGAAGAGGGATTTATGGTACTTTGCTGCCTATTTCATAATTTCTTGGGTATTTCTTCTTTTTTATAATAATTTTCGTTTTCTGAATTTTTTTGCTATTGCACTTTGGTGCTTCATTGGCCGAAATAATAAGTGTTTATTTCTTCCAATGCAACTGTTGTAAAGAATGATTTGCGGCGGATTTCATTTTATAAAGGAAATGTACTAACCGTGTTTTCAAGTTAAGTGGATCCCTAACTGATAGTCTTAAACTTTCACTTAGATGCCAATTTAAAGCATTATTGAGGAATTTATGACAGGATACTTTGTTAGATCGGATTAGTTATAGGCTCTCATTTTAAAATAGGATAATTGTTAATATAAAAATAGTGAGAAGGAAAGTCGTTTAAACTACTGATTTGCAATTCGACACCATGTCGAAAACATGTCAGCATTTAAGTTCCAAACTGAACAAATTAGTTAAAGAGTATGGAAGTCATATATTTTTTTTAACAGATGGAACAGTTTTACTCTGTAAGGTATGAAAAGAAGTGTTTTTTAACACGCATATTGGAACAGCCGTGTCTCCGGTAGCAACGATGGCAACCAGAACTCTATGACATTAAACGGTAGTACCAAGTAAATCCACAAAATTATGTGCATTATTGTAACGAGGAGTGATGCAAAACATTCGACATTGGATTAGGGAAAAGAAAATATGGATCTCCATCGATAAGACAGCAGATGTACGAACTGTGCCAATATCCAATGGATAATCGGAACCATGCACTGTACAGATGATAAAGGGCGGTTTACCCAAATTCCTTCTAATTTTCGAGGCTTTTCTTAGTTTTTACAAGCCTTGAACATGCTATGACCAGAGGAAATTATGTTGTTAGTTTTCAGAGATGGCGCACAATACATGAAAAATGCTGCTGCAAACAAAATTGGGGGGGGGGGGGAATCAACAATATGCTATATAATTTGTCATGCACATTGCTTCCCAATGTCAATCGTCTGATCACTTTCCATCCTTTTCCTGACATCCAAGGAAAGAGCTCGCACCTAATCTTGCCCCAATTCCACAGCCAATCCGAAGGAAATGGAAAAGTCAACTTGGGTAACCGCTGTTTCGCATTATGCAACGAACTTTCCGATAGTGGGACGAAGTCACCATTTCATTTTCTTAAGAGAATGATACTTCTATTCATGATGGAAAAAAATCACCATCTCTACGTATATATTTAAGAAGATTTAAGCAGTTCTGTTGATAAATATTACATTCATCGGGAAAGTGATTAAAGAGGCCGTGATTAAAGAGGCAAAACCACACATAAAGAGAATGCTTGCAACATATATAACAACACCGAATGAAAGATGATTATGGTAGAAAATGTTAAAACTTCCCCATAGATACTTCAAGAATATTCTGTACTTAATTATCTACGTCAGGAGGGTGTTGAAGACGGAATCAGTAGGAAAAGTATCGACATTGATACTCCAATATAATCCTATACCCAAGCATTTAAAGACATGTAAATTTATCACTGAAGCTTCAGCTATGAATAAAGAACAAAGAGGTGGTTTCATATGAGCATGAATAATCACCTAAGAATATTTCTAAAGGATATTGTAATACACTGTTTTCCAGAGTGTTTAATGACATAAACAATGAATTAAACGATATAGTATGATAAACATTTTAAAGAATATACTTAAATTTATTTATATTCCTATGGCACCCCAAAATGGTATTTAAGAGGCATAAAACTTATGTAATAGGTTTAAAGTATGAAAAAACAACTTTTACCACTCCAGGAGATTTCACTGAGGAATTTTATGTTTAATTCCTATATATGAATGCTCCATGCCTTGTGAATCGTAGCTAAATTCTTTTGAAAGACACAATGCCTTCCATTAGATGGCTATTGAATAAATATTTAGAGCTTTATGAAATCGAACAAAGAATGGAAGCCTAATCACATTTGAGCAAAATAATGATCAAGTTATCTGGTTTTATTTCCGTGTTAGGGTTACCAACATAAAGAAGAGCACATATTTAAAGGCTATGCACTATAGAATGATGGAATTTAATGAAGTTTATGTTATAGAACAGTATATAACTAAATAAATATACTGAGACGTCTACATTAAATGTCTATTGTTATACTGTCTCAGCCCACCTTTTAGAGCACTCGCTTATTCATAATTTTAACAATGCAATTTAGACCATGGCTGGGCTGGATACGAGACGGGCTCACCTTCTTGTATTTGCGTATATTATAAAATTTCCGTGTTTATACTATAAATCAGAAACACAGAGAAAACCATGGAACCAAGAAATCACTAATTATAATTTCCATTAGATAATTTCGTTTATTACATTGTAAATAAATTAAGGTTACATCACCTTACTAACAGTCGCTAAGGCGATCATGGCGGAGATTATGGCTTACGCCCTTCACCTTCAAAGATCCACACTCGACTATCCGAGCAGAGTAACGTACAATACTATATAATATATTATACTACTATAAGCAAATTAATTGTGCTATTTACAGTCAACATTGGTGGTCTTTGTTAATTCAGTTGTATTTTATGTACTTACAGTATGTTATTGATCAAAAAGTATAAGTGCACAGTTTCAATAATGAAAATATAAAAAACTAAGAAAGAAAATACACAACGTTCCCTCTTTTCATCCAACAAACACGCCACAAGTACGTCACAAGTTCACAGCTGAAACTAAAGTAATGACAATGAACTGAAGACCCGCCAGTACCTGTAAATCAATTTTAAAATGCTCAAAGTTGAACGCAAAAATCTGGTTACGCATTAATCCCACAAGAGGCAGGCTCAGGCAGAAAAGCCAACGCACCTGATTTCTTATTTATTTAAATATACAATCTTATGTCCGTTGTTATCATGGTTGACTAATATGAAACAGACTGTGTTATTTATGCCAGGTAGTCTACTAAAAATACTAAAATTAAATGGTAAAAGAGTATTATAAAAAAATTCGTAGATTCAGTTATAAAATTCGTATATCCATTGACAATAAAACCGTAGAGTTGGCAACACTGTTTCCGAGAACCCGTTCTACCTCAACGCATTCACATTCTGCGCATGCATTCACGTTCAAACATGTAACGTCATATGGAACAACGAACCTGTCTCCCAGTCTATATTCTAGGCAATATTTACACTTACACTATATTGTCAATTTTCCATATTATCAACAATATGTAATAATTAAGTCCTCCATACGCCTCAATACTAAGTTCCACTTAATCATGATGTATTAGAATTACTGACGTGAAAAATATACTTAGAAATCACAGCATATTAGTTCCTTGCTTTCTATAAACTTTTATTTAGTAAATAAAATATTGTTCAATAATTTATTAAATAAAATATTCAATTTGAATGGAAGGGATTAGAAGAAATGCATGAATATTATATATGCCTAATGATACATTCTTCACTTTAAATGAGTAGTTTGTTGGTCCTGGTGATGTAGTGGTAAACCATACTTGCCCTCTAAACCTCAAGATCGCGGGTTAAAACCCGGCCAGGATCGATGGCTTTTTTCGGGCGTAAAAATCCTAAGTTTGGCTTCCTTCGGAAGGGAAATAAAGCCTTGCCATTTCGTACATTTACGGCGCGAAAAAGAACCTCAACCCTGAAAGAAGAGGCATCTGAGCACGCCCTGAATAGAATGGGACGCTGATGACCTGAGATGTTAAAGATCGTCAGTAAATAAATAAAATGAAAAAAATTAGTAGTTTATTTTAAATGCAATAGGCCCATTATTGCATCCTTCAGCACTATAATTATATTAATCGGATTTATTAAACTATCTCCTTACGAAAGAGTTTTAAATGAAAGTGTATGTCTTGCTGCAGGTAATATGGACGAAAAGAGGAAATTTAAATGCTACATGAAACAGGTGAGTTTCTTTTACGTCAAACATTTTACAGCTTTTGACTGCAGTGGAAGCGAAAAAAATTATCTTCAATTTTCAGAGGCAAGGCAGGAATTTACCATCTGATATTACACTATGGCCAGAGTTTAACTACCCCTACACTGTGGTATTGTCTAAAGAGAGAAGCAACGTAGGGAGAAAAGAGGGGAGTATTTTCAATTAATTGTTTCCCATAATCCGATGTCTGTGTGAAACAATATCAGAATATGGAAGTAATATTATACATTCCTCTATTGCTGTTGCGTTTAATTTTGTTAGTACGGAATTAATTGTTTCATAGCTTCGAATTTCAGAGTAAAGAAAGTGTTTAAAATTTGCTAATGGAATTCATTTGTGCGGTAGTTGCTGATATGAATTGCACAGCTTACAGTAAAAATCTGACATTCCTAACAAAACAAAACCCAGATTGTGATTTTTATGGGATAGAAATTGAAATATGTGCATACTTTTTATTTGTAAGTGCTATTTATGCATCTGAAAGAGAGGGAGCTCTGTTGCATTATTTATTACTGTAATTTGAACAAATGTTTTTGAAAATCGTAAATGTCAGTTATAGTATTTAGCATTTACTCGTCGATCCTAGTGGTATAGTGGTAACCATACTTGCCTACTAAACCCAAGACCGCGGGTTCAAACTCGGCCAGAATCTTTTTCGGGCTTAAAAATCCTAAGTATGTCTTCCTTAGGAAGGGAAATAAAGCCGTGGGTCCCGCGTCGTACATTTACGGCACGATATAGAACCTCAAACCTGAAAAAAGAGGCCTCTGAGCAAAATTTGTTGGTCGTTTCACGCCCTAAATAAAACGGGACGCTGATGGCCTGTGATGTTAAAGAGGGTTCGTAAATAAATCAAATCAAATATCGGCATTTACTCTCAGCATAGTTCAAAGGAATCACGATTAATTTTTTCCTATTCATTTTACAGTTATTGTACTTTTTGGGATGAGTGCTCAATAGTATGTAAATGTTATATGCACTTATTTCACGCAGCATAACCTTAATGAAGAGCTTAGAGCATGACAATCTTTTCGAGAAGAATATTCGTCATGTATATAACGAAAGTAAATGCTGTATTTAATTTCTTAATAATAAATGCGATCAATTTGTAACTTCCTCAAACTAAAGCTCCTAATTATTCGCCAGCTGGATTATAGACCTTCAGCAATACCTAAAAACCGCGGAGTTTAGCTGTAAACCTGGTCCAACTGGACAGTTTTTTTTTAAAAAATAAGGCACAATAAGGTGTACACTGATGATACATGTGGTGAAATTATAAATTGAGAAATCATTTATTTAAGGAAGAATGCGTTCTAGACCTAAGTTTATCATACCTCCCGACATTTGCCATTTATAGGACTGAAATAAACTTGGAAAAACCTCAGTCAGAGAATCGAACGCCAGATCTCCCCCGCATAATCCGCATTCCTGTCCAATCGGGTAGTGTTTTACACCTCGGCTACTAGACGCACCGCAACCGACGGCGCCTGTACCCAATTCAGCTCCGCTTACTAAAAGATGTATGTAACCTTATAGAGAGTACTGATTACGGATATTTCTGGTAGGAGAATCTGCCCATTTTGTGGAAGGGAGGGTACATTTTTGGCTGAATATACCCTCTGGGAACACCTGAGAGAAACAGGCGTTGTATTGGGAAAACACATTATGATTAATACGATTAAGTTTCGGCCAACGCAATTTTTCTCACATCGTTGCTAAGGCTTTCCTTTGCATACCAAAATCCCTCCCCCTCTTTGCGATACTTTAGGGACTGATTTTGTGGCGAACGTTTAAAATTGAGTGTAGTTTTTCCTCTGATAAAAAGGCACGTTTTTTTTTTGCATTAAACTACCAAACTCAACATTTGTGCACAATTAAAGTTCTGAAAACATTCGCCAATGGAGGCGCCCAACTAAGGAATTCCAGCCTCTCAGAAGATCTGCTCTGTAACAAATGCCGGGAGAGAAAACTTTAAAAGGCGCAATCCACCATCATACCGTGCCAGCTCCCCTCGCTCTAGCACTAGCTATCTTTAGCAAGATCAACGAAATGAAATGATATAAATGGGAGAGAGGAAAATTTGTGGAACGTAAAGTTTCGTTTCAGATGGGGCTCGTTTTACAACATTCACATACATATAAAAATATATACGTATACGTATAAATTCACAAAATAATACTTTCTTTGTCGCCTTTTACTTATGGACACTATGGAATATTAAAAGAAATTTTGCACGAGCTTCTTCTGAACACTACAAAGAAAAAAGTTGGCAGTTGTTTGGAATGACGTTCCTACGACCCACCCCCACTGAAACCAACATATATATATATATATATATATATATATATATATATATATATGTGTGTGTGTGTGTGTGTGTGTGTGTGTGTGTGTGCCTAATCATCATATTTTATGCATTTTAATTAGAAATGTAGACATTATGTATATATATATGTATGTATCAGAGATATAACTTTAATATATTCATTGTCAAATGAGAAATTTCTCTGGTGTAACTGTCTACGGTAGCCCAGCCAGAAAAACGGGGCGGAGACAATAAACCGTAATACAAAGGAAAGGTAATAGAGTTATACCACTTCTTAAAAGACCTGCCATTGGCAAGAGTTAATGAAGTCCAGATTTTCGAAAACGTAAGGTGAATGAATTCGCCAGTCATTTATGCATTCAACTTTAAACCAAAAGATGTTTGAAACTTTCAAATGGTATCGGGTGGTATGCGTTGCAGGTGAATTTGAACCAGTCAATAGTAGATGTATACATTGAATTTCTAATTCAAATGTGCATATTCTTGTGTGACCCCTCTTGGCTTGGTGAAGCCAACGTTTAGTTAATTTGAATGGAATATATAAGGTATAGGTATATATAAGGTGGCGTTTTGTTTCCCTGGGGCATCAATGCAGAAATTCAATTCAGAGAGAAATCAGTTCAGATACGAGTTCAGTTCAGTTCAGACAGGTCGTTCAGAGTTCAAATAGATAATCAGATTCAGCTCGTTTCCTTGAAAATTGCGGCAGCTAAATATGTTCGACATAGCTACGAGAAATTCTATTGTATGCAAAACACCAGAGGACGCGAAAGATCTTGGGAATAATAAATTAACATAAGGCATCCCGTGATTTTTAACACAGTCTCCCAGTCCTATTGAGCTCAAGTGACAAAATAGCGGAACAAAACCATGATATATTGTTGTCACGAAGCGTGGTCAACAATGCCAATGCGATCAGTAGTCAATCAACAATACGCAGCTACAAAATATGGCAATCAGCAACTAAATCGCTTTATAATTGGCAACCAACCTGTCACCACTGATAAAACCGCTTCAAAATTGGTGCTCAACATTGGTGCCAAACACTAAACCACTTCATGAAATTTAAACAAATACGATTTATTTGAAAAATATTTTGTACATTTATTTTTTCTATTTGAAGGCAAGGCTATCTCATACTCTGTTAAATATTATCGATTGTAAACTTTTCTAATATAAAGAATACTTACAGAAATATTTTAATTTCAAAATTAAAATAATGTTAACTCAAATATATTACACGATGTAAAAAAAAAATCTGCAATGAACTTAAGGTACTATTTTTAGTATGGTGTAACTTATGTTAGAACTAGGTTTGCACAGAAATAAGTTCGTAATAAAATGGTAGTTGTCTCACTGCAGAAAGCAATTTAAGTATTCTTTATATTTATAATAAAATCATAACAGTTTTACTTTTCAAATTAATGGCAATAACTTTAAACAATTTGCGTAAATGTGTATACAAAATTTCAGAATGTTGCATTTAGGACAATGATACTTTAAAATTTAGGCATAGAGCTACTTTCATATTCTACAAAGATATCAATTGGAAGTAATAGATTTTTACTATGACAAATTTACAATACACAGCAATAACAACGTGGCAAGGGCATTGAGACCATACATGCTGATACGTTATTATATAAAGTATTATATGCAAGGTTATGTTGAGTATCGTCGAACATCTGTATGTACATAGATGCATACAGATATATATACAATTTTTAGGTTTCTATTTTTACTTTTTAAGGACACTCTTTAGCACCTCTGGTCATTAGCACCACATTCAATCCAGGGCGTGAAAAGGCCAATAAATATTGCTCAGATGCCTTTTCTTTCTGCTTGAGGTTCATTTACGTGCCGTAAATCTACGATACGGGACCATTGGCTTTACTTCTCTTCCAAGGAAGCCTACTTAGTACTTTATATACTTATACACATATATTCAGTTACTATGAGTGGCTTCACAGGGATATAAAACCTTTGACCCTGAATCCTTTCCCTCGCCTTTCCTTCGCAATTTCCCTTTCTTAGATACAGTCATTAACTTCCTTTGTAGGGTTTTCGCAACAAATATTCACAATTTATTTATCATATCTGTCATGCACCGCCAATTAATGACTTATTAAGCATTATTTTGCTTAATATTTCCCTTGGAGAAACTACGGAATTTAGGAAAATTTGTAATTATGTATCTGCTCCCTAATTCAACATTATATTATAATATTTCTCACTATCATTGCCTAATGATTTTTCAAGTCACAATGAATGGATTTTTTCCTGTGATATGTCATCTGCCACTTGCTATGTAATGTCTTTTTAGGAATGGCAGTAAATCAGAAAACTTTCGTTCTTGTGTGTGTATGTATAAAGCAGTTTGCTTTTTATGCTAATGCTACATCATTAGCCGACATTATTTTCAACATTTCTTATGAATGGAGTTCCAATTGGCCATCATTTCCTGTTTTGCTCCACGGTTTTCTGGAACAAGCCTCTTCACTGCCTTTCCCTACTTCTTTTATATCCCTTTCTTTCTCCATTTTCCTAACTTGATATACATGTCAAAACGCTCTTACCGGAAAATATGTTATAACTTAACAAAGTAAATAATACAAAAGAAAATGACAAGGACGCAAAATCCATGAGCTACATTTGAACTGCAGAAATTGTCAAGAAACATAATATCTGAGTGAAGTGGCTTAGGTTATACGATTTCTTGTACCATTACGAAATGTCTTATAGATATGTTATATACAGAATATGCATAAAGAATATACCGTGTATGAAATGAAAGAAAATAGAGATGTTCACAATATCCATTGATAAGTTACTATGCTATTAATGGACCGTTTAAAAAAACATTTATATTGTACTTTATTTTTATCCCAGTCTTTCTCTGACAACTTTTGCCCACTACACTGCTACTGCTGTCAATATTTACCTCGTGGAAGCACCAGCCACGATTGTTTGTACGCAAAGGAGTCGCAATTAGGGAAAAAAAATAGGAATTAGAATTCATCAGAAATAAGAATTTTCATTCATGGGCAAAACACATCTCATAAAATTAAGAAATAAATATAAATATTGCCAATTGAAATGATGTCTTTTATAATAGCGTTGTTGCTTCGATATACAGAGTGTTGGATTTACTCCGTTAGATAGCACTGTATTAGGAAGAAGTTGGTATAGTTTGAAATTGTAATGCTTTGCTTTCATGCGGTGGAGCACATTGGAATGATACGTTATCCAGTTAGGGATCATTCATTCATTCATTCATTCATTCATTCATTCATTCATTCATTCATTCATTCATTCATTCATTCATTCATTCATTCATTCATCATTCATCATTCATTCAGCAAGCACTTATTAACATTTTTAAGGTAGAAGGTGTTAATGATGCCGAGATTTATTGCAGTGGCGGCTCGTGACATACTGATTTTGTACGGCGTCATCTTCAATTAAGAGGTTAATTTTAAAATAATGTTGCATATATACTACAAAGTTTGAGTATAACCATATTCTGATACACACAAGTTTATCTACGCAATGTTTATTACACTACAGAAGGCTTATAAGGTAAAACCTACTATAGTTCAACATAAAATGCAAAATATAAGACCTACTATAGTAGGTGAACGATAGTAAACTGTACTTTTAACACATTATATTGCCTTAGTTGTACAATATGCACTATTTATATGTAATTTAATGCAATAATTCTCTTGCACTGGAGTATAGTGCCATTTCAATTACTCTAACTAATCGGAGTAAATGCATTAGCAATGAATTTAATGCGTTAACAATCTCACCTTTTTATTTTTGTAGCTACATACTACAAAACAAGTACCTAAACACTATATCAGTAAGTATAAAATTTGAAAATTGTTGTAGATAAACTAAGTCTCAAAATTTATATTTAGCAAGGTGGTAATATTCGCTGACTTGCGCATACTTCTGAGTTGCCATGGAAGCAAAGCAGCCAATTAACGATACATGTTTCTTCCCGCTCTTCATACTGCTCATTGTAGGATTCTCAATTTTGGTTGTAAAATTCGTGGTCACATTTAGTTTTGCATTGCGTTAAGAGAGCAGACATTTGAAAATTTCAAACATGTGAATGACAGGCAGGAGAAAGAGGGCAAATGCACCCAGTAGACAAACCTGGATCCAGTATCTCATGATTTTTGTGTACCGCTTCTTTGGAAGAATCATCCGGGGGGTATGCGGATGAAAGATATTCAAAATAAAAATTGCTGCTTCTCGAAAACGGTTTACTTGACATTTACAATCAAACTCTTTAAAAAAAAAGTTTTATATAGTTTTATTTGCTAACTGGCTTCCAGCTAGAAAATTGCTTGAGTGTTTTAATTTCAGATTGATTTGTTCATTTACGGTTTTGTTATTTTTGTTAATTACTTTTGTTTAATTAGTTATAGATATAATAATCTGTACAAATAATGTTAAAATGTAAGAGAAAAGAAAAATATATAAATTGGAATATACATATCCTGGTGTAGGCATCTATGTGCCAGGACGATGTATTACAGATTTATTATTATTATTATTATTATTATTATTATTATTATTATTATTATTATTATTATTATTATTATTAACATTATTATTATTATTATTATTATTAACATTATTACTATTATTATTATTATTATTATTATTATTATGGAATACTGTTAATTTTTAACAATAATATAGCATTTTATTCTATCTACGAAATAAGAACATTCCGACCAATGATCGAACCACAATTTCCTTAAAGTTGAATGGCCCTGCTCTCTTCATTCCAGACCATTACATTTGACTCACTCCAAAATTCTATATTTGTGCATAGATACAGTTGTACTGCACCTCATCTGAAGGTCCTCGACATTCTTCAGTATCTCGTATGTTTTCGAAATAAATTCCCTGTAGTCTTCACTTTGTCCTAAAATAAAATGCTCATTAATGTTGGAAATTCTAAAATGATCATAACTCGTCTAATTACAACAGATACCACTTTTCTTCAGTGGTGGCAACATTCTGATTATACAACTAAGGCGTTGGCGGGATGTTGAAATCATGTTTTGGATCTCTTTCTAATAGCTTAACTGGGTATATACATACAGCGTTTTCATTTTAACACTTTCCAGCAAAACAAACCAAACTCAAGATATGAAGACATTTAAAGGAGTTTATGCAAGGTCAGTCTTACTCATTTCAAAGAGAATTTGAAAATTTTAGATTTTTCCAAGCCATATATTACAACAAAGCTAAAACCGAAAAAAAAAAGCCAGAAAATCTGCACTCGTTTCGAAACTACTTCCAAACGTTGTGTTTAAACTGTAATTACACCGCCTTGCAGCTGAAATGTGCACAGCATAGAGAATTTTATGAATAAAACATTACGAAACACAAGCACGAAAGAAAATGCGGGGGAGGAACTGGGATAAAAAGAGAATGTGCGGCGGAATTAACGAAGAAGACAGATCTTATTTTTAGTTTGCTTTAGAAAGCTAAAATAAGATATCAGGGGAAAGAGAAAAAAAGCTGCGACAAACTGTATAAGATCATTTCTAGATCATTAAGCTCCGTTGAATATGTTGAGAAATATTAAAACAATAGTTTCTGTATAATTTAATAAAACACTGTCAGGCCTGCCAACTTGATACACCTTTGTTAAACTCGAAAGCTCTAATAAGGAAATGTTACAATGCTCAAGTTTTCGGAGATATACCGCAGTTAGAATGTGTTACAGAATTAACTTCATGAATGACCAATAGATGGTGCTAAATAAATAAGCATAGCTTGTACAATTTATGCCTTAGACCCAATCGAATGGTCTAGGCCGTTAAGACGGAACTCTTGAATGGGAGACCAGGAGTTCGATTTTTTTCCTGACCGAGTTTTTTCCGGTCCTTAGACTCTCATTAAGGGAAAAATCGGACAGTTACCCTAAACTTAGACTTGGACCGCTTTCTTCCTAAAAAGAATTTCTTTTCATCTCATGTATCATTAGTGCCCACGGCCTGAAGTGCCTCAGTAATGAAAATGGGCGTTAAACACAATTAAAATTACACCGGTTAAAACAATGATCCCTATTGATAATTTTTATTATAATGCCAACTCCTTCCCTTGAACTTGCATATTTTTTCTCCACCCCGGCGTTGCGATATTGTAGTTACCATCTGAGCTGGGCCGCCCAATGGGGATGAGACCTAAGATAATCGATCCATGGCTGTCATTGGAACATTCCTAATATAGGAAAAATTATTAATGATTAATGATCGCACTGGTATCGTTGTCCAAGCTTCATGACAAAAATATCTCAGAGTAATATTCTGCTATTTGTTGAATTGTGTTCAACAGTAGATCAACTGAGTTATCACGCGATACGACATTATATATATGGTGATTTATTATTCGCAAGATCTTTCGCGTCCTCTGGTACTCTGCGTACGACAGACAGAACATGACTAAGTCGAGTATAAATTTAGCTGCCACGACTTCCAAGGAGATTAACTGAATCTGAGAAGTGTGTCCTAAGTAGAACTTATTTTGTGTCTCGCAGCGCGTAGATTTTAGATTGCGCATCTCAACCGAATATAGAGCTTCAGGTGCTAGAAGAGTACGAGAATACAATTGAGAGTGAATGAATGAGAGAATGGAAATAAACGAGTGAATGAGTGAATGAAGGAATGAAAGTGAGTAAATACCTCAGCAGAGCAAACATTCAAATTAACTAAGAGTAGGCTTGACCAAGCCAAAGGGTTTCACACAAGCAAGGGCATGTCTCGCTCTTTGCTTCAAAAACTCAAAATACACATCTACTATTGGCCTGCCAACGTATGCCACCTGCTACTAGTTGAAAGTTTACACCATTTATTTACATTGGTTGGTTTAAAGTTAACTGTATAAACTAATAGTGAATTCGTTCCCCTACCGTATATAAAAGCATTGACTTTATTAATTCTCGCCAATGGTAGATTTTTTAAGAACTGGCATAGCACTTGTCCTTTGTGTAGGGGTTTATTGTCTCCTTGTCGCTCCCCCTTTCTGGCTGGTCTTCGTAAACTGTTACCCCAGAGAACTTTCTCTCTTGAGGACATATAATTCACATATTGAAGTTATCACACGCACACACACACAAACGTATATACATAAAATCTGTATTACTTATTACAGTGCTAAAATATAACGATTAGGTTGCAACATATAATGTTTGTATTTCATTGGGGATGGACCACAAACAAGAACTGTTTCAAATTCCTAGTGTTCATCGGGATTATAAACTGCTATCAGATAGCTACTACAATTGGAGACAACAAGAAATTCATTGATAATAAATTCTGAGCAACGAAAAAAGATCACTGTTTGCTCGGAGTCCTTATATTTAATTTAGTTTATAGGCGCTGAAATATATGTACAAATACTTTATAAGCAGAAAGCCGGTCAAAAATATGCCCCTTAAAAAGAGAAACAAGCGGTCAGGATGCTACGTTGTGGTGCTGCAGGGGTTAACTCCAAAACTACAAACATCTTTATGATGGTCAGAAGGACTGAAAACACCTTAACTTAAACAAATAATTTATACTGTCAAATCAAATACAGAGCATTAGTTAAGTGATATATATATAAATGTAGTATATATAAATGTTCAAAATGAGCTACCAATCCATTACCGTCTAATGCGCCATACGCTAGGTGAATTTCATCCAGCTGTTCATGCGTGAAACGAAGAGTCATATAACTTCTTTCAAACAGCAAATGTCTGAATATATAATTTAATTAAACAAGTACAGTAGTCTTTTATGAAAGCCCCATTGTAGTTCTGAAAATGTCTGATCATTTGCACGAAGTCCTGCACATCGAGTGATAGGACGAGAGATGTATAGGTGCTTATGACTGCTTCTTCACCAAAGATAGTGCTATGAACATATATCACAATGTAGCCATGATGTTGGTGTACTGAGTGATTTATATAGAACTAACACATTTCTCTCTTATTTATTTCAAAATGAATGTTGCTAGCCACAATTTAGTACACTTCAAATGTACAGGATCTTGACATATTGTCCATCACATGGTTCAGAGACATTTATGCAACTATGCGAACTCATAGAACTCACATTTTTGGGAGTCCTAAACCCAAATGCCAATCATGAAGCACTCAGTTAAAGTAGGGGTTTGATATGCTATATTCGCACAGAGAAGAGCAAGGCCAATTTTTTTGACCAGACTGTGGATTCTGCAGAGTACCGCTGGATTTTCACGAAGTTTGTTAAGCAATTGGACGATGTAGAGCTGGGTCATGGATATTTTTAACAAGACGGCGCTACATGCCATAAATCAAATTGCTTGTTATCACTCTGTATATCAACGCTGTGGTTCCACATTAAAGCGTCTAAAGTTATTCGTTCCCATTCTCAAAATACTTAATGTAAATGAAATTCGCAAATTCTTTGTGCATATTTTTTCCGCACGTCTATAATATAGGATTAAATTTAATACCATTTCCCTCCCCCCTTTTATGTTCGACTTAAAGCGATGAAACAAACGTACCTAAGTTAATATAAAGGCTCAAAAGGGTAGTCTTTATTAGTACTTTCACTCAAGTGTCACTGCTCATATTCCTTGAAAACTTGCAGTTAAACTTCAAGACGGCTCTTCCAGGGATACCAGGACGGTACTTGTCCGCATAGCAAAAGAAGAAGAAGCAGAAAAAAGATGCTTTTTAAGACTGGGCTCGGAACATCTCCTCCTGATGAAATAAGAAATTTCCTGCTGCAGAAGCTGCTAATTGTAATGTGTTGAGACAAGATCGTCCCCTCTCATTATCTTACTTCCCGTTCTTTCCTCTTCACTCGCTAGTTCGTTCACTCCCTTCTCTTTAAAACACATTTTGTATGCACAGAGAAACCAACTTTTGGCTAAACATACTTGCTTCTTTATCGCTCGTTTTCTCCAAGTAAATGCAAAAACCTCTACTTCAATTTTAATATCAGTGGAAAAAATTGTTAAGGAAAAACTTTCTGAGCTACTATATTCTCTTGGGTTTCAACTCTCTTGGAGTAAACAGTTTTCCTGAGATATACAAGCACGTTTTAAAGGCACGTGTATATTAACACTGTAGATAACAAGGTAATTGCCTTTCTGTATCTAGCCTGTTGAAAATAGTTAATTTTTCGATGCCAAAATTAGTTTAAAGTGTTTCATAAACGAAATTTAGGTCACTAAAACTGCATTTTAGTGTTTTGCGCATGGAAAATAAACTTTATATATTTTTAAAACAATGAACACTTCTATCTAATTAAATCCTTTAAATTTGAGATAAAATATTCATTATTTGCTTTGATGATCTTTGGATCACATTTAGGTTCCAAAAGTTTACCTTTAGGCATTACATTACTACATGTATACACCTTAAGACATAAATGTCCTACTCTTGAAGTTCGAATACGTTAACTTCACTTCGTCACAACGCCTTGTTCACAAACGAAAAATACCGATCATGTACAGTAAGCTAGAATTATATTATACCTGTATGAAGCTTTAATGCTTAAAGCGTAGATAAAATCTTGCAACGAGTACTCAGTATCACCATCAATGTTACTTTGAACCCATCTTTATCGAGTGCCAACGATGTTATTTGAAGTTGGGCTAAGCGAACCACTTAATTGTCTTCAAGGGTAATTTATGACAAATATAATTAGCAAGTTTACAAAAATAAAATAATAAGAAATAAAACACAGAATAGCAAAGAAACAAACATTTAACAATTTAAAGACTAATGATAAATTTCATTGTGTAAAAGAACCAAGCACATAGTTAAATTTCAAATTTAAATGGTTTGAGCTATTTACGGCTAGTATTTATTTATCTCACACATAGATATATACACGGTTCTATTTTATTGTCCTATGGATCACCAGCATTGTATAAAACTTACTGCCAGCGATATAGAAGTCATAGAAAGCGGATGACGGCGTATGAATATGGCTATCTTCTGCCTAAAGACTCCCTGAAACAGTTTTGAGACGAACGAGAGGAAGGGGTTCTTTCCTTTTAGGAATAAGGTCTCATGGTGACTTACGTGAAGAGAGTATGGCGGTTGCTTGAAACATGTCTCACGTCTACTGATCCCATCTGTAATGTCTCAGCAGTAAAAACGGCCTTTATTAAAAAAAATATATTCATTGATCGAACAAATCAGCTCCACCTTGCGCTGGGATGTAATCTGCTATTGATTCCATGCAAATAACTTTCAGCCAAAGAATAAGCTCATTGATTAATCTGTAAGAATCGAATTCCATGATAGTAAATAACATGGTATGAAAAATAAGTAAGTGATAGTTTCTATCTCATTTTCATTTGTTTTTTATTCCGATCGGAACTGCTTCGATCATTGAGTGAGAAAAGTGAAACTCATGCAGTTTCCTGGCTGTTATTGGCAATCACTACAACATTACGAAGAAAACATGGCAAGATTAGACATAGTAAACATTCAAAACATAAACAGAAATTTTAAAAAACAACATCAACAAACATATTTTTTTCTGAGATATTCATTCGTGAATTTCAACTCAAATATCAGAAAATTATCGGTACTTGCAGTATTATAGAAGAAAGTTTCAAACTTTTTTTTTCAAATTTGATAGCACACTTTTATGTTTTAAATATGAACATTAATATTAAGTATTGACTGGCTGCTCTGCAGTTACGGCATGTGTCAGGGTATTACCCTTACAGTCGTACTCGAGAATCACCATCGCTTTCACAATGCAGGAGTTCTGAAGATCATTGCATTTTCTTAGTGACCCGTAAATACATTACTAGTTCCATTGGCGTTCTTTTTTTGGTTGGTACGATATGACACATATCTCATCCAGGGTAATGGTATGCTTAAGAAAGCTTTCGTATCGCTTCAAATGGATAGAGAAGCATGTACTGGTGCCATTTCTGCATTCCCGTCAAAGCTTGCAGAATTCATCATGATACAATTTTTCACAATGCGAAGCATAGCGGTATGCGATAATCCTATCTTATGAATCTATTCATCTATAGAATTGCGCAAACATGTTTTTTCTGTATTAATGTATCATGAACTTGTCCAGGCTTATCTGTCACATTTTGCGTATTTGTTTAACCCATCTTGCTAGCAAAGTGATGCAGATTCCCAGCAAATCTTTCGATATCCTCGGTGACACTGTGTGCTGCAACATCTCTGACTCATTCAATCTTTATCTAACTCTACTTATCCTGTCTCGAAAATTTCACGACTATACTAAATTAGACTGCCGGCTAACAACAGACTGTTTGTTTTTCCACTGCGATTATATTTAGTGATCGAGTGTTAATGTAATTGAAATAAGAAAACAATTAAACTTTACTATTGCGAACTAACTAAGGTATTTTGTTATTAAGGAGCCCGGAAGTTAGGCAAAATGCTTTTTTTTCCCTATCTGGGTGGATTACTTAGGAGTTAGATAGAAATGCACATATTTCCGTACATTTGGGGTCGGTAGGGCCAGTTTTTATTTCACCTTATTATGCCTATTTTGGCTTCGGTTGCCTATTTTAAGAGTTAAAAATGTTGCCTATTTTTGAATCGTAATGGACCTTTTCTGCAATTATTTACGCGTTTTAAAATGGAACAAAGAATCTCAATATATCGAAGTGAAAGCTTTTTAAATGAAATGGAATGTCCACCCCACAAACATATCTTTAGAGAATCTTGATATACGTTTGTTCCTTTTCAAGCATTCAAAAACTTTCTCCTCAACCCATTCACTTAAGATTTTTAAATAATAGAACGTTCATTAGTGAAAGGGATGCGATGTTATCTGAGGTATACGAATACAATGCAAAGGAGAGGACGAGGGAAGTACTGTAGTTTTTAATAGTCCTGACGAATTACCTTGTATCGATCTATGCAAAACAATTCTAGGAAATTTGTGGTGGGAGTAACTTCTCAGTTGCATACATTTAACAACAATTGTTTATAAGCGAGCAAGATGAAAGTGGCACAACTGTGCAAAAAACCGTCCCTACAATGTGTTCAGTACAAAGTAAGAGAGACATTAATCTGATTCCCATATAAACGAAAATGAACGAACAGAAACCACAGCGCATCTTTTGTACGCTAGTACTATTCAAACCCCCTTTACTTTGTCTTAATAAACATTTCCAGATGTCCTGAAAGGTGAATGTTCCATTACAACTAGTATAAGTGCTCTGGAAATAACTTATTTTAAATATGCTGCAATCCCTTCAGTGGAAGCAGAACGTTCTTTTTCCGTGATGAAATATTTTCTCTCTGACAAGCGGCTGACCATAAGAGCTGATACCTTGAAAAACTTCTTGTTGTTGCTTGTAACAAGAAAAGTAAGCTTAAGTCTTTAATAGCATGATAAAGAAATTAAATATCTTCAATACCTATTTTCATTAATAATAAGTGATATTACTCTCTGTTTTCAATTTTAATAAGTGCCTATTTTAATTATATTACTGCCTATTTTCATATTTTAAGTACCTTTTTGCCTGCCTATTTTAACCAAAATAAATGCTTTAATTTCTGGGGTCTGATTATTAATGTACGAAGATTAATAAAATATTAATCGGAATTGTTAGTAATGACAACATGTACAATAGATAATGTAGAGCTAGGAATAGTGGAAAAATTCTAAGTTTAAAAAATCGCCAAGGAATATTATTCAAAGTATGCAAGAAGAAATGGGTTTATAGGAAGAGTACCAAAGTGTTTCCTGATCTAAATGCGTTTATATAACAAAGAAAAAAGTTGCGAAATTTTTAGTGTTACACTCTGTAAACAATAGGGGAAATGAGAACGATGGGAGAAAAAGATAGGAAAAAAAAAATAGAGTGCATGTGTGATGTAAACAAACAAGAACGACTTTGGGTGAAGTAAATATAAACAAATATTTGACGAAATAAAAGTATACACAAGAAAACAAAATGAAACGCACTTGAATATGCTAACGGTGCACGCTAACGGTTCATAGCAATCAGAGTACAAATCTTGGCTAACACACGGCTTGTGTAAAAAAATACATAATTACAAGTGAAATATATTTACTGGAGCTTAATAAGAGTAAAAACAATAGTCATACTGTACATTAATACCGTAGATAAAATAGTCGAATGGAAATATGCAAGTGTAAGGAAAAGGAGAAGAAACCTTGAAGTGATTATTGCCCCAATAAATCTTGAAATTATTATAATTGGAGGCCTAATTGGAATACAAACAAACATTTATAAAATATATATTCAAGATCTTCAGAGCCTACAAAATATTCCTCATAGTCTTTTGAATATTTCTTTCAAATTCTATGAGCAAATCCTTCTCTTCTGTAACTCTTATATTAACCACTTTTTACATGTTTATCAAATAACATTTACGTTTGATAACAAAAATCCATTACTATTTCTGCTGGTAGGATACTGCGTTATGAATGTATCTGTCCCAAGATATTCTCACAATGTTTTGGCCATGTAGTAATTCTGTTGGCCATGTCTTCCACATTCTCCGAGCTTGTTGTTTGGTCAAAGGAAAGTTCAGAAGTTTTCCTCCCTCTGACAATTTTTGTCTAATAAATCTTGTTATCTGCTATCTGCATCCAAGAGGACAACACTGCTACTATCGTATTCGTTTGTATTGTTCTGTGGCATCCAGCACACGCTTCTTCATGATTTTTCTCTAACAATTGGACGGTACAGACGAAACTGATTTAACTTGCTCTGGTTCTGATTAATAGGTGATTCTGAGAAAGAAGATGACTGAGAAGAAATTGAAATTTCTGCATATTGTTCTTTGGACAGATCTCCATTGTTTATGAAATTCCCAGTTTGATCCAGATCCAGTTGTAAATTAAATTGAAAGGTGAATAAAAGTGTAAAAAAACCCAAGCATGTATACTCTGTATAAGCATTCAGCTTAATGGGTCTCCAGGCGAAGACGCGTTAGCTAATTAACCACCACATTATGAGGGGAAACTAATAATATTAGGAATGACCTCTTCCATACCTAAAGACATTCTTTATAATCCACACCAAAGGGGTTACTTGATTATTAGAGATATTTGTGGAACAGCTATCATCGGGTATGCATTTACTTGATGTCCCAGATATGTCTCAATAATAGAAACACAAATTTAAGCTTGTACACAATACCATAAGTCATATCTCCTAAAGAAGGCAGGGATTAATAAAAAAAACATATTATTTATTCGTCAAAAAGATGGGAATATGTGGTGAAAAGATGGAAAATGCAGTTTCACAATGCAGTAAACACGAGGTTAGATCCGATCCGATCTAACAATTTTCTATGTATGATAAAGACAAAAGTATATTTCACTTTTCAATATAGCTGTTCTTTATAGCAATACACCTCTCACATCTTTGGATTAACATTTCAATCCCTCCAAAAAAGTCAGAAGTCTTACCTACAAAATATGCATAAATAGCATCCAACACTTCTTCGTCACACTTAAATTTCCTTCCTCGAAGGTTCTTCTTGAGTTTTGAGAAGAGAAAATAGTCACTGGAAGCTATATCTGGGCTGTAGGGTGGATGGTCGATCTCGTTGAAGCCAGATTTCTTTACAGCTTCCTTTGCAACAAAAGCTGTGTGAACAGGCGCGTTATTGTGAAGAACTATAACCACCACTCAACTTTCCTTGCCTTTACTCTTTGATGGAAACACGTAGTTTGTGCGATAGGCCAGCAGAGTACTCCCCAATAACTGTGGTGTTGCTCTCCTTGCAATCAATGAACAGTATTGCTTCACAGTCCCAAAATATTGGGGCTGATTTTTTTTTTTTTTTTTTTTTTTTTTTGACTGAGTGACTTCGGCCTTTAGAGGCGGTGCTTTCAGGTTTACGCCACTCCATTGATTCGATCTCTTTTAGTCAAGGGATCATGGTAGAGGACCATAGTTTCATCTCCTGTTACAATGGTTTGTAGAACTTCTCTCTATTTGCCAGGGCAGAACTCCAAAATGCTTGACAACAGCTGACTCGTTACTGCTTTTGGACTGAGAAAAGAAGCCTAGGCACTAACCTTATTCATGTTTAAATGTTCATAAATAATTCGAAGGACTGTTTTTTAGAAAGGCCCAGCCTTGCTGCTATTTTTGTAACTTTAAGCCGCCAGTCTTCCACAATTTCTCCTTCCACATTTTCAGTAGTGAGTACCTCCAAGGGCCGACCTGTATGCTCTTCGTCTTCAATACTTTCTGGACCCATTGGAAAAAGTTTGGACCATTCTTTTACTTTAGAATATGAGGGAAATGCTTCCCCATATACACCGTCCAATCGCGTAAGTTCTTCTTTTGTGAAGAACTTAATAACAGATCGATACTCCATTTTGAACATGTCACAATCTTCTACACATAGCCTTCTTTATGTAACTACATCTGAACAACTGAACACAGCGGAGCGAAAGCTACAGCTGCAAATATTTACTTAACAGATAAGGTATGACACCAGATAAGACGATAACCCTTATCAACGAGGCCGGACCCATGGACCCATCCTCGTAAAGTGTGTGCCAAGTGTATAATTAGTTTATGATGCATATCATAATATAACAGAGTGAAATAGAGAAAAACTGCCAGGGAACACTGCAAGAAACAAGTTCAAACTTTCATGTTTGTTTAGGAGAGGGATTAATAAGCCATTCAAATGTCTAATTCCCATAGGAGGCTAAGTTAACGATTAATTGGCTAATGAGAGGGAAGTGTATTATTTAAATGTCATATAAAATATAATTTTATATGAGTAGTTATTGTTATACCCTTTTACATTATTGTAGTTGGAAGATATATATAATAAATGCAAAGCACTTTCCATTTTAGTGGTGTTTATTCAAGCTATGTGGAAACAATGTATGCAAAATGTACTATGTTGCAATTTTATTCCTTTAGCTTCTTATAAACCTAGAATCCCGTATGGCAGCATTATGGAATGCTCTTTCACAGTGGAACTTTGGTACATATTCTTTGCTTTAACACTGCGAAAAAAAAAAAAAGTTAGTAAAATTACACAAAGAAAATCCCGCTCCTTCCTTCGTATTTACCCATCGTTGCTTCCTCATCATTCGTGGCCCAGGTAAGTTTGCTGACAAGGCATTTCCGGACTAAAGTCCGCCCATTGGAACCCATTTGTGCTTCACAGCAGCACTAATGCAATTTGTCTGCACTCCTGACTACGTGCTCGTCCCCTTTTTCATCAACACAGAGTCAGTCGGTCAATTTGTGATGATGAACAGGAAAAGAAGGCAGGCGTGGTGATCCGAAAATGTTCTGCATCAAAATGATGAATACCGTAACTGGGGCCATGCAAATTGAATCAGTAGCAAGCACTTCAACTCCCTAGCCCCTTATACCAGCCAGTCTTCTTTCTTTTGCTTTTCCTCGTTCTTTTACTCTTCTCTATAAAATCAGCGCAATTTTCCTCAATCTCTGTGACTGATGCATGACTAGTATCAACGGGGTGATAACGGTTTCTTCAGCAGAGTATTTTAACGTAAAGCTGTGAAGAATTTTATAATACATTTTTACGAGTGTACTTATAGAAGTTGTAAATAGTCAACCTGCTTCGCGACATACCTAGTCCGTCTTTCCTCAAGCTTCCGGATGCTTTGAAGAAAACACCTTATCATGCATCACCGTTACTACAAACTCTTTACTCCACAAAGGTCCGAAAGATATAAGGCCCAATGTCGCTGAGTTCGGATTGTATAATGGGTTTTCAACTTTCATGTTAATTAGTGTATCCACATTATGCGAAGGGAGCATTGTCATGAAGCAATAACCTTTGAGACAGAAATATTATTATCATGAGAATCATAAATAGCAATCACGACTGATGATATTTAAATGCAATATACGTATAAGTAAAGTATCTCATCTTTCTTGAAAGCATAACATATTCTATTTAACCATTACTAGCTAGTTTATATTTTCCTCGAAGAAAAAGCGTAAAATAAAATGTTTGTGCATTAGGGATGTCAAGGGGACGTGAGATTGAATAGTAACGCAATGAATTTATGGCCCCTTGCCAGGCCCTGGCCTAAACCCTTGAGTTGGAAAATTTCTAAAGACTACGAAGGGAGGAACAGTTACTCTTTTGTTCTAGTTCGAACCCTAGTTTCTTCCTCAAGGACATATAGACATACCTTGTATATGTTGTGCAAATTCAGGTCAAGGAACGTTGAAGAAAGAGCAACGGTAACACTATAGCAGCGAAATAATTCACCAATGACAGAGATGCCGTGAATCCAGGAACCAATAGGAAGGAAGAAATCGCTCCCATAATACCTAACATATTGTGATGCCTGATGTTCATGGCGTCATAAGACGTCCTGACTGAACGTTTGATAAAACAGAGAGATTCCGGGAGTAGATAGGCAGTTTTTGGGTAATTTTTCGGCAGATCGCACCGTTTTAGGAAGCCGTGACAGTAGACGCATCTCAAGCAGTCCACGAGATATTCTTATTGCACTTCTCTGATAGCGTACATGAAAACTGTGTTAAATAATTCGTGCTCCAACCATACCATGTTTTGTTGATTATGTAGTGGATACCAATAAATTCGAAACACCTCAGTAATTCAGGACTAGCGAGAGTGTTGCATAAGTGATACAACCGTGTTGAAAGACAGCAGAACTTAAACATGTGTCAGTTTCATAATATCGTTCAATTAGAATGTTAAATACAGAACCTACTGAATGATTGTTAATGTCATAACTGAACTAGTTCCTTTCCATCTTCTGCCCGTGGAGCCCTGAGGCGTCTCCTGAAAACACACCAGTTACTTTCATCATAGCCAGCCGGCCAAGGAACATTTCCTTCGTCACCTTCATCAGCAGGAGAGGAATTCGGAGGACTTATGGGAGCAGCGAAGAAGAAGGGAGAGCTTGAGGAGGAACTCTTGAGGTGTACCAAATACCTCATACTGAACAATACTTTTCTGCATTACCCTTACATCACAATAACTAACTGAACTATTAAAATCCTTCCTCTCCCATTCCCATTCCCCAAACCAAAAGACCATAAATTATTTCCGGTTTAAATTGTAGTATTAATTCCAAACATTCATTAAATTAAATTGCTCCTCCATCCAGCATTACAGCTTCACCTTTTGAGAAATCCTCAGAATTTCGATTGTATCGCTTGCTTCAACTTATTCCCTGTCATGTCACTATATAGAGCACTAGCCAAATGAGAACTTCTTTCTGGAAGTGCATCATCATAGGACCACTGACATCCCAAAAAATCTCAGCATGATTTTCCGAGAAGAAACCTATCTTAAATTATTCCTAACTAGGGATGACGGATGCTTCCTCTGATACTGTCTCTTACTCTCTATTTCAAGTTGATGGACGCAGAACTCTTCTCCTGTTATAATTTCAAAAGCATGTTGATCAAATACCTGAAAAATAGTTAGCCACATCATTCATAATCACAGAACTGCTGCTTTGGGACTCATTCATTTCATCTTGTGCATAATAGTGACCCATGTTGAACTGTATGCAATTTTATCAACAGTGACTCATCTATAGTCATGGATTCCCTATTGAATTTACTGTTTCGCTTATTCAATTGCAACGCAAATAGCTCTGCCATCTGATGTCAATCCTGACGTGTAGTCTTTCTGACTCAAACAAATGTTTTCACATCTTCATTTTGCTGATTTCAGAAAGTTTTACTCTTTCTGACCATTAAAAGTTAATAACATGTGTAGCTGTTTTTACAGTGCAGCAAACGTGTTTTACGAGTAACTGCTCATATTACGGGTCGTCACATTGTTTTGTAGTTGTAGTTGTCATTGTTAAGTAGTCGTTTTGAAGTGAGACTTTTTATTTACCGTACATCTCCAGGAACTTCACAGTAAAGTTACTATTATTTAATTTGACTTAAATACAAGTATATATTCACTTGTACATAACCACTATAACAAATGATATATGATAGTGGGGCATGCTGAAGACTGTCAAATTATTGCGAGTTCTCTAGTATGGCTTGTTACCTACCATAACTGAGAAAATAGAAGTTATTGTTCAAGTTCCAGAGATTTATTTAAAAGACTGACAGCGTAATAACAGAAAAGGGGCGGATTTCCTAGTCATGACCATATAGGGCTACTCTAAACAAAGGAGGAAATGGCAGCCTGGAGGTGAGCGCACCCACCCACTTAGACTTGAACCATCACGTAGAATGAAGGATATAGGATGCGTTTGATGGAAGGTAAGTAGGTAGAACTCTTTCAGACCCCTCCTGTTGGTAGGAAATTTATCAAGCTGCAGTGTTTCCGTTTTTATGTCGTATAAAGAAACTAATTATGACCGAGTAACATGGAAGGAATGGAAATGTCTCGGTGTCTTAATGCGCATGCGTTGCATTCTGTTATTTGGGAAATGGCGCGCTGTGTTACGTGTTACAACTAGTAAAACTCCATCACAACGGTACAACGGCATATCCGCATACAAAGCCATATCTCGGAAGAAGTCTGCCGTAGATATTATCAGCATGAAGAAAATGACTCTGTAAACGGGAATACACAGGAAGTTTTTGTGAATAATATGAATGTGAATGTTGACAGAATCAGAGAAACATGCCAATGGTGTTCTTCCTAAGAGGCTGTTCAAGAAGCAATACAAATTACAGTTGGTTACTATGATGTTCATTAATAATGCCCAGTCGAAGCTATTTATCGACTTATAGTATTATCGTCTTATGAGGTCCTCGCTTAGGAATAAAAAACATGCAATGTACAGAAGGCATTGTATATAAACCTAATTCTTTCAATAAAAATACATTTTAGAAAACACCATGCCTTCATACGTCAGAATTGAGGCTTCAACGTATCGTAAAAATGTAGGAAGTAGAAAAAAATACTTATTTGAAAACATTAATATGATGATGGTAAAAATATAGCTTATATATTATACCATGGCATTCTTTATTATTCATAGATGACCATAATGTTTAAACCCTATCTAGGGGCATTCCCGAAATAAAATGGCTACTGCCTCAAATTGTATATAATTCGTGTTATAAAAAAAACAAAATCGAAAAGTGGGAAAACAATAAATGACAGAAGTTCACAAGATGTAACAAAAAGTGAGCATTGTTAATTACAAAAGCTTGTATTCGCAATAAGGTTATGCAAACAACACATATATGCAGTATCTGTAAATTTATAAGGGAATCATGAAAAAGTGCAGGGGTCGCTAGCATTTAAACATGTGACTTATTTTTAGAGAATTATGTCAGAACCCAATAGTAGCATCTCACGTGTTTCAAGAGAGATGCGCGACAAGACTACTAAAACGTCAAACTTTTGGCGCCGCGGCCCCACGACTTGCGGGTCCGTCCATGGAGAAGGAAGCAAACATAAAACAGCGTTGCCATATGTTTCAAGATAAAATATTGATTTTAGAAAAATCTGTAAGAGATAGAGATAAAGATATTTAGACTCCTATTGTTTCCCTCACTCCATTAGCAGCTTTATTTATAGCATTGAATTCTTTTCTTTCCCGTTTATAAAAGTATATCTTAGCTACATATTTATTAATTTCTCCCTCTGTCTCCCTGTCCTACTTTTATCTATGTGTAAACATGTCTCTTGAAGCTGGAATAAGTAGCTTCTCTCTTGAAATTATGCATGGTCAGAATAGAAAAATAATGTCTAGCATATACATAAAAATCTCCCTTTCGCAGAGGATATAACAACTGTAGATTTTCAAAAACTCATACACTGATTATTGAACCTTAAAGTATGGATAATGTATATATAGTATCAATAATTTCTGGTGAAAGTGTTTCTGAAAGTGTGCTGAATTGTAAAGTTCAAAAGAATTGTATAGAATTAATGGATGAGACGATTTACAAAGGATGCAGAGAGAAAATGATCAAAAGCCAAATGTTTAACATTAGAAATGATAGAGAACATTAATTAAAAAGGAACAATTATGTCTTTGCACAGCTAATGAAATTTTTGCCAAGTATACTCTACCGCAAGCGCTGTAATTCTTTCCTTATTTAACATTAATACTAGGCATGCGGCATCCTCTCGTTGAGGTCTACGTATCGAGTCTAATATAGGAAGCACGTTAAGGAAGGCACCCTAAATTTGACCGGGAAAGATAGCTTCATTTACGATAGAAGAGTTGTGGAAAATATATATTTATTTAATCAACATTCAGTACTCAACAAGAGGCCACTGACATACACATTTCAAAGGTTTAATGGCAAAACGCAATAAAATGTAAGATAAAGTTAATAACACCATGATTGCCTTAAATTTTAACACCGAATAAAATGCAATAGCAAAGCACAATCACAAAGAACATAAAGCAAGTATCAAAGGTACTTGCCTTGCAATCACACATATCAAAGATATTCAGTGTCAAAGCACAAGAAGAAGTAACTTGTGCTTACCTTCAATTCCAGTAACAAAGAAATATAAGGCAAAGCAAAATTAGAAAGTGTTTTAAAAATGAATATAAAGGCCCTTGCCTTACAATTACAGAAATTTAACCTGAAAATGCTTCATAATGTAATAAGAAAAGTCCTCAAAACTAAAAATAATTATTATGAATAATACGTAACTTACACAAATGCCTTAGTCAGTGGGTGAGGGGAAGGAGCAATGATCCTATACATTTTGAATAGTTGTCCGAAAACGTGTTCACCCCTGGAAGTCGCAATTTTTTCTCCCTCTGCATGCTCTAGTAAGCCTGAAGCGAGGCTCTGGCGTCATTATGCCAGACACTTCCACACTAGTCTCAACCAATCAAATGAAAGCAATGGAGAGTCAGTTAGAATGTGGATAAGAGGAGGAAGAAAGGAAACAGAAATGTGGCACAAAGCAACAGTTAAGTCCATGCAAAGACAACGTAATAAGGAGTGGAATTATGGTATGTTTTCCCTAACTGATCGGGAAATGAAAAACAATACCATTATCGGCAATTAATGCCAAAAAGGCGAGATACTCGTTTCTGCATGGTTTTAAATGAGATCTGATGACGCCGATACATGTCCTTGTTAACACGTCTCCGCGCACTTCGTTAATGGACTGGTTTAGGTGTTTCTGACCTTCGGAACCAACTGCGCGAAAATGCTGCATAGTTCATATTCTACAAGTCGACATGGATCACGAGGATAGTAATGGGTAATTCTCTGAGAAATATGAACAATATGTGGATGTAACTGTTTCCTAAGCAAATTATACCGAATTGAATGGTTATCTACACAGAGGAGTTTCAGAAACCTTTAACCTAGGATCTTAAGGTAGAATTTCATACGTATTACACAAGTAGTTTCCCTATATATATATATATATATATATATATATATATTATCAGACCGAAAAAAGCTCTCATCAGTGCCCATAGTCGAACCAGGAATCTGCTTAACCTGACAGCTTGACCACTGTGCTGTCTGAGAAATATGAAAAATGGAAAATTACAAATAAAAATTTAACTGGAACACAACTGAAAATATATTTCTTTCGTTATTTTGTTACATAGTTTATTAAATCAATTACAACAGCTGAAATCGTGATCGGAAACTGAATGGTAAAATATGAATCAGAAAAAAGAAGCTATTTTCAATTAGCAAGATTTTTTTTGTTCGTACTATTAGTTTCCATTTCTATTAGCATGTCGCTAATTTTACAAGCACTAACTAGATTGCGGAATAATCAAATTGCCCATTGGGCACGGATGAGATACGACGCCATTTAAACCGGAAAGCAGAACGGAATCACACAAGAGCCAGCACCGGGTACAACTTTTGTTAGAAAATGGAGAAGTCGGGAGCTAAGTAGGACATAAAAGCAAATTCATAGAATTGCTCTATATAATCCTTGGTTTAATTTAACTAATTGAATGCTTCTATACCGATATGCTGGTTAAATTTAATTGGGATGCTTTAGTTAAATTAATGACGCGCACATATCGTTTCGCTATGTAATATTGAAAATTGCGTGTCGGCAGTTCTTTGAAATGCGATTATTGCACATGATTAATTTACGATATTTGTGCATAGAAAACGAGCTTAAGGTAGACTTATGTACCCAAACGGTACTTTGAATGCTGTAAGCTTTTAAATCTAAATGTTATTTTTTTAGACCGCGAAGTAGATGGATAGTTGACGCTCGCTGCTCTGCGACGCGAAACAATAGAAAACAGTTGAAACTGTAACTAGCTGGTTAAGTTATTGAAACTACAACAGCAAGAGAAAATGTTACGAAATACAAAACTAGAAGACAACCCTGTCACGACTGGGGATAAGTTAATTGAAGTATATCACATACTTTTACAGCATCCGTGCAAAGTAAGCACTGATCACAAGGAGGGAACAATATATTAGGTGCTTTATACTAGTGAACCATTCTTTAAACTTTTGGTTTTAGAAGTGTCAAGAGTTATTTTTGACTTCCTTCCGCAGCTGAGCGCAGTGCGCGCTGGGACAAGGTCACGCCAATCGCCTGTCATGCAAAGAAGAACTGAATTTTGATTTATTCTCAGCAATAAGCAATAATGTATAAAATTTCTGCAAAAAAGACCATTTTGAACTGTATTGTTGTTGTGTTCTAACACCCGCTATGTATTTACGTTATAAATAATGGTCATATACTTAAAAAAAGTTGACCTTTTGATTTCGGGGTGACTTTTTCTAAAAGAATACTGAAACGATTCGTAAAATTTTTATATAATCCAAATCATGAACATTATAACAGAGCGAAATTAAAACACGAAGGGCTTTCAAGTGAAGGAAGAACAGCCCAAATCATTGCAAGTTGTTTAGAGAATTGACTAATAAACTTGAAACAAATTGAGCATGAAAATTTCTTAAAAAATATTTTGCCAGGGAAAAAATAAAAATGATTAGAATAACTTTTATAAATATGCATGTAGGTGCTAGGGCAAATATGAAGCATTAACGCCGTATTTTAGTAACAATCAAATCATCTTAGGGGGTAAGTAACAGGTGGACTTATTAAATATTAGTTTTATATCTTCTTTAAATCTTATGGAATGAAGAAGGAAATGATGAAATGAAGGAAACCCACCCGATGGTTTAGCAATTAGAGAGAGCTCTAAGCTAAAAAAGTACAATATTCTGAAAGACTAAAAATGCATAACATCAGAAATCGCGTGGTGCGGATAGGATACCATCAAAAAAATTTAAAGCTAGGAGGTAAGGCCATGATCACGTACTTAAAGTAAATATATAATGTAACCATAAATAATTCGGCTCTTCGAAATGATTGACAAAATTCTATCATTGTAACAACCCATAAAGGTGCAGACCAAAGTGACGTAAATAATTATAGGCCCGTGAGTTTAACTCCAATTGTTTGCAAGATAATGGAACACTTAATTGCTCTATACCCCCGGCACAACTTGAAGCACAGTAGGTGGTTTTCTTGAGCGAGAGCCAGATACTTCCTTATTCCTGGAGCTAGTCGATGAAATTGAATAGATTGTAATGATGTCTTTGACCTGGTTCCCCATGCTATCTTACTGTCAAAATTATCGCAACAAAGGTAAAGTATATATACCTATCATTTAACATACAGAGGAGGAAATTATTCTTGGATGTCACATTGATGGAAAAATCTTCCGCCAAGAAAAGCATTGCAACATATCTTTGGAAATATATTTACACGAATAGCTGAGGTGGGAGGATCAAACGAACTATGTAATGCGAAAAGCATGGAAGGTTTTGTTAGCAGAGTGCTTAAAAAGCAAAGCGCGGTATCCAAAGGGTTGGCGTACAATTCCCTTGTTCGTTCGATAATGGAAAATGGAGCATCTTGCTGGGATCTCTATAGGAAAAGCCAAATTGACTCTTTTGAGGGGGTGCAGAGAACGGCAGTCACATTCATGAAAGGAGTAGAGGGCGATAAGGGCGAATATACAAAATAAGGCGTGTAAAATCAGAGGACATGGCAGGATCTAGTACTTGAACTTAACATATCCCTATATTATTCAAGAGAAGATCAAGTCTTTGAGAGGTGTCCTCTAACAATTAAGTTTTTAAGAGAAACTTGGATAAATAGTATAATTCTTACATTAACTTTTGAAGTTGATATTTATTATATTTAATTATTCTGATATGGTTTTGAAATGTGTTTAATTAGATTAAAACATATTGCATTATGTTGTTTGTAATTAATTAGCTTACAAACTGTGTTTTAATTAGATTGAACTGATTGAACTGATTGAACTGATTTTAATTAAGTAGACATGTATTTTATTAGGTTGACATGCATTAAAATTAAAATATGTATAATTAGGTTGATATATCTTTACTTAACTTGAAATACATTTAGTCACAATGAATTGTATTTAATTAGAGTGAAATGTAATTATTAGGTCGACATTGTAAACTTAAGATGACCTGTATTTAATCAGATTTGCAGCATTTAATTAAGTAATCATGTGCTTAATTAGGCTGATATATATTTAATTAGGTTGACATATATTCAAGTACGTTGTCATGTATTTAATTAGGTTGACATGCATTATTTGGGTTGAACTGTTTTTAATTACGTTGATTAGTATATAATTAGATTTATGCACATATTTAGGTTGTTATGTATTTAATTACGCCGCCATTTATTTACTTTAGTAGGCATATATTTAATTGGATTGAAATGTATTTTTTGTTTTATTAGGTAAATTAGGTTGACATATCTATAATTGGACTGAAATGTATTTAATAATGTTGACATGCATAACTGTAAACAAAAGCTGTATATTTGGTAATTTCACTATTTCTATTTTGTCACCAGGAAAGCGCAATTACAGAAGGAATAAATGCATACGTACATAAGTAAATGCGAAATTTCATCAGATAATGGTACAAGGATATGAGGTTGTAAAAAACTATAACCATAATGTACATCTGTGTCAGTTTTCGAGATGAAATTCTCCCATCCATTTCTATGTGCTTTTCTGCTGTTTTTCTCTTATGTTCTATTAAACTTTTATAAATCATTATTTGGTTGAACTAGCAGGCTTATTCTTCTCATTTTTATGATACGTTTTTTCTTTGTTTTCCGCAATTAATTTTTGTCCCATGCTTCAGTGGCCACTTTATTTATCACACCCTTAATTTGTTTCCATTCTTCTTCAGCAATGTTTAATGATCTCACTTCTTGCAAGAAAAATAAAAATATTCACATTCTACTTTAAGGTAATTGACTTTCAATTCTGCGTTGTTTTTCAACGTTACTGTTCATACTTCACCAAAGATCTCATACGTTCTCCAGACCAAAATACAAACTATACCTATAGGGTAATGCTCAAAATTTCACCTACTGAGTAATCATGTTGCCTGAATCTATATGACAAGAAAGAGGTGGTAGTTAGTTGGATTATTAAGGGCGCTCTGTAACATCTCAGGTTATCACCGCCACAGATGGCCGAGATCGTTAAGGCGCGGACTCATGAGCGGGAGGTTTGGGGTTCGAATCCCTCCAGGACCGTCCTCCTTGACTGACGTTTTTCATATGTTGCCCTCAGTCCTCATAAATGCAAATGCCGGGGAGGTACGCTAACTTAGGCCTGAAACGATTCCTTCCTTAAAAATAAATTCTTTCCCAATATATCATTTCATCTCATGTATCATCAGTGTCCATCGCCTGTGGTGCCTTGTAGCATAAACGGGCGTTAAACAATATTCATTCATTTCTTTCATCACAGGTTATCAGCGTCCTATTCAAATCAGTGCGTGAAACGGCCGATAAATTTTGCTCAGAGATCTCTTCTTTCAAGCTTGAGGTTATTTTACGTGCTTTAAATCAACGACAAGGGACCTACGGCTTTACTTCCCTTACGAAAAAAAATATTTCGACCCTGGCCGGGATTGAACCAGGGGCTTGGCCTGCAAGGGAAGAATGGTTATCATTAGATCACCAGGACCGACAGAAAGAGGTGAAATCATCATAGGGATACGTGGATTTAGTTTAGCAGCGCAGAGATATCTCTCCAAACCAAACATGGCAGTACTTTTCACAAACTTTTCTCCTCAATATCTAACTTTCCGATAGCAATAACCCCTGAAAGGTTACTATCGAAAAATGTTTGAGAGCACATAATTTTTGTGGTTCTATACTCAAATGTAAGGGTAAACATCGAATGGTGCTACACAACCCTTTATGCCGCTCTGGATCGGTACACGCAACGAGAGTTTAAATCAAATCTGAAAGGCCATGAATATAAATTCCACAGTTCAGGAAATCCTTCTTAAAACACGCGCTCATAAAATATATCGCCCCAGTCATAATTTAAAGCTGTGTATAATTGTTTTTATATGGGAAACGCATGCTTCATGCGCACTCGTAAACATGCTAACAGAAATAACCAGCTCATCAAAGTTGTACGGTTGGAAATGGGCAGTTGTTCATGAAGTAAAGGGGGATAACAATGCATTTCAAACTTTATAATGTGAATTGACATTTATCCTTTTATTGTATTTAATGGGTGCTCGGGCAATGTTAAACAATCTATTTTGTTATTTCGCTATCTTATTTAATACTTTCTATGGATGTATATAAAATAAATAAATAGTCTAATTATGATCTATTATCTTTCAATAAAGAAAAGCTTAAAATAACATTTTACTTAACGAGTTGCTGATTTGTAGCAGCGATTTTCATCACCCGAGTTCCTCGTTTCATATTTGGCGTTAATGATGAAAGAACTAATTTATTTGGGGATAATGTTTTAATTATGCAAAATTCCATATAATTAAATTCGAATAACTTTTTATTATGCATATGTGTTCTTATGGATTTGAATGTGTACTTAAAAACTGAAAAAGAGACGAATTTTACAAATAAATAAGTTAATATGTTTGCAAACAAATTTAAACGAAACTGTTAAAAGTGCAGCTTAGAAATTTCAGGTGAAAAAAAATAAGGTGATATTCGGGAGAAAATATAAATTAAGTAAGAATAATATGGCATGTAACATTATATACTAGAGATTCATTTGAATAAATATAGAATCAATAAGTTTAATAAAATATGCGGAACAATAAAGATAAAATAAAGAAAGAAAACAAGAGAAATAGAGACTTTATAAAGCTTTGCCTCTATCTATTTTACAAAGCGTGATCAATTGACCTTCCAGATATTCGTTACTTGCTCATCTGGTAGAGTGGGGAAAGAGGCATACATATAGATCACCATAACCCGGTAGGAGTTGCAGTTGGCCTGCCTCTTTGACTATGAAAACAACACGGTGGCGATTCCGAACCGTCAAGATAGAATTGAAATGCTGTGAATCAGTTTTTCACAGCAGAGATCTGTCAGCCTAGTGAAATTAATCGTCGTATGGTGAGAAATGACAGCGAAGGATTGGACAGGTTTCGCACAGGATATCAGCAAACGGCCAACCTTCCAGAAGAAATGGTTGTATCGAAAAGTCTGTTGGCAATGCTAAGTGAGAGGCATAACGAACAGCGCATGGGCTTGTGTCTGCAACAATATTTGTGCAGCTACGAAGAAGATGGAACGATTTCCTTCTGCACATAGTGGCTCTATAGCCCTGGTCTATGTCATTGCGACATTATTTGTTTGAATTCCTAAAGACTTTTCTGAAGGACAAATGCTTCCACAATGATCATGAAAACAAGGCTGCGCGGGGAACTGGATAAGGCAGCAACCCCAGTCTTTCTTTTAGAACGGTGAACGCTTGGTGAAGCAATAGGTTGCCTTTTTATATGATAGAATTATAGTAGTTTCCATATTCAGGGAACAGAAAGTCTGCTTCAAGGACAAAACTTTATGATAGGACTTTAATTCTTGCAGAAGACATGCACAAAATTATATAGCATGCATATGAACACACAAGAAAAATGTTTCAGTTTAATTCAAGGAAAGGTTACCTGAAGCCTGAAATGATGAATTATGAAATTTGAATGATAGAAGAAAGTTAGGTTTCTCTATCTATCAAATCCAAAATATCCTACAAGAAGCGGGCTAGGGATTAGTATGGTACGAGGGAGAAAGATTGGGTAAAGGGTTTTGGAAAGAGATAACAAGGAGAATTGAGGACATTAAAAAAAAAACAGGAAATATGGGCATATCTTATAACACCAAAAATCTCTGAAATTATATAGTACCCTAAAAATGTGTGGGGAAGAGAAAGATATATTAAAATTCATGATAAGGTAGGAAGGGAAGGGTTGGCATGATTTAAAACAGGAATAAAATGTTTAAATGGATTCAAAATGGATACACTAAGGGGATATGTTCTATGTGTAAAGAAACAGATAGTACTTGGCATTGTATACTAGAACGTAAGCAACCTCAGTTTTGAAAGGAATAATTCTTATTACGAGGTTGAGAAAAATTGCTAAATGAAATAAGAGGAAGAAGAATTTTAAATTTAAAATAAAATGAAAACATTAAGGGACTGGGAAAATATATAATTGGTTATGACTGTAAAATACTTAGGAAAGGTGCTTGAGAAATGGTATAGAATTATCAGATAGGGAAAGAAGGATGAAATGAGTAGGGGAAGGAATGGGACTAGTTATTTAGCATTAGTTAAACAGGATCCTTATACACCAAGAACCAGGGTGTAAGTGTGTACAAGGACCTAAGAAATAAGCAACTCTGAAGGATAGAAATTTGGCCGAATGGGTTTGATTAAAAAAGAAGGGAATTTTAGTATTGTAGGAATTATAACTTAATATTGCATTGAATGTATCAGTTATTTTTAAAGAGCCCGGTCCCCTGGATATTCCAGTAGGTAGCTGCTGATGAACCGGGGACTGGGGGGCTCAGCAACAAATTGAAATAAATTTTTATTGGAGTTAATGCCTTCTGGGATTGCCGAGGGCACTGTTCCTAATTGTTATATTTAAAATTGATGTTTTTGTGTTTATTTTGTATGTTGTTTCATGAAAAATAAATACTACTAAATACTACTATGTATCAAACCTAATTTGCCGCAGTTTTCACTTTCGTCAACGCTTCTGAAGGAAGGGGAATAGGGCTTGCACAAGATTCCGAAAATTTGGATAACATATAAGAATAGCATAAAATAAGACGCACATGGCTTTGTTATACATCATAACGGAACATACGAAAAAAATTCAATTACCGATGACTAACAGACTGAATGAATGAATATTGTTAACGCCCGTTTTTGCTACAGAGACACCACAGGCGATGGGCACTGACGATACATGAGATGAAATGATATATTGGGAAAGGATTTATTTTTAAGGAAGGAAACGTTCCTCGCCTAAGTTTAGGGTACCTCCCCGCCATTTGCCATTAATGAGGACTGAGAAAAACCAGGAAAAAGCCTCAGTCAGGGAGAACGGTCCTGGCGGGATTCGAACCCCAGACCTTCCGCTCACGTGTCCGCGCCTTAACGATTCCGGCCACCCGTTACGGTACTAACAGACTGAGCATCCAAATATTACAGAACTGAGGCATGATATCTCTCTACGGATGCAGTAAAAGAATCAGATGCAAAACCTTCTTCAAATATTATGAAGTTAGGCAAATACTTCAGAAAGACTAAGTAAATATTTTCGATGTAACTCATATAAAATATGTATAAACATACCGAATCCAAAGATAAGAAATAAGCTGAAAAGAGGATGACTTTGGAGGTGTGAAAATATAAAACAAATAAATAAATGTCTGGTTGCATTAAGGCGTGAAATTTGATTATTATGCAGATAGTTACAAATAAAGAAAAATGGAAAAGCACATTTACAATTCCTCTACATCACTTCATTTTAACCAGGAATGCAGGGGGATTTGATGTTTAGTTCCTGTTTCTATTCTGTTACCTATAAACTCATGATTTCTCGAACATAAACGGGCAAAGTATGTCAAGAGGAAGGATATTTGGGCAGTTATAGAGGATCCGTGCAAACGACTATCTTATTATTACGGTTTAATGTAACATACTTGCATACTGACACATATATTAGTACTGATATCACAAAAACTGAACGTTTAAATTAGTGGTCTTTACTCACAATCCTTGTGTTCTATGTCTCGACTACTAAACATAGGAATTTCAACTCCGCTTCCTTTTCCCGTGTACTTGAAAGTAAGAGCCTGAAGATCTCTCGTCTACTACGAATTTATTTGTGAAAATGGTTAAAGTTGACTGTAGAACAACATATTTTTAAGTATAAACTTTATTTTTGAATAGTAATCAACTCGTCGAGTACCAGCGAAATTTATTCAGAGGTTTCCCGATCAATTTCAAACTTCCATAACTGAAATTTTATACTAATTAGGAACTAAATTACGTAGGTTTAAAATAGGAAAACTAGATGAAATTAGCGCAAATCTTGAATGTTCACTAACAAAATTGCTCCCAAGGTTGACACATTTTCTTTGCACATAAAGCTACACTCAAACCGTCTAGGTTTACAAGAATTTATTTCTTTATAAATAGGCGATCGAATAGCATGACTGTATATGGCAAAGTTATATACGCATTTTAAAGGCCACTGTGTGTCATATCAAAGATAATTTTTACAAGGAAAAACTGCTGTTTTCCAACTTTGCACTAAAAGAAACAAATAATATTATCATTAAAAGAAGAGGATTGAAATACCAACACATGGCGAATAATAATTATTGATTACATTGATAATAATAACATGTAAATCAGCTATACAATACTTACAAAACGAAAGAAAAGAGTTGAAAGAAATCTAGCATCTTGGTATCCAAGGACAAAATAAATAAATAAAATAAAAAAAAACTCTTTTCAAAGTGTTAAACAAGTGGAGACATAGCGTGACCAATATGGGTCCTTTTACATACACTGTAACGCATGAGCTTACTCTGCAGAAATTTCGGGAAATTGCTACGATGTTGGAAGATAGTGAAGTTCTCTCGCTGCCCAATATGATTTGTTGCTTGTTTTTCATGTGGATTGTGCGATGTTAGATGCTAACCAACTTGCTTTACAACCTAGGGTCGTTATTGATTTTATCATGCGGAAAAATGCTGACGTCAGCCGGAAGTTGAGCAACATCCGCTGGACCTACGTACTAATCTCAAAGCTTTGCCATTTCGTAATAATGCCGCAGAACTGCAAAGGCCTTAGACGCAGCTGGAGTCCCTCCCCTCATTTTTATTATGTCGCCTGAAGCATGTCTTTGTCTTTGGGGAGATATTACTGGCACACAACAATGTTAATAATTCGCAGGAAACATATTGGCAAAGATTTATATTTACATTCTGGCAACAGAAAAAAAAAAGCTTAGCGCCGTATTTAATCCGTGAGTTGTACTGAGAAAAGAAAAATATCGACGCGATCTTGTGATGGACTTTCAATAATTTTCTAAGAAAATGTAATAAACAGTGAATTAAATACAGTGTGTCCGATAAACTCATTACAAAATAAATGTGAATATCTCCTCACTCAGTTAGAAATATGATTTTCATCTTATCATATGTAGAAACTCTCCAATTTTATAATAACGAAATAGTACATCTGCGCGTGGTATGAAAACATATGGAGATTTGTGAAATGGCATAATGAACTGTAGAAAACAGGTTGTTTTAAGAAAGAAGGGAAACGGAAAAAAAAGTGTCTACCAAAAAGAAATATGAATATGGCGATGCACTTTACCAGACGTGTGACAGGTGGCTTCATCTGAGAATGCGACATGATTGAGGAATCCATAGTCAACATCAATGTGAGATAAAATGAACTCGTCTGGGTTTATCATTTGACTGCACAAATTGGATTTTGTGTGCTGTTAAGTCGCAATCTTTTTTTTTTAATAGTGTTTAACGCCTGTTTTTACTACTGAGGCACCACAGGCGGTGAACACTGGTGATATATGAAATGAAATGATATATTGGGAAATGATTTTTAAGGAAGGAAACGTTCCAGGCCTAAGTTTAGGGTAATTACCCGGCATTTGCCAGCTATGAGGACTGAGGAAAACCTGTTCAAACCTCAGTCAAGGAGGATGGTCCTGGCGGGATTCGAACTCCAGACCTCCCACTTACGAGTCCGTGCCTTAATGACCTCGGCCACCCGTGGCATTCGTGAACAGTGGACTTTGCAATACTCAGATCTGAATTGGTGCGTTGCATTGATTTCTGCGGGCTGCGTTGAAATGCTTGCCTAATATTTTCAACTTTAGCTGTAGACACTGTTTTTTGCCGCGTCTCTTCTTTCTTAACACAGAATCGTCTAACAGCTGATTAAGTAATATCGCAATGGTATGAGGCCCTGAAACATTTGCACCATATTCCTTGCCCGAATCTTTTTTGCTCTGCAATTGGAAACTCTCATTCCACTAACCAACAACTTTTCACTTTCTATTGAACTGCGAATTCCGAAATTTTAACTCTTGGTTGTCATACCACGCGCAGGTACACTAGTGTCATAATTTTCATTTTTACAAAACTTGAAGAGTTTCTACACAAGACGAGGTTAAAATCATATTTCTAACTTAACTGAGTGAGGAGATGTTCGAATTTATTATTTTTACTGATTCTACCGGACGCACTATATAGTGCATTGTTTTTGGTTTCATGTAATGGAGATATTCAATAAAGTACGAACAGGGCATTATTGGCAAACGCCATGTTTATTGCCATGTACGGATATAATAGTTACCGTGGTGTAACAAAGCACAACTTCCTTGGAATATTTATGGAATAAAATCAAATAACAGCTTGCTTACCTATTTACTTATTTAGTTTTATGAACTGACGCAACATACTTTTCTTATCGGGAAAGGTACTTCATGAACAATATTAAGCATTTCAGCGCTAAAAGTGAAACCAAACCTCGCCCGAGGAAAATGTTACATTTTATTCAAAGAGATGCATAATACATATTAAAAATAAAATGACATCATTAATGTACCTCGTAACTACAATTTTACTTGAGCAAAGTAAATAACGCTATACCAAAACTATAACACATAGTCCTAAAAACTCATAAATTTGTTTCTGCTTTCATATAAGGTTTGCGTTTAAAATATACAGGCACTTTAAATACTGCGTTTAAAATATACAGGCAGATCCTTTGAAGTACGAATCAATGACATTAAATATGTATAATATAACTGCAAGCGCGGGGCTCAATGCCTTACGCAAGTATCTCAGAGAGGCTATGATGCAAAAACAGATTATATACTTTCCTTGAAATTTTGTGAAATATAAGCAAGTTAAAACCTTCCTATTTATTTACAATATTTTTAAATTGACACAAAATATAACAAATTCTAAAAGAAACATATTAAACATGCACGCCATATTTAAAGTTCAAAGAATCAAATTAGACCCTTAATTCTCGAATTATGTACCAGTTCTTGTCCCTTTGCTGATAATTTCATTACTGTGGACCCAAAAAATCTGAGGTCATTTGAGGCGTTTGTGTATGGCCACAATGCTGCATGGACATAAAAGGCTACAGTTAATACCGTGGTTCTAATTTGCCACATATTGGCATCGGTTCTCGCCACTTGCAAATCTTAAAATCAAGTACTTCGTGTGTTAGGGCAAATATTTTGATTTTGGGGCTCTACATCTAGTTAAGATGTAGTGCAACATTTTTTGAGCATACAGAACTAAAATTCAAATTTCTACTCTGAATGGCAGGCGTGCTATGTCTTGTTATTTTGACTTATCTTATTAGATAATTTTAAAGAAATACATTATGATAAAAAGGTTTATGAACATCTGTATTATAAACATATAACACAAAGAATCTTGTTTTATAAGACGTTGAATAATTCTTAATAATTAATACAGAGGGTGCCAAAAATGTATACACACTTCAAGCAAAGAAAAAACTGTGTTAACATAACAAAACTGAACTCGCACAAACAGAAAATGATGAACACTAATCATCTTAGACTTTTGCAGTTAAGTGAGTCACGTTTGTTTACAGAACATCATACGATAATCTTGGCTTCATTTGTTCATTGTTCATTTACCTGTCATGTAGCAACGCTATCATGAAGATGTGAGTCACACCTGTTTACAGAACATCATACCACACATTACCGTTGTTTTTGGGTTCAACTTTGAAATAATTTAAATATATATCTACTGTGAAAGTCTGTATACATTTTTGACATCCCAGTATATTTACCCAGTTTATAGTCTTAGTTCTTAGAAGAAATTTCAATGCATTACTAGCAGAACAGTCGATGTTGCTATTATGATAACTTTATTATTTTGGCCTCAGCAATAAACGAAATGATTTGTTAAATCACAAATGGGATTGATAGTCCGTCCCATTTCTTATTGCGTTTTGTGCGGTAAGCCCGTAAAATAAATTTGCAATATCCTATTTAAACTTACATATTACTATTTAAAATTTATGTCCCTTAGCAACAGCGGAAGTAAAAAACCAGTGAATACAGTAGCAAAGTACAGAAAATTGTGTAGAGTGTTTATAATGTATATATTTGAAGAAAACTGCAGATTCTTTTAAGTGTCAAGCACTATCGCCGAAAAGTATACAGTAATCCTTAATTGCACTAGGGACACGATTTGTACATCCTAGACTATAATGACTATTTCTTCAAGTTTGATATATGGAAACCAAACGCTTCCTTTAAAAATACCCTATCAGATCTCAGATGTTATTTAAATAGATTAGCGGCTATGGCGCAAGTAATATTATGTACGATGTATACTAGGCTTTGTTTCTTACATTTTGTAGAATATTCAAAAGGTACAGTTTAAAACATAATTATTACGCTTGATAATGTTTGCACTTGGTGAATTCCCTAATCCCTTAACTATTTAATTATGTTTGTAAGGTACAACTTTATTAACTGAAGCCCCTAGTTGGGATGGTAGCGCCGGAGCATAAGTTTGAATTGAAAAGAAGTGAAAATATTAAGAAATAAATATACTGATAATATGTTATTAATTATTTAAAAAATATTATGAGTAAAACTATGTAGTTTCGCTTTCATGTTTAGTTTAGTACTGCAGTTATTTGAAACAAAGTAGCGGTGTGTTAATATTGGTTGATGTAGTTGTGACTTTATTTCTGTGCTCAGCGTGGGTAAAATTGAGAGAATGTCAGTATCGCAACTATCTCCAGATAAATGTTCTAATATTTGTGGTAAATTCACATCAAAATTTCAAAGTAAAATTGTATTAATTACAAAAATAGCTCTCTTTCATTATTTTTTTTGCAAAATTGGCGATTAAGATAAAAAGTGGGCCCCAAACATTGTTGCATTACTTTTACAACCAATTTGCGAACGTGGTTGTATGACAAGTTAAACTATTTACGATTCGCCGTAACTATTATTTGGCGGGAACAACAAAAGCACATGAATGACTGTAATTTATGTACGGTAAAAGTGTTAGGTTTGACTAAAAACGAAAATTCCCAAATGTACCATCAGCAATTACACCAGTCTCTCATAGAGAAACTATACCCAAAATCATAGGTAACAGTAACAGCGGTATTGATTCAAATAAGCCCTTAAGTACATGTAATTCACCTTACGAATTCTCCACTAGAAGTCTTGGGTTGAGGAATGTGTTAGCTGAAAATACTAAAATTACAGTCTATAGGAAATGGCATGATTTATTTTCCAATTTTATATATACAAAGTTAGGCACCAGACAACAAGCATTTTAGTACCTATGAAAATGTGTTTTATTCCTTTTATTGTTAACGTTTTAATCTGTTCATATAAGTTCATTTGATCAAGTACTTTTCATTGTCCTAAAAATAGCCAATTTCAATTGACATTTAAACTGCCAATTAAACATTACATTATTTGATTTTTCTTGGATATGTTTTTAATTAGGCCCAATAGAAAAACACCAAAGTCGTTTTTGGAATTAGTGCATCAGTTTCAAAAGAAGCAGTTATTTGTACCTTGGAGATATGGCATTTTTTCCTGTTGTTGTCAATTTAAAATACCACAGTGACACAAATGACAGCGATTATGATGGTGGTGGGGGTGGTAGTTTAGGCGACGATGACAAACAAATATTATTTGCTTTGCCCCTGGAATAGAATTTTTAATGTAGAGTTGTATTAAATCTAGTAAAAATAATGTTTTGACTGATATATGTAGCAACACACTTTTACGCATGCTGATGCAGAGTGGGATGTAATATGTCTGAAGCACATCATTGGCGCGTGCAAAGCGTCAAGAAATTTGCACTATACATGTATGCATTTCTAGACCTATGGTAGGGACTGGAGATAACTTGCAACTTTGATGCAGAAGATAACTTTCCAAGACTAAGAGAACTATTTCTGTCAGATAGTATTGTAAAAAGCAACTGTGATACTTCTCTTTGTTGTGGACCTAATTATGATGCGTGTTTAGCATTTAAAATTAATTGTGCTAGATTATTATTATTATTATTAAGTAATTAATAATAATAATAATAATAATAATAATAATAATAATAATTACTTGAATATTTAAGTTGATTATTATTTTGATACAATAAACTCTCATTAACAAAACAGAATTTTCCGAATAGGTTGTCTTCCTTTACTGCTTACCAAAGAAAAACACTAGCAGCGATTAGATGTATGTAACAAAATGTTCATATATCACGCTTCATCCGCCCAAAAACCTAAAACCATTAGACATCTAGTGATAAATCAACAGCGGCACGATCATGTTGAAAATACGATGAGTGAAAAAAGCCTAGAGTTACCATTTTTTTTATCGCGTACAGCAAAGAAACATTATTTCAGTGAAAACGGCTCGGTCCTGATTGGTGGAAAAAAACAGAAGTTTCATAGAGCATGCTTCTGTACACAGGGACGAGCAGACTGCGTCAGTTCGCCAATCGCCTAGTATATCGATGGGTTTGTATGTATATTTTCGTTGTTATAAGGACGATATTAGCATGTACGGCCGTAAGGCCCATGCGACAATTGTACTTACATGTGTGTATTTTAAAACTGCTACAATAAATTCCATTACTACTACATAAGAAATGAAGTTGATTTGTAAAGATAAATTGCTAGGACGAATAACAATTGACAGACTTGCAGACGTGTTACACATTTCTAAAAATGGCTTCCAACACGGCTCCAGGACTGGCCGAAGCGTTGGGCAAAGCGCATCCAACTAAACGGAGAATATTTTGAAAAAAATCACACAATCTGTATGAGCTCAAAAAATTCCGTGCATAAAAAATTTTCTCAGCATTTTTTGACTGACCCTTATATATTACATCTACATGATGTAATATATGCTTTAAATGCCTTGACAAAGCTTTTCCGTTACTTATAATAGTCGAATACTTAGGAACTATCCTAATTTAATGAACATATTGCCTCCAGGAGCATCATCGTGATTGATTGGGAATATTTTAATAAATAAAACTTAAATATAATCCTTAGGATTCTTACCTATTATTCAATTTGTTGTGGTACAAAAACTGAATACACCTCTGCTAATGAACAAAATTTGTGAAGTTGCCACGGAAAAGTCATATCAAATCCCCGTTTTCTCAACTAGATCGTGATAGCCACTTTAACTTCTTTATAGCATACATATAGATGTTATCACGTTTCGGAAGAAGATGGAAAGCATGAACTCTGTGGCGAATGCTGTAGGTGGCAAGATTAATCGCATTGGATGCTGTGATGGCAATTAAATGTCTTGCATGGAATTACATTTTCCATTTATTGGTGTCTTCAACCCCGAATTATCAAAATGTAACGATCTAAAGAGAATGTTGTCCTATATTTCAATTGATTTTGGTTTATTTGTAGATGCTCTTTAACATCTGAGATCATCAACTTGCCATTCAATTCAGGGCGATAAATTTTGCTTAGAGCCTCTTCTTTCAGGCTTGAGGTTCTTTTGCTTGCCGTGAATCTACGTTGGAACCACGAAGAAAGCCATGCTTAGGATTTTTACGCCCGAAAAAATCCATCGACCATGGCAGGGACTGAACCCACGAACTTGGGTCTACGAGGTAAGTGTGGTTACCACTAGACCACTAAAACCGATTGTTTGAAGAAAGCAATCTGAGTAGTGATATCTGCTTCTCCAAAAGCTATTGTCAGGGTAGTTTTCTGACTGAAGAGTGTGATTTTAAATAGTTTTTTTTCCCTAAGCCTATGAATATATGTCTATGGTTCATAATAATGAACTATTATATATATAATAAATTTCATCTCCTATTACCGTGTATAGAAATGAAAAGTAATTGATTCTAAGAATTGTTTCTGCATGGCACTTCTATTATTCCAATAGAGTGTAATGCTAATAAATGCATTCCATTTCATTCAATCTGGTATAATAACATTTCTTAAAGAACTATGAGAATGCTGAGTTCTGCAGTGGGCTATAACTCTCTGACATTGCACAATGGCCTAAAAGTCGGCGCAGTAGTGTAATAGACACAGATGATGTTAAAGAATTGAATCGTAGATTCGTAGGAATGTTCAGGGGTCATAGTCGAGCTTTTATTTACTTATTTATTTTAAGATAGGGATGTCGTAGTTTGCAAGTTCAAAATTTCTCAGTGGATTACGGCTGTACTCAACTTCCGCGTTGTGCTAAATTGCTACTGCTATCACGCTAACCTTCACTGGCGATCTGTGGCGCAATGAATACAGCTTACAAAATTATGACTTATATCAAAAATTGAAACATCGGCTTTGCCCTTGTGATTGTCTGTCACTGTCTACCATATTCAAACATGCAAGTACAATTCTACCTTTTTGGTAAAACTGAGTCTACTAGTTTATAATCATGTGAATTATCATACAGTGTTAGTTTTGTTGAATGTGTAACAAGTACCGAGTATGTAATAAAAGTAATTTACAACATTAAGACTATCAAATTTATTTCAACTAAATTTGATTTTGGGATGAGACTCTCTTAGGGCCTTCTTAGAAAAAAAGAATTAGCATAAAATGTTTATAGAACAGCTAGTGCTCAAAAATGCTTTAAGTTTCTATTTTCTTCTTCTTAGGCCCTTCCACTTGTCAGAGGTTGCTCCTTCCGGGTCCTTACGGACCATACGAGTTATTTGAAAAGTTTAATTACACTCAGCTTCACCAGGTGTCAGAAGGTCACGATATTGCCAACCTCTTCAAGTACCATCTAGTGTAATGTAAGGTATTATTTGTATGTGAAATTTTCTATTATCAGTTATGGAGCTCTTTAATGTGTAGTAAATCTGTGATACGGACCCATGACTTGAAGACCTATCCGGAGGATTTGCGTTCGAAATTTTTACATCCTGAAAAACCTATCGACCTCGGCCGAGTTTAAACCCGCAAAAATTGAGTCCGGGGGAGACAGCGATACTCATATACCACAAAAATTTAGATAAAGGAAACAAAAAAAGAGCACTACTTAAAAATGCTAACATGTCGAAGTTTTTGAATTTTAGTTAATGGTGGTATCAGAGCTTCACAAACAAGTCATGATCAATTGAAAATTTATAATAATTGTATTATTCAGTGTAGATTTTGTACATTTTGCTTAGAATTTATCTGTACAGTTCCAAAGCATTACTTTCGCGTTTCACACAAGACTTCTGCAGTTTTCTAATGATGAAAAAGTCGGTTCTGGTGGACCAGTGGTAACCATACTTGCCTATAGGTCAATGGTTTAAATCACGTCAGAGCTGATGTATTTTTAGAGCGTAAAATCTTATTTACAGCTTCTTTAGGAAGGAAAGTAAATTCGTTAGACCAGTGTCGTAGATTTACGGCAGGTAAAAGAACCTCAAGCCTGAAAGAATAGACTTCTGAGCAAAATTTACGGACTGTTTTTCTTCCTAATTTCAATGGAACGCTAATGATAAAATATGCTATCAAACCTAATAATAATGTTGAAAATGTATATTTACTGAATATTTTATAAATTTGCTTCAAATTAAAGTTAAGCAACACACACTATGCAATTGCTATGAATAAATATGAAAAGTAAAGAAAAAAAAAAGGGGGGGAGCACTGAAGGGACTTGATATCTTGAATTCATCAGGCCGTCACACTATTGATTAATCTATAAGTTCAACACAACGTATTATCCAATATTCCTGACATATCATTTGTAGCAAACTTATATCACTGGTGAAAATGTTACCAAACCAGTGAAGTTGATAAATTAGCAAATATTTATACAACGTTTTCTAAAATATTGATGCTCATTACTTAGCAAGTTCGTGCTAATGTTTTCAAACAAATGTAAAAAATAAGTATATTGCAAAATCTCATACAGATTTCGATTTGATTGTGATCTATCAGAATCAAGATGTTGTTTCAAAAATGCACGTCTTGTAACTTCAACTCCATAGACTTGCATTTCATATTTCGAACCTTTTTTCAATACTTTTTAATGTATGCAACTGATTTCTGTAACATTCTGTATAGCTCATACGATTCAAATGTAGCTATTAAGAGGCGACGAGTCTAGAGTAAAGGAATTAATGTTCAAATCTCTGCTGCAAAATAGCGCACAACTATAAATTTTAAATTACTAATCTAGTTATAGTAATGTAATGAATTACGTAAGTACAACTTTTTATAACATTCAATATAATGTTTATTTATACAGGGTGGTGTATAATTAATTCATATGACAAGTTATGAAAGTGTATTAATTTGCTTGCGGAATTGCACTGGACTCATTTAAAAGAATTTCTAGCCCTTCTGATTAGATTCTCTGCAAAAGTTCAAAATCAAGCCTGCACACTTTTCATTCAATTTAGCGGAAAGTTTTAAAAGGTTATTTCTAACGGTAATAGTATTTTCCTATACTCTAAGCCCTCACCACCGTTCACAAGTTTATCCTTTTTACCCATCCGAAGCTCATAAAACTACGGTGGATGCACGCAGCCCCTATATTTTAATCGATTTATACGTACGCTTTCTGTGGGGAGCTGAACGTACGCACATGTTTCGGTCATAAAGCTCCTCAAAAGCTGAAGTAGCGGATGCAGCCAATTCGTGGGATTCCGGGCGCATTTAGAAATTTTATTACAGTAATTTATATTAGTAGATGGCGTACGTAACTGTGTCAAGAGGCGGAATGGAAAAGGGGGAGGAAGTCAGACCAGCGTTAACACGGTCGGGACAAGTCAAGCTGGCTGGATGATGGAATGGACTATCCCTCCGAGAGAAATTTCATTAGTGCTTTCAGAAAGCTAACAAGAGTGTTCCTATACTGGCCACAGTGAAAGATGACCACATGGTTTCTGCTTGGAATTAAAAGGGTTCCGTTTATATGTTTATCTTGCTCGAATAACTTAGCCCATTGTCTCCTTATAATTTGCTCCCTCTCTTCCTTACATTCTCCTATCTTCTTTCCTAGGCCACCATCCTTCCATTATTCATTCCGCTCCATGCGTTTGCTAATTACATTTAGAAACTAGGAGAAACATTTTTAATTAAAGTAAAAAGTATATTTAGGAAAAACTGAAAGAATTGTCTAAATGGTCTCTTCATTGCCTTTAAGTATAATGTCTGTCCAGGAGGTTTTCGTACTCTTAAAAAGAAAATATTTCCCTTATAAAGTCTTAGCTTCTCAAACCATTCTATAAAATTCTCCTTTGAGATCGCCATTATCTACCTCTTCTTAATTTCCAACCTTTCATGTTTCAATAATCTTAGAAATCGCAGCAGACAAACGGGGTGTACTGGGGCTGATGGCAGAGTGATGTGACTTGAGTATGAATATATGTTATCATTTTAAATGTATACACAAAATACACGAGCTCAACTAACAGCCCTATAGGAAGGTGACTATATTCACGCATACGCGGTTAAGGTGCTTCTTGGCTAGCTACCCAATTGTATCAAGGGCATGTTACCGATTCTCCAGCTTACGGTTATGTTAAATATGAACCACTACTTGCACTTTCGGAGAAATCAGGAAACCTTATTAACAATGCTCTTACGAGGCTAATAAAATATATTTAATAATGATTGTTTTAGAATGTTTTATAACCTAAAAAAGAAAAACCTTCAACAAACAGGAACTGAAGGTATCTCAAAATATTAATTTGAAAAAAATATACAAAAGAGGTTTTACGAAGTTTTCGATTTATGTAAACGTGCTGTATAACAAAAGTTTCAAATACCTCCTTAGACTGTAACGTGCGAGTTTAAATATCTGCTTAGATGTGTGTTATTCCATGTGATTCAGATTGCAACAAAAACTAGTAAATATTTACAAATTAAGAAAAAAGATCTTTACGTGTACGTATACCTCCGGAAATGCTTTATTTCCTGGTTAGATCCCTTTGCTTATAACTCGGCTTATACGGTGTGATATGCAAGCTAGAATGCCAGCATAGCTGTCCTATGGCAATAACCCCACAATAGAACAGTTACTTAATACGTACAGTGTAAACATTCGCTTTTACCTCTAGTTAAATGGGGTGGAGGTGTTGTTATGCTATTCACTTCATTGAGTGACATAGCACCGAGCACATAGTGTCAGTTCTAGGTGTTTATGGGTTTCTTTCCATATACAGTAACATAAGGTATTCAAATGAGATTTGATATGATCTATGAATTAGCTGAAGTTGTAGAGAGTCTTCGTGCTGATATTCTGCAAGGCTGCTAGACAATACCAGATACTCCTAGGATACACCAGCGAGTCCATGCAACGGCGGGTTGGTGTAGGTATCCGTGCTTACAGAGAACATTTTGAGCATTTTATATTATTTTCTGTTTCCTACGTTCTGGTTTTAAATATTCTGTTATGTGGTGTGGGTGTAGAAAAAGGGATCTAACAAAGAAATAAAGCAATTTTGGACACATCTTCATATCATATTTTTTATCCCGTATATGTGAGGAATGTTTTCCCATAGTTTTGACATAGCTATTTGTTACACCTGTATACATACGTAAATCATATATATTATTCTTTTGTCTTGTACACATCACTGATTACCTGAGGTGTTAAAGGGCGTCCTTAAACAAATAAAAATATCTCTTAAATACAGAATATTTAAAGAAGTTCTGTTTTGGCAGAACAAATTAAAGATCATTTTAATAACACTTTATGATAAGGAAATGAATAAAATATATATTTATATTAAAGTTAGGAAAAATTTGTGTATTGCGTTATTTATATAAGTATAAGGTGTAAAAAAACAAACGTTTCATTTTAAAATAGCTAATATTTTGTTACATAGAGCATCTAAATTTGTTCTAATGTTTATCATAAATGCATAATACAAAATTTATAGTGCTACTTAATTAAAGTGTATATACTAACATATAAATTAAGTAGAATATGCAAAAATTTTAAAAGTATCTCTCAAAATTGAAAATTTTTAAAATTTCAAAATAGCTTTAACTGTGAACATTAATTACATCATAGCAAATTTTTAAATTATCAGAGTACCTTCCATGGAAGAGTCTAACCAACTCATAGCTCTCCAGGGTTCATTGAGAAAAAGTTTACTCTTTGATTAATAACATTCTTTTCTCGTTTAAAGAATCCTACATCTGTTATTGCACAATTTATAATATCTCGTCCGTTCCTGACAACAGGAGTTTAATTTTGTTTTTCTTAATGGTTTTATTGAAATAGGATTTTAGTGTGTCAAATAAAAAGTTTTAATAGTTACTGAAGTTAACTACAATTTCACAGTGAGTTAAATTATTTTTATCGTTAAATATCCTCCATTTAAACACTTTAGTATTGGATTGCGGGGGAAATCAAATAACGTTTTTTTAAAGTTTTTATAGAGTACTGATTAGGAAAGTGATAGTAAAATGTATTTGATTTTGTATCTAGCATCATGCTTTGTATTTATATTTCATTATAGAAATAATACCATTAATCATAAGAAGCTACTTACTTACATAATAATTTCATATTACAACATTTCCATTACTAATAACTTTAAAACACACTAAGATGTGAAAGTGATCTTACAGGTAAATGAAAATGAATGTATTTAAAATTGAATTGTGTTTTATTTAATGTCATTTTATTAGCACATCTCATTAATTGTAACAACACAATGGTTTTCATTCTTAAAACACTTTTCAATCAAGGAAATTAGATTAATCGAGAATTTAGAACATGCTGTGGAAAGTCAATTTACTGATATCCCATTTAAAATTTATACAAAGCATAATTGAATGAATGAAATACGATCGAATACGATTTTTAGATTATCCAAGATGCAGAAGGTTTTTTGAGTGGTGTACTTACAATTTAATTTTGACCGTGTTGTAAATTTAAAAAAGTAGTAATTATCAATCTTGATAGTTTACTTAAATAATAAATAGTATTTAATGTCTTCTGTGTATTTATGTGCATTTTATAATACATATTTAATCATATAAAATTAAAACGTTCTTTGAAAAATGAAATTGTTCATTATATTATATGTGCTATACTTTATTTTTCAATTTATGTGTGATGTTTAGTTCACAAAACTGTAATTTTTCCACTTCCCGTTTTGTTATTGGCTCAATTACCAATTGTTTGTACTCTCAATGAACAGGATCAAAATTCATTGTCTTGCAATCACCATCATGTTCATTTAGATTGTGTAGCTTTATGCAACAATTTTTACGGAATCGATGAGAGTAAAAATCTCTTTATGGGACTTAAGCCCCCCATGGGCTTTTGTGAAGGTGGGTGAATGGTATTGGACGTGGTGGAAAGGCAATATACAAGGGTAATTAAAGAGGTTGGAAGGGGAGGAAAGGAAAGATGGCGAGGTAAAGAAGAAAAAGAAAAGCGGGTAGAAAATTGGAGGGATGGTAAAAGGCAGTCCTGGAAGAGGGGAGATGCCGAGCGAAAGAAAAACAAGCTTTTCCATTTAAATTGACTCGCTCGAGTTAGCGAATGTTCCTAAATAACTCCCACACTTGCTCGCTTAAAACTCTACTCTCATCCTCCGTACTGCCCTTAAGTAGAAAACTTCACAATCCACTAAGAACTTGCAGTGAGCACAAAGACAAGGTATTGCTTAACTTCCACTTTCCTTTATCCATTTTTGTGTTACTCTCCTGAGCAAGTAAGCCACAGAACCTTTCCTCAAAATGTAAGTTTGTGCTGCGTAAAGGAAATATTTTTACTTTGCAGAATTTAAATAATCAAATTTAGAATATCGCATTTTAATACTATTGCAGTTATTCACATCAAATTTAATACACGTCTACGTGTTATTTAAAAAAGTTTTCCATATTTGCTCATATAAATTACCTTTTATATTTTTGCTGTTCACAGGAAGAAAGACGAAATCAAGGCGACTATTTGCCCTCCGTACCTAAGTATGTCGTTTTCTCTGTGCATAGTGTGCTCTCCGTTTCTTCCATACGATTATTATGAATGTCGGTGATCAAAATCTTCTTAGATTACCATTATCGTTAACATAAAGTAGAATCTTTAAATGCTGTTCTCATTAACCGAATTTCTATTAAAAGCATCTGCTAGTTGAGTATATTTCATGTTTGATTGCATTTATTTAATACTAATACAGGTTTAATTTTCAAGAAAACGCCTTTGACTGTATATGTAACAAGAAACTGTTGATAACCATCAGACACTTTTGGAAGACAGAGTGTTTCAGTCATAGTCAGTGATTATTTGTAAGAGTGTGCATTTCTGTAACTACGTTTGTAGTGCATGAAAAATAGAAACCACATTTTCTGTTTCCTACACCTAGGATAAAAACACCCATAGCTAAGTAGTTATTTTATTATTTTAATACCTATATTCACATATTTGTTTAATAATGCTGTAAAATAATGAAAAATGATAATAGCCTCATCGTTTATTTTAATTTCTACTTCTAATGCCTATATTCAATTATTCCCTTATATTGACGGGTTTTAATTGCAACTGGCATATTAAAGTAAAATAAATTTAATTAAAATTTAGTTAATTAATTTATGTATTGTGGCAGAGTTAAAGCCTTTAGGCCTTCTCTTCCGTTCTCTTAACAAAGAATAATTACAGTAAAATGCAATAAGAATACTATAATAATAGTATTTGGAGTGATATGACTATGCCCAAGCAATATAATTCTATGGAAAGCATGAAACGAAATGTAAATAAATGTGCTAGAAACACATGAAACAAGAATGATAATATTAATAAAAATAAGCAACAATAAAAAGAAAAATTCTACAACAAGATACAATATCTGTATTCCAACATATGCAATATAGGTCAAAGATATTTCTAAATGAACTTATTTTTTTTGTACGAAATGCAAATTTTGGCATTATCTGAACACTTTATGACAGCTTTTAGGATAAATGATGTTGAGAGGCATGTTCGCTGCAGAACTAGCTAGTTTCAGAACGTGTGTTAAACTTGCGAGAGGAAAATTGCTTTATGAAAACCTTTTTATTTATTTGATTTATTTACGGACGGACATTCTTTAACATTTCAAGTCATCAACGTCCGAAAGTGGAATATAAATTTTACTCAGAGACCTCTTCATTCAGACTTACGGCTCTTTTACGTGCATTGATAGATCAACAGAGAAAGGAATATATGTTTATGACAAAATATAGAAACTAATGGTATCAGCATAGGTCACGAATGAGCAACCATCTTACTCCATCTGAAATTATGCAATATCAACCAAAATAAAAAAAAAAAAAAAAAATAGGGGAAGACCCAGAAAAGATAAAAAGAACAAATTCTCTTCGATATGAAAAGGTCTAAATAAAAATCCTAAGGTTGACCAAGATGAAGTAGTTTAAGAAGCAAAATAAGCTGCAATCTAAAAGTAAACACTGTCACAGCTCTTGCATTACACATGTAATTATAAAAATGGAATATTAGACAGTATAAACATTTTTAAAAAAATTGAAAACATTTATCCCATTCTAAAACTCCTCCTGTATCTATTAAGTTTTCTTACTCTCTTCCTCTTGTCTTTCAAATTCCTCTCACAATCTTCTAGTCAGGTCAGTGTCGTCAGGTGCACCGCTATGGGTGGCCGAGGTCGTTAAGGCAGAGACTCATTAGCGGGAGGTCCGAGGTTTGATTTCCACCAGTAACATCCTCCATGACTGAAATTATTTCCAGGTTTTCCTCAGTCTTCATAAATGTCAAATTCCGGGAAAGTACCCTTTAATTTATGCCTGGAATGATTCCTTTCATTAAAAAAATATTTTTCAATTTATCATTTTATCTCTTGTATCATCAGTGTCCACTGCCTATGATGCCCCAGTAATTAAAAAGGGCATTAAGCAGTGTTAAAAATGTTTTGTGCGGCCGAAAACCATACCTAATTCTGTTCTTGAAAAAGGTGCAGGGGAAGAGTAATAACCTCGTTAAAAATCTATGCTCAATTATTCATGAGATCTGCTTGTCTAGTCTTGCAGTTCAGCGTTGGTTTGATAAACGCTGAAAGAGAATAAACCCGCTCAAAATTATCTGGTTTTCTAATTCGTGGATAGTAGCAATGAGTCCGTTCCTCTTTATAAAGAAAAACAATATACCGAGGGTACCAAAAATGTATACACTCTTTCATAGTAGATATCTATTTAATACGTTTCAAAGTTTGACCGAAAAACAACAGTAATGTGTAGTATGGTGTTCTGTAAACAGATATGGCTCACATACATTATGATAGCGTTGCTACGTCACAGATAAATCAACAAAGCACAAATGAAATCAAGATTATGTATGATATTTCGTAAACAGATGTAACTCACATTAGATTATGCTAACGTTACTACAACAAAATGGAACCAAGATTGTCGTTTGAACAACGGAAAGCAATTTTGAAGTGGTATAAAGCCGAGAATGTTGTTGAAGTTCAAAGACAATGGAGACGTGTGCACAGAACAGAACCGAGTTCTCTGGATCTTACTCCGCTGGACTTCTACCTATGTGGAACTCTTAAAGATGTTGTATACCGTAGAAAACCAGTTACACTGGCAGCATTTCGGGAAAAAATTGAAACGGCATGTGCTGCAATCGCTGAGGACACTTTCGCAAACGGTGCTCAATCAGTAGTTCAACGTACTGAGAAGCGTATCGACGCCGATAGTGGGTATTTTGAGCAACTATTGTAACTGTAAAGGTCTAAGGTGATTAGTGCTCATCATTTTCTGTTTGTGAGAATTCAGTTTTATTATGTTAACATAGTTTTTTCTTTGCTTGAAATGTGCATACATTTTTGGCACCCTCTGTAGTGAACGTTGCATTAGAATTTAACAAGTTGGGAAGAATTAGCCGAAAACTTAATAAAATTTATTGAAAAGTATTCGATAAAAATGTGCATTTTAAGTCTTATTGAAGAATAATAATAAAATTAAGCAATACTGATTAAAGGGGGATTTTTATCTCCAGAATAAAGGAAACAAAAAGTAAAACAAGAAAACTATAAAGTACTGTGAATCCTTAGGAGACGCTAGCGTTCAAATGAAAATTTGATTTTATATGGGTTTTTCAAAAGAATCGCATAATTTGGTATAATAAGCTTCTGGAGAATGCCACATCTTGTCGAAAATAAAAACCCACAACATGCTGTAAGTTTAGCGATATGTCGGTTTTGCGGAGGTAATTATTTATTTTTTTTTTTAGTTGGGCGTCATATGCTGGGGTAAATTTAGTTGTTGTAGACACTTTGTGACGTCGTATGCGGTGGAAATTATATTTTGTTATGTGCTCTATGCGATGATGATTAATTTATGGGTGATGAGATGAATTAGATGAGAAGTTGTCGGTTTAGGATGATCGGCTGGCCGTAGAAATCTTCTTATTGCTCCTCTTGCTCCTTGCCTCCGTCTGCTCCGGCTATATGAGCCATCAAAATGGGGATTTTTGGAAGGTAAGAAAAACCAATTCACGGGTAGAAGAAAATTTGAATAGGCCTATGTCCCGTAGACAAGTTTGAAAAACAATCAGTTGGTTGTAGGAAAAAGTTTTATTAAACGTCCGTCCTACACTCAGGGTTAAAGTTAATTTTAAATATTTTTCTACTGCAATAAGGAACTTTGATTACCGCCGCAATTCTCAACTCGCAAGCTGCCCACAGAGCTGCACACAACTGCACTGCCCTCAAAACTCTCACGACTCAATTGCCTTCAAACTGCCCCCAAACTGCTCTAATCGGAAAGTTTTATATCTTGGCGGTCGGTCGGTTTGTGACGACGCTTTCTAGCTTTAGTTCAACTATTTTAAAATATTATGCTACGTTGATATTGGCTGTAGTGTATGAATTTGTACTACGCAGTCTTCTGGTTGGTATATTTTTCGCGGTCCCTCTGGCTAGAGGTGGGGTGATAGCTTCTTTTTGCGCCAAAAATACACCTTAACGGTTTCCCGTTTCTTGTTTACCAGAAGTTTGTGTAACAGCATTCCTTGGGGTGAAAAATCAAAGTTCCTTTGTGCAAGTTACAACTAACGGTACTTAGCTAGTTTCATGGTCACAGGGATTCTTGCAGGAAAGAGGGAGTCTGCATTTATGGCCTATTTCCGCTCTTTCTGCACCTAAAAGTTTGGTGCTTGCCAAACTGACGGCCTTGTATAATTCTAGAAGGAGCTAATTTTCAACTTCTCACTTAAAATGTTTATGCTAATCATTTTTTATGTTACTTTAATATTCATGTAATTTTATATTCACCTAGTTAAGGTGACTACCTGGGGATGTGCGTGGTGTAGAAATCTACCGTTTCAGTTTAAATCACCATCGCAATTTTCTCTGGAAACTCAATACTATTGACCAGACTGTGGAAGCGTACGCATCTAACCCATAATTCGTTTCATGGATAGATGGGAGATTTAGAAAAATTGCAAAGACATGTCAAAGATTGTTTCTTAAAAGAAATTATTTTTATATCTATAAATGTGAAACCTTTTCGTAGTTCTTGCTGCATGTGTTATGTCGTCATCGAATAAAATTTAAAATGTACTATGCATCTTCATTTCTTTTGTACTGAACATTATTTTTATTTTTTAAATTAAACTACTTTTCAAACACAAGGACATTTATAAACAAGCATATGTCACTATATCAAAACTATTATCTCATAGAGAAGTGCACTTCTGTATAAAATATATGAAACTAGCAGAAAATTTGAATAAAAGCATTCGCTGTAATTTAAAATGTTTTGATGACGTCATAGCTAATGTAACAATGTCTGCGAAAAGATTTCCATGGTAACCACTACACCACCAGGACCGACGTTGACGCATTGCATATATAAAGCTATTAATGTATATAAAGCTATTTCAAGTGTGACTTTATCTAAGTGTTTATCCTTATCTGCTTTTATTATTACTATATACATTGCAGGCTTTCTCCTTTATAAAAATGCTCAACCTTTTGTGGGCAGTAGCCAACTTTCACTTATTTACATTGATTTTTTTCAGTCGGGTGATGAAACTGTATCTATAGCTCATGAATATAGTTTATGAAAGACAGAAATGACCTTATAGAATTTTGTACTTTAAGCCTTTACCGGTAAGAATTTGCGAGTTTCTACTCTAAATTCCTTATTCATAAAGACATACATGCACCTTCCACATCTATCTCTTTAACTCCAGCTCAAACTGAATACACCATAGCATTTATTTCAAGCTCCTATAGCTGGAAGAAAACATAAAAAGGTTTTATTTGCCATTTCTCCGTAGAATTGCTTTTAATAATGCAGAAGAGAGTTTCTGCACGAACAATACTTTAGAAATGTGACCTGCTGTAGATTTCGTCACATTATATTTTCTTTTATAGTAGCTATTTTCAGTAAAGAAACGACCTACAGGATCAGAAAATCTCTAGAGAATATTCCGCTGGCAAAAACGACAGCGTTAAAATAAAACAATGTGCAACTGAGTAGCCTATGTTGGTATGTGGATATATAGAGGTAAAATCAGAGTAAAATAGAAAACTTAATAATGAACTGTGTGTTAAATACACTTTAATGATCAAAATGCAGTACTTTTGTTAATGGCGGAAAGAATTTTATTCCAAACTTAATCCAAAAACATCGCACAATATTACTGGCATTAGCGGTACAATGCAATCCTTGTCCCAAGCATTTATCGTAATTACGTGCATTTCTGTGGTAACCTAAAACAAGGCAATGGTGATAAGATTACTTGAGTATATCAAGTATACTTTGGGCTGCAGTTTCCGATGATGATTTTGTGTTCTGAAATCGTCCCTTTAGGCTGTAAGCGGCTCGAGAGCTAGTTGTCTGGAATTCGGTGAATGCCTATTCCAGTCTGTCGAGGCATGACTAGATTACTTCCTGTACTGTGTGGATGTAATAGCTAATTTCATCGATTCTGTTGAAGTTCTCAGATCAGGGAGATTAGGTCTGTCGTGGCATGAATGATGGTCTCACTGATGGTGTAGTCAGAAGTCCTGCTGTCCATGTTAAGCGATACTGAGCTGGTAGATGGAAGTAGAGCTGGCAGGCGCTGTGCTGTTGGGCTTATTGCTGAGAGGTCGTGGGTGTTACCTGCGGCGGTGCTCTAGTGAGATCCTGGGCTGTAGCGGGCAGGAGGCCTGGCTCGTGTAGTGGCAGTTGCCCCCAAAGGAGACGGCAAGTTCGTTCTGCGTACATACGGAAGCGAGTGCGGCGGCACCTCAATAGTAGCATCGTGCTGCTCCCATACAGTCACGGTCAGTGTGTCCGTAGCCGCAACATCGTCGGCACGGAGAGTGTGGCTGCGCTGACTGGGCTGGATGGAGACGACCTGATAGTCGCAGTCCGGCGGCGATGGGGAATCACGGTCCTATGTGTCCAGGAAGGAAGTCAAACGAGTGGAGTCGGTGTCTGTTAAAACCGACGGCCAGTGTCGCGCCGCAACCCGTATTGTATGCTGGCCGGAGATGCTAGGCGCTGGTGGAGAACTGATCGAGGCTTGGTGGGGATGGCTTTTTGATTGAGTTATGTGCTGGAGAAGTTCGAGGTGGCGGCGGGGCACATTTTCAGTTGGCGATGGCGAAGCTTCGGCTCCAGTTACTTGTGGTGCTGCGGCCACTGGACAGCTGAGGATAGTGCCGGCTATCTTCCTTCCGCGGTGACCCATCGATCCTAAGCTGGGCAGATGATGAGGTCATTAGGTAGCAACTTCCCGTAGGCAAAAGCAAGTTCATATATTGACGACATAGAACCAAAATGCATAAATGTACATAGTTTTATAAATTTTATAAGGGTACTTTTTTGCCAAACATAACAGGAAAAAGGATTAAACTTTAAAAGTCAACCATATGTACAAAAAATGGGAAAATTCGAAATAATTAGCAGTCCAAATTACATATTTTAGACCACTACTTTAGTCAACAAGATAACAATTAGGTACAAATTATGAGTAAAAGGTACAAAGTTTCAGAAATAAAATGAAGCCCAATACAAATTAAAGAATCACTACTAAAACAAGTGAAAATGTTGATTCTTAGCTGTTTACATTAAAATTAAAATTGGAAAACGGTGTAAAACTGGAGGTAACCAAAAATGATAATCGACACTAGTGTAATATTTTTACTGTTATACTTCTATTGTCAAGCAGCTCTATTCTGACTTCTAAATCGCTTAACGAACACTTTGCATTTCGTATGTTATGCAGGATTAAGGGCTTATATTTAGAAAATGCTCTATCGTTGCGCTTGTCGATAGAGACATGTTTGGTATGGAAGAGATAAACCAGGCGTCATTTACCATTCTTGTAGTAAACATTGACATTTGTCCTAAATGTATTTTGCAGTACGTGAGAAACATCATAAGTGACGCGTTTCAATGACCATTAGGAAAGCAAAGCAGAAGAATACATTGGCAGGGAAAACGAATTTGCAAGACGCATAGAGGAAATGCTCAGCAAATGTTCCTTGCCTCAATTTTACTTTAAAGAAGAAATAGTGGAAAATATAACGTTCTGTATTAATAACGTTTCTGATATTGTGAAAGTTAAACAAGAGAACAACATACTTAACTCTTTATAATAAAACTGTTATCACAGAGCAAAATAAAGTGCATATGAAATACTCAAGGACATCCTAACTAACAATCCCGAGTCTGACATTTTTAACATTTCGAAAATTAAACTCCTATGTAAGTAAGGATACATTAGTTATCAACATTTGGACTCTATCTTACTCCTTTAAAGTATAACCGAAACTGTAAATACATTTTTGCCAAAATCAATTGTAATAATTAGATTTAGAGCAATCGCAAGATTATGAACTAATCATATAGTAAAAAAAAAGAGATTTTGAAATCCGACGTCAATCTTTACTTTTACACGAAAAAAAAAAGAAAAAAAATCTAAGTCATGTTGTTCACTTGTAAAAGCGATCAGAGCCCACTTCGATTTCATTTCTTGCATAACTTTCCATTTTAAGAGAAAAGGTGTGAATTTCATTATTGCTAATCTTAAACGATATAGTCCTATTGAATACCATGAGAAATTTTTTTTTATAAATCACAAAATTGCAGTTAACCTACAGATATAGGCAGTGCTATAAACATCACTAGCTTTCGTCAGGTGACCACAGACATCTTAAACAAAACGACTGCAATAATTGATGTTTCGTTCCATCTATTAGCTTTCTCGTTAAAGTTGGAATCTCCGCTACAGAGATCCAATAGAAGCTTCACGTGCATATGTATGGATAGCAGCAATGCCAAAAGACGGGTAAAACGTTTTGAAGATAGAAAAACAGGCATCCAAGATCAGCCTCGTATCGGCTGTCTGCGGACTGACTAACGAACGCAAGTAAAGAGTGGAGGAGATCATTAAGTTAGATCGAGGTGTAACGTTGAATAAATTTGATGTAAAACTTGGAATGAGGCACAGAGCAGCTCAGAAGATGGTCGAAAGTTCAGGTTATTCAATGTGCCCGCTGTGTTTCCCTTTTATTGATCCTTGACAACAAAAATTGGAGAAAATTCATTGCTCAAGAACTTCTTCAGTGGTAAGGAAATGAAGATTAATTTTTGCTAAATATTGTAACGAATGTTGGAAGATGGTTCCAAAATTAGGAGTCCAAAACAATGCTACGAAACAATGGAGGACATAACGAAAGCAGTGTGTTAGCATTTTTGTAATGCTGGAACAGAGTTCTATTTTAAGGAAATGTTCAAGTTTCCATAGAGATGGGGAAAATGTGTCCAAGGAAATTGAGATTATATGGGAGATAAAAAAAGTCTAAAATTGGGCGATATATTTGATTTTTAAAAAATAAATTAATTTGATTTATAAAAAAGGTTGTTCATTACTTTCATATGACAATTATGTTTTTCGCAGAAGAAAAAATAAATGTAGTCTTATGAAAATCATGCCTGGAATACTGTCTGCAATTTGCATGTGACACAAGAGATTGAAGATTTAGAATATATGAGTGGAAAACTGATTGAGAAATCAAGAATTAATAAATGGGAATTTTAATTTTACTCCAATTATATGGCAATTGGACTAAAATGAAACAAGATAACTGTTAGATATTGAAAGAAAAGAAATTGTTAAGGGTTACGATTAATCTAAATATTTTGGAATAAAATTAAATGATTTCAGTGTTAAATATGTAATATACTTTGAAACAAAAATGTTGCAAATATCATTAAAATTAATATGTACAATATTAAGAAGTATAGTTTTATATAAGTCGAAATACGAAGGATGCAATGCAAACTAAAACAAAAACTACAAAATATGTAGATGAATTACTGGCGAGATCTGCGTAAATATGCTGTAGAAGGCATTATTTATAGCAATAAGAAATAAATTAAATGAGTAACAAGATATATAGAAGAATATTACAATGAAATAACTTGTACGATACGGTCATCTAAGGAGAATGGCCAGAAGAGATGTTACCGAAGAAGATACTATAAGTGGATACCAGGTAGAAGAAGGCAGCATTGAAGCCCTAGAAAATGATGGATAAAGAATAACATAAAATCGATGACAAAATGAGAGTGTTGCAATAGGGTACTGGATGGGTAGAAGAAATTGGTATTTGAATGTCGGAAGATGTTCTTAAATACTTACAACGGTAACAAATGGATGGGTGGTGTAAAAGAAATAAAAATATACTTGTTTCCGTTTTTATAGCAGATATTCGCTTCATTGATACTTTTAAACATTTTTCATGTTGATGGAGAGTTATTTGCAATATACAAACTTATAACCGGAGTTTGATTTATAACAAAACACTTTTTTGTTTTGTAACCGTCAGAAAATATATAAGTAATGATAATGATAAAGAAAATGATATTCGTGACTATCAAGTATTATGGGAAGGTTTTATTTGTTAACTTTTTTATTTCGACTATTTTACCTATTTGTATCTTTTTTGTAATTCTTTTCTCAGACCAGCATGAAAGTGCACACATTTCAAATTACTGATAATTGATTTTCATTTCAAAAACAAAGTACGGGCATGAAATCTTCGGATCAACTTGTGTATATAATTACATCAATAATTACATCGTATTTTCCATTATTGCTGATAAAATAATAAAGTTAAATATTTAAGATTTCTTATACGCTTTCATAATTAAGCCCATAAATATTTTCATAGAGCCTCTCTGATTGTTGGGTGGACTTGTAGATTTTCGAGTTCGTTTCCCGATACCTTCTTGGAGTTTCTCCTCATTCGGAAAGCCTGCTCGCCATCAATATAGCTTGTTCACTATAACTATATAGCTATCTGACAAGTAGGTTGTGACCTTTCGATCTGATGATGACCTGCGGAAAGCGGTGTACTGATCACATGGCTGTCTGCACTGCTGTCCTGGCCGCCGCGGCCGACCTTTGTCCTTTTAAATTCTTTTGCCTGAAGGAAGAAGGGAAATAGTGATTGGATATAAAAAATCAGTTTTCTCAATACCTTTTAAAAATGAAATTTGATCGTTATTTCTGTGAATCCTTCAAATGTCAATTAAACAGCACTATTCACATTTTATAATAAATTATTTTATTAAAGGGGTACCTTTGCAAATCATTTTTTAATATCCTGGGTATACTCAATTAAGGATCATGCTTAATGTTTTTCTTTAACGGATAATACTTCTTTACTTTTCAGAAGATAATTATATATTAATTGTGTAAATAAATATTATGTAATATGCATTATTTTTCTTCGGCAGTCTGATGAATCATTAATAGCGTTTTGAATTTTTTAGTATTATTAAACCAATAATAATAATAGATAAAATGACTTCTGTGTCTAAATAACATACGAAAGCAGCATATAGCGCCATTCCTTCGTTCTAAACCTTTCCTATCCTATGGATTTGACTTCACCCTGTTCGCTTTAAATTTAAAATTTACGTGCTTATATGGAGAGAGGCGGTAAAAATAAACTATTGCCTTTTAGTGTCTGTTTTTTGTGGACCTAATTCAGCATAATATTCCGTGTAAAACATTAGTTATCTATGAACAATATTTCAGTACTTTTTATGTGACCAAGTTCAACAGTATATAGAACCTGGAATAACACGTGAAGGTAATAAAACCCATTTTACTACGATCAATTCCCGCCTTTACAAGTGTAATACACCAAGGTACTTTTTTCTCACATATGACGTAGTTAAAACAGTTGTATAGTATCCGAAATGTTCCTGTATTGTTTTAGTGATTCATGTTAACATACGAGCTATGTTTTTGCTTTTGTTCTCCATCTGTAACTGCTATGTCCAACAATGTGGGCCACTGGACGAGACAATGAAAAACAACCAGATAATAACATGAATAGAATGTGTGTCAGACGCGAGACCATTATCAACAGTTGTTGCTCTTCAAAAGTTTAATTATTGCCATGCTGTTCCGCTTTCGGAAACAAAAATAAAGTTCTCGATATAAAAATGCATGTTTCATATTTTCTACATAGATATTACATGGAGATTCATAGGATTGTTGGTCCCTATGGGCAAGCACGTTGCTAGATACCGAATCTGGTGGACTTTTAGTGACGATAATATTACTGTTTTATTTAAAATTTATTAGATAAAAGTCATTCAAAAATGCATATTTTGTGTAATTAATCTTTCATCCGCTCTACTGATGCTACATCAATGAGTTTTTTTAAACGTGTGCACTCTATTAATGCGGAGCAAACCCAGAGCAACGTTGTAGTTTTCATGACCGTACCGCGGTAGGCAGGAGATAATCCAAAATATTCTGGGGGATATATCAGAGTATCCATCAGTTTAGATGATGAAGAAAAATAAAAAACTAATAGCAATGTAATCGGGAATTTTTTTTTACTGCTATTATTTCAACAATATTTCCGAAATAGTGCGGAAAAATTTTATACACCTAGCATTAAAAAATATATGCTATTTTGTATATGGAAATAGATTTTCATACAATTGTCGGCACAATTTAATTGCATTATACATCATTAGGTGGTTCGGAAATTAATGGCGGCTTTTATATTATTTTTAACAGTAAAACTTGAATATACATACATATTTTTTAACCTGGAGTTTTATTTTAAAGCTTATATTTTACCTACACTACTAGTGAAAATTAGATTATGGTTTATTTTACAAAACCTCTAGTAATTTTCTGGGAATTAGACATCTGCTTTACTTTTCTTGCACTTTTGATGCATGACTTCACGAACTGTTAAATTTTTATAATTCTTGGGGAAAAGGAAGCCTTCCGAATGCTGTTCTGAAGTTTCGAACTGGGAATTTCAACCTTGCATTTGAAAGAGATCGAAAACATCACAGTAAGATTGCTCGAGAACTTACTAAGGGACTTAGACAAGCTCCTTCAGCTGTTGTCATCGCTTAGTAAAATAGGAAAAGTGAATGAAATTAATAAATGGATACCACATGAATTAAATGCCCATCAAAATATTGTAGGTTTAAAATCTATTATTCACTTCTTTTGCTCAACATAAGTGATCTCTTTTTAAATAACATTGTCGGTGATTCACTTGTGACTTGTGAATCTTACTTAGTAAAACTTACCTAGAATAATAGACTCGCTTCTTTGTTATAAGTAGAAATGAAATAAATACAACAGCCGGCAAACATGCAATTTCTAATCAATTCACACACACACACACACGTATACAGGATTTTCGGAAATATTTTTACAAACTTTGGTGGTTGGTTTCTCATACCCAAACAAGTAAAAAGTCTAATAAACATATGTTCGGAAATCCTTAGTTTTATGACTTATTGATAAAAGTTTAGATCAACGCGTTTCAAGGTACAACCTAACAACTTAAGTTCCTAACCGAAAATAAAATTAATTTTGTTAAGTAATCGATTGATGTAATCGATACAAGTCTGCTGATGCATTTGGTGTATCAGCATTGTATACTTATATGACAAAATATTATTCGCAAAATGCAGTAACAGCACTATTGAAGGTTAGCCATTTATGTGATTTGGTGACAACCGTATTACAGATGTGATATAGTCATTTTAACTCTGATGTAAACTTTCATACACACGCTAACCTAGACCTAACCTCGAATGAATCCGAAAAACCAGAGGATCCAGGGATAATTACTTTTGTAATAATATATTCATTTCATATTACATAAGTGTAAAACTTGCCCACATGCACGGAAGGGAAGTATGGAAGTGAAATTGAATTTTGAATCGTTTGTTTCCTGTGATGAAAAGTGGACTCAATGGCAACAGCAAACAATCGCCACATTGCCTGAATCTCAATGAAGCACTGAAACTCTTCACAAAATCAAAATTACACCAGAGAAAAGTTAATGGCGAATGTGTGAGGGTTTGCACTAATATCTTCTTTATCGTGACGAAACAATTTTGAAGTATTGTGAAGAAATTACAAAATATATCAGAAACTGCAAGAAAAGTAGAATACTACAGGATATGAATGAACTAAGCTACGAAACTTTACTTTACCCAACCCCAAGACTGTAACTTATTCTACACTTATTCTACAATTTCCAGAAGATAAATTTTTTCAATATTCATGAAGAAGCTACGACGGTATTTAGAAAGTTCATCTCTAGAAACCAGAAATAAACGCGCTACTAATTGGTAAAAATAACCCGTTATTTTTATTAATGAGGTTGATTTTGGTTTACTGTTACATTGCTGAAGTTTAAATCACCAAATTGCATTAATTTTCGAACGATCTAATGCTAAAATAACAGAATTGTTATTAATCTTAAAACATGGTTGCTGTTTGAACTATTCTTATAAAATAGATTATACAGTTTTTAAAATAATTTGAATTGACAGTCCTGAAAAGGAACACTATTGACTTCTAATAGTACTTTATTGCAGAAATAAGAAAACATATCGGAACTCTATAGAATCCTTTTACGCACAAAATAGGTAAGAAAACAATGTATAATATAAATGAAAGGCGTTAAATATCTTCACTAGTAAAGTATGAAAAGATTATGCAAATTACAGAGAGAACTGTAATAATGAAAACGTTTGCATTATTGGTAATTGTAAATTTAAGATAAAACGTTTATCAATATTACGAAGAGTATTTTACTTAATAATGTGATAAATTCATAATTCAGTCTACACTCATACGATCACTTATTAAAACTGATTTCAGAAACACTTATTAAAATAGTGAAAACATTTAATGAAAGTTGAATAGCACTTAACCTAATCTTTGAAAACCTGTAAAGACTTCAGAAAATATTGGTTTTCTGCGGCAAACATTATACCAAAGTTTTTGTAAAGTACTGCGGTACACAACAGTTGACAAAGAGACCAACATTTCTGAGAAGATTTTTGAAAATTGCTCTATAGAGATTTCCTTACAATATAAAGATTTAACACACGGTAACACAAATGTGAACGCCACAACATGTGCATTACCTTTAAAAATATTTGGTACACATATGAAACTCGTTATATGCAAAACATGTTATGAACCTCAAAATGTGCTATTTTGTAAGGATACACTCTCCTAACCAAGTATAACACGTCTTTGTGCACTTTAAGCAAAACGATATTATGGTTCTTTTAGATTTTCGAATGAAAACGGAACACCGGTTTGACTAAAAGTCAAATCAGTAGAAAGTTTAAAAAATTAGATGCTTTCGGGAATAAGATCATCGAGGGATATACCAGGATGGTGCTACTCTACCTTATGCTGTAGTCACAATATTTCAGTGAGAAACATTCTCTTGACCGTTCGTTCATCAGAAATATGTCCTATTGCTTTCTTTTTGTGAAACCGAGCAAAGGACAATATGCAAAAACTAAGAAACCTTTGCCAGATGGAGAACTTTATAAAGTAAATACTAGGCAACATCTGCTTATATTATCATATTGTTATTTGTGTTGGTCATTTTGAAAATACTATTCATTATGTAGACTTTTTACCTATTCAATATATATGAATATATATGCTAAAAGTATTTAAATTTGTATTAAATTTGTAAATTATAACTTTTTATTGAAATTCTCTTTACTTCACATGGAAAGCATACAGTCGTGTAAATATACAAAGAAATAATTAATATTCCTAACTTCTTTGTGCGATCACTCTCTGAGATTTTTCTTAAAGTGTCTCTTAATTTGAAATTAACATAACTCTTAGCATAAAAATTGTATCATCAATCTGATAACTCAATATCCAAGGCTCGCAGTTACATTAAGGAATGTTAAATAGTGGATCATTCAATGCTACATGGAGGAGTGAAATTCATACATTCGTGACTTGTATTTATACGTAAAACTAGTTGAACGCAGTTAGTTAAATTGCTATTTATAGTGCCCTATATATTTTTTATTAGTGTTTAACTCCCATTTTTACTACTGATGGCACCACAGGCGGTGGAAACTAATAATAATTATATGAAATGGAATGTTAATTGGGAAAGAATGTTTTTTTATTTATTTATTTATGGACGCTCTTTAACATCTACGTCATCAGCGTCCCATTCAACACAGGGCGTGAAACGGCCGACAAATTTTGCTCAGAGGCCTCTCTTTCAGGCTTGAGGTTTTTTTCGTGCCGTAAATGTACGACACGGGACCCACGGCTTTACATCCCTTCCGAAGGAAGCCATACTTAGGATTTTTACGCCCCGAAAAATTCCATCGGTCCTGGAGAATGTTTTTTAATGAAAGGAAGTGTTCCAGATCTAAGTTTAGAGTACCTCCCCGCATTTGCCATTTATGAGGACTGAGGAAAACCTGGAAAAAAACCCACCAGGGAGGATGGTCGTGATGGAATTCGAACTCTAGACCTCCCGAGTCCACACCTTAAGGACCTCGACCACTCGTGGCGGTGTACCTTATATATAATATATAGTTTCTTATAGTCGTTACAGTACAACAGCATAATTTCAAAGGCTGCATACGAGAATAAGCTTATAAATATAATTAAGATTCAGCAAACCGATCTTCTGCATTTGTTAGCACCTTTTTTGAAGTTACAATCAGATCAAGTGGAGACTACACTCAGGAAAGATAACCAAGGTAAAACAGTTTTCGGTGACCAATATACCGTTACTGTTTATGCATTTAACTTACCAACTAAGTTCAATCAACTTGTTATCACAAAAGCTTATGAAATATGGTAGCGTATATGAGGTTCTTATTTCTAATTAAGAAAGACTTATTCGCCGTTAAGATGGGGATTAAAAGCCACATTTCAGCTACTTAGCCATAGCTATCCCTTAGCTATCTTGGACAACGCAAGCATGTCATTTATGTCTTCTTGAAAGCAGACTATTCACATCGGGCAATTAGGTTATCCATTCACCAGGGGAAACGCCCTGTAATGTTCAGCAAGCTAGTGTGTAACAATGGCAGCACAGGAGGACCTAACTGACATGGAGATAACACCCATTGAAAGTGAAAGGCACTTTGGAGGCTGCCTGAAATATTATACATAATGTGATAGATACTGGCAAGGAACATGATATGATGCAGTCAACGGCGGCGTCGATAGTTACATGCATAGAAGAAGGTGCGTCTAGATTTGCGAGTAGTACAGGCTCCAACAGCCGATCATGGAAACAACTGGGTCCCAAATGACATAAAGTGAATAAGGAGCAAATATGACAAGTATAATAAACTTGATGCAATATAGATATCTTCTTCACTAGATTAAGAAATCCGCAAGCGCGAGGAAGGAACAGATGAATGCACTTAAATCAACAGGCGGATGCCCCACGATGCACCTGTGGAACAAGAGATGCCAGTTTGACGTCATACTCTGCTTCGGAACATCTTCCTAGTGCACTAGAAAGATGTTTTGTAGAACGGACGAAGATCTCATTTGTAAGTGCAAACCATTTGTTTCAAGGCCACGATTTCGATATGATTTTGAATACAACTCATGATTAGTCTTAAAGCTTAGGCGACATTTAATATGAATGGATTACTAAAAATAGTTAAATAACTATTGTTAAGGGATTTTTACATTACAAAGATGTTGAAATTAGTTTCCTGCAAGAAGCGAATATCTGCACTTTTGATTTTTTCATGATATTAATCTCGATCCTGATGGTATTGGTGCTGCTATTGTTTACCGGCAGGGTATGTCTCTTTGAGATTTTTCTTGTTATCCCCTGGATGAGATATTTTATGCCATATGACGACATATCTCTCTCTCTCTCTCATATATATATGAGATGTTTGACTTGTCCTCTGCCATAGAAGAACTCAAGCAGTTCGAAATATAGTGATTACTAATCTGTGAATTTTTCATAATGTTTTATCCTTTTGTGCTTTTATTTTTTTGTTATTTTAGTTACATTGCTAATAGTGTTACATTGTTTTTCATTTGTATGTTTGCACCTCTGGTTCAAATTTGTACATTGACGGCAAAGGATCAAGTAGGAATGTATTTCTCTACTTTACACCATTTGTTGAAAAAATAGAGATGGTAAATATATGGGGGTGAAAGAAAAGTATATTTTTAAGCCGAAGATCGGCGTATAGAATTGATCCATGTGACACGACTACATCGTTATATTGTTCGGTTTTTTTCAGTGACCACAACGCCCTAATTACGTGCAAGGAACATGGCAGGGTAATGTGCCACCTAGACTCGGTTTATTGACAACTTAACTCTTCGCTTCTGGAGTATGACGATTATTGCGGTGTTTCGAGGGTTTTGCTCACCTAAGAATCATTCATTTCAGCATGTCCCAAGTAAGGCTCTAAGTTCTTTTTTTATAGGAACAACTTGTCGAGCACGTAAATCACGTAAAGAAACCACGAACTTCTATCAAACTGTTTAGCAGAATTACATAAGAAACAGCACCGCCAGAGTTCGCAATGCTGAAGTCAGGAGACAGGGTTTTACTATCTTGCTATGGAATACTTTCAAGGTCGCCAAAAATAAACTGACAAGCTTACAGTGGACAGCAGAGAGGTAGCAACAATCACAAAGATTGTGACGTTGAGTAAATTGTACTATGAATTATTGCTGTTTGAAAATGGTAAATACAGAGAGAAAATTGAACCATATAATTCCGATATATACCAGTGGTGCTTCAGGGGATGCAGTCACAGTAGTCGGGGGTATGCAAGAACCAGAAGTGACACGTGTTATACAGGAGGAGAAATTAAATATGTCACTAGGGTCTGACGGATTTCTATTTATAAACATTGTTGGAAAAAAACTTGTAGCTGCTATGCAGAAAATGTGATCTACTGAGAGACCTCCTTCTGCTTTTTGGATCCTTCAGTTTCTCAAATTAGCGAGACCAGAGCATCCACAGAGGTTTGGGTTTATCGTTCTGTTTAACTGTCACTACGAAGTGATTAGTGGCGAAATGATAAAGATGAAACCACATACACGACATATCCGCATTGAATTCTGGAACCATCTAACACTGTTGCAGAATTCAGATACTATGCTATGTATTGAGAACAGAAAAATGAACCTATTGCACTGGTCAATCTATATGTTGAAAAGGTGTTTGATAAAGTTGTTTTTGAAGAAATATGGAAACGATTCTTGCTTCTGATGAAATATGAATGTAGTTAGAAACATTGTATGCTCTGGCAGTTTCTTCAGATTTATACAATAGATATTTAACGTTCTCGATGTTATATTTAGGGGTGCCAAAATGTGTACACACTTCAAGCAAAGAAAAATCGGGTAACATAACAAAACTGAATTCACACAAACAGAAAATGATGAACACTAATCATCTTAGACTTTTACAGTTGCAACAGTTGCTCAAAATGCCCACCCTCGGCGTCGATATACTTCTGAGTACGTTGAACTACTGATTGAGCATCGTTTGCGAAAGTGTCCTGAGCAATTGCAGCACATGCCATTTCAATTTATTCCCGAAGGGCTGCCAGCAGCTGGTTTTCTACGGTATATAACATCCTTAACAGTTCTCCATAGGCAGATAGAAGTCCAAAGGCAGTTCTGTTCTGTACACACGTTTCCATTGTCTTTGAACTTCAACAACATTCTCGGTTTTCCAATATCGCTTCAAAATTTCTTGTAGCAACGCTAGCATAACGTAATGTGAGTCACACCTGTTTACAGAACATCATATGATAATCTTGTTTTCATTTGTTCATTATCACGTAGCAACGCTATCATAATGTATGTAAGTCACATCTGTTTATGGAACATTATACTACACATTGCTGTTGTTTTTCGGTCCAACTTTGAAATGTATTAAATAAATATCTACTGTGAAAGTGTGAATAAATTTTTTGGCATCCTCGGTATATATTCATTCCTTATTTCAGCACTTATAAATGCAGCCGGAAGGCGTTACCATTTACTATGCAAGAATTACTTTATGAGCATATGCGATGATATTACGGTGCTGGTTAAAGATGACCAATATATGAAATAAGTTTAGCGTCTTTCTGCATACATTTAATTACACAAAATCTAAGGTGCCGCTCCTAGGGAATTCATTCCTCTTTATCAGAACTTGGGGGTGGGAAATGTGAAGCGTACCAAAATACTACGTGTATATTTCAGTCGCAGAATCGTTGACATGGTGAAATACAATTGGAAAGGAGGTAAATATGCTTCGTGCTGCCTTCCACACACACACACACACACACACAGAAAACTAGACTGCGAAATTTAGTACAACTGTCTGGTTCTATAACACGTTTGCTCTAAATGGGACCAGTAGGTTGCACAGATACTATCCCCTCCTTGAGGAAATGCAATAGGATTGAGTGGGTGATATGATATATCTTATGGACAGGAAATGTACATCCTATTGGACTAGGGACAACCTCAATTTCCGCAAAACAAAGGACGAAGACAGCTGACTTATATTGCGGTACTATGTAAGATCTAAATTATCAAAATTATTGTTCAGGAATGATGTCGTGATTCGGTAGATATTGGTATGCAAGAGTATTATATGTTTAAATGCGTTATCAGGTGTATAACAGAGTGCCAAGAGTATTCAACGAGAACCCATGTAAACTTCCAGTGAGACATATACAAAATGAACACTTTATAAGAAATATACAAGTGCTGCCTAATAATTTACTATGACAGAGACTAAATGTCCACAATTATCGTAGTATAAAATTTGCAGAAATTTTAATAACCCTTGCCTTAACACTGAAATTCTGCCGACTGCGGACAAGCTACATCGTCAGCGGCCTGTGGCCTCTCCGGTATGTTCAGTGTGTAAGAACACGAACTCCCTCTTACACAGATTGACCATTTGTTAAGATAGAGCGGATGTGTGATATTGAACAAGGACTACACTCATCAATAGGGAAGAGTGGGTTAGCAACCGTCCTTGACCACCTCTTGTATCTGAATATTCATTTGACTTTGTACCCATATCACACGGTGATAATTGCTTATTGGAACCTTCATATTGTATAGGCAATTGGTGAATGCCACAACGCTTGAATTGGTACAACTAAACCGTTATTTAGATAAGGAAGTTGGACACGGTGATGAAAAACATGTTAATCAATACAGACAATGGATATTTAAGATCATATAGATTGCAGATCATATAAATTGCTATGATATCTGTTGCAGCGTATTTGTTTTCTTGTATTTTTAGTGTGATTAGAAGTTACTTTTTTGTTACTGATATTTGACAATAGATAAAGTTTGCTTATCCAAACAGACCAGGTATATTGTATGATTTACTAAGGCCTGTTTGTTATTGCACTCTGCATCTAAACATACCTGTAATTGCATTATGAACTGTAAGTTTTCTAATAGAAAATATTCAGGAATTCGCAATGCCATAGCACTAAGAATGGCTGTGATCTTATCAGTCATAAGCAAGAAGAGTTTTAAAATCTATCTATAGAAGCTTACAATAGATCATTTAACGCTGTAGTTTAAGTGTCAATGGTCAACGGTTTACAAAATGCATCATTTGGGCCAATTACATATCAAACTTTGTTAAAAGATCTATTAGAAAGCAGGTGAGGATCTAAGGATTTTTATTAGAACTATCTGGATTTACATACTGTCCTGAATAGAAGCGAAACCTCCGCATATTGACATCATTTAACCAAAGCTAAAACCCATGGTTATATTTTTGGAAAACGTGTATTATTAAATAATTTGAAAACCATCATATTGCTGAGAATCTTTACTTATATGGACGAAGAGTAGATAGAGCAGTACAAAATTCATATTTAATTATTAGGTATATTAGTAAGACTATGGGCCACCATTTGTAATACGCAATATAAACACATGTATATATATACACACAGTTGTACAGGCGAGCAAGAATCTCTACGACAAATTCGAGCAGAGGTAGATGCCATAATGAACATTTTTTGTTTTTTATTAGTGTTTAACGCCCGTTTTTACTACTGAGGCACCATAGACGGGGGACACATTACAGAATGTGATACTCATTCATGCGCACATGTTCATAAAGAAAAAATCTAGGGACATTAAGTCGGGTGGCGTTTCCTTTAGTCTCTCAGTAACACGTTATCATGTCAGTAAATTCAGGAAAAGCATAGACGCCAATTTTCAACGGATGCTTGCATTCAGCTGCACATGCATCGTTGTACACGGAGATGAATAGTAACTTCACATGGTTTAACCTTGGAACTAGTACGCATAACATAAACAAACAGGGGTGTAGAACTTTTGTACCAACGTGAAAGCGAATATAGGTTATTAAGCAAAAAATGTTTTTCATTGTGGGATCTATCTCTCCTCCTAATTTGTCTTATAGGTTCTGAATCACTCTATAAAACTAAAATTATAATCTAGCAACTTTTTCATTTCGATCATCCTGGAACAGTTTCTTAAACATTTCTGTCTGTAATTATTCAATTTGCTATTTATTCAACCCGATCTTGAGCTAGCAATTAGATAATTGTATCTCGTAGTTTAATGATAAAATTACAATTAAGCGGAAATACACGAAATATAATGATTTAATTTTAACTAAACTTTGAAAAATTATGCATTCATAACAGGTGTTCTTATAATTTTTAATAGGCTCCTACAATGAAAGTTATAACATTGTTACCTCATATCACTTCAGTTATCCCAAACAAAAATTCCGTATCCTAAATGGGTAATCCAATTTGCAGATGAACGATATGCGACGGGAGACTGAGTCAAGGCTAGCCGGGCTGCACGACTCGGAGTGAACGGACGCGGTTTAGGGAACTGCTATGTTGGCCTTGAGACTTATGCCACTTAGTGTCATTTGAACAGTGAAAGAAGAAGAAAAAAAAAACTTGTGTCTAATCCCAGATAAATGGGAAACACTAGACGCCAATATTTTATTTATTTCCAAAATGTGCGTTTATTTACGGTTCTATGTCCGTACCGAGTTTGTTCTCTTGTCAGGAGATTGTTTAAAGGAGCATTTCTAGGAGATGGCATTCCAAGTGTAATAAGTTCCGTATATCAGTAGCATCCACACACTTTAGTCGAACTGAAGTGTGAATTGTAAAGAGATCAATTCAATTTCTCAAAGAGAATCAAGAAGGGCAATTGGTGACTTAACAAACAAATGTCAGAAATATTTGGAAAAAGAAGGTAAGCTATCCCAGCATCCCCTTGAGCTATATAGACACCTAGATGTTATAACCTCGCACTCCCAGTTTTCTAAACCCTACAACAGATTGAAAAAAAAAAGCTTTATTTTGGAATTTTCAGTTTATTTTTGCATTTATTCTTCTATGTTGTTTTATTTAGTATAACTTAAATAAACAACATTAAAATATACTTTGTAATATTGGTATCGGACTTATACGGTTTTTATTTTTAAATATACTTAAGACTTATCACTTTGCGTGCTTTTATTGTTAATAAGCTTTTAGGTTTCTTTGTGACGATATGAGAAAAATAATGCGTTAACAAAAACAAACAAAAGGAGCAGTTTAGAATAATGCACCACATTTAACTAGACACGAAATGGTGTCTTATTAATGATAAATGACTTGGTGGTAAAATATTAGGTTACAACCTATTTATGCCAAAGAAGTTAGGGATACAAATATATTAATTAAAATTAATATATTATTAATATTTATTTAAGAAGTAAAACATTTTAATTTTAGGAAGGAAAATGTTTATTTTTAAATTTATTTCCTAATGAATGTAGTCTCCTTTTTATGAAGTTAATAATATGCAACGTTATTGTATTTTAAAACACAGCTATTCCGCATTTTGTTGGCCCAAAATCACGCCGGAAGTGCGATTACATGAATTTATCAATTCACATCATTAATTTAATTCTTTTTTTTAAATCAATGATTCATTCAACAGAGGGCATACTGCATTCTACGTAACTTTCAAATACCCTGCAAATGTGAAACAATTATTTACATGAAATGAAGCTAGAACTAGGAATGCAGACCTTTAATTAACGCATGAGATGAAGTAATCAGGACCACATTATACATTCAATTTAATGCTAGTAATATTGATGAAACAAATTCGCAGTTAATTTGAATTTGGGTAAATTGGGCATCGCATTGAAGCACAAACCATATGATAAGCTTAGGTTCTATCATATATTTGTGCACAGTTAATTGTATTGTAAAAAGGAATGACAGCATTCTTGTTTAGGAAAACATTTATTTTTCTACATGAAAATAAACATTTATCAAGCATTTGTTTTTACTTTTACTATCTCTCAGTATATTCTGATTAAATGTGTAACATTGGTAATAATTTAAATGAATTATATTTATTTTATTTAAAGATCGGTTATTAGCGTCTCTTTCAATTCGAGACGTGAATCAGCCGATAAATTTGGTCTGCAGCCTATTCTTTGAGGCTTGAGGCTCTTTTACTCGCTGTAAATATACGATGCCTGATGAGCGACTTTATTTCACTTCCATACTTAAGATTTTTATGCCCAAAAAATCCAACTGACCTTGACCGGATATTAATCCACAATTTTGAGTCTCCCTACGAGGCAACTACGGTTTCCTTTAGACCATAGGGCCGCTATAGTTTAATTTAACATATAACAGTTATCGATAGTACATATTTATGTTTATAAACGTTTTAGTTCGCTCAATTGGAACTGCTTGTAGTTGAGAATACTAATGATATCAATAGGTAGCATGTTAACATTATCTTTCCAGAAATACCTTTATAAATACACATTTGAAACAATAGTTTGTCTGTTAAACTTCCTTATGTAAGGCGAAATTTTCCAAGTAAACACATTTTTTAAGCTGAAAACGTATTTTAACATTATTTTTCAGCATTCTTCAACCTTCAATGAAATTTGACATTTTTGAAATTCAAATAAACATTTAGCACCAGTAAAATAATGCTTTTAATACACCATTTAAGCAGGAAATTTTGAAAAATCTTAAAAAAATAATGAAAATGAGGCCTTTAGTATTTAAATGAAATACAAAATGTGGATTATTTTAATTAAAAGAGAATAAATACCATTACACACACACACACACACACACACACACACACACACATATATATATATATATATATATATATATATATATATATATATATATATATATATATATATATAAAGAAGCAAAGATTAAAACTCCCGTATGTAAAACGAAATTAAACCAATTTTTTAAACAGAAAAAGTATTTTAATATTATTTTTAAACATTCTTGAGGGCTGCAACCTTCAGTGAAATTGGGCATTTTTGAAATTCAAATAAACATTTAGCACTAGTAAAATAATGCTTTTAATACGCTATTTAATTTAGGACATTTTGAAAAATTCTAAAAAAAAAAATAATAATAATAATGAAATTGAGGTTTTAAATAATTTAATTAAAACAAATATGGATTATTTTAATTAAAAGAGAATAACATTACATTTATTTCAGGCAATTAAAAGCATATTATGTATATAAAGAAACAAAGATTAAAACCAAATTGCTTGATAAAAAGCACGAAATCCATAATAGTAAATTAGAGAGTAAGACATAAATGAGGCTTGTCCCATCTGCTTTTTTAATTTTTACATTGAATTCTATGAGCATATAAAATTAGCAGTTTCACTGAAAGTGGATTTATTAAAGTATTTATTCTAGTATTGCAGACGACAGGCTATAATTGTATAAAATAAAATATTATTACAAAGGGCGTTATTCGAACTAGGGAAAATTATAAAATCAACTAATTTAACAATATCCTTTCAAAAAACAAAATATTATGGCCTTCTGAGGTCCCTATGTAAAAGAAATAAGATTATTTTTGAAAATAAATAAGTTACATACTTTAACATTCTTGGCTGTGAAGTATCCTATAATTCTGATGGTTTACATAAAATATTTATAAAGTGAATCAAATTGAATGACTATTAATATGAATTTAAAAAATAAAGTTGGAAACGAAAAAATATAAAATTATTATATTTTCTACTTTATATGGTGTAGAGATTTGAATTCTTAAAGCAGAAGAGGAAACTACATTTTAAAGAGAAGGAATAAAATGTCTGAGAAATGCAGAGGCAATTAAAGAACTAAACTAGTTAGATGTGAAGATATAAGAAGAACTTTAAAGACTCAGAACATAACTGATATAACAGTGAAAAAAAGATGTGAACGGTGGACTCATTTAGAACGAATGAAAAATACTCGGATACCAAAGAAAATTTTAAACTTTAAACAAACTGAAAAGACGAATTCAGATCGGCCAAGAAATGATGATTGCATAGTTCTTATTAGAGATGTAACGGACCTATGTAATCCAATATGTGAAGTAGATAATGCTGATGATAAAATATTATTAACTTTGCCGGTAATTGATGTGAAGATATGATTAATACAACATACAAATATGAACGTTGTAAACAGCTGCTTTACTTCTGATAAGAATATTGACAAAATTTCTTCAATGTTAGCATCCTTAAAAATATTAATTTGACCCTGAAAGATTATATTTAAACACTTTTTGATAATTGTTTGCGCACAGATATTAAAATAAAAATCCAACATTTAAATGTAATTTTTAATGTTGTCAAAAGTTGCTCTTTTGATAAGAATTTTAAGAATGATGGAGAAATTTCTTCTATGTTACTGTCCTAAATAATGTTAATTTAATCCTGAAAAAATATATTTAAGCTTGTTGTGTCACCGATGTGTGTTTGTAGACTTAATAGTTCTTGAAAAGAATATAAAACACATCTGTGATACTTGAAGCTGTATTGCATTATAAGCTTGCCACCTCCTCTGTTTCTTCATTCAGCATGGTTCTACAACCCTTGCTCCGATTGCAAACAAAGGCAGTTGCTTTGCGCCAGCTGTGATGGTTTTATAATACCGAATATTCCCTTGGTATGCAATTCACAGTATGAATGAACACAACCTCAGTCCGGAATGCATTCTGTACTAGTTGTGTAATATTATAATGGAATCATCTTTACCGTATTTGCAGAGGATGAGAGAGAGGGGGAAACTATCCGATCGTGTCATTTCCTTTTAGTGCGCAGTTTCTTAAAGCAGGAAAAGTTGTGTTGTTTTATATGCTTTATAAGTATATTAATGTGGGCAGTTTTTCCTTAAGATGACCAACGGTTAAAATATATTGTAATACAGTCATATCTTAGACGAAAATGTAATGGGTCTTTTAGGCTGTTGTGCTTTGAAATTGAATGAAAACTCATTTCTTCGATTCAATATAGAGATAACAAACTTCTAATTGTATTGCAGGGGTTTAGCAGAAATATTATTTAATTTTCCTGTGCACTCTTAAGAAAAACAGAATATTTGATTTCCTTGAACATCTGACGGTTTTTAACACAATAGCTTGCAGATATAGCCGTTTGACCATTACAATGTAAAACTTTGATACAAGTCAGAAATTTTAATTACTTGGGATTTATCGTGTTTTATTGCTGCAAGGAAGGGAAAAATTGAAGCAGCGGAAAATAAAAACCTACTTCAGTAGCGAGAGTGACTCTACAGAAATGAAGATATCAGGAACAATCTGAACATATTAAACCTAATAAGAAGAATAAATAAATTACAGGTTAATTTTTATGAATATATTTAAAGGATGAACCTTATTATACAACCACATATCTCATTAAATAATAAATGAAGAAAAAGTATATGGCAAGATATCTTTTTTTTTATTATTATTTGCTTTGTTAATGGACGCTCTTTAAAATCAGGTCATCAGCGTCCCATTCAATTCAAGGTGTGTGAAACGACCGACAAATTTTCCTCAGAGGTCTCTTTTTTCAGGCTTGAGGTTCTTTATGTGCCGTAAATGTACGACACGGGACCCACGGCTTTACTTCCCTTCCGAAGCAAGCCATACTTTGGATTTTTACGCCCGAAAAAATCCATCGATCCTGGCGGGGTTTGAACCCGCGATCTTGGGTTTAGAAGGCAAGTGTGGTTACCACTAGACCACCAGAACCGCCATATGGCAAGATAGATTTTCTTGATATGGAAACAGGCCTTAAAAGTCTAAAGAATAATTTTAATTTTAATGTTCTATATTCTAATAGAATATATTAATCAAATAATATTAATCAATAGTGCGTAAGAAATTAAATTGACGTCATCGTTTCAAAAGTTGTATTAAACTGTTGATTAATTTATCGTTATATTTTATAAGGCTAGATGAATGTCATTAATGTAATTTTAATCACTGTTTGCGTATTGTATTTCGTTAACTATTCTGAATAATTGTGCCATTTTCATAAAAATAATGAGATGAATATTCGAGAGAGCACCACCACAACGCAATGATTACACACGAAAACAAACAACTGAAGCCGCTGCAGCTAATTACGAATGTCATTCTTACGTCAATTTTTTCGCATTTATGTAAGATCAAACTGTCCGAGCATCTCATGACTGTACTCTCACATCCCTGATTCGTAGATATTTCTTGCAGTGGTTCCAACATTTCCACAAACGATTCTATCACCGTAGCAAAATTGTCAAGAAATCATGCGTTCAGATGCAAGCTAAATAGCGTGTTATGATCACGAAAGATATTCAGGGTCACGTACCATTCAACTCAGTACGTGTTCCGTCTATTCACCTGACTTCTTCCTGTTTCCGGAGTACGAATGTCCGCTCCGAGATAGACGATTTGACATCAGTGGTGATGTCACATAGGAAATGGGGGAGTGGTTTTCGGCGCAGTCACAGGAGTAATGTCATGAATGATGGCGGAAAACCGAGTAACGGTGGCTCAGAATAAAGCCTGCTATCACGGAACCCAGCATCCCTTATGCACTTTTCAATTATTTAGAATTACTGATTTACTAGCAAAAGGAAGAAAATAATATTCTGAATGACTTGATGAATTCATTCCATAAAACATTCATTGTTATCGATAATCCTACACGCGTTGTGTTTTAAATAATAAATAAATTAATAAATGAATTAAATGTTAGCATATAGCAAAATATTTGAAAAATTTTGACCGATTTGATAATGGATTGACTGCAAATGGTTTATCGACATTCTTTCAGTTCAAGTGTTGAGAAACCAAGGTTACAGGTTTATGTTTATGTTTATATATATATAAACTATATATATAATACTATATATATAGTACTTGAGTTCAACATTTCTTTTCCCCTAATGGCTTGTTTCATTCATCCTAGCGCGGGTTCGTGAGCGGGAGGTCTGAGGTTCGATTCCCGCCAGGATTGTCCGCCCTAACTGAATTTTTTTACAGTCCTCATAAATGCAAATGCTGGGGAAGTATCCTAAACTTAGGCCTGGGACGCTTTCTTCCCTAAAATAAAAATTCTTTCCTAATTTATCATTTCATCTCCTGTATCACCAGTGTTCACCGCCTGTGATGCCTCAGCAGTAAAAACGAGTGTTAAAACTCCTCTAGCTGCTTCTTGTAGAGAGGTGGGCAGTGTAGAATGTGGAGTTAGTCAACTTGATAAGCTGAATGAATGCGATGCGATGTTATATACTCATGTCCAGTACTAAGAGCTTCTGGTGAATTAGTTTTTGCAAGAGTAGCTTTTGTGAATATTTGTAAGATCCTTGTGCCTTCATTACCTTTCGTTTTCAGTGTCATGGAACCCATTGTAATATTAATTTCTCTGAGATGAGAAGCCGCTTCAAACTTTCAGTTGATTAAGAAAGTCAATATGTCAAATTTATAACACGAGAATTACAGGTTTCTGAAAATTTCAGTGCAAGGGGCAATTGACTCCAGCATGGACAGCTTCAGTCTCCCCAATGAAGGCAGTTTTGTTTTGTCCTATGAGGCTGATGTTATAGGGAAATCTAAAGTGTGATTTTGGTAAACTTCTTCTTATTTATGTGCTGACGGTATATGTCTTTGAGAATTTTCCACTTATTTTAGAGTATGTTTTCAAAGGTGAAACGTTGAATTTCACAATCGTTATAAAATATTTTAAAAAATAATGCAGTCTTAAATTTTAAACATTTTCAAGCTCACCTGTACTAGAATAATTTCATAAATATTGATTCTACAGAGGAATCCTTATACCGTACTGGAGAAATATTTTCTGTAATTTTAAAGTACTCTATATTCTGACAAAATCCAAAGATGTTTATAAAACAATGGATCTAAAGTAAAACTCTAATGGAATGCAAAATACACTGTTCAGTGACATTATATCATACAAATATATTGCCAAAATGAAAACAGAATTGCTGAAAAGAAAGTCAGAGAAAATTGAGAACGTATACGTTTTTTTAAAGTAATACCATAAATGAAAAGACTTGCAACAGTTAAAATCGTTCAAGAAAAGTCAATGCACAACGTTCCAAGCTGCACTATGTCGTTTCGGGTACGCTATGGATGGACTGCGCGTGATGGGACTAAATCTTCAGAGTATAACAACAACAATAACAACAACAATAATAATAATAACAATAATAACAATAATAATATATTCAAACATTCTCACTAAAGCATGTGCAAATTGTGACTTGCACTTTTTATGGAGCATAGATTAAGATTTTCAAGGTTTAGACAAAAGGAAATGGATTATGTGTAAACATGAAAATTCTGAAATTATAAATCTGAAACATTTCTTAAGTTTTGAGAAATTTAAGATATCCTGAGTTCCTGTATGGGTTCAGAAACATTTATTATTTTTTGATTTGTTTATTTACGGACGCTCTTTAACATCTCAGGTCATCAGCGTCCCATTCAATTCAGGGCGTGAAACGACCAACAAATTTTGCTCAGAGGCCTCTTCTTTCAGGCTTGAGGTTATTTTTCGTGCCGTAAATGTACGTCACAGGACCCACGACTTTACTTCCCTTCCGCAAACTTAGGGTTTTTATGCCCGAAAAAATCCATTAATCCTAGCCGGATTTGAACCCGCGATCTTGGGTTTAGAAGGCAAGTATGGTTACCACTACACCACCAGGACCGACAGATGCATTGAGAAAAGTCTCAAAGATAGAAAATATTTTCTTACCTTAATGAATTTCCGCATTTCTGTACTACCGCTAGTGTGTACAACTTTCATTTGTAAAATCCATAGCAAAACATTATTGATAAGTGCACCCCAAGAGACTACAGATATTGCCAGTGTCTTAGAATTTACGGGACAAAATAAATAAAATAAAAACGGAAGGGACTAATAAGACTATTTTATAGATGTGAGTTTTTATGTAAATTTTATCTTTAATCGAAATATCTGAAAACGTTTTTGCATGTAGCTGTCCCATTATTTTAGAAACTAATTATCATAAAAGAAAAAATATTTTCCATTATTTTGTGGAAAAATAACCATGGATTTAACAAATATTTTAGCTATTAGCAATAATTATCTTTTCATAAATATGAAAACGTGTTTTAATAAACTTTTGAAATTATGGCTCTTATTCGGTCCTTTTTACCAATTATGTGGAAAAGCAATTTAAACATACAGTGAAAAATCATTTAGCTGATATTAGGGATTGCTTAGATAAAAACAAATTAATAAATTTATGATTAGCTAGGTAGCTATTAAGATTCTGTAACAATTTCCCAAAATGTTCTAATGCCACTGCTCTTAAAAATTCCGGGCTAAGCGCTTTTTAAGCACCTCCTGCTTAAAATTTGTACAACTTTCAATACAATCTGAGTGTTCTTTACTTGCAACAAATTAGGAGTATTTGCATGTTTTCCAACTTCGCCTTTAGCTTATTTGGGGAGTAAACTAAATCGTCTGCTGTCCAGATATCCTGCGCAAAGTCATTGACGACATATGCACAAAATTTAAATCGCGATAAAGAAACCCTTTTATCTCTTAAAATACTATCTAACAATAAACTTTACTTAAAGAGTAAGCAAAATGAAAATAAAAAGGATCTAACACGACAAATCCTTCATTTTGTGGTATTTTGTATGGAAATTGCTTTAAATAAATGTGGTATATATTTTTAAAACTTCAACAATTATTGCTAAGGCCAATAAAACTAGTTTTGACAGTTTGATTTTACGTTACATTCTAGGTGTATTGACAACAAGGCACGTAATTACATTTCATAATCTTTGCATTAGTTGATAAATTATTTTAACTCGACATAAACAGGAACTGGTGCAAGTGCACTCAGACTGTTGTAGTTGCAACGAACCATGCACGCCTTGTTGTCTGTTCACCACAGTGCATCAGCCCATGCTCATATCAATCGTCAGATTATAAAATATATAAACGGAACTGATGACCTCAGCCCAAAGCGACATTCCGCGTTTGATTGCCCCTGCATAATATATGCAAACCTTAACACAATATCCACCATTTTAATCCTCAAAAAGGTAAACCATGAACGACGATCAATATTTATTTGCAACTTTCCCTTTGCCCTTTCATCCAAACATATAATAACATGCTATTTTTACTAAGCATGCTCTTGCTTGTTTGTTCAAGTATAATGTCAGAGATCAACAGTTCAGGACAGAGATAACAGAGTGCCTAATGTTTTGGTTACAGTAAATTTCCTCTTGGAATTTTAAATTAACGATTTTACGGAAAACTAGTGAATATTTGGTAAATAATAATTTAAAAGAAAAAGTGAGTATTATCTCTTAATTTAATCATACATACTCTAATTTGTTGGATATCCATTTTCATAGGGCTCTCTCTCCATATTTAAACAGTGGACCAAAACTCTAGCACTTTATTTTCCAAAATACGTAACATTTCTATAAAAACATTGCCAAAAAGAAAGAAAAAGTATTTCAAGAGACTTATTCCACTAAAATTTTAATTCTATTTTGGAAAACATTACATTATACTCAACTAGTCTGATATTTATTTATTCCTTTGTTACGCACTCAAAGGATAAAAGACTTACATAAAAGACATATATACTGAATGCATTAAATTTAACGCAAGAACGTAAATGCATAACGCGAACACAACATTAACATTGAAAACCTATCTCAGGAGGTTCTGTTTATTGAATGAGTCATGCGCTCTCTGATGGTATAATGAATGTTTTCAAATCCCTCATGCGCTCTCCGATGGGCGATGGTGTAATTAATGTTTTCAAATCCCGTCATCATGAAAGGAGAGAGATGCTGCTCTAAATTAGCTCTCAAACTGGGGTCCGGGAACCCGGGAATTTGCAAGTTCCTCCCACGGGGTCCATGAAGCATTAGAATTTAAGGGCATTTATTCTTGAGTGTATAAATATAAACAATGAACTACAAGAAAACGAAAAGTTATAGACATATATGATATGTATTTATTGAGATAAAGTAAATGAACTTCAAACCGAAGGCTACTTTGTGTTTCGGATGAAAATTTAAAATAAATAGCCGAAAACGTGAACCAATCACATGCATCGGCAGCTAAACTACATAGGCTGAAGTTCGCCTGTTCCAGATTTCCCCGGACCTTCTGAAAGGCTGATACCATGCACACTCATTTACCTATTAAATACAATCGGAACTCAGAATATAAACATTTTCTTGTTAAGCCCGATATATCAAGACCTGTAAGTGAAATAGAGCTAAATATTTCTTATTCAGGAATTAAAAATAACGGCTAATGTTGCTCCATTATGCACTGCTAGTTATATTAAAGTTTTAGCTTTTTTGAGTGAAATATTATATTAAATAAATGTGTACTTATTTTGTTTGCTTATATCTTAACATTTTGTAAATCAGTGCCGAACAACTTTAAAAAATATATAGGATGCAAATTGTAACCTTCGAGTTAAATTTTAAGGATCCGCGACATCGAAAGATATTTAAGGGCATTGGCGGTCAAGATCAAATCATTATTTTATATCCACACATAATTATGTAGGCTTTAAATGGACAGCAATATTATTTCAGAGTTTCGGAAAACTAACAATGTAATGGTTGGCAGTGGTATTTGGTTGCACAATTAAATAACAGAGTATCGCGACTTGTATGCACATTAATATCTGATTATAAAGTAATGGTAATAGTGTTGCTTTAAATTAACACGATATTGTTAAAATAAAAATAGACTATAAATGTAATGCAATTTCTAAGAACAATTGCAAAACATAGGGAAAAGCGGCCATAAAAGAAATGAAGGAATACTAGAAGAATTAGGATTATATATCTGAACGGAAAAACTAAATAATATAAGACGAATTAGATAATAATTCACGTACAGGAGATGAAACAGAAATACTATTACAGTATTTTAAGTTTTATTAACCATGAGGAGCCAGAAATATATGACGACTGATAAAACGATGCCATGAACAAGATCGTGGATTACGACTAGGTATTTAAAGCATGAAGGAAGAACAAGAAGAATAATGTTCAAACCATTACATTGTTATTATTTATTCTGATTAACGTTAGAATAGTTACTCAAAATGGCGTTTACCTTAAGCTAACTATAGTGCACCAATTTTTAAATATATTTTCCAAAATTTTTTTGTTTCTGGGAATATCTTCTAAGACCCCCATTCGTGAAGATGGTTTAGGCTTATTGGGGGTTTAGATTTATTAGAGTAGATTTATTTAATAATTATCTATTCTCCGCATGATGATAGCTAAGGTGGGATGACAAAAAACACAAGTAGTTGTTGACTGTAGCTCAAAAGTCGTATTTCTCCTCCTTTGCAAATAGTTCACGAAATATCAGCTCAGTTTACCTTGCTATTTAGGTTATTATACCTGCAAGGGAGTTTTATAAGTAAAGATCATTATGCACACTTAAATCGCTTTACTGATCATGGCACTGTGACTGTTCTGGGAGTAACAGAGAGGTGTACACGTCTTGCTCCCTCCACCTTTGTCCATGTCCAGTCATAGCGATTTTTCCCTTCCTCTTTCCCACTGTTCCGCCTGAGCATAAGTGCGGAAGAGTCATACTGTTTATTGATAGTGCGAATCAACTTCGGTAGACAGGTGTAGGAAAAGCGCGGGACACACCGTAGCGCCTCGTCCATTTAACCATTTAGTGGTATTGGCTGAAAGGAAATTCTTTACTTTAATAGTGTTATATGTAGGAACTTGTTGCTAAACGAAATCGTGCCTTTAATATTCGGATGATTTCTTATTTCAGGGAGCGCATTTTCTCTTAAAGTCATGCCAATTTCTTCCTCTGACTTGGTCATTACGAACAAGAAAGCACTCATAAAACTGAATGCGCGGTCTCAGTCATCTTCAATCAAAGTTTGTAACAATTTTGTTCTGTGAGGCTTCAGTTCCCCGAAAACTGTTGCCAAAACTTCTTCTACATACTCGTAATTCAATGAATGCTCCTTTTATCTACTTGAGTAGACTAAGAATAATTAATTAATGCTTGACCAGTACGACAACTTGTAGATAGACCTAACCGAGGTAAGTCTTTGAGTCTTTTTCCTCAAACCTTTCGTCGAACTTTCAGATGCATTATTGCCTAATTTCTGATTAAATGTGTGTATAAAATTGTTTACACCGTTATGCAGTCTTTATCATGTTTTCACTAAGATTATAACAGAAGAACATATTGTTCTGTATGCAATTTGCTATTCATATGAGTTCATGTGTATTTTACTTGCAACCTTTAACAATAAAGCATGTGTGGTTTAATAAAAGAGCTGAAACAATAATTATAAGCTCTATTAAAATGTTGCAGCTGGATGTTTTCCTTTAATGTTCAATATATACATATATATATATATTATATTACCTAACTATTGCATTGGCTTAAAGACTTTCAGATTACCTTTTGTTCAGCGGTAATATATTCATGTGTTTTCAAAGATCCTGAATGATGGAATAAATAACTATCATATTTAAATAGAGAAGATTGAAAACTACTTCAAGAAATGGGATACATTTCAAACATTATGAGCACAACTCTATGAAGTAGGTCCAGAAATTCAACGCCCCCCGTTGTAAGGCTAAAATTCTTTGTCATGCTGATTCTGCAGGCAAAACGATTGAAGTATGCAAGAAATTAATATTTACTAACTGGTGGCAAACACACACTAACAATGTTTTAATGCTTAAGGCTTTCAAACTTGAAATATACCTCTGTAAAATATCACTTGGAGTAAGTAGGCAGTGTGTACAAACTGGAGAATATAACGAATTAATAAAGTGCATGCAGAAAAAGTACGAAATCAATGTCTTAGCAACATCCAATGATCACCACAACATTTACATTAATTTATTTTCCTCCAAAGCTTATCTCAAAATATTTGATGACAACGCTGCTGCGAGGGACTACATCGACCGATAAGCCACAGTTCAAGCCCAGCCGGGCTACGCAAGTCGGGCTGGGCGAAGTTTACCGAACTGCTAAGTTGGCTCTGGGTCTCACATACACAGTCCGTGTGATTTAAACAGTGAAAGAAACATCGCGTGTCTCATCCTAGAGTCAAGTCTGCTAGCATTACTAAATTGCACACAGTAAACCTGATAGTGTTTATTTATGATCCGTGTGTCCGTACCAAGTCCGTTCGTGCTATTAGGAGATTATTTGAAGATAAGTTCCCAGGCAATCGAGTTCTAAGTCGTAATGCAATTACGAACTAAAAGATAACATCCGTCAAGTTATCAATATTATTAAACTTTTCAAAGAGAAGTAAGAAGAGCATTAGAATTTATTACACTGTCTCACTAGTGTTTCTATCACCAACTCTCATGTTGCCCCGACTGTAGTGTAGTCCGGCTGTTCGAGAGCAATGACTTGTCGGTTGATGCAGTTCCACACCGCGGCATCGATCACCAGATAGTTGAATACTATTAAATCGTTACCGTTATTTGTTATTAATGCTTGATAATCTATGAATAAATATTCCTTATTATTTTAAGTTACATAAAATTGGAAAAAAAAAAAAAAAAAAAAAAAAAACCAGCTTGGCACCAAACAATACAACAGAAAACTAATGCAGTATAATATTCTGACATTCAGTTATACTGATTTATGACACGGATTACAATCACTTATTAATGGGCCAAACATAGAATGTGAAATCGGTTAATTCAACTCGAAAGAAACTACAATTTCACCATGGGAAATAGCGGATCTATTACTACGTCATTCTGGTCAACGAATTTGGTGTTTATTCTTCTTCGTTAGTCTTTTGGTCTTTATACTCTTAAGAGTTTGACTGAAAATAAATTAATAACAAATATTTACACAATAGTAAACACCAAATGCAAAATAGAAAGTTCTTTCGGTAAAAATTAGACATAATGCTAACATTGAAATGCAGTGATACTGCGCTTTATTAAGAAAGCAAACCCAGTTCATTCAAACACTTGTGACGAGAACGCGTAATGAACTGCGTATTCCATCACAAGCTCTCTCTGATCACTACACAATTGCCTCCTGTCAATCAACATGTAAAAGGTTAACTAATTTAAATGAACTTATCTCTCAGTGAGCTCTATATCAGGTCGTCACACATGCATATATACCAAATGTGAACAAGTATGAAACACTCTTTTTGCTAACCAGTCATTGTTCATAAAATTTAACACATGCATTAGTAAATATGCTGTGAAATTATGCAGAAATGTTCATATTAATTTTAAAACAATAATAAAGTGATATTAAAATGTATATTTAAGAGAAGTGCAATGTTTTAATATTCAATAAATCTGTACTGAAGCTTCATAATTTCTAAATTTTTAGCTTTCGTCCATACCTGTGTCATTTTTGCCTTTATGGTGCATTCTAGGAAAAACAAAATTTCATTTGCCCATCATTCTTCTAGAGTATTGTTTCAAGAATGAGATTGCTTCTAATTTTGCAATTTGTTTTTCTATGCTTCTATGTTTACTTGAGCATTACATTAATAAGTGCATTCATAGGTATTTTTTCAATTATATCCGATCTCGATTGTTTCAGTTCCTCAAGAGCATAGTTATACTATGAAATAACCTTCTGTGATAACAATACAAGTAGTTGTAAGTAGAAATCATTTACAGTGACCTAGGAGGCTAACTTTCTGGAAAATACCTACTAATTACACGCTCAAAATGTGTTGCTTAATAGTGCTTTTACAGTATTGTGAATGTGAAGTGAAGCGCCGTCTTGCACAAAAATAATAATTTTGATATCATGCTTCTGTAATACTGGAATTACAAAGTCTTGTACCTTTGAAATATATTACGTTGACCGTTACTGTTTTCGTTTGTCCAATTTCCATTCTTCATAGAAATAATCTCGGTTATAAGATGAGGCGTAAAACGATACCAGACGTTAACCTTGATATTATATAATCCTTGCTGCATATGCACTATTTCCTGTCCATTTATTATAGTCGTAAGCGTTTAACACTTACATTTCATTCGAAATACACGACTTTGTCTTTCCGTAACGTTATTTTGAATTTCTGCTAACATCTGTAAGGCAAAAGTGATGCGAATCTGCTTAATATTTTTTTTAATTTTTAATAAATAGAGTCAAAAGAGTTTTCTCAGCATTTACCTCACTGTTGAACAACTCATCTCTAAACGCCTTGCAAGCGTATTTTTACGAACTTCCTGGACTTTAAGTAAAACTGAGCTGCACTTACTTCGTTTTCTACTAATTTTGGCTCAATATCGATCGTTTTTCATTAATAAATGCACCAGTTTCTTCAAATTTATTTATACCGCCACGGGTGGTCAAGGTCGTTAAGGCGCGGACTCGTGAGTGGGAAGTCTGTGGTGCGATTCCCTCCAGGACCGTCCTAACTGACTGAGGTTTTTTCCAGATTTTCCTCATTCCTCATAATGTTTCCTTCCTTAAAAAAAGAAATCTTTCCCAAATATATCATTTCATTTCATGTATCATTAGTGTCTATTGCCTGTTATACATCAGAAGAGCGTTAAACACTATTAAAAGTTTATTTACCAGCTTACGAAATTATTTAGCAGAGTCTCAATACATGTAACGTTAGAAATATTCTCAGTGCATTGGAATTTTCTCTATTGTATTCGTTATAATACTGAATGAGGCCAAAATCATTCTAAAATTAATGTTTCAAACTTTTTGTTAGTATTTTAAGTCCCAGTGTTTGTAGACCGACACAGAAAATTAAACAAATGCATATGATATATGCAACTCAATATCTCTAATGCATAATGCTATCTACAAGGAGTCAAATTGTTAATATGTACAGAAGATAAACCCATTAAAGCTGACTAACTTTGGAATAACCCTATATAATAATTCTGAAAAGCCATTAAATGGGTTGGCAAGGTAACTTATTTATTAAGTTTATTACGTAAAGTACCCTTAATGTAATATTTATTTACTTTTACTATATTAATACTAGGAAACCAACTTTAATTATACATATTTTACATTTATTTTATTCATATAGCATTTTTAAAAATTAAGAAACTGTTGTAAGTTCCAGAAGTGTATACGTGATAACAAATTATTTGGATTTGATTTCAAAAACTTAGTAATAGTTTAACTTTCTCGACTGTACTTTCTTTCCTATATATAAGTATATAAGTATCATAACGACGCGTTTGATCTATAGCGGGTATTTTTTCCTTTGTAGATTAAACAAAGCCGACACCGGAAGCAGTATGATTTTCTGAAGTCTCAGATACCGGTGTAATAATACGCAGTATGCATAGTTGCTAGCACTGTTTTGTCGCTTAATGATCGCAAAGAATCGAAGCATATCTGCACCGACCTGCGTTAGGTTTCTGCCTGTGTCTGATACGCTGATGCCGCCAACCTGACCAGTGCATGGATATCAAAGGCTAGAGATGTGCTATTTTGATTGTTTCTATCGCTTCCTTTTGTCATATTGCGGGATACTAAATGCTAGGCTCTAAGTTCTGACCTCCTTTGACTACCCCTCGCATCCACCGAATAGTTTATCAAAAAGAAACAATTTCCTGTACGAATGTAAAGCTAGGGCTAAAATGTAGAACATAACATACAAGCACCCAAAATACTATACTTGCATACTGCAATTTTATTTAATTATGATGGGAGCAATGCGTTTTATTTCCTTTTTTGTTTTATATCATATAACTATAATCATTCCAACAACCACGTTTTTTATTTCTTTGATTTTTTTTTTTGGGGGGGAAGTATCCATCATTCCAATCTGGCCTTAGATATTTAAATATTATATAGATTAATAGAAGTTCCATATATATTTATATGTGAAAGAAGAGAGTTTGAAGTGTAATTTTTGGCCTAAAATTCTAAAAGTGCCCCTTAAGATAAATCTGCTATTCTAATTGCATTTGTGTCTCTGACCATTGTCCCTCTTTAACCGAGGGACTTCTTTCACAGTAAGTGGAACTTTGCTAAGTAAACCCATATACAGAAGCAAATGTAAGTAATTTGTTTGCTATAGGACCATCTTTTATTGTTCACTTAAAGGGTATTTATTAATCACCTGTTTACTGTTTTCTTGTAGATTGATTAACATCGTGCTATTATTACTTTGAATAAATGAATAAATAAGTAATTGAGAAGCATGAAAGTATACAAATTACAACAGCGCGTTGTAATTGGTTTGTTGATTACTCCTGAAACGAATTGCAGAAGGTTGCAGTATATGGAGGGAACTGCTTACGCAAATCAGCTGGTATGTGCGGTTTTGTTCCGGCAGAACATCTCTAAAGGTAAACGCGGCTATCACAGCAAACAATATTCAATGACTTTTCTTTATAACTGGATGTCAGTCATAGATTATCCAAGCACTGATTGAGTAAAAGGCTGAACACCTGGGAATAAGTCAACAGGATTTCAAGCGATATCAGGTGGAAGGTGAAGAGTTCATCTTGGTGTCATCATTTTGAGTCACTTAAATAAAGAAGAAGCTGAGACAGTATTCATGTCCCACGGATTTCCATTATCATTATCATGTTAATTAATCTCAGAGACATCTATTTAATATCATTGGGCACCTATGTTTATTGTTAATATCATTATTAATATCACAGTCATTGATTGTGTACATATTTTCTATATAATAAGTAATTACATGAACCATATATCGATGTACATTTCTATATATCTGCCATGTAGACAGAAATGTACACGTAGGAAGCGCTTGTCGTTCTTTCGTTGTGAGCAATTTTGGAGAAGTTTTGTGTCTAAAGGCTACCGGTTGAGAAAGTTAGGTGTAGGTGTTAAAGAGCCTAGCGTGGGGTGAGATTTTTAAACCCACCAAATGATAAAATAAACTGTTGAATGGGAGAAGGCGTTCTTTTCGTAAGAAATAATATTGAGTCAGACCCATTGTCACAAGCTTGTAGTAGCCAGTCAGAAAGCTGGATTTGAAAGGAAATTCTAGAATGTTCGCTAAAAAAAGTTTTTGTGGGGCAAAATAGCGTCTTAACAGTTTCTAATTCAAATCTTGTATAAAAAAGGAGTTTTCGAGACTTCATAGTCAGTTATACTTTTGTCATCACTTTGTCACTATGTCAATATTCGCTCAGTGCGTCAACTTTTGTTCCAATAAGTACTGCCTCATTATAAGTCTTGACTTCGACGTCAGTAGACAATATTATTCTGAATTCTAATTTCGAAGCTGGCAGATTGCGTCTTCTAAAGTGTTTATACAGAAGTTCATTAGCAGTGTAAATTCCTAATTAAATTTTCAAAGACAACGGGATATGCATGTGTTATAATGTGACTCCATAAGTCGATAGGGAGTGTTAAATGTTTCAAATGGTCAACACGTTGTTCAGTTCATCATAGCTTTTGATAAGCATAGTCAGGCCTGATAAACTGAGTGTTGCGTCATACTCAAATTCCCAACGCCACGCATCTCATTCCTTCCCTTTGACCTAATGTCAGTTAAACACACCCTGAGAAACCTTTTCCTCTCCAATGGAGCGAGAGCTGAAGGTGAACATCCAACTTCGGAAGCAGTGGCATCACAAGATCATCATCATCAGCGATAGACTTCAATTACATTACGTCTTACATTCATAAATTGACGAAACCAACGTGGGCCCATTAACACCACAAACACCATTAATCAACTAATTAATAATACTCCCCCACCGCCACATATTGATAACCGCACAAAAGCTTACAGAGACTTCTGCACCAACAAACTCAACTTAATCAACCAACAAGGTATGGCCCATTAGTTGTAGAATATATATATATATATATATATATATATATATATATATAAATTATTTATGCCTTACCACAATGACAAAGCAACAGCGATTTTCATTGGGAATTTTCACGTTTATGATGAGTTCAAGAAAAAATTATTTTAAGCGCTAAAGCTTATATGTTTATATATGGAAGTGATTGAATTTTATTAATGGATGTTTAGCGATCCCGGCATAAAAAAATGTATATCACTTACTATTTTTCTCTCCACCTCATTCCACTGTTTGCTAGAATTTGTATATTCGTTTTGTTTTACCATCACTTTTATCACAACACTGCAATTGATACGCTTTCCCCATGAAAAGATAGGGAAGGATTAATTAACAGTATGATAAACAAAAATATCCGCCGCATGGAGTCTGTGCTATACCCTACGCAATGTTTCCGCTGCCCACATTTTGGGTTAATCAATGTTGCCCTTTGTTGTTAGACGGATACATCATTGCGTTTGTCCACGTAGCGGAAGCGAAGTACATTTCCATTGCCGTCCCCATACAGGACGTTTGCTGTTGGAAATCATCATGGCTATGGAGATAGCAATACATACATGTATGTTCCTCGTTTTATCTCCGTTCTAAAGTTTGTTTTAAAACCAATACCGCTCGCCATATTTGTATTTATATTTCCAGCGCTACAGCGTTCAATTATTTGCAATTTTGGGGAGTTGGATATACAGCCGGTAACTAAATGGACCGTTGCAGAGAATGCAACAAAAGTAATGTAAAAAAAGATTGGTTGTTTTTAATGAGTATGACTTATGGTTTACAGCCAATTACCGTGCGACCGATGCCAAACTATTTATCGCGTCTTAAGAATGAAGTAGGGAATAAGAGACCGAGTTGCTTACACACATTAGGAATGAAGAGCAACTGGATATGAATACTTGTAAATAATAATTAATAAAACATCGGCTTCAATTTTTGTCATGCAGTTCTTTTAGCAACAGTATTATGTTACTTCTTTAGGAAAAAACTTCAATGATACTGATTTTAAGTACTTCATTGTACTGTTATTTTGGTTCTCTCAGAAAAAGTTTGTATTTTAATGGGTTCTTTGTTTTTTGATGGCATGTTTATCGTAGGATACATATACCCATATTTCAAACTGGAAGACCTTCAAAACATGTACATACATACATAGAGGTTGCCAAAATGTATACACACTTCAAGCAAAGAAAAAACTGAGTTAACATAACAAAACTGAATTCACACAAACAAAAAATGATGACCACTAATCATCTTAAATGTTTGTAGTTACAACAGTTGCTCAAAGTGCCCATCATTGTCGATGCATTTCTGAGTACGCTGAACTACTGATTGAGCAACATCACGAAAGTGTCCTCAGCAATTGCAGCACATGCAGTTTCAATTTCTTCCCGAAGTGCTACCCAGAACTGCCCTTGTTAACATTGCATACGGTACCATAAGTTTCAAATTTGTCTCGAATGGTACAATTGTTACTCGTGTTGGCAGTTCTGTTCTGTACACACGTCTTCATAGCCTCTGAGCTTTAACAACATTCTCAGTTTTCGAATACCCCTTCATAATTTATTTCAGCTGTTCAAAAGATAATCTTGACTCCATTTTGTTGTAAAAATGTAATGTGAGTCATATCTGTTTACAGAATATCATACGATAATCTTGACTTCATTTGTTCATTGTTGATTTACCTGTCAGGTAGCAACGCTGTCATAATGTATGTGAGTCACATGTTTACAGAACATCATACTACACATTACTGTTGCTTTGCAGTCTAACTTTGAAATATATTAAATAGATATCTGTTGTGAAAGTGTGAATATATTTTTGACACCCTCAGTATATATACAGAGTGAGTCACGGCCATTTTCCTTCGAAATGAAGGGAATAAACAAAAAATGTTGCACATAAAATTGAAGTGCTCTTAGGGGGACATAAGGTAGCGACTTTAACTTGTCCTTGAAATGACATTGAGAATGTGATTTCAAGGGCAATGTATTTTTTCAGGCGGAATGGTGTATTTTATTTTTCGAAATTGAAAGAACACTCAAGTATAAAAGTTCTGTACATCTGTCAGCTATGGTTGATAAATGATGTGTAATTGAACAAATAATTCACCAAATATTTTTCACTCTCTATCTTTTATTTTGTTATTGCTGTGCAGGAAACTAATTTGTTTACATACAGAAGCCAGATTGTTGACATCGATACACGATCAACGAGAGGATCGATATGATTTACATTTATGGCATAGTTCATAAGAACGCCAGAGCAGCTTGTAACTTATATGGAGAACGATATCTTGAAAGGAGGCAGTCATCTGTTAGAAATTTTCAACGACTTTCAAACTTACTTTCCGAAACGGGTGGTGTCGCACCAAGGAAACACCATCGAATGAGAAGTGCTACTGGGGAAAATTCAAAAGTCCACTATTAGCTGCGGTTGCCGCTAATCCTCGCTGAAATTCCCGTCAAATGGAACGTGATTCTGGAATCTCTCAAAGGGGTGAAATCAGGCATCTCAAATACCATCCATATCACATTAGCTTACATCAAGTCCTTCATGGGCATTTTCAGAAGCGTGTTCAATTTTGCCTACGTTCATATACCTTATGCACTTTCAATAAACAAAATGAAAACTTTTTTAAAAAAAAATTATTTTTGTTTGTCCGATGGTATTTTATCCACGTAAAGAAAGTATGTAAAATAAATAATAATGTCAAATATTGTAAATTAAACAATAATGTGTCACTCCTCAGAAGAAATAAATAAATATAAACTTGTGAACAGCACAAATTATAATGCATTTTATAGACTAAATTTATGCAAGGATTCTTTTAAAAATGTAATTTTTAATGAGCAATTAATAATTATTATGATTTTTTTCGAAAATACGATTTTTAATCAAAAAAATGATAAACAAGGGTAAAATTAAGAATAGCTATACACCGAGGAATAAAAACTATTTAATATAAACAAAAGTAAAGGCAAAATTTTAAACCAATACTTTAATCATAATGAATATTGCAACTTTTATACAATTTTATACTTACTGCTTTACTTACTTACTTTTTACAAGTGCTCAAGAAATGTGTTACACTTTTTTTATATATTTGCCTTCCGATTCGACTTAAGTCAAGTGTCGACACTGATTTTGCAGGTCATTTATTATACATAATTCCTCAAAGTCAAAGTATAAAATAAATATTCATTTGAAATACTTACCTCTTCAAAAAATTTTAATTCTCGATTTTCTAATAACATATTTGGTACCTTTCAATGATTTTCGCTGTTCTGGCAATTTTTGTTGCCATTTTTACTGATCTAACTATAGCCTCAAGTTGGAAACCGTTGAAAATGATACAAAAAGTTTCTCATTAAAGTTGCTTTCCACTGTTATTAACCAAGTGCACAATTACTGCATAATATTAGATGTTTTCCATTTTCCAACAAGTACATGCACAAACTAAAGCTTCTTTCCAAAAGAAAATTTTTGGACAGCTTTAGGGAGCATGGCGAAGTTGATATGATAATAGGTTTTAAATTATCATGCTATCCCTGGTAAATTCCGAAATATTTTGTAAGTATTTTCATAGTTTTATAAAATTTCAAAATTGGGTCTTTGGGCAATTAATTTTTATGTAGAACTCTTCGATCTTTTCTTCTTAACATATATTTTTAATTGAGTGTAATTTTATATTAAAAGAAATTAAACTTATTAGCATGCTGTATAATGATATTCGTAATTACAATTTCTGTATTTTACTAAGAAAATGCCACGACTATGCTCTTTTATGCTAATATTTCCACGCTATATAAATGGCAAGTAGAGTTTTTATCGAGACCATAAAAGATAAATTAAAGCTAAGGAATATTCGAGATACAAATAAAGTGACTGTGGCCAAATGATAAATTCATTTTTTTTTAATGATTTATTTATGGACGCTCTTTAACAGCTCAGGTCATCAGCGTCCCATTCAACTCAGGGCGTGAAACGGCCGACAAATTTTGCTCAGAGGCCTCTCTTTCAGGCTTGAGGTTCTTTTTCGTGCCGTAAATGTACGACACGGGACCCACGGCTTTGCTTCCCTTCCGAAGGAAGCCATACTTAGGATTTTTACACCCGAAAAAATCCATCGGTCCTGGCCAGTAAAATGATAAATGCAACATATATTCTGTCAGATTGATATTATGTATAAATACTATTTCAATTGTTTACTGTCTAACATCTTCCTATAGATACATTATAAACAAAAGAATCAGAATAAATGTTGATAGATCTTCTTTGTTTTATTAGATTTATTTTATTAATGCTATCCTTTTAATATTTGTTTTAAGAGTATATTATATTATAAATGACATTGTTGTGTTTAGGGTATATTATTCGTATACAGTCGAATAGAGTTAAGAGGGAACAAGATATTAAAATTATGTTATGAATATTTAACTTTTTTGTAAACATTGAATTTTATTCTTACATAATCCCACAAAATGAATTGTTGATGTTGCTCTGTTTTGTATAATTTCCCAAAGTGCACATATATTTTTGTTCTTATTCCAAATAGATTTTAACATAGCCAAAAGGTTTCCTTGCTGAACTTATTATCTACTGTATAAACATAGAGAACCCATCTTTAAAACCTACCGTTTTTCAAATATATTTAGATTATTGAGAGTTTCAATCGTCCAATTATTATTTTTGTATATATTTTATAAGCTGTGAATAATCGGAAATTTCTTTGTAATATTTAGTTTGCTTAATGTGTAGATTTACAATTGACAGTTAAACCTATAATTCCACGGGTATTAATTTATATAGATAAAATAATGTATGACATCAAAAACCAGTTTCTAAAAACAAATATTACGATAGTCACTGTAAATTCTCAGCTAACAGTTACATGCTCACAATGATTTAATTCGTTCTAGTTTAAATGCGCATTCAGCACAAATATATATATATATATATCCCGATCTCACCGGCGCCTAGGTTGAGTCTACAGCTACTAAAGCGGACAGTGTTTTAGCGACTGAGCGACCGAGATGGATTGCAGCAACGCCCAGTTCGGATATCGACGAGGAACCCAGGAGTTCAGAGGCTTACATTGTAGCTGTACATTGCGATCTGATATTGTTTTTAATATGATAAATAAACGTTCCCTAGAGCGAGGGCATGTTTCATTCCAGAGAGGCTGCTGGGAGATTTATTAGCGAAAACGGCGCTGCAGCAAGTTTTCGCTAAGCTTTCAGTTCCCAATGTCACGCGGAGAATGCGAAACTGTACATCATAGGTCAGTAATAATTCACGCCTATCCGCCACGAAATCAAGCCGGGCTACACCTCATGTCTATTCTGTGACAACCGGCGCGGTCGAGCATTCCTAACATTTTGTTCATTTTTTGAGAGAGAGAAAGAGAACGGTTTTATCATTACATTCAGCAGCGCGTTCTCATTGAGATATAAGTAAAGCTCAAATTAAAATTACGAATATAAAGCAAAACGAGTTGACCTGGCAAAGGGCTGCTTTCTGTCAGACTTTGGACTTCATAATATCTTAAATACGGTCCGTTAATTATTGATATATTCTCGTGAGATAAAACACTACAGGACTACTACAAAAAATTCACCCACATAGCATCAGCGGAAAATTAAAACTATGAAAGATTTCAAATTGTGGTGTATCTCCAACTCTTGAGAATTACCTCAGCGATCGAGACAATTAACAGGAATGCATTTTGAAAAGTATAGAATGACTGGATTTATATAATTGGGCCACGATAGGATCTGGCTGGAGGAGCCGTAGAAGAAGGATCTATGGGCCGAAAGCACAGCTCCGTCGCCGCCAGAACTCCAAGTTCCGCCACCGTCAGTACCCCGAACTCCGCCATCTCCTGCGCTTCTAAAGCTGTTGCCCCCAGCTATCCTTCGCAGTAAGTTGGTTGCCAATACCGACAGGACAAACCCTTTGACCCGCGGCCACCAGCCACCCGATGACGCACATAGAATGTCGTACATCTTCGCCGCTCATCACAGCTAAACCAGAGGATAGAGAACAATACCCGCCGGCACCCACTTACGCGCTCGTAGACCTTTCAAAAGAGTTCTCGAAGGTATTCAGCGAACCTCTATGACCAATATATTCTTAGAATTACTCTGATTTCAAGGCCTTCTGCAGTCTGCGCAATTATTCCTTCTTCCTGCCCGTCACCACTAGTCCGACTTGTGTTTGAGGAGACCCGAAAGCACATGGAGTTCCTTCAGCACAGACATAGCAGGAGACATCTTGACGCAGAGTACAGTAGCTATAGTGGCAATATGGCAGACGGTGCTCCCAGTATGGCCAAGAGTCATTCACCCAAGTCCCACGAATTCACTCAACACTGTGTTAACATTGCAATGCACACAGCTTAACTTGACCCGCCGAGTGCAACTTGCAATAGTCTGAGGACACTTTATTGGCAAAGCAGTATGGTGTTACTTTCTGGGCCGTGTGTTAGCACCGCTCGACACCTATAGTCAGCATCACGGCAGATCAAACCAACCGGGCAATCCAAACAAGCACACCCAATCTCGATCTACCAACCAACTGACTTAGCCATCTATAATTCCACACTCTGCAAGTGATACTCAAGGTACAAGAACAAGCTCATTACACGTCTTGACAAGCTCACCGCGATGATCCCCTCTCTGGGAGAAATCATAACGACCTTACACGACACGCACTGGAAGTGCATTACATCACTACAACTAGACTTAACAACCTTGAAGAATCTCATACACAACACATCAGCATCATACACGGAAATCACCAGGGACAGTTTAAGAGACGCCAGTTGCACAGCTGACCGCTACGCCTGCACACTGAAGGCTCAACTGAACAAAATTGGAAGTGCAATTAAAATGAAATCGGTACCTGACCGCAACATCTCATATCAACGCTGCTGCAGATCTACGAAGCAGAGTCGCTACAACACCGATAGCATCTCTAGCTGCAGGAGAGATTCCAAGCCTCCCACATTCGTAATTAAAATGTCACAAAATCCCATCCGCTACTCCATGCCAGTCAGGACCGCGTGTCATGGCACAGGCCAGCGGCTTGCAAACTTCACCTATAACCGCAGGGGGTGTTCATACGAAATGCCACTAATTCGTCCCCTACTTCCTAACCAGCTCCTTCCTACTAAACTTTACTTTAGCAAGAGAGAGAGAGAGCTGATCCCTTAAGATTACCTTAAAGCATGATATATAAAGCTTTCTCAGCGTTTCTTGCAAATAACTATACAACTACATAGTTGTAATGCCTTTGTTTACTCGTAATAATGTTTATCAATCATTCTGGACACCTGTACATATTCTTATAAGATAATTTATTTGTTGATTTGGTTCATTCCGTTTATTTACTGACGCTCTTTAATATTTCAGGTCATCAGCGTCCATTCAATTCAGGGCGTGAAACAGCCTATAAATTATGCTCAGAGGTCTCTTCTTTCAAACTTGATGTTCCTTTACATACCGTAAATGTACGACACGGAATCCACGGCTTTACTTCCCTTCCGAAGGAAGCCATACTTAGGATTTTTACGCCCGGGAAAATCCATTGGCCCTGGACCAGATTGAACCCGCATCTTTGGGTTTAGGAGTCAAGTATGGTTACCACCACACCACCAGGACCGACTTTTTAAGACGCATTACCAAGTTTGAAGCTTACGCAAATCCGAAACACTTTTCAGAGAAAATAATGTATTGTAATGAAATAATGTTATACTACGATTTTTAGCTAATTTTACCTCTGAGAGTGAAACCATTGATATACTACAGTAGACAAGAAAACGTAAAGGCCTCTGAGCAAAATTTATCGGCCGTTTTGAGCCCTGGATTGAATGGGACGCTGATGACCTTAAGAGCGTCCGTAAAAAGCAAAATTTAGGCGATTGCGGGGTCGAAAGCATGACACAGTTGCGTCACAATATTAGAAACAGTGTGTGGAAAATAAGATGTTCATTATGTTTATGCCATTTTTATAATCTCATACTGCTGTACCATAATTCAATTTTGCATCTCTATAAAGAATTTGCATGTCATTTCAATATACAAGAAGTGAATTTAAGGATAAACAATTGTGTATTTATTATGTAAAATACATAGCAGGTGCAATGATACAAGCAAGACATAAGAACAAATGTTCTATTATTTATGAACTATTATACATTATTCATTATTGTTTATAATACATTGAACTTGCAAATTGTCTTTATTTCTCCAAAAAGAAAACAGTTTCTGCTTCACTTTGATTGCACATTCTGAGCATTGGTTACGTCTTGGTATATTTAATGCAGAAGGCTCTCTCTTCCAGTAGTTTTTCAACGAGTGCAATGCTTTTTGGCCATCTCTTAATAATTCTGATACATTTTTGAAGTCATTAACATTGCACATCTGATTACTAAACAAATAGTCTGCTCAGTCTTTTGAAATTAAGTTTCTTGTTAAATGTATAAGTAAGAATGCAAGTAGAGCCAGAATAACTTGAAGTTAAATGCATAAGTATGAATGCAAGTAGAGCGAGAATAACTTGAAGTTAACTGTATAAGTAAGAATGCAAGTAGAGCGAAAATAACTTGAAGTTAAATGCATAAGTATGAATGCAAGTAGAGCGAAAATAACTTGAAGTTAAATGCATAAGTATGAATGCAAGTAGAGCGAGAATAACTTGAAGTTAACTGTATAAGTAAGAATGCAAGTAGAGCGAGAATAACTTGAAGTTAACTGTATAAGTAAGAATGCAAGTAGAGCGAGAATAACTTGAAGTTAAATGCATAAGTATGAATGCAAGTAGAGCGAGAATAACTTGAAGTTAACTGTATAAGTAAGAATGCAAGTAGAGCGAGAATAACTTGAAGTTATATTACTGATGTTAGACACTTTCTGAAACATAATCAATGGGTTATGCTCTTTTTTCAAAAAAAAATTTGTTAAATGCTTCATGAGATTAATGTCATTTCTGCAGTCTTATTTTTCGAGAGCAAGATTCGTCTTTCATCACCAAACAGTGCATTCTGTTCAGAATTGATGTTCAGAAGTGATGTTTGAAAAATGCACCTTGATTTGAAGTAGGGATGTCAGTACCATTACACGATTAACTTGTTGACGTTTGTATGAATGTTAGTTAGAGTTGGTTGCAACTATAACGTTGTTATCTCTTCTTGTTGGCAAACGAGAACTCTTATCACCACCACCACCACCACCACCACCACCACCACCACCACCACCACCACCATCATCATCATCATCATCATCATCATCATCATCATCATCATCATATTTGCTGTATTCTCTCTCAGACATATTCCCGCTGCTAGCATCATAATTTGTATGTTGAAGCTGAAACGGTTCAGTAGGCAGTTTTCATCTTTTGAAGGGGAGTTGTTTCCTTTCTTGCAACTTGACCATGGAGTTCCCCAATGCTCCTTTCCTTTCTAATTATAATTGGTACAATCGTTGTTTTTAGTAAGATAACCATTTACAATTTACTTTTCTAACATAAAAAATTCATAAAGAGCATAATATTTTCTTCTCTTGACACATTCATCATAAGTGTGCAGTACTTCTTGGATCTTTGCTTGTATTGTTTGGTTCCATACATGAAAAAAATTCAATTTATTTTCCCAACATTTTATAGATTTTTTATTACTTTCTTTCCTTTGATCTTTGTTCCAAGAAACTGGTACATTTGAAGAGGTATTCTATTTTTATCTTTTAATGGTGTTTATTCCTAACGCACACGTTTTTGTATTCGTTGTATATAACTCACTACTTTATTGGTTCACATATCTTTATTCATCTGTAATTTCCCATTCTCATCTCCCTATCCTCGCAGAAAGGCCTTGCTACAGTGTCTTGTCCCTGTTTGTTGGGACAGCAAAGACTAGGTAGTGGAGAGATGGCTAGTCAGAGGAATGCGTTGTTAACGTTCAACTGTTCACTATTACTATTCTGCTTTTGTTAACGCAAAGAGATGCACCGACTCTTAGGTATTGAACAGATGATGATAGACATACAGTGAGCCCTCTCCCAGCATGCATCGCTAGCCATCTCTGCAGCTCCCAGCAGTACATTTACCAGCCACCAATACGGAAAAGAAAAAAGAAAATGGCAGCTGAAGTCGCTCTAGGAAATAGGAAACTTTTATGCGGTGTAACTTCTACAAGACGACATTATTTATCATTATAATATATTTCGATGGTTTTAAGAATATTAAATTGTTTACAAACAATATTCTTCATGTGTAAAAAATATAAAATAATATATATTATTAAATTCTCCACAGATACGCACCAATCTTTATAAAATACACTAACTTCCAAATTACTGAACATCTTAAAACCAATCTATATAGATGGGACAGAAGTTTTCCTTGACAATAGTTATAAATGGGTGCCATTTATAATCTCACTTGCAAATGAGTCAAAATACAACATCCTGCTCACACCATTTATTAAAACTCTCTTCATGTCGCTCCAAATACTGTTTCATATGTTCTTTTCCATTTTTCCTTTCATTGCTAAGCCTCACTGTCACATATGATGGCAGATTAGGGAAAATTACACAAGGGAAATATCCTCCCTAACCATAAATTTTGATACGTAATGTTTAATACACAGTATAGTTTCCATTTAATACAAAATTTGCACGATGTGCACTCTTTATCCAGTACTCCTTTTACTGTATTGCTAGTTAGAAAATGTAAATATGGTAATATACGGTGTACAAGAGCAATCCATGTTATATTTAACACTTTCTATTACACGTGTTCTTGATGCAATTTCATTAAAGCAATATCAGCGTAATAAAAAAACAAAAGTAGTAACACGCTAATGTTGATTTACTTCCAAATAATAAACCTCTGTAATAAACCAGGTAACTGCAGCTAATCAAATAAACAAACCCATGTGTTAATAGTAGCAAATACGGATTCTGCCTTTGCATAACCTCATATGCAAATAAGTGCAAGCATGTTATAATACTAGGCTCACACTATACATTAAAACTCTCGTTATTTCCATCCAAACCCCGCTTTATATCTTCTTTCGGATCTTTCCTTCCTTTCCTTGGATTTTTGTAGTTCTGCCTTGGCAACGAGAGAGTTCTGCAAACTATTCTTACAGAAGATGAAACTATAATCCTCTACTATGATCCCTGTCCAAAAGAGATCGAATCAATGTAAATCTGGCGAAGCACTGCCTTTAAAGGTCAAGGTCACTCAGTAAACCAAGAAGATCATAGTCACAATCTTTTGGAACTATGAAGGAATACTCTTTATCGACTTCAATGAGATGAACACCACAGTAAATAGGAAGTACTATGCTGATCTACTGCACCGACTACATGCTTCTATCAAAGAGAAAAGGCGAGGAAAGCTGAGTGTTGGTGTGCGCCTTCTTCACGACAACGCTGTGCACATAGTTTTTGTTGCAAAGAATGCTGTGAAGAATGTGGCTTCGTGGAGATCGATCATACGGTGCTACAGCCCAGACCAGTTCCCAGTGGCTATTTCCTCTTCTCAAAACTCAAGAAGGACCTTCGAGGAAGGAAATTTAAGTATGACGAAGAAGTGATGGATGCTGTTTATGCCCATTTTGCAGACAAGACTTCTGACTATTTTTGGGGGAGGAATGAAGTATTAATAGATGTGAGAAGTGTATTGCAATAAAAGGTAACTATATTGTCTTTATTATGCCTAGAAAATGGTTAGACTGGAAACTGTGGGCCCACCCTCGTATATTGTTATTGCTAGCTGGCTTTCTAAGAATAGGGTACATTAAACTTAAATGACGGGTTCGGAAACAGCTAGCCCCAGTCAAAGTATTTACTCTTATTCGACATTACAATCGCCGTTAGTTATGTATTTTTCGTATCTTCCAATCACTTTTAAAATGCCTTCTTAATCTTCAGTCGCTTAATGCCTTAAACAATTTGTCATCTCCTCCTCCAACTCCAAAACTTGAGTTTTCCTGAACAAGTGGTAATTACTCGGGGCCATCTGTGCTGTAGGCACAGAACCTCCCATTTGAAGTTCTGAAGCAGGTGTTTCATCTGCTGAGTGAAGTGAGGACGTGCATTGTCACAGAGGAATTTGCGCACCTTGGCCTTGTCGATTATTCATCCATATCCTTATAACGTAAACTATTGCAATAGACAAACGTTTTCGGCATTCAGTAAGCAACACGGAACGGATAACAGAACGTCTTCATAAGGCGTTATTAAAGTATACTGAATAAACACCAACATTCCACAAGTGAAGCCGACAGCTGAACGAGAATAGATACCTTGCTTGCTGGTCTATCTATGAGCGAACGATAATAGTTTCTGGAGGACCCCCATTAAATTGTTAACAAAACTTCGGTGTACAAACCAAAAAATTAAATTTATAACAACACTTTTTAGGGGTTAGTTTTTACTACTCTTAAATTTGTCAGTTAATTAGCTGAGGTTATTTATGATATGATATCTTTTTATAAATTTGGAAAGTAACTTTTATAAACTTTAAAATTAACTATGTATGCCTACATTTAGTAATTTTTTAAAAAAATAATAATTAAATGTACATTTTGATTTTGAAAAGTATATTTGAAAAATGACTGCTCAAATTTAAAAAAACAAATTACCATAGATATTGGACTTTAAGTAATTATGTTAATTTGAAAAGCCATATTCAATATTTTTCATATATTTGTTTTTTATGCATGTAGTATCCATTTGACTGAGTTTCACCGTTTCCTGATTGAATACATACACATTTTGAAGATTTGTACTATTCAGATTTCGAAGATATTATCAATATTACTACTAAATAGAGTATTATTACTTAAGGTTCATTTTGCTCTTAGTTATTATTGCTTAAGGTTCATTTTGCACTTAGTCTCAAGGTTCCACGAAGGTTTTACGGCGTTCCAGAGCTTTAATACATGGAATAACGATGTACTCCAATGAATTTGCACCTCTCTTTACTGGAGGAGTTCGCTCAAAACTTTGTGGCTTGGCGCTACGGCCGTTCTGAGGTCTCTCCCCAACTCCAATATGTCCCTCTCCAACATAGCCGGGGGTGAACCGCTCATCGTCCCCTACCACTTAGACTAGGCGGGAGGGAAGTGTTAATAGTGGCCTTAATTATTCAGCACTTGCATATCTGCCGTCTCCCTGCTCGAGCAATGGTGGTCGTGCATTTCAGGAATTGGTGCGCTGAAACTTTCACCGCAAGCTTTGGGCTAAATACATACTAACGATGTCAGTGGTAGGATTAAAACACATTTTATTCTTGGGTTAATTGAAAGTCCGCCGGCATAAATACCATACATTCTCTCTGAACTGCCAATTCGGGTTTTTGACCCTTGTAAGCATCGCTAAGTATTTCTATATATTCACATTGCATGTCGTTCTTTTGTTTTGTGATAAATAAGCAATTTTAAATCAATGAAGAGCAAATAATAAATGTTAATTCAAGATATACGGGTTTGAATCCCAGATGTGCAGCAACGGTATGAAGTCTGTCCTCAAACGTTAAATAAAAATTTAAAATTACGCGACGAAGACCACTCCACAATCCAAGGGAACCTATCTAAATTGCGTCTCATAACCTGATTGTTTTGGCAGAAAGGATTTAAAAGATAAAAAGTCAAGAAATTATTGGTATAAGTAATGTGCATTAATTCCATGAAAATAATTGCTACATATTTAGAGAACAAGCCAAAATATCTAACCAACACATTCATTTGTAATGAATTCGGATTACATTACAATAAAGAATAAGAGAAAGCTCCAAACTAACACTAAGTGAGGGAACGCAAGTAAAGTAGCACTTAACTAGGAAGAGGAATATGATAGTGTTACCATTTATGTAACCATGGAGGTTGTTGATGGTGCTGCGAGTCATCCACTGCTCCCTGAACCGGATGACGAATTATATTTTATGGACTTTAAAAATTATTATTTGAAATCATATTTAGGCTCACAAATGATCATGCTCCGATTTATGAACTCTAACAGATGTAACGCAAACGAGAAAGAAAGATTTTTATGGGTCATTTGAGATAGTACCAATGGAGAAGTAAAACAAGTACAGAATGCAGATAGTTCCTGATTTGAAACAAGGACGATAAAGTAGGCGAAACATGATATTAGAATGGATAAAGAAATCGCACTAAAAATATTTTTGAAGAAGAAAATGGAGAGAAAAATCCATATTGCACAACGATGTGGGGCGTTCTGAGAAAACTGAGAGTCAAAATATGAAGTGAATTGAGCAGTGGGCACAAATCATAAAGTAAACCAAGATGAAACTGAAAGAGACATAGAACTGTATGGAAAAAAGGGTGTTGGCTTTATCTGTTTCAGCTGGATAAGTTAGAAAACTGGCTGGGGAAAGCTTCAGTCGCGCAGTTATCCGTCTTTAATTCCGGGGGTTTCTGTGAATTAAGGAGGTAGACCAAACTTTTAGAAGAAAGCAAGGACAGTACCTACCTTCGAGCTTGAAGCTGTATTTATTGGCTTCAACCCCCCCAATAATATATAGTGTTACAATTATCAATTTTATATGGTATGTAATTAATCATATCCATATTATTCACTTGTTTCATGTCAAACTATATTTCTGTTAATGATTAAAAAATACTCGCTAACGAGAGTATATTTATATATGAAATATGTTATATATAATATGTCAGAAGAAATGTAAAAACATGTACCTTTTTTAACTTATATTCTTACCGAGGTAACAATATGTAACGCGCATCACATATCGTTAGGTTTCTAAGAAAGTTTTTAAGAGGGTCGGGTCCAGGTTTTTCTATTATGTGCAATCCTGAAGCTTTATCTTTGCTATGTTGGGTAAGAAGGAAATTGTAAAGCAGTTATTATTTGGAGAACCCGTAACTTTTAGAAGGGAAAACCTAACTGTAGATTATACACAGAGGAGTGAATAGATATGCTTTTAAGAAATGTTTAATGTAGTAACCAATCAGAAAAACAGTATGAAAGCGTAGGAACACGATTAAAAGAAAAGCTGTAAATATTCTAAAGTGAAAGTTCGAAAAATCAAGAACAGCGTCTCAACCGGCCGACCTTGATGGTCATATAAAAGAAGCAATTTTGAAACCCAGTTCAATAGCAAGTTGATACCAGTTGTTCAGTTAGTAGCTTCAGTTCGTTGGGTACATCCAGTACTTCAGTTAGTGATGCTCAGTTGCTTAGTTACTTTGCTACTCGCAGGAGAAGCCGACTTTAGCTTCAGGTTTAATTCCGAGAAAGAATAGTGCATCATTAGTGAATCAAAGTTTCGGTTATGAATAAATTAGCGCGTAGATAGTAATCTTTGATAATGAACATTTCTGATCAGGAAATATTTAAGTGAATAATTCGGTACTTTCGATCAAAGTGAAATACTAGGTCCACGGTCTTCTCAGAAACTTACGGTGACGTACAGAGAGAGAGAGACAGTTTGGAGAGATTCGGACAGTAATAAACTTGTGTTTCTAACGAAATATCACCATACTTCTTAATATCCAGACTGCTATTCCGTTCCTTTTCTCCTAATACCAGAAAATTCCAGCATAATTACAGACGAGATAAGTCGAGGCAACACTAACAAGAATCGTCTGTGGAGGAGGAAGACAGCATCAGCTGGTGGTCTTAGTGGTCCAGCATTATTTCATCAAACCATTTCAATTAGTTATACTTACCAGTCAAAGTAAACAATCATTCTTCTCCTCCCTTTACCTCGTAAATCGTAAACAATTTCAAGCTACTACTTTATATTGGCCTTGGTATTCCTTTTCCTAATTATAACAACTTAAATGTTACAGAAATGCAATAGATATACAGCTATCTACATACCTTAAATGGCATGTAACTGTCTGCTGAGTTTGAAAAAGCACATACATAATGAATATATTATTATTATTATTATTATTATTATTATTATTATTATTATTATTACGCAATCTTATTATTAATAATGGAGATCTAATTCCTACACGGACATCAATTTACGCCAATTTCAACTGTCTTTATTCTCAAGTTTTTAATTGTGTTTCATGCTCGACTGCTGGCACATAATTAAATACAAGAATACTATTTGTTAACATCATAAAAAGTAAAGACAAAAAACACAAACAATAATTAAAATACAACAGAGCTACGATGTATTTGACAATGTATGGACTTGGAATTAGTTTTTAAATTCTGCACCAAAGGCGCCACATTTCAGAAACAAACAGGGTCTACTACATTGCTCGCATTGAATGTAGATTAGTGGTTACTCATTTCGCTTATCGATATGTGGAAATGCACACAATGTACCGATGTTTATCGATATATACAGAGTGTATCATCTAAAATTTCTGCCACAAATATTTCTGACACCAAAGGTGCTATTGATGCGCAGTTTTTCACCAGACTGAAGTTCAGATAAGGGCTCATTAATATAGTTCATGTAGAATTCAACAATTTAGAAATTTTATTGCTATCTTTTAATTATTTATTGAAAAGAAACAATTTCTAGTGACTTCAAGAAAATAAAACTAGATGACATTAGAATGTCAATGGGGCTTTTGCACGATTAGGACAAGTAGTTTACAAGATATCATCATATGTAGAGCTCGGACTTTCAGACCCTTTTTAGAGAATTTTCAGGATAATTGAACAAAAAACTACGAATTTCCCGATTTTTAGCATGTTCGTAGATTTTATACAATTTATGAAAAATATGAGCAATACGTTATTTTTATCTTGGTGTGCCTGGATGTGTGCATATACAGACAAGAAACTACGGCATTTTTCATAAATTCCCCAAAATCTATAACCATGTCGGTTTTTTCAGCTTTAGTGAACGACACCAACTTCTCCAGCTCAAAAAATAGTGTTTGATACCCATTTTAACCAATGAGGCAAAACAGGTGTGGACACTAATGATAAACGAAATGAAATGATAAAATGGAAAAGGATTTTTTTTTAAGTAAGTAAGCGTTCTAGGCCTAAGTTTAGGACACATCCCCGGATTTACTACTTATGACGACTAAGAAAAATCTGGAAAAAACCTTAATCAGGAAGGACGGTTCTAGTGGGAATCGAACCCCAGACCTCCCGTCCACGAGTTCACGTCTTAACAACCTCGGCCACTCGTGGCGGTCTAGCCATCCAGCATGTCCTACTTCTATGACATACAAGATGTATTGACAAGGATGTCGCACAGTACTCCGTGTAGGAAGTAAAATGTAAAACACACGTACCTATGCCTATATGGTCGCGGTAGGCAGGAATGTGCAGTACATTTCCAGTCTAGTACAATGCAGTTAAGCCAGAAAGAAAAAAAAATCATAACTTTCATATAACTTGGGCTTGGAAGTATAGCCTCATTCAGGACACTATTCATAATTGTTAGTATAAGGATCAATTGTAGAGAATAAAATGTTATATGGAACCAGATGGAGGATGAAAATCAGTAGATGTTATACATAGGTACCTAGATAATTCTCTAGATCGATTTTTATTTTACCTAGATCTGCCCAATGGAGTTACCCGAACGAAAATAGTTTATAAAAGCAATAGTAGAATAGTAAGAACTTTGAAATACTCGTATAGAATCTAATAAATTTATTTTATTGTTAGCTATTTTATTTAAACGATATCTCACCACACCCATAGCCACCCTTCTCTGATCACTCCAGCTTCGGTTACTAGAAAATCTGACCAAAAGATATCCCATTTTCCTAGCTACTTCAGTTTCAAACTCTTCTCGCTAGCGTTTCTCCTCTTTTTCCAATTTTTAATAGTGTTTAAACCCCTTTAACTACTGAAGTATCACAAGCGGACTGTACTTATTTTCAAATACAATGACCTTAGATTAGTAAGTTTTTGTTTATCCTAATTTTCAGAAAAAAAAATAGAATTAATTTACTTCTTACACTAATCTCTCAAAACAACAATTTTCAATTAAAATAAATTAATATTACAAATTATAGTTTTTAAAGTGTATAATTTTGAACTAAGATATTTTATTTGAAAAATTAAGTAATGAATATTTAAATTTAAAAGTATTAAGGAAGCTGTTAATGAATAAAATGGAATGGGCAAACATAAGAAAAATACATAAATAATGGGATAACGAACGCTAAGAGCAACATGCTTATTATAACAAAATATAGCATAAATAATACAAAATAAATTTAAGTTAAAAATAAGAAAGAAGACATAATTAATTTATACAAATAATTATTAATTTTCCCATTTAATTGAATGTCTAGATACTAAACATAAGCCAAAAGTATATGAGAAATAAGAAATTACAATAAAAAGGGAGGTATATCTGTGAATTAAGATTCACAATAATAAAGAGGCAAAAGAAACAACAAGCGCGTACGAAACAAATTAACATAGGTAAACAAATATCAAATGTACTAAAACAACTGAGTGATTAACTCTAAAATGATAAAATAAACACTAAATAGGAAAATAAAACCTGGGAACATTCAGGAAAGCAAATGTGTACACAAAAATTAGTAAATCAATAAATGAAATTAAAATATGTAATGTATATCTAGTTAAACTGAGATAAACATAGTAAAAGAAAATTACTATCTTCATTGGCTGAAATAACGAGACAAGAGAAAACAAAAATAAATATTACAATGATGACCTTGATTATCAACTTTTATTTCAAACTGGACATTTGCTGTCTACAGCAATAAGTCGTATAAATATCTCTAAATTTATGATCATAGAAAGTTTTAAATGCTATTTAATTACTTTATTTCATTGTCTTTGCTTTTCTGTGTTAATAAGGTAAGATATTTCGTTATATAATTTATCATGTTTTTTATCCAGATTACGTTGACTGGTCAATTTTTCTCTTCTATTTCTTTGTAATGTATTTATTTGCTTTTTGTGTTGCTTTATTTTCAATTGGCTTTAATTTATCTGTTCTTGGCATATCTTGGCTCTTTTATTTTATGTCCGATTTTCTATGTCGTTCTATCCCCTGCATTATGGTTGCATTGACATAACATTTTATTATTTTTGAGAGCGTCTTTAAATTTAACATACAAAAGTATGTTTATTGCATGTAATATATGGGCAAGTTTATAGAGCACAATTTTTATAACGAGAACTATAGGAGTACCTTTCATTATGCATTTTGAAAACATGGGTAATGCAAGAAGTCTAAAATAAAGTGTTTAGAAAATAGTGATTTTAATTTCACTTCTGTATTTTAGGAATATTGTATGTCTAATTTCTATTGCACACATTTTATAACAAGAAATATTAGGAATGTCTTTCATTATGACTTTTGAAATTCTAAAATTGCAGGGAGAGGCAATTGTTCCATTTTCGAGCGCTGTTGTTGATGCAAAATCTTTCAAATAATCATCATTTGCAGAAGAAAATTTGGTTATCATAATATCAATTACCTTTAAGTCCTAAAAGTAAGAAGAATTTTTTTTTTCATGTGTAACCTGAAGTTATGGATGGCCTTGATAATCACAATAAATTCAAATCAACCTTACTTATCAATACCTATCACTTATCTTCATTGGATAGTGCCTACGTAAAAAAAAAAGAAGCAAAAGCAATTTTCAATGGCAATTTATCGATAAGTTCTTGGTTTAGAAACATGCAGTAATAGCATCAACATTCTAATTTCATCTATTGTTCCCTAAAACATAACACATTCTGCGTGTACTTCATGCTAATTTGAAAGTCCTACTAGATCATCCTTGTCACTTGGGGAAAAATGTTAATCAACATTAATCCAGCTCAGAACATATTCGAGGTGCTTAATTTTAAGAGATACACAATATATATATACATCATAGGCTAAATTTAAGTGACCTAGCCAAATAGACTGAAAAAAAACTTACCTTATTCCCATTACATTCTCAAAATGGCTTTGATTGAATGTTATCTATTGGCTCTTCTACCTAAAGCCTTTGACGGTGTAAACAGTGTATGAAGTACAACTCTCATTTGATTGAAAAGATAGTTATGACATTTCAGTATTGCTGGAATAGAAACAACGGTAGATAAAGCCTTAAATTAATATAAGCGATGACATAACTCATATAAGAAGATCTGGCAAGTGTTAAGAATAAACACATGAATTGCAGCAGTAACTAGATGTCGATATTTCATAGTGTTTAATTTTAGCACTATCCGCCTTTATAGAGTGCAGGAAAACATTCCGAAAGCTGAAAAACTTTTGTTCAAATAAAGATAATATCCGGGCCTCTAGCTGACAAACATGGGTCATAGAGAAAGCCATGTTTTATTAACACATTTTCTCGCTAACACAAATACCTTGTGAAACACTTGCCGCAAATAGCTAACCCTGGTTTTAGCGGGTATGGAGGAAGAACAGGTGAATTATGCTTCAGGGAGAATTTGGTTACTGACTTGAGCCTGCGGGTCTACATTACAAACCACAAGACAAAGAAGACGGTGCAACCAAGAACATTTGTGGGTAATGTATGTGGGAAACCGTAATAGACCTAGTTCCTTTGTCGTGATGATAGCAACCTCTTAGGAGAAGCAGCGTAACATTTGATACTTAGTTTTTCACTTTTATGCCTTCAATATGAAGCATCTGAGTGACTAATTCTTTGCAAAAAAGGATATTAAAAGTTACTTCATTGTTTTGTGAACCTTTACTTTCTAACTGGCGAGCAGGGAACAAAATTGTCTAGGACAAATATTTCATTTTCCCATATATGTAGTTCAATTACGAAAACAAACTTTATTTTTCCAACGTCAGAGGAGATGTAGTTTCAAGCTCTCTTCTTTTATCTCTTGAACAAATTTAAATGCAAGGTTAATTTTTTTTATCTGATCGGTGAATAACTATGAAGTCCTATTTTTTCTATTTAAATAGTTTTTAGCTTACAGAAATTATAGTATCGATGTACACTTAACTACCATAATAGAAATAACTGCAATATCCCGTCTGCAATGATTATTAATAACATTATATAAAGTTAATATTAAATTCAATGTTAATTATTAATAAATCACTAAATTGTGGAAAGGAAGAACTATTAAACAGTTTAACATTCTATTCAAGAAAAGCTTTAGGAATGAAACATTGTTCGACCAGTGCAATATTGTTGCAGCTCTGGTTTCCTAAACAAACCTACACTGGTCTGGTGGGGGGCACACTCTGCGACAAGCATACTTCCCATCCAATCGAATTAAATCCTAAACATCTGAACGGAAAAATGTGTAGGACCATTTCACAAATAAAACTATATGGGGTTGCATATAAATCGATTTGCATTTTATTATACTTAAAAATATTTCACATTATATAAGGAATTAGTTACCAACAAATCTACATCGTGGTTCTTTGGCATCCTGGGGGCCGAGGAGGCGTCTTCCTACACTCACAGCTTTCTCTCGACTAGCTAGCAAGCCAAGTCAAGTGACGCGCTTATCCTTAAAGTGCGAAGAAATCTGGAGCTCCAGTTTCGAGCCAGTCCCGAGCGGCAACGGAGAAAGCCGAAGGTAGTGAACTTCCACAGATAGATAATAAAACTTTCAATTACAACACCGTATTAGCTTGCATGGTTAGAGCACCGTACTGTCAATATGAAGGTAGCAAGTTCAAATCCTCAGTCATGAAGCTTTCTTTCTTTTTTTCCTGCTGGAGTTAAAGCAGATTTGCCACCACTACAATGATTTACACCCTAAAATAGTACCACGCGCACAATCCGCTATAAATTTATATATATATATATTTTCTCCTGCAGTCAAACGAGATTTTGCACCATTACAATGATTTACCCGCCTACTTAGTAGCACACAAGCTCCTATCAATTTATATTTACGTAAAGGAGGCGAGCGTAGGCCGTAAGCGCGTAACTCACCAAGCAACCACTGGGTCCACCGGTTTCTAGGCTTTACCCGAGGTTAGGTTAAAATTAGTGTGTTTATATATGAATTAACTGCGAATTGCAATAAGACAATGCATGGTAAAACGCGAAAAATAAATATTTTGCTGCCAGAAAGCTACGGAGGGCAACGTGTAGATTGCGTTACGATTAACAAAAAACAAAAAAATAAAAATTAAAAAAATTAAAAAAAAATAATAATACATTTACACTATTATAAGAGGATGCATTTTTCATTTTGGTTGCGGCTCTAGACCCGCTCCTTCTTATGCCATTCGGCACTGAGGAGTTCGGCTCTCTCCGCTGTCGCTCGGGATTGGAGCTCACGCTTTAACGGTAAGTGACGCTTTCGTTAGCTTAGACCACGCCAATCTTGCCCCCTCTCTACTCTTACTTTAACGGATTTGGTTGGTCTTTCCAAACAAACTATCCCTTACACTGTTGCCGACAATGACTCTATAATAAAAGGCCTCGTTATTATAGCCGTTTTTGCAGTCACCACACCATAAATACAACAGTTCTACCAGCAAAAGATATCAAAATAGTATGTCAACAATTCCGAGCCTTCAGCCTACTGCCAGCTATCTAAGATTTTTAATAGGACAAATGTAATAATAGATGGAAATCAATCACAAGGAACTGGCTGCCATTCTGGATGCTCTACATCAGAAGCAGGCTATGGAATAAGCAAAACAGCTCAGCATAGTATAATAATAAAACATACCTGTAAAAACCCAGTAGGGCAAAGATTTTCTGCTGTCACAGAAATATTACCCAACAATGAAATCTGTTGAACACTCGTAAGCGAATTGCTGATGAATAAAGTCATAAGAATTTGACAATAAACAATAATTTTATGGAAACTAATCAGGGAGTTCAGTTTTGTACCATTACTTGTTAATTTATATATGATCACATACTCTGAAATGAAAGGAAAAAGCAAATCAAGGGCAGGGAACTTATATAAAACATGCGGAGCTACAAAGAGGATATTAAATAAAACAGGGATACATTTTTAAAAGTGATAACAGCATAGTGAAGTTTCAGACTTCTAAAATTATACAAACAAAACAAAGTATGTTTACATTCCCTTGAAGAGCATGTAAAAATCAAAGACTTTTGGGATTATGAGGAAGACTTCATCAGATAGTCGCGTAAAGGTTTGCGCATCCATTAGTCACCTCAGTCAACTGTGGATGGTTCAAAGGAACCCTTTGCCTTATAAAATTTGGTTCGGCTCGCATGTTCGTGTCAATAAAAAGACTCAAATGAAAACAACATCGCCACTTTAAGGCAAGTGAAAGCAAAATGTTTCGACAAGTCATCAACCGACGAGACTATTTCAGCTATAAAGGATAACGTTCAGAAATCGGTGGACTTTTATTTGAACGATAAGTCTTCAGCGATGAAAGAGAAAACATTCGATATAAACTTAGAAATATTAATTGGTTGCCATTGCACAGTTTGCAGGATATAAAAACAAAGTTAAGTTATTTTAACACTTAATTTATTAATGCAATTTAAACTGCTTTCCTGATTATAGTGGTTAAGAGTGCCCAGTAGCTGTTATAATCACAAAAGGCGGTTTTCCAATGTCTTTTTAACCCTAAAATGTTTGTTTAACTTATTATAAATTAATAAGATATCACAGAATGAACGAAATAAAGTATGAGTGAGCTAAACTAAAAAGGAATATCAGAGTGCTCTTATTTTAGCAAAAAGAAATTATTATTCTGCAATATTACGTGATTCTCTAATAAATCCAAGAAAACGTGGTCTATAATATCTGAACTTATAAATAAAAATTAGAAATTAAGTAGTAAGCTCTTGATTATGGATCCAAATACTTTTTATTGTAGTTTTATTGACCAAGTTCATACTGTTGTAAATATATTTAATTGTAAAAACGATTTCAAAACATCCTTAAAGCCTTCGACATATATGTTCAGTTGTTGCATTGATAAATTTTATTTTACTGATGAATTTCATTACTGTAATTTTATTTTAATATTCAAAAGGGAAAGGCTTGATTTCGAAATTTAGACCAATTAGTATAATTTCTATGATATCTAAGGTATTTGAAAAAATATTAAACAAGCAAATTTATTTGTTGAGAATCAACATGGTTTTAGAGCAGCCTATTACACCACAGAAGTTGTTGTAAAACTTATTCGTAAATGTTTTTATGAGTTAGAAAATGGAATGCAATTACTTGGGCGATTTTATGATTTTATTAAGGCATTTGACTCTATCTCTCATCACATTCTCCTCGAGTAGGTGAAATTGTATGGTTTCAATGATAATACTATTATTTTTTAAAATCCCATTTAAAAAGAAGATAAAATAAATTTATTACAATGGCTAATATTCTCAATTTAAACCTGCTTTACATGGTGTCACACAGGGTCTGTACTTGAACCAATTTTGTTTATTATTTATATTAATGATCTCTTAGCAAGCATGTGCATCTTTTTACTGATGATTTACCAGTTACATTTGCTTCTCAAAATGAGACTTCTTTAGAACTTAAAGCTGAAAAATTATCATTCAAGTTAAACCAATGATGTAGTGCCAACAAACTTAATATTAATGTAAAGAAAACTGCTGATACTCGATTTACTTTCAATAAGTGCAATTATAGTCATTTGTTCTACTAAGTTCCTTGGCTTACCTCTTAGGTTCGAGCACTCAGAATGATTATATTGCAAATAAAATCACTAAAGATTATGTGTGTTTGTGTGTGTGTGTGTGTGTGTGTGTGTGTGCTCCGTATTCGTAGTAAAACAATGAGTAAATTAATCATTAATCATTATGGCCTACTATAGACAAATTTACAGTCATTTAATTACACTCTTGTGGGGCAACCATCACTTAGCTAGTAAATTTTTTATTTTACAGAAGAAAGCACTTAGATTTTTTTAATTGTTTATTTACGGACGCTCTTTAACATCTCAGGTCATCAGCGTCCCATTCTAATCAGGGCGTGAAACTACCGACAAATTTTGTTCAGAAGCCTCTTCTTTCATGCTTGAGGTTCTTTATCGTGCCGTAAATGTACGACACGGGACCCACGAATTTACTTCCCTTCCGAAGGAAGTCATACTTAGGATTTTTTCGCCCGAAAAAATCCATTGATCCTGGCCAGGTTTGAACCCAAAGCACTTAGAATTATATCACAAGTAAATATGAGAACACACTGCAAATCACTTTTTGATGATCTGGGTACACCTACTTTACCATCAATGTACATATTGTCTTATCTCTTATATGTATGGACTAATTTAAAGCAGCACATGAAGTGTTCATCATATCACAATTATCTCAATAGAAACAGAGAGATATTTACATGAATAAATATAATAAAACGATAGTTTTCTACATATGACCTATAGATTTTATATTAACTTGCCATTTAGAATGCGTTGTTTGCCCCTGAACTCTTATAAGAGATCGATTTGTAATATACTGATGATAAATTCTATACATAAAATTGATGAATTTTACAATATAATATTTAATGTGTAATCCTCAAATTGTTTCCTTTTCATTGACATTGCTACACTGTATGTATATTTATGGCAACAAACTTATTTATCATTTATTAAAATAATTAATACTTTTATTGTTTTTGTATTAAAACATGAATAATCTTATGCATACCTTATAACTTGTATAAGAGCGACAGAAAGAAACACGCAATTAATTTATGATAGTCTATGCAATGTTAACTGGCGCTCTGCCGTTATGGGCGCGCAGTTTTAAACTTCCTTTTTAAAAATAAAAATAAGAAGCTAATAGTATGATAAAAGTAACCCCGAATTGGTTCACGAAAGAAATTTGTACCATATGTCATGGGATGAGAAATCAAAGGTTTTAACGTAGTGACTTTATGTTTATTTAATAATGCTTAAAAATGTGAACCCTCTAAAATGCACTGCTTCAATAAATTAATCCTGAATTAAGGCATAACACAGACGTAGTACACAGTAAGATTATATTTCAATTACAAACAGAACAGACATTTTCGTGAATACCTTTTAAATTTAACACATTAAAACAAAGACGGAACAGAAATAACTAAAATGCACCTGTGAAAAAGAAAAAAAAAATTCACAACAAATTTATTCCAAAATATTTTATATAGAATCCTTCTTTGTTATTCCAAAATAATTAAAAACAATATAAAATAGTAGCCAAGTTACAAAAATATGCCCAAATAATTTCGTGGTATTCCCCATACTAAAAAGCTCCTTACATTTTTAAACATAATATTTGAAATAAAACAGTTTAATATAAAGCTTTCTGAAAACCAAGTTAAAGAAATGCAATAAAATGATTGATCACAAACATTTCTCAAAATTAAGTTAGCACAATAGTTGGGTCATTAGTATAAACAACGAAGACTTAGACCGATGCTGCAAAAATAAACCTTAGAGGTAAGAACACTAGGGAAACGCCGTCCCAAACGCATATTGCTCCTAACACAAAGTACGGGATGGCAGCTGACCTAGGAGTCAAAATACCACAAGATTAGCTCTTAACTCTAGATGTTGACAAGGCGAGCAGGGAAAGGAACTCGGGTCAGGAAGATGAAACCACTCACATTTCAAATGTCAATTGCTAATTAAAAATGTTAGACTTATTTCTTGAATTTTTAAAAATAATTCTGATAGGAAAAATTCAAAGTCGTTTGAGAAATCAGTTTATTGTTTTCCATTTGAAGCAGATATTTTCACTCTGGAAGTATAACACTTTTTTTTTTGTTTTTAAGTGTTACTTATTAAAATATGTGTAACACCATCCCCTTCTGTGCATATTTTAGGAGTTTTCCTGTACTCGAGATGTGCGGCTTGCTTATCTATCTATCAGGTGCTCTTAAGAAATTATTATAGCCTAAATTGTGAGTTCCATTCTCAATCCCTCGTGACTTACAAGGGTGAAAGAGCGATTTATTACAAACATGCCACTTCTTGTTTAGCATCTCAAATGATCTGTCATTTGAAGGAGCAGAACATTTATCATGCAGGCGTCATCTTGTGATTCACCAGGCATGAGGAAGTACATATATGATAGATATGCAATCATATTCACGAGTTTTTTGTTATCTGTACAACAGCACTGTCAACAGTAATACTTCAAGCGGAACCTATATAATTAATATTTCAAAAGTGGTTGTTGATATCTAGAATAAAAATAATGATCCCATGTCTATTTAAATACCCAAATATTCAACAACATAGTATTCTTTTTAAAGAATCACACTATTTATAGCAAATGCACATTATATTCACACAGTATAGCAGTTGAACCAGTCATAGAGACCGGAGATATGGTTGCCTCCCCTCAATTTTGACAGAGCTACAATGAGAACGAAATGTAAAGATACTTTAGATCTAAACCATCCTATTTGGTGTTAAATTATCATTGCTATACTTGTTGGCAAGTATTATCATTCTGTAAGCTGAATTTCCATTAGCATATACACTTTCCACTCTCGTACTGTGTTTGCATCTCTGTCAGAACGCTGTCTCTTTTTAAAATAAAAGACAGGCCCCCCTTTTTACTGTACAGCAACTTCATGCTTCTAAGATAGTACTGCTACGCCAATTTACAATGTCCGGTCTCTCAATTAAAACTTGGTGCTTACTCCTGAAACTTCTACATTTGAATTGCAGCTGCTGTAATACTTTTAGGACTGACTCTTCGCCCCCGCGCAAAGTTACTTTTCTCTCGAATGACAGGTAGCAGTTTAGAGCAAGCAGGAACAGCCTTTCTCCACTGTAAACTTCCAAGGATGCTCGGCGTAAATTACACAGGAATCAGAAATTAGATATTTCCTGATGTTACTACAGAGAATGTCAAAAACTGTATACACACTTCAAGCAAAGAGATAACTGTGTTAACATAATTAACATACCAAAATTGAAATCTCACAGACAAAAACGATGAGCACTAACCATCTTAGACTTTTACAGTTACAACAGTTGCTCAAAATGCCCACCATCGGCGTCGATACATTTCTGAACAAGTTGAACTACTGATCGAGCAACGTTTGCGAAAGTGTCCTCAGCGACTGCAGCACATGCTGTTTCAATTTCTTCCCGAAGTGCTCCAAGTGCAGCTGGTTTTCTGCGGTGTACAACACCCTTAAGAGTTCCCCATAGGTAGAAGTCCAACGGAGTTAGATCCGGAGAACGCGGTGGAAAGTCAATCGGACCTCTTTGCTCTATCCAGTGCCTTGGAAGATTGTTATCAAGGTACGCACGTAAATCTCGGTGGTAATGTGGGAATCTGCCAGATCTGCCCTTTTGAACGCCGCATACGGTACCATGAATCTCAAATTTGTCTCGAATGCGTGCAATTGTTATTCGTGATGGCGATTCTGTTCTGTACACATGTCTCCATTGCCTTTGAACTTCAACAACATTCTCGGTTTTCCAATGTCACTTCAAAATTGCTTTCCGCTGTTCAAACGATAATCTTGGCTCCATTTTGTTGTAGCTACGCTAGCATGAGTCACATCTGTTTACAGAACATTACGATAATCTTGGCTTCATTTGTTCATTGTTGATTTACCTGTCACTTAGCAACGCTATCATAATGTGTGTGAGTCCCATCTGTTTACAGAACATCATACTACAAATTATTGTTTTTTTTTTTTTGGCCCAACTTTAAAATATATTGAATAGATATCTACTTTGAAGTGTGTATACATTTTTGATACCATCGGTATTTGTTAATAAAAAGTAATTTCAGAAAATGCCTAATTATTCATATTCCCACAATTTCGTCGCAGTCTGGGTTTTCCCGGTATATGAGGGGATGGCATCCTTATAGCTGATACAACAGTTGCCATTTATGTGGATCCTCACAATAACTTCTTAAACACATTATTATTAACAAGTAGAATCATGCAAGACGTACAGGTATTGACCACTCACAAGGCATGCGCGTTCGCGGTTGATAGAAACAGGCTCACTGCGTGTTTCCCTAGCAAAATGACGCCATTTATGGAATCTACTATGTGGGAATCTTCATTAATTGTAGAGTGTGTTTCGTCTCAGCGTATATATAGTATCTAGTTATCTGATGACCGACAAGGATGCGGGCACTGCTTCGGCTGACAAGTTATCGCTCATGCCCAACCGAGCTACACTAGAGTAAGTGGTAGAAAAAGAGTGATAGTCTATTAAATTATAATGCTTGTAAACCACTTATATATTCACTTATGTAACGGGAGAAGTAGCTAAGACTGCCTGCCTTCATTTTCCACCCATTACATTTTGAATACTTTCCATTTAGCGAGATTTATTTACTAATGTATGATATGCATTACGACTTGGAACTCGATTACCTGGATTTTCTTTTCAAACACTCTCCTTAATCATGAGTGGACTCGACGATGTACGAACAATAAATAAACATTAGTTGTGGAATAAAATAATATTTGCTATTTTGTATTCCTAATATACTTTATACTGAGATTACAAACTTACTGTTTCTTTCACTGTTCTATGGACACTGAGAGGCGCGAGATTTAAAGTTAGCAGTTGGTAAACCCCGCCTGCCCATTCCGACTGGTGCAGCTCGGCTGACCTTGAACTATGGTCGCCCGATGCACCAGTCGCCGCAGGTCGGTCAACTGTAATTGGATGTATTAAGTTCGGAAAAGATTAGAACAAGGATTTCCCAAAATAGCTACCGATTTTCTCACCGCGGAAGAAAGTTATTTCAGTTTAAATGCAGTGGAAGAGCGCAGCTGTTCATTGAGAGAAGTTAGTCGTTAGGGCCGTATAAAGCATGTGCAGGTAGCTTCTTGAAGTTACCTTGGGGGAGGCTTTGCACTTTCGTATGTTGCCTTCATTGTGCATAATGCATAGATTACGTGCTAATTGTTGCTCGTAAGTTATGCCAGTACATAAATATAGTCTTGAAGCACGTGTTTTTGTGTACAATATATAGGGTGTTAACGGAATCTTGCGGAGAAGTAGTTAAGCGATTCACTAGAAAATATCCTGACAATGTGTTTCAGGTAGAGAAACTGTTCGCTAATTCATTAATATGTTACCAGAGACAGAATCTCTCAATGATGAGAAACGTGTATCGAACTGCCGTGTTCTTGCGGAAAAAAAGTTAGATGAAATATCAGAATTTTCTATACAGATGCTGGCACTGCAGTGCCACTGAGGAGCATCATATTCAACATCTGTTACCACACAAGCTAGTGCTCATTGGTTTCATATTTAAATACATTTCATTGTATGCTTTCAGTACAAATATAAATGCTAAAATTAATACTGTTATACGCGGCGAGTATATCTCCGTTTTCCGATTGCGGCAGCATCAATTCTCAATAAGCAGCCATGATCAGGTAGCCCGTAACTAACATAATCTCACGGATTCAAAAATGTATATAAGGATCAATACTATGACATTAATAAAGTCAAACTTTGGGCATTGATGTAGTAAGCGTTAGAAAATCAGCTGTGATCACCATATAGGACCCAAAAGGAACACAAGTAGGCATGGAGACATCTGATAAAAATTATTATAATAATAAACCTGTTACAACAATACAAACAAAATAAAATCTTATTTGACTCTATAGGGTCTTTTCGTCTCTTAACTGCATTTTTTTTTTTTTTTAAATTTTGGAACCTGTAGAACATTACATAAACAATAGACTTATTTTCATTAAAAAGAATCGAAGAAAAGGCCGATGGAATCAGTTCAATACTTTGGTATGCTAAAAATTCGTGCTGATTGTAAGTTCTAAAGCCATAGCAACAACTTTTACCGGACAGGAATACAGAGTTTCAATTATGATTATTTTGTAGGAAAATAGTAGTATATTTATGAAAGATGCAAGAATGCTTCATATAAAAGTTATAGGGCATTTAAAAAAAATTGAGAAGGTTTTTGCTTTAATTTTATACCAACCGACTAAACGATGTAATATTTAATGGGAAATATATAAGAAACGCGAAGAAAGTATTTAACAATTAAAATGTATTTTTCTGTAATTATTATCTTTTAAGTGTTACTGGATTCTCACAAAAAGTTGCCGCGCTGTTCCCGCACATGTGTTAAAATATGCGAATTAATATTTTTTTAATATGTTGTGGTCTGAAATCTTACATGTTTTGACACCGAATAAATCTTCTTATTTTCTTCACGTTGGTCATGCTATAGACAAAAATCTCGGCCCTCGTTACCCCTCAAATTATAGTTGAAAATTCGATTATTTTTCGATTTTTATAATGTATTAGCTGTCCCGTTCATTTTCGTTTGCTCTCTACCTTTTTTTCTCTTCTAATTGTTTCTCGAAGCCGAGTTGGCAAAATTATGACAGTAAAAGCAGTTATCATCTTCCTGCTCTTAGTTGACTGTTCTGACACTAATAGCAGCAGCTCCGCGAGCTAGAGTTTCGGTTGTTTCTTCGCTGCTGTTATCTTTCAAACATCGAACCGAAGGCTTTCTCCAGCACAGACTCGACTCTTAGCGTCCGGTAAGTAAGACAAGCAGAAGTTCTGAAGCGTCCAAAGTGGCAAGTTGTTGCATTTCCGGAACTTGCCAAAATGTCACAGAACTTCCTTGCTGACGTCGCAAAGAGCCTAGACATCCCGAACAAGCACGCAGATAAGTGCTCCATCTGTGAATGTAATTCACGTTATTACCTAACCGTTCTGCTAACGTGTCTAATTATCCAAAGTGTGGGATTTTTGTACAAAAAATTAAGTTAATATATTGCTGAAATAGCAACAAGTTCTTGTAATACATTTTTACGATTTGTGATTATACACTCATATATAAGTATATATACATTTATTAGTGATACAAAAATACGAGGAAATTCAGCAAATAATATAAAATATAATATAAAATATAATATAAAATATCTTTATATATAATTAAAATAATTGTACAGTGCACTTTAATATTTTATCATATGTATAATATAAATTAATAATTATAATAAATAACATTATTATTATTATTATTTTGATATGATAGTGCATGATATATCTGCAACAAATTCAGGGGATAGATAGATCAGACAACTAGGAACGTTTTTTGTTAAACGATCTATATTCTCTGTTAACGTCGTTTAGGAGGAAATACCTCATTGAAGGAAACTTAGATTTTAGAGACATTTAACAATTATAATATATTATTGCTTTTTTCAACAAGCACTCTTGGGACAAGCAGCGAAATATATTCAAAGTGTCTAAACTGAACTTGATTCCATTCATTATACCACCGCAGCAGTGCCTGTCGGACTGAGGTAAACATTTTAGGCCTCTGCGCATTTGATCAAAAACAGCGGATATTCGCTCAACCAGTACAACTAGATACTGTGTACATGCTCCCAAAGAAAAAAATCTAGGGACATTAAGTCGGGTGTTCGTTTCCTCCAGCTTCCCCGTAACACGCTACCATATCAACCAACGGGCAAAGGAGTGACGTTCGTTCTCAACGGATGCGTGCATCCAACGCATCGACTGGACACAAAGGTACACGGCGAGGACAAGGCAGTGTCACATTGTTTAACGTTGGAATCAGTAGGTACACATAAACATAGGAATGTTAATCTTCCAATCAATGCGTCAGAGATATATGTTGTTTACAAAAATGTTCCTTCTTGTGAGATCTCTCTCTCGTCCGAATTTTCAGCACATGCCATTGCTCACATTGTATAGAATTATATATACCTAATATAGCTTACCTAAGTTTTGAAAATTTATAAAAAACATTTAAAACATTTCTTATAAAGGAAAAACCAAAAAGTATTTGTCAAAATGGAAAGTGAGGACTCTTCTGTTCAGAGAATTAAAAACCTTTGTTTTTAGAAAATATATTTAGGCTGTATTGTTTATAGTGTGGAATCAAGGTGGACTGTTTTCTCACATTTTTTCATATGAACAAATTATGAGAAATAATTCTGTCTTCTTGACAAATATAGAAATGTCAGGATTCTTTCGTCTGGTTTTATTTGCTCAAAGTTTTTGTGTCTTTGCAGTTGATGTAGTGTTTGGAGGAAAGTTTCCTTTTTTGATTTCAAAATAGTTTTCGTAAGATAAGTGGAAAGTTTGCTGTTTATTGGCAAATTCAGTTATTGGAGAGCAAAGTTCTGCTTGTTGATATTAAGAAAAGGTAAATTTAACTTCATGTCCTGGCATTATGAATCTGCATATTGTTCTTACAAGAATACTAATTACTGTGCTGTTTTATAGGTAGACATCTTCTTTAACGAAACAGCTTTCACTGCTTTTTAAGACCAACTGCCCCTTTCTTTACATTTCGAAAATGATGCCACGAACTGAAATTAATAAATCAGATTAAATTATTATTATTATTATTATTATTATTATTATTATTATTATTATTATTATTAAGTTTATAACCAATATATGACATATAAAGTATATTAGGATTTATATATGCTGGTTACATTTGACGTGGTAATAATTGTATAAAATGTTAGAGAAAAATTATTTAAGAAAATAAAAGCAACAAATCCAAAAATATATCAATTAATTACACAATAAAACTAAATTATTTTAAACGAGAAATAAAACAATCACATAAGTTACTTACATAAAATTATAACAGTACCTCACATTAGCAGCTGATTGATTAGGTGCATTCTACAAACCGATATTAGTAATACCTGAAAGGTACTGCTAACAGAATATATATATATATATATATATATATATATATATATATGTATAGCATAAACATAATTAGGAAATATTTGTTACAGATACAGATACCTTATATAAAGTATTTGTGAGTTTTTTAAAATAATGCTCAGAAAAGAAAAGCATTTTCATGTAACTTTTGCGAATAACTATAGTTTGTATGCAACTGATATTTTATGTGTGCTTTAAGGGAACAGTATTATGAACGTCTTTAATATGTAGTAGACAATAATGTAATATAGTAAAATTTATGCAAAATGAACACGTGTTTTTAAAGGAACAACATCCTATGCCGTATTTATAAAACTACAAAATATAATATCCAAGTGCAATCAGATTCTTGCATTGGGTACTCACGCAAAACAACGGAAGTTGCTTTTCTCCAATGAGATACGAGGGTAGGTCCATAAGTTGCCGGCCTAACAATTGTCTAGGTATGATAAGGATAAAACTATATTTCACTTTTCAATATAGTTACCCTTTATTACAATGCACTTCTTACACCTTTGAATTAACATGTCAATCCACCCTCCAAAAATAGTCAGAAGCCTTCTTTGCAAAATGGGCATAAAGAGTATCCATCACTTTTTCGTTCCTCGAAGATCCTCCTTGAGTTTTGAGAAGAGGAAATACTCATTGGGAAATAGATCTTGGCTGTAGGGTAGATGATCGATCTTCTTAAAGTCACATTTCTTCACAGCTTCCTTTGCAACAAGACCTGTGTGCACAGGCGCGTTGTTGTAAAGAATGCGCACACCACCACTCAGCTTTCCTCGCCTGTTCTCTTTGATGGAAACACATAGTCTATGCAGTAGGCCAGCATAGTAATCCCCATTTACTATGGTGTTCCTCTCCTTGAAGTCAATGAAGAGTATTCCTTCACAGTTCCAAAAGATTGTGGATTGATGATCTTCTTGGTTGACTAAGTGACCTTGGCCTTTAGAGGCGGTGCTTCGCCAGGTTCACGCCACTCCATTGATTCTCTTTTGGACAAGGGATTATAGTAGAGGATCATAGTTTCATCTCCTGTAACAATAGTTTGCAGAATTTCTCTTTCGTTGTCAAGGCAGAGCTCCAAAGGTGTCTGGCAACAGATGACTCGTTGCTGATTTTGAACTGAGGAAAGAAGTTAGGCACCCTTCTTGCACTAACCTTATTCATGTTTAAATGTTCGTGAACAATTCGAATGAAAGACTGTTGTTTTAGAAAGGCCCAGCCTTACTGCTATTTCTGTAACTTTGAGCCGCCATAGTTTCTCCTTTCACAAGAGCGATATTTTCAGGAGTGAGCGCCTGCAAGGGCCGACTTGGACATTCTTCGTCTTCAATGTTTTCTACCATTCGAAAAAGTTTGGCCCGTTCTTTTACGATAGAATATGAGGGGGATGTTTCCCCATATACGCCGTTCAATCGCTGTTTACTTCCATTTGGAGTAAGTCCTTCTTTTGTAAAGAACTTAATAACAGCTCGATGCTCCATTTTGAACATGTCACAATCTTCTACACGTAGCCTTTATGCAGCTATATCTGAACAAATAAACTTAGCGGAGCGGAAGTTACAGCTGCAATTATTTACTTAAAAGTTAAGATATGACACATAAGGGTTTTTTGAAGGTGACAATCCTTATCGGCGAGGCCGGAAACTTATGGACCTAATCTCGTATGTCAGGAATTGTTGATCGTGAACTGCATTTCACTGTAATGGATGGTAACGTTTGTACCCTATCTTCATTTCAGAGATGCTATACTGGTGATGTGTCCTTCAAACAAATGAATTAAATTCGCGATACGACTGGGAGTGAAGTCGATCCTAGAAGTGCATTACAGTTTAGTTCATTACCATAACATGCATGATTTCGATGTTTCGAATATCTCTTGTATATAGCATACAGACTCGGTATAAATAAATGTGCAATAAGGAATGACAGAAAAAGAAAACTGTTAAACAAAGAAAGAAAACCATGCAGGATAAGTTCAGGTAGAAATTAAGAGTGCTTATTGACATACCAAAGCAAAAAAAAAAAAAAAAAAAAAAAAAAAAAAATTGGCAACCGCAACCCTTCATAAAAATTGGTTCGCGAGAGGAGGTGCACTATATCCATTAGTCAACTGTCTGAGTAAACTCAGAAGATGAGGAAGAAAATGGAAGCGACGATAGATCTTCTAATGAGAACATACCTGAATTCTGAACGAGCGTGGTATGTAAGAATATACCATTATCTTTCCATTCTAAGAGCATGGCACATCATGCAGTTTGAGTTCTTCACTCAAAGTGCAGAATATATTACATTTATTGGTATTACATATATTTTTGTTATTTTGCATTAGTTTGCTATATTTATTTGCATTATTGAAAAACTTATTCATCGTCAATAATTAATGCCACATATCAAATCTGATGGAAAGTTTTTTTTTTTTGAATGATTTATTTATGGATGCTCTTTAACATCTTAGGTCATCAGCGTCTCATTCAACCCAGGGCGTGAAACGGCCGACAAATTTTTCTCAGAGGCCTCTCTTTCAGGCTTGAGGTTCTTTTTCGTGCCGTAAATGAACGACACGGGACCCACGGCTTTACTTTCCTTCCAAAGGAAGCCATACTTAGGATTTTTACGCCCGAAAAAATCCATCGGTCCTGGCCGGGTTCGAACCCGCGATCTTGGCTGTAGGCAGCAAGCATGGTAACCACTACACCACCAGGACCGACTGATGATGATGGAGAATGAGCAAGCAATTTCCGATAATATTTTTGGTAAGCTAGATTTTTCAAATGACAAACTGTGCGTCGTGCACGATATCCCGGATTTAGCCTGCCCAGAAGTGACTTCATCCTGCACAAATACAGCCACTGCTGGAAGTTGTTTCTTTTTAATATTAATTTTTATTTCTGTCATATTAAAAGGATTCACCATAACGATCTTATTTCTTATAATAAAAATACATCTACAAAAAATACTTGATCATAGTTTCTAAGAAAAGGAACATGAAAACGTTTTTCTTTTTGCTGTAATAGTTTCAAACTTTTTCACTATAAACCATTTTAAAAATGTATGGACATCCAATTATCAGATGACCGACGCAGTGGCGGGTACTGTATCGGGCGATGAACCATCGCTCTAAGACCAGCCCGTAAAATACATGCACTTAAGACACTTCTAGCCACATAGGTCTGTACAATTTTCTTTTCATTCTATGGAGAGTCTTCTGGCCTGCACAGCAGGAAATGAGAACTCTAAGGGAATTACTTCATTCTGAGTAAGATAGGTTTATGTTATAGCGTTATGAGCAGAGCTTCAAATTCCCACTCATATCATTTTCTGAATTACTCATTATTGCTATGACTAACAACCACACTGTAGACACAGTAGGATACAATCACGTTAATAGATGAACTAAGAACTCAATAGACAACACTATTTACAGGATTTGATCGAAATATTACGAATGAATGTTAGAGCTTCTGTATTATCGTCGCTTTCTTTCCCGCTCTCAATTTGTGCATTGTCGCTTTGTTTATCTGATGGCAACTATTGCACTATTATTTAGTTGAACTAACGGAAAAGAGCATTCGCTACAACATTGGCGAAGGAGATTTGGAAAATTACGAAATTATCATCGTCCAGCTATCTAAGACACCGTAGTTGATAACCGGACATTTACGTTATTTCCCATTGTAGCTGAATGGGCTATTAACGACATTTGCCAAATTTACTTCATTGTTTGTAAAATATATGACTTTGTAGTCCGTTTCGTGGCAACTGGCGGGTTGGAGGTAACTCTCGAAGCCCAACCAATTCAAGTCCTGGCAATTAAAATGAATACAAGCACATAACTTTTGGCTGAAGATGCTGGAAATGCTGTCCTGCTACATCGACACATTTCTGGCAGCTATTTAGAAAATTGTCATTCATGAGCATCAGCTCATTTTTGAATTTGTGTTAATTTAAAATTGAAAGTATCCAAGGTCACCGTTGTCCACAAATTGCAGGTAGGTGATCCTATACTTGGAAAAAGTTCTGTAATTGGATGTTATAAAACATTAATAATAAGAGTAATATATTTCTGCTATATTCTTTGCTTATGAAGCTCGGTTCCATTTACGTGATCATGTTTCGGCGCAAAATAACATATTGCAGTACGGAAAAATCTATTTTATACATCCATCCCCTGGTATGACAAGAAAATCGGTGCATGATGCGCACCAAATGCATATAGAGTAGTAGGGTGAATCTTTTTTGAGAATGTCGCAAATGCAGAAAGATACAGGAAGCCATACTGAGAGTATGCTACTTTTATTTATAAAATAAAGTGTAAGCGACAAATTTCCACATATCAGAAGAACCGATATATTATATATATATATATGAAGGCAGGAATAGGTTAGTTTCGAAAGATGAACCGATGCTTGTTAATGATAGTTTTCTAAAAAGATGCCATAAGTATGTGGATGTAACAGGGCAACCCTTTCAACACCTCATGTCTTAAGAAACGTGCTTATTTAAATTTTAATTCAGTTGTAATTGCGAGAACTTGATTCAGTTACGAGGATATTACATTCGCTGCGCCGGAAGTTACCGCTCTGACTGTTGACCCGCCAGCTGCCGTGAAAAGGCGACAAAACGATGAACGGAGCGACCCTGTGTTTGTGTAGCATTGGTACTGGTTATACCAGTAATTGAAATTAATTGAAATGCTCAGAAAAATACAAACTACAAAGAGTTCTCCATCTGTCTGGCCCAGTCTATTTTAGATGTAACCCCCTAAAATTATAAAAACGTGTTAATACAATAATGATTTTATTCCGACCCTTTATCTAAAATTCTAAATAATTAAACAAAGTGCAAAATTTCCACATTGATTACATCAGACCCCAGTCCCCGATTCATCAGCAGTAGCCTGAAATCCCAGGGGACCAAGCTCCGACCCAACCCAGGGGACTAAAATAAAATATTTCAATTACTCTCCCTGTACCATTATTTTACCAGCTAGTTACAGCCTCTACAAACTACTAATTCATTTATTTCTCAAATATCTGCTATAATGCTATACTTAACACTTAAAAATAGTACATCCACAATACAATACTTTACTCGTGTTTATTACCCAATTCAGACAACTGCATGTAATAAATCTAAATCGCTAAAATCAACTATCATTTACTTATTAATCATTCACACGCATTTATTTTTAACTTTAAACAAACATTCCCATAAATTCCTTAATTGATGTTTGTCCCCAAAATTTTCCCTTACTGTTATCTCAGATCTTATATCCTGATTACATGAGAATTGGTCATAGTTTATGATTCTTGTAAATGATCTAGATCCCAAAATTATTTATTGAACAATCTTTATAATATCTGAAATGATGGACAGAGAATTAAGTGCAATTTCCATGCATAGGGCATAGAATAAATATCAAAGCAAGTGCACTCTTAAACTTAAAGAAGATACGACTATTCCCATACCTTGCGAACGGGTGACTTGACTAACTTTACTCAGAACAGAAAGTAAGCCATGCAGTATCACATGACTCAGTTAGGGAAGTGGGTCTTCTACATTTTGCCCGGCAACTTCTGGTAAAAGTTTCTTCAAGTTGGTATACACATAGGATGTTTGCAATATCTGCTAATACTGTGCTTCACGACTTCGGTCGGTGTATACCGTTATAATACTCTAGGCAACTACTTGTGCATCTCCAAGTTTTCGCCAGAGAGGAACGACAAACTTGCGAGTCTTTCAATACGAAGAGCAAGAAGCTTCTGGGTGTGTATGTGTGTCAGTCAGGATGACTGTCCATGTCTTGGGGACATGACAACCTCCGGGCGCAAAGCTCCAGTCCTTTCCTGCTGTCTCAACATGGACAAGCTGACAGATATTAAGGACAAGGTTAACTAGAGAGCAGCTGTCTCTGTAAATGTACCAACGGAGTTAAAGGAAAAGTATATGCAAAGTTTTTTTCAACAGTGACATAAAATTTTTTAACTTTTATATTTTCAAAGAATTTGTACTATTGTTCCAGCCAGCTATGACGTCATATACATGTTTGGACCTACTCCTTTTCACATTATTTAAAAAACCATTATTTTTCTTTGTACCACTCTACTGCACTGCATTTCTTTGTACTATGACATAAATTACCTTTTCATCGTAATATGCAGTTAATCTTGAGTTGATAATAGAATATTTTTAAGGGAATATTATTCTAATGATAGGCTATGGTGACAGAAAACTTACAGAACAAGACGATTTACAAATACCATCAATAATGTTTTAAAACGCACGGAAGGAGTTTCTTGTGCATCTTATCCATTCGCCAATTGCATACGGGTAACATTTCACCTCTTTAATTATAGAGTCGGTCCTGATGGTGTTGTGGTAACCATGCTTGCCTCCTACTAAACCCAAGATCACGAGTTCAATTTCGGATAGAATCTATGGATTTTTTCGGGTGTAAAATAGTAAGAATAGCTTCCTTCGGAGGGGAAGTAAAGCCGGGGATCCCGTGCCGTAACATTTACGGCACGAAAAAGAATCTCAAGCCTGAAAGAAGAGGCCTCTGAGCAAAATTTGTCGGCCGTTTCACTCCCTGAATAGAATGAGATACTTTTTTTTTGATTGATTGATTTATTTATGGGCGCTCTTTAATATCTCAGGTCATCAGCGTCCCATTCAACTCAGGGCGTGAAACGGCCGATAAATTTTGCTCAGAGGCCTCTCTTTCAGGCTTGAGACTCTTTTTCGTGCCGTAAATGTACGACACGGGACCCACGGCTTTACTTCCCTCCCGAAGGAAGCCATATTTTGAATTTTTACGCCCGAAAAAATCCATCGGTACTGGCCGGGTTCGAACCCGCGTTGTTGGGTGCAGGAGGCAAGTATGGTAGCCACTACACCACCAGGACCGACAGAATGGGATACTGATGACCTGAGATGTTAAAGAGCGTCCGTAATTAATTAATAATTTAATTATAGTAAATTTCATGCTTAAACTCAGAGAAGTAATTTTTTTCATTAAAATATGTATTATATTTGTGTAGAACATTAAAATTGCTATAATGTCTGCTAAAATGTGAAATATTGAAATAATATTTCCTTTACATCTGTAAAGTGTGAAGAAAGAAATATGGTAGGGGACGTGTTTATTATCGTGCTCCACGCGGGGTTACAGTTTGAAACGGATTTGCTAGGTGGGGGGGATGGGAATTGGGCTGTATGATTGCTGCGGTAAATAATTTAAGGCCGCTGATCGCAGGTTTCGCCACGGCTGCTGCAGATCACGCCTACTCTTCTTCGGTGTGACTCTTTCGAGGGCGTTTCGCTGGATTTTGGCGGCTGTGTGCCAGCCGGGCCTGAGTGAACGGGACTCCGAAGGTGGCGACAAATAACGCTTCGTTATTTACTTGTCGATATCGTTTATTCTCTTAACATTAATATTCAGGCAAACTCACGTCTCTCGTCGAACCACGGGCGACGAGTAGTCTTGACAAACGCGTAGATTTATTGCGTTAACCAAATGGTGCCTTGCAACGAAATTGTTAATATAACTGAATTCTTAATGTAGCTCAATGATGTATCAGCAGTTAACGTGATGACTGGCACTCGAGCTTCGTTGTCGCCGGAAATGATACTTGATACTTAGGCCTTTTCCGCTGATCTCCGGGCGACTGCAGCCACACATATCTGGGATTGGAAATTTCTGAGACTGCGCGACTTCTGGGCAAAATCTACCCCTTTTATATACGATACAAAATGACGCTAACCATGGGCATAGGCGCGAATACTTCGGCCAATTTTGTGTTAACGTGTCTCATTGGCTAGTCCTTACCTCATTGAATTTCATTTCTATTCACTGGAAAATTTTGGTCAAGCCAAGTGCTTCGCTATTCGTCAATAAGATAGGTTTAAACAGATTTCATACGTCACTGTCACTTTTTACTCTGACACCTGCAAATTTGTCACCTAATTGGCCGGTTTCTGCCCTGAGGTGGGGGCATTTTCAACCCTAGCTGCATACCATAAGGGATCATCTTACTTTGTCTGAATTTTTGCCAAGTCTTTCTGTGATCGGAGAAACACGATTTTTTCTTTACCTTGTTACATTTATATAAGTTATTTCTTAAATATTACCAAAAATTACACTTTATGAGCAAATTTAAACACTATACAATATTGATTCTACACATACGAGTTATGTCATTAAAGTTCCTCCACTGAAAGAAAATGCACAATATACTTGCTGAGTTGCTGATTCTAAAATTACAAATATTAATTATTTATTAATTATTTCAATTACTCTGTAATTAAAGGGGATCCAGGGACAGCTTTAAGCACCATATCTTAGTGTTTAGTTTCTTGGTTACCGGAGTGGCGTAGTTTTCTAATAATCTTTCTTTCCTACTCCCATTCCGACCTATGAATGCTCTCAAACTTTCCTAATTTAAATTCAAGTCGGATGAGCCCCACTTCACTTCACTGACCACTAGCAATTAGACCTGGCACGAGGCATGTTGACATGGTAACATTAATTCTCTTTTGAATCATACGATGTTTTCGACTATCGTAGTGTCTGGATGCTGAAAGTGGTTATCCTACATCGTTTATGATAACCAAGATTCATTCAAAATTCTTTGGAACTAACTTTGGCTTAGTCATTTTATTTTAACACATTAGGTTAACTTTTCTTTTACAATTAATTAGGTCGGGTTATTAGTTATCTCGGATTAATTTAATGTGCATTATTTAATACTTTTTTGGAGACTCAAGCAAAATTTGTTGCATGATTTTAAATTTTTAACTCAAGGACAAGTTGGCTACAATAGTGAAGGTTAAATATGATAAATATACATGTTTTAGGTACATTTTTATTATTTGTCAACTTCTTTAAAATGTATTAATTTTTCCAAAGCTCAAGAAATAAATATATATTTATATAAATATTTAAATATTTATAATTATTTTAAATTTTCCTTTTATTTTCTCATTTCCCTCAACTTTCTATCACTATAACCAAAAGTGTGACGTGTTTTCTTCAAAACACAAATAAATTCAGAGGCAGATAAAATTGATACAAATAATACCCTATATCTGCTTTCCCTCTTCCAAGTCGCAACAATTTATTAAGCATAAAAACAGCAGAAACATTTTAGTTATAAAGTATAATGTTTAAAAACTGAACTATTTATATTTTCTTTACAGTACATATGAATTTAGTATTTATATTATTATCATCTTACATAAAAATATGTTATATGAAATAAGTAATTTTGAAGATAATCGGGAAGACTTATATGGATCACTTTTTTCAGTCGAAGTAGGCTTAAAAAAGTAAAGGAAAATGTAAAAAGTAGACATTGTATTTGTAGACATAATAAGGCGTGTGGTATCATCCAGAGGAAACGACTGCAGAAGACATAACAACTTGAAAAAAGTAGGTGATTGTTCAGAGTTTTTATACTGCTAAAAATAGAAGTAGATATTTATTTTTATGTGCATTCCATGAATTCCATGCTATTGCTTTTCAGCCAGCATATGGAAACATGGCAATTTTTTAAACTTAAAATGCATTTAACCATAAATGCAAATACAAATGTATATATAAAAAGTAAGAAGTCAAAAATCTATTAATCAGTCGTGGCCAACGAGGAATAAATCTAGGGGTATTCAATCGCATCACTTCATTTCTAAGTGGCGGACTAGGTTACAGATTGTCGATCGATGAAATACTAGGATACCTCTGCTGTGCTTTGCGGGCATAGTATATCTCGCCAAACCTGCATTACAGCATTAAACCTTTCTAAATAGCATCTTGCTTTTATTTTGATATTTTATGTTTATAGGCAGGGTATTGAAAGCTGTTATTCCATAACATGCATCTGTTTCTGAAAGTACGGTAGTTTTGATAATGGTGTATAAAAATCACTTTGACAATGTATTTATGTTAATGCATGATACATTAGTGCAATGCTTTCGCTTGAATTTCAATTGGAGGTTTCTGGCTCAGGGACTTTTATATTTCCCAAGATGAAACTGGATCATAATTATTGTGAGAATCTAAAGGTATATTGCAAGATGTTGCAACTTTCCACCTTTTATAGTCTGCATAAATCAACATCAACAGGAAGAGTAAAATGAAGATATGTCCCAGTCCCAGCCATTACCTCGGAATTATCCTATCTGCTCTATTAGTCTATAAGGCTTGTGCAAAAAAATTATTTAATATGAATTACTCATAATAGTATGATTAACCATGAAGCCTGCACTCCAAGTAGTACTTGAAGTTTTCGAATCGCCTCTTCGAAATAAAATCTTTGCAACGAGATAACCTTAGAGGTGCCCGGGTACATAAACTCAGAAGGGGGAGATACGCGATTTTGATCTAACAGAGTAATGCCGGCCATGGCATCTAATTGTTTTAACTCTGATATTCCAAATATTTTATTTTGGTTTTTGAAATCTGATTGCAAGAAAAACCTCAAAATATTGAGTATTCGCGTTTATCAAGCTTTGCTTTACTGCACTGTAATCTTTTTTGATCTTTCCTTCTCGTTTTATTTTAATGTTGTATTTTTTAATAATACTCCCTGTTTTTACAAGACCTTTTATTATTGCTAATTTAGCATATTTAGTTTTTATTTTCTATTATTGATCTTTGTTTTCTATTAATATCTGTTATTTATTTATTCTTTGCATTAAGTTTCCCTATTTTGCATACCTAAATTAAACTTGCGTGTTCTTGCACCCTCCTTTTCCTTCATTTGAGTGCTTGTTGTTGGTTGTCCTTATGTTTCAACTGAATTTATTCATTTATGTTTCTGTTTATGATTTTCCTATCTTTGCTCATTTTACTTTTTTTTTTTTTTTGAGTATTGTTTAACGCCCGTTTTTACTACTAAGGCACCACAGGCGGTGGACACTGATGATACATGAAATGAAATGATATTTTGGGAAAGGATATTTTTTTTAAGGAAGGAAGCATTCCAGGCCTAAGTTTAGGTACCTCCACGGCATTTGCCAGTTATGAAGACTAAGGAAAACCTGGAAAAAAACCCAGTCAGGGAGGACGGTCCTGGCGGGATTCGAACCGCAGAACTCCCGCTCACGAGTTCATGCCTTAACGACCTCGCCCCCCCCCCGTGGCGGTGCTCATTTTACTAAAAATATATTATTTATTGTATATATATTGTCTCTCTCCTTTATGTTTTCTGTTTATGTTTTACAGCATGCGCACGGTTTTTTTCCTCAGCTATTCCGGATTATTACTTTTGCCTAATATTCTCTGTACACTCTTTATTCAGGTTGTTCCTTTATCTTTAAGTGTATGAAAGTTTATATGCATTTTATGGCAAGTATTTATCAATGGAAATGTTGGTATGTTTAGATTTTGATATTATAGCGTAAATAAGTCGTAAAGCGTGATATTGACTTCTCTTATAGTTTTGCTTTTTAATTACATATTTTTATTTATGTTTGCTTATTTTAGCCAAGGAGGCTATGTTTATCTTATACATGATTTCCTTATGACTTCTCTGCAATTTCGTGTTTTCTATCGCCAGTTTATTTTAGTTTAATTATTTTTATTATGTTCTCTTTAACTGATCTTTGACGGTAATTTTAAGGGTCTTTTATTATTTTATTTTATTCATTTATTTTTATTTAATTGGAATGAATTGTTGTTGGAGTGAACATGATGCACACTTCAGTCATAAAGTCCCTTTGTGCCCTCCATCAATCCTAACTGTATAGTTTCAGATCTAGAAATATATTGAATATTTCCTACAAGCTTAAGAAATACATCTTCTAAAGGATTGAACCCTAATAGACATTTTATTTGTCTTTTCAGAGCTTTGCACTCTAGAAATGTGTCTTGCAATCTCAAAAAGTATGTCGGATTTTCATTATACGGTCCCATCATGCGTAAGTTTTTTTTTTTTATTCAGGCTGAAATTGTCCTGTACTTTTTGTTTTTCTTGCCCCTTTGTTTGAATGTTTCAGCTTATCTAAACTGTATTCTACTGTTATCGTATGTCAAATTAATAAAATATTAATTTTTTTGCCTAACTCTCTCTTGAAATTTCTACATCGAAAATTAAGAAAATAACAGCGATTAGGAAAAATTGTAAAGAGAATGGTAAACGAGATGATCTAAAAGGATCAAACCCACATTCAAAAGGAGAGTTTTTTTTTCTCGATCTTCAATTATTTTTTTTCCGATAATAAATTAGTAATAATTAAAATAATGCAGGAAATTAATAAGATAATCATAATTAAAATATAAATTATTTACTCTACAATAGTAGTCTTACTATATTTGGTTTTGAACTGTATTTCGTTCTATTTATTTTATTAGTTATTTTTAGAATATATATATGTTAGTATTAGATTACCTGTAAGGTTTTTTTTTTTCTCTCGACGTTTTATTCCAATTTGTTTATTCTTTTTCTGTGTTTATGTTCGCCTGTTTTTGCCTATCCGGACACAATTTCCTTGTTGACTTCTTTCCCCCTCGGTTTTTGTATTTATTTATTTTTTAGTTAAAACGTGCATTGCTTATTTTTGTTCATTATTAGGTTGCCTATATTCTCTCTCTCTCTCTCTCTCTCTCTCTCTCTCTCTCTCTCTCTGCTTTATTATATTTGATTTGTCTATTTTTTACATTTATGTGTATCTATATTAAGTATATTATTTTATTTTCCTTCATTTGGTCACCTTTAATTTTTATTTTAGTATACATTTGTCTTAGTTCATATATGCTAACTTGCATGCTTTTCATTTCTAATTTATTTCTTGTGTAGCGTTCATAAAACATTTTTGGAAGGAAGACAAGTTTTCTTCATTTTAAAAAATTATCTTACATTTTCTTATAACATATTAGGATATTGTAGATATAATGAATTTATGTACCAACTTAGGGTATAAATATATATCCTAATGACACAATAAGTAAACTTTGGTCCAAATGTGACAGAAACATGTATTTTAGTGAGCAAACTAATCATAGAATTTTTATATCCGAAACCGAGAAGAAAAATATGCTAGTAATGAAATGACTCAAAATACTATACCATTTGAATTATTTAGCATACATTTCATAACATAAAGTGCTCCATATAAAATAAAATATTCTAACTCTCCACAGAACACACATACCACACAAAAATTTACCAAATTCTTGTTCCAAATATTCTATTTCAGAGTCCTAGACGATGGCAATCAAGCTTTGTCGAAGATATACAAGGAAGTGTTGAAAACTTAAAGTTAGAAATTAAACAGCATAAGAAATTATTAGATATAAGGAAATTAAACATTGCAAGTCGTTAAAGAAAGTGGGTTACGTTGGTGTGAACAGATCAGTTCAGAATATCAAAAAGTTATTTTGATTTGGCAGACAAAAGAAAGAAAACAAAAACTGAAGAAAAGTAAAGCGCAGTAGAATGAATCAATGGGGTAGAGTATTATACATTAGCTCATGGACTGAGATGAATATCTGGACAGGTATGTACGGGGGATAAAATTAAATTGTGTTTAATTTTTCTGCGGATAGAGCATTATCAGAAAATAAAACACTTTCGATCGTGAACGTCAAATTCTATGAATATTTGAATTGCAGTAGCGCTACTCATGTCCAAAAACCACAATGTTCAGTATTTTTTAATAGAATAAAAGTTTATTTGCACTGTTCCTTGTCTTCTTAAGCGTTATTTTACTAGTCCTTGTGTAACGGTGGATCTTAAGATCAAGAATTAACACCAAACTTGGTGCGGGAAGATCTAACATGACCAAACACAGCAGTGAAGCGTTCTTTCGCAAGTTTTCTCTTCCACAATAAACAATCGCCTGCACAGTATTCTCATATGCAAACTTTTTACAGGAAATTGCGTGTGTACTTTCTCATTTGCGAGGTCTGTGTTCTTAAGCTCATTTTTGCTGAGGCAGAACAACCCATTAATTTCACCCAACTCTGCGCGGTCGTCCACTTCAAATAAAAATGTTTAAACACTGCACGGAATTAATTTTTTCCCCAATGTTACCGGTCGATTCCTAGGACTGAAAAACCATCAACTACCAGTTATATCTTGCTGAAACTTTAAAATAGACAATTATAGGGTTGATTATTGCCAAAAATATGCCATTTATTCAACCTCAACGCTCTATAATGGAAGCATATGAAATTTTAAAACTAACCTCGCATTAGTGACAAAGTACATTTACAACATATACAGAGAGTACCAAAACTGTATACACACTTCTAGCAGAGAAAACTGCGTTAACATAACAAAACTGAATTCACACAAACAGAAAATGAGGAGCACTGATAATCTTAGACTTTTACAGTTATAACAGTTGCTCAAAATACCCACCATTCGGCGTCGATGCACTTTTGAGTACGTTGAACTACTGACTGAGCAACGTTTGCGAAAGTGTCCTCAGCGATTGCAGCACATGCCGTTTCAAGTTGTTGCTGTACGAGGTCTCCCAGATCTGCCCTTGTGAACATCGCATAGGTACCATGAGTCCCAAATTTGTGTGGAATGCGTGCAATTGTTACTCGCGTTGGCGTTTGTTCTGTACACACTTCTCCATTGCCTTTGAACTTCAACAACATTCATGGGTTTCTCATACCCCTTCATAATTGCTTTCCGATGTTCAAACGATAATCTTGGCTCCATTTTGTTTGTATCAACGGATAACGTAATGTGAGTCACATCTGTTTACAGAACATCATACGATAATTTTGGCTTCATTTGTTCATTGTTGATTTACTTGTCACGTAGCAACGCTATCATACTATATGTGAGCTACATTTATTTACAGAACAACATATCTACTGTGAAGTGTTATACATTTTATGGCACGCTCGGTATAAGTAAGTTTCTTGATAATATAATAATTATTATAAATGTTCAATTGAAAACGTAACATGTTGTATAAAAATTAATATATATTAGGGCTGATTAATACACTTTATAAGTATAGTGTATTTAAACGCTTACCCTTTATAAAATACAGATTAGTGTTATGAAACAGACGTTCAAGCTACAAGGACTTCAAAAGAACAATAATCATACATATGCAGTATAACAACTGTCAACAACTGAATTCATCGTGGCAGTAGGATGGCGAATGTTGATTCTCGCAAGTACTCTTCAACATAACAGTTAACTTCTAAACGACCATTGAAATTTCCAAGTGTTGTCACTACTGTCGCTCGAGTTTAATGCTCAAAGAAAAACAGCACCGGGACATCATTAGCGCTGGTCTATAGTACGGTTTAGCCGCCGCCATTGCAAGCACGATCATTTTAATATAATAGGCTTTGCAATAGACTTGGACAATTGTTTTGGGATGAAGGACGAGGGAAAAAGAAGTAAGGAACTATGGATGGATGAAGTTAGTTGTATAAAAGATGCACATTTTATTATAAAGACTTAGAACACAGAAGTAGATTAAGGATCTTGAATTGAAAACCCCGCACTGTATTATGTAGAAACAAATTATTATTAAAACGGTAGCATGGCAGTGATGATAGTAATGTGACGTTTAACCTTGTCATGTTTGACAAAGAAGTGGATTAAAAAGTTCTCCTCTACGAGCAAATTAGTTGAAATATTTATAGATTGGTTTTACCAACTTCGGTACATATACCCAAAGCTGCGTTAATAAACGTGCATTTTACTTCAAAAGAAAACGTTAAACATTTCTTCGTTACTTTTGAGAAAGCTTTTTAAGACGGCGTTTTCATTAAACTATAGTTGTAGCAGCATTTTTATGCAGACTTGTGGTGTGCTCATGGCGCCAGAAATTGCATAATAAAGAGAATTTGCTGTTGATTTGCTTTTCAAATAAAATAATCCACTACTGGCCATTAAAATTGCAACGTTGATAAGATGCGCTTTAAATCAAATCTACATTTTCTCAAAAGGAATGAGAATCACTCGTCGAAAATACAATAGCAATACCAGCATGTGTGAATTTGAGAGAATTGTAGACAGGATTACAATCGTCGTGTTGGTCAAAATGCATTCACAGCGAAACGAATGTGAGCTCAATGGATAGAGGTAAGACGAACACAGACGCGAAAAATCCCAACATCATTTCTAATATGAGCCCGCAAAAGGTGTTGTAAATTTAATGGCCAGCAGCGTATAATTAAAGAAAAGCAGAATGGTGAGAGAACTTTGGAGCAAACTGGCCGTTTAAATTAATTTGTTTTATGTACGGACGCTCTTTAACATCTCAGGTCATCAGCGTCCTACTCAATTCAGAGCGTGAAACAGCCGATAAATTTTGCTCAGAGGCCTCTTCTTTCAGGTCAGGCTTAAGATTCCTTTTCCTGCCGTAAATCTACTACAGGCATCCAAGGCTTTACTTACCTTCCGAAGAAAGCCAAACTTAAGAGTTTTACGGCCGTAAAACAATCGACCCTAGCCGGAATTAAACCCTCAATCTTGTGACCGTTTACAGATTATTACTTATTTACCTTTGGAAATTTTAATTCATTGGGGCTGCAAAGATGCAATTACCACTAAAACTTTGCACATGGTTTAAACATTACCCATAACAGTTTTCATTTTTCACTAGCATAAATTCATAATGACCTAACTACTACTTAAAGAGGAGTGAATGCATTATTTCTATTGGTAGTAAATTCTAACTTTTCTTTCTGTCATGAAGCTTTAACATGTCCAATTCTTCAGAATCATTAATATGTAGAACATTATCATTCACAAGTCGTCCCTCAGGGTGTTCCAAATACATACTTTCAGCATCGAAACGTCTGGCATTTTGGTTATTAGTAGGACAACGCGTCGTTAGCGTTTAAATCGACAAATGCACACCACTAAATTCACATGCTATTTATACATTTTAAAAATAAAAGTGTAGAGAAAAGAAGCTTAAGAACGCACACTTAAGATATTATGAGCACTTCAACATTTCCGTAAAAAGTACAGGATGATCTGATAATAGCAATTGAAAAATAAGTGAATACATTTACAACATAGAACTGTTAATCTTTCTTATTTTAGGACCATAAGCTATTATGTATATACAGAGGGGTGCCAAAAATTGTATACACACTTCAAGCAAAGAAAAACCGTGTGTTAACATAACAAAACTGCATCCACACAAACAGAAAATGATGAGCACTAATCATCTTAGACTTTTACAGTTGGAACAGTTGCTCAAAATACCCACCATCGCTCGATATACTTCTGAGTACGTTGAACTACTGATTGAACAACGTTTGAGAAAGTATCCTGAGCGATTGCAGCACATGTCGTTTCAATTTCTTCCCGAAATGCTGCTAGTATAGCTGGTTTTTCTACGGTATACAACATCCTTGAGAGTTCCCCATAGGTAGACGACCAACGGAGTTAAATCCGGAAAACGCGGTCGAAACTCAATCGGATCTTTTTGTCCTATCCAGTGTCTTGGAAGATTGTCATCAAGGTACGCATTTACATCTCGGTGGTAACGTAGTGTGCACCACCTGTTGGAAGTCAAGTTCCTCATTTCCATAGAGTGTATGAATGGCGGGTAAGACGGATGTGTATATCATATTCAGATTACGGGGCCAGTTGATACTTTTGGTTTCATTTGTTCAGTGTTGATTTATCTGTCACATAATAACGCCATCATAATGCATGTGAATCACATCTGCTTACGGAACATCATACCCACATTATTGTTGTTTTTCCGATCCAACTTTGAAATATATTAAACAGATTGAATAAACAGACAAACTTAAACTGTTCCATTGTTGGGAATATACAACATTATTTGCTACCTATCATAACTACTGAATTAAAAATGTTAAAATGGCTAAATCCTTATTTGCTTTTAATATACATACACATTTTTCGTAAACCCACGGTGTTCGTTACATAAAATCTTATATGTGATTTAGACTTCCTTAGCAAATAGTGTGTTGTTTTAAATTTCTGCGCAGAAGCACACCTTAAGAAAGAAAGAAGAAAAAAACAATAACTCTGGAAGAGTTTATGTGTATAAGTTCTGTTCTACTCAGTGGTCGATTCACGGCATGTCTCTGTGTGCCTTTAGCCTTATCATGTCACCCCGTGTTGAGAATTACATATTCCTAAAACATGCATGCAAATATACTCTTTAAAATGCCCATTAATATGCATATACGTTATGCACTAAAACTTAAGAGTCTGCCAACTTAATAATATCAGATCCCACGAGAAAAAAACTAGCATTATTTAGGAATAACAATAAATACTGTACTATCTTAGTTAATCTCCATAACTGAGTGTATGAAACTTTGCGATTGTACAAAAATTTTCAACTTTATATGGATGAACGTTTTTTTTAAATAAAATTAAATAGAAAATATTCTTTCCACGTGAACTAAGGAGATAAAACTTGTAAGCTGGTGACAAGCTAGACAGCTACACCATTATCATATTTTTGAAGTACTTTGCTAATTTCCCTTAGCTTCTTCAGACCACCATCATTATTAGGCATTTGCAATTTGACTTTTACGACTTTTAAACAGATGCCGAGGAATATCTGTTTTTCTTTCTTAGGCGTTTTGTTTTTGTTTGCTTGTCTGTCTTTACGCTGAACCCTTGAAAATGTGCCATATTACGTAGAAAGTAGAATTTTTCAAAAGCAGTACTTCCTAAGTACATATATTATAGCAAAAGTTGCCAAAATCCTTGAAAGTTAATATAGAAAAATGTTAACCCATGCACAACAAAATTTGAATACTTAATTGCATACCCGAAAAAATATACCTATGCTTCATTTTTTGTATAAATGAAAAATGAAATATTTCCAACGAAATTTATTTTACTTAATCTTAAACCAAGGAAATTTATGGCTCCTTTTCATGAAATTATCTTCAACTTATATACCACTCACTAATGGTCAACACAAAGACAGCTAGGCACATGTTTCCCTCTTTTCCCCACCAATACACAGCATAGCCAATCTTACCACAGTTTCGCTAGCTAGGTAAAATAAATGTAACTTTCCTGTATGTTGCATGTTTTACCTAATTCCAAAAATCTGAAACAAGTATTTTGATTAAAACAATTATAAATATGCACGAAATATGACCTCAGCTTCGAAATAGGCACTAACGACAAATATATGCTGCTTTATGCACAAAAAACCAATTTCGTAATTTGAAAGGAAACACGTAATCATTTAATTTCATAAAGCTAGGTGTACAGCTTCAATACAAATATTCATTTGCATATGTTTCTCAACACTATTCTTCACCAATCACATCGAATTTAGATTTAATTCTTTCTTAGACTTTTCACACTCAGAATTAAAACAAGAATTTAATATAATGCAGTTTCTTTGCAAAACACGACGCATTTTTATCAAAATTGTATAACGTACACACTTGTAAAGCTAGATTTCTTTTAATCGCATTCATTTATAGATATATGTGACGTCGTATTTATCTTTAAAAAGGAAATTATTAGGAAAAAAAAAACAGTTTTACATAAGAATATTAAACCCACAAATTAACAGTCAAGGAAGTGTATGATCTTTTTCTGCCTTTATTCAAAATGTAGGCATTTTTTTCCATTTTAACTAAGAGTAAAAGTGTTATTTTTTACATGCGAACACCTATATGTAACCTTATTCAGATTTACAGATTTATGTATTTTGCTATTTCTTTATTGATTCGAGCGCGCAGGAGATTTTATTAGTTTCCCATGTCACTAAAATTGATATTTGCCCAGTGAAGAAGGATATTTTGGTTTGAATGCGTAATACATAAATATATCTTTCCATTCACGTTTAGAATTTGGATAGGAAGAACACAAAACCATAGGACATTTGCTTTCCAACCAGGACCATATTTTTATATACTTCCAATTGCAGAGTAGCATTGCATTTAAAAGTACAGCAGGGACATCTGTCGGTAAAAACCACTTGACTATGTATGTTCATTGGACGAATGAAATTACTGAAGCACCTGTTTAAATTTCAACTGCACAGCACACGTCCTCATTTTCCGCTCATTTCGATTCATATCACGGCTCGAAAAGTAAGCCAAAACAAGTGGGAATGGTTGGCGCAGAGTTTACAACTGCTTCATCCATTTGTAATGCACACGCTCATAAGCTCATTTACAGCTCAAAACTAAACATTGCAAAATACTTTTCCCCCTCTCTTATAAGCCCTCTCTTATAACTTTAATTGTTCCTTAATTGTATTTTAGTTCTGGGAATTCGGTTAATATTATTGAATTTTATATATAACTATGGCTAGGCATAAAGAAGTTCAGAATACATTATGTTACATAAAGTATTATTTATCATATACTCCAATGAATTACTGAATTGTGAATCTTATTCCATATTCATTTTAATGCTTTAACTTGAAAACGATATATTTTATATTAAACTTTTTTTTCCCTTTTTTACAGTTAAGCATCGTTGAAATTGTGTGTGAATAGTGCTACAGAGGCACCATAGGCGATGGACACTGATGATACATGAGATGAAATTATATATTGGGAAAGGATTTATTTTTAAGCAAGGAATCGTTCCAGGCCTAAGTTTAGGGAACCTCCCTGGCATTTGTCATTTATGAGGACTGAGTACTGACTTAGGACTGAAAAAACCTCAGTCTGGGAGGACGGTCTTGGCGGTATTCGAACCCCGACCTCCCACTCACGAGTCCGCACCTTAACGACCTCGGCCACTCGTGGCGGTATCATTGAAGTTGATAATCTTCTGCCAATAATATTTGAATAGACATTGTTTTATTTAACAACTATATAGTATTATTTTAAATGTGTAAGAAATTGAGATTAAATATTTCATCCCTTTATATTAACTCTATATTTTTTTTCGAGTAGTGTTTAACGCCGTTTTCACTACTGAGGCACCACAGGCGGTGGACACTGATGATACATGAGATGAAATGATAAAGTGGGAAAGGATATATATTTTTTTTTAAGGAAGGAAGCATTCCAGGCCTAAGTTTAGGTACCTCTCCGGCATTTGCCAGGTATGAAGACTGAGGAAAACCTGGAAAAAAACCCAGTCAGGGAGGGCGGTCCTGGCGGGATTCGAACCGCAGACCTCCCACTCACGAGTCCATGCCTTAACGACCTCGGCCACCCTTGGCGGTAACTCTATATTGAACTCATATACCATGCGTATGCAGGACTATAAGACAATATACATACTTTCAGAACTGGAAAGCTTAACAAACTAGTAAAATATTTAGAGAAAGGAAATTATTACGTTTATACAATTTGATTTGAATCTAATGATTTGAGATACTCAAAATTTGTTTCCTCATTGAATTCTTTTTCATTCTTATAACAAACATTATTAATTTTAATTATATTTGTGCCAAATTATTGAATGTTATAGAATGTGATCTTAAATTTCCCAGACAATGTTACCAAGAATTAAATTAAAATACAGGAAACAAATTTTCAGTTGTTAAGTCCAGTTAAATTATTATAGAGTAGTTAGAAGTCCTAAACCACCTAAATAACTTTGAAGCATGTGGTTCAATGATATGAAACTCGGTATGTTGGAATAGGCGTATACTGAGAACTCAAAAATGGTATTACTGATTTTTTTGACTTCTGGTTTAATTAGAAATAACTCTACTCCGCTTATTTTAAATGGAATACCCAATATTTTTATGTTATCGAATAATACTTACTGAGAGCTTTTCAAAAAATATCCAACACTAGATACTTCTGTATAATTTATTGTTGCTAAATCAAGAGTTCAAAAAATTGTAGCTTAATAAAGTTTCTTTTGTTTACTTTGTTCGTCAGTAATAACACAAATACCACTCATTGTTAATAGCAATGGAATCTTGTTTATTAATACAAAACATCTTATTTAAAGAATTAAATCTCACATCTTGGTGTTAAATAATGTTGAGCCAAAGGGAAATATTCCAGTTTTGATTATTGTTGGCTATGGAGAAGGTAAATATTTCATTGAGAGGTTGCGAATTTATTTAAAGATATGCATCTGGATAGTAACCAAATTCCACATTCAACAGTGACAAGGATCGTAAATATTTTACCCAAACTGGAAGCGTAAACCATTTACGAAGATCAGGTCACCCGAAAAGTGCAACTGATGAGAATATTTCATTTGATGTTCTCCTCCATGTGCAAGAAAATCCTAAAGATTCTACTACAAATTTGTCGTTGAAATCAAATGTAAGCCGAAGTTCTGTGATGACAGTCCTTAAAAGTGCCAAGGAACAATCTTATAAAATTCAAAAATTTCAGAAAATGTTATAGGACGATCTCGATAGAAGAATGCAGTTTTATGAATTAATGGTGATGTTATTCTTAGATGGATTACATTTTCAAATGAACCCACATTCTGCCTGTATGAATTTATCTACAGCTATAGCTGCCGGTACTGTCAGATGTAAATCCACGATGGATGGAGGAGAACCACACGAAGAATCGATAAATGTTTGGAGTGGTATCATTGTTCCTTTCTTTTTTTTAAAGAAACGCTAAACGCTAATAGGTATTTGCATTTGCTTCAAAATAACGTAGTACCAGCTATAGCAAATTTGTTTCACATCCAGTCAACAATGGGCTACCCAGGGATTATATATATTTCCAACAATATGGAGCTCTAGCTCACCATGGAAAGAATGTTCATCAGCATTTTAACTAGGTTTTTCCACAAGGATGGATTGGTAAGAGAGGTCACATAAATTGGCCAGCAAAATTCCCAGATTTGTCACTTCACAGCGGTGACAGATTATAACTTCTAGAACATGCACAAATTTCAGGCAAGTCTATGAAATCTTCAAATGTCACTAACGTGAATCAATTCTGCTCGACTCCAATTCAGCTACACTTCAGCAATGCGCTCGAGCGCCAGCTTCAAACTGTTGCAAATAAAGAGATTGTTGTAGTTTTAGCAGCAAACCTGCTGCATCACTATTGGTCTTCCCATGCATTTATATCATTTTATTCCCCAGTGTTTACACACATCGTTTCTGCTTCCAGTAAAAAAGTATTATTTTAAGGTTTACGCCTCGTGTATACATGCAATTTCATGTATTGCTTGGAGAATCTTGTTTTGAAGTTTAGTTGCTACAAGTGCATTACTGTTAATATCAGATGGGGAAGTTTGGTAAAACCTTCAGAAGAGCCGACATGGGAAAAGGCCGTGGAATGATATAGATCTGGTATACTCTTAAATGCATACGGAACAGATAGCCTTACGTACTGTTGTATTCAGCAGTAAGCAAAACTTTTCCCTTAGGATTTGTTTGTTCTGTTTTTCTTACTCCCTCTGCCTTGAAGCTTTCCAGCTGATCGATGCGTGATCTCGCAGGCCATCTTTCACCAGACTTTCTTTTTCTCTCTCCTGCTTCTGTCTCGCTTAGGAAAGGAGTTTTAAGAAGTTTTCCTCCTCTGTGTTCTCCTAATCCTGAGAGTAGCCAGCCATACGCGGCACTTGTATTGCCCGGTACGTTCAAAAACTTCTCTATGGGAGTTAGAGTTCTGAGAATCGATCCCCAGGGTGCATGGGAAAGGATTCCACCTATGCTCGTGTATCTCTTTGGACTCTTAAGCAACGCTAGATTTAATGGCGCCAAACGGATTACACTCGCATTATAAACAAATGGTGAACTCAACTGGAAGTTGAAAATCTTCTCAGAGCGGGAAAAACCGAAATAATGATAATTATGTTTAAGAAGCTACATTTGAAGATCATTCTAAAATATTAAAAGATTTGTCTGATGTTATAAGTAAATAATATATTGTTAATTTCTCAGTTTTAACGTTCCATTTGTTTTTCTCCTTTTAATAAACATTTCAAAACATAGCTTTATATATCTTTTATTATTATATACACTTGGTAACTTTTCTATAAACGTCAAATTGAATTTAAATCACATTCCTCAGTACAATTATTTTGGAACGCTCTGTTTTTCCAACTAGCATCTGGCGAACTACTGAGACAGTGTAATGAACAAATGAACTAAGATGACATATAATAAAGGACGGGAAATATATTATTATTTATAATAACTCCCTATTTCTGTGTTGTATACTGAAGACCTGTAGTTCTATAGACGAATCATTTATCTACAGGCAAAAATGAATGAAATTTTCTTTATTAAAGTATTACTTACTGAATATTAATATACAGGATGAGTTTAGTATAAATTGAGGAGCATGTCCAAAAAAAAAAAAAAAACAGATCCAGCATTTCTAATTTATCAGGAAGTGAAAGAAAAAACAAACAACTAAAAAATCAAAATTATTCCCATTAATAATGTAATTGCTTATTCATTATTCATAGACAAACCAAAGTGAAAATTATGTAAAATTATTCTCTAACCATTTGGTTCTTATATTATTCAAAACTTAAAAGTACAAAAATTTTTCATACAAAAATAGGTGCTAGAGAATGACATTGTAAAATGACCCGTCAATAAAAGGATTCTTCCAAGAGAAAATAAGCTGAGATCCGTTGTATATTACCTACCTGTAAGGAACAGGTATATGGTAATATGTTTGGCTAATTATGGAAAAGAGTCAATGTAAATAAAGATTAGTTTGGATGGAAAGCCAATAGAACAAGTAATGAATTTTAATTATCTAGATGTACATAGTTGCCTTGATAAGAATTAGGAAATGTATAAGTAGAACAATAAACAGAGCATTACTGCATAAAGTTAGAACAGAAAAAAGGTTAAAATTCTACAGAGAGATTTTGGTTTTAATATTCACCTATGGATCCAAATGTTGGGTATATACAAAAAATAAGAGAATAGTAGTGGGAGAGAGGACCTTTTGAGAACCTGACAGGTTACAAATAATAGATAAGAAAATCAATACACAAATACGAGAAGAACTTAACAAGTTTTCATTAAAGAGTAAAATAAACGAATACTGGAATTGCTAGTTTCAATACATAAATTGAATACAAAAGATACGATTTCCAGGTTTACTACTTTACAGACTTAAATGGTATAGAAATCTAGGAAGTGATAGTTATAACTACACCTTTCTGGAACCAGAACGGCCATAGGGCCAAGTTTTTGATGGTGATTTTTGGTTTTCCCAACATGGAAAGAAGCAGTTTATTATCCCCTGAACAACAGATAGGCTGGTATTCCGAAGAACATGTAGAGGTAATTTGCCAATCTCCTCACAAGAGTCTTCCCTGGACAATGTAAAAGGGGCCCTGCGTAATTTGGTTTAAAAAAAGGACACATTAGAATTATCAATACCAAACAGAACTAGGTTAACATGTTACTTTTCAAGTTATCTCTGGACATATTCAGGTTATCAGCTTGCCTGGTTCCATATTTCTGGTATGAATTACTACGCTTTGTCGGCCAAATTTATGCTTTCTGCCTCATGAAAAACATGTTTTCTGCAGTCATGGGTTAAATGCGGAGAAACTGGTGCTTTCTTTCGTAAACTACCATGTACTGCTTTGTGAGAACATTTTAGCTGTTAAGGCTCAAGGCTTTTACCACATTTTTATCAAGTATTGTACTCTGAGATAGTGTAGATATGGATGGAGATATTGGCATGCAGTAAAAAGGTTATTCGTGCTTTCATAAAGCTTCGGTTGATGTAAAAAAAAATTGAAATCAATGGCACACAAACTTTTGAAAAAAAAAAAAAAAAAGATAATAATTTTTTGATGTCTTTGAAAAACGCGCATGAAATAGCTTTCAGAGAGGAATAAAGATATGTACTTGACTGTTCATTGGAAGCATATGTACGTGTGAATCTTATGCCAAGAAGGTGACACTTTTAAGTCTTTCGGAAGGAAACTGTAAGGTAAACTTTGGTAGGGGCACAAAACGTGCTCCAGCTTCTAGAGTCGCTCAAAGAGATTAGGCAAGTGTACACGATGTAGGGATGAGAGAGAAAACGTGTTCAAATATTTAAGTTAGTGGAGTCTTGTGATGAGTTTGGCTATTATTAGCAAGTGAATGCGATGAGGATGAGCGCATGCGCAGGTTGTTATATGGCGCTGCCGTACGTTTAAGTATGGCTAAAGATAAGGCACGTTTTCCCCACTCCTTTCCATAGCCTATACAAGATGTACCGATGCCATGTCTCGTTCACATGTTTCTTCCCAAGGATTTTAGAGGCGAGCAGATAGAACGTTAACATTTTGAAAAAAAAAAAAAAAAAGTTTAAGGATGGAATGAGTTATACAAGGACGAGGAAGCCTTGCTTCAACGACAGTCCCCAGCAAAAGTAAGTGAAGTTCTAAAGCCGAAAAAATGTATAAGTTCTCTTGAGCCACGGTTCTCCTACACACAAATACAAAAAGCATTAAATGTAAACAAATATCCTCTACAATGATTCATAGTTTTAACTGTTGTAATAACTTACTATTGCATATTTATTTTAATAGAAAATGGATATTTATAACAAATATTCTTTTACAGCCCAAATAACTTTGAATTATAGATGTTATATAGACGCATAGTCTTAATTAATGCCAACTTCGCTTTAAAATAAATATATAATATTATCTTAATTTTAATAAAATAAAAAATAAAATAAAATATTCTTGGTAACGTGCAAGGTTCCACGTACTCAGCGACTTTTCTTTTTTTATGTCCGGTAGTAAGTGTAATAAATATTAAAATAATCCTTAAAATTGTTGTATAGTTTGTAGCTGAATATCGGCTTAGTTTTTGTGCGCTTTTGCTCCGCTAGGAACCTTGTTTTCTTCTCGAATTGCTAAATGGCGCCATGGTCTCCAACTCCTTTTCTTTGTCGCTCCACTTATCGATACATTGCACTGACTCTTGTCTTTGATATAGGTAAAACTATATCTGGATTTCGCGCTTGTCCTTACTTAACGCTATCGCCTCGCTGAGTGGAAACTAATGTTCCGACGAACATCCTTCAATGTCTTATCTACAAAGATATTCCTTCAAATTCGGAAAATTTGTATCCTGATATTTTCTGTGATGAGAGCAGTCACATGGGTAACTATTAATTCAATTCACTTATCTTTTCCGTCTTACATTATTGTAATTATTTGTAGGTTTTTGGCCTGGTTTACTCTTAATACCCTCCGTCTGATATCATTTTCTTAACTTGGAGTGATTAATGGAGAATATTTATAAAAGAACTTTATTTTTTAAATATCCGTTGTTAAGGCAGTGGAATTTTTAGTTACTTATACCAGCTCTAATGTAGGTAAAAAAATTAATTGTTAATTTATTTGGAATTTAAATTAAGAATATAATATCCAGGTACATATTTTTGAATAATTAATAATTGATTTATCAGTAAATTATTTATCTTGAAGTTGAAGATTAGTAATACTCTTTTAATTTGTTAAGCATTTCGTGACTATAAAACTATATCAACTTATGAAATACTTATGAAATACCATAATACCTTACTTTTCCTGCCAAGTTATATATTTAAAATTTACCTTACAAGAATCATCTACAGCGTAAGTATAAGTTTTCTCGTCCAGTTTCTTCCCCGTTCAACTGCTTTCCCAAAGGCACTCGTGGCAAGTTTTATAGGAAAACTAATTATTGCATAACGAGAAGTTTATAAGCAATTATTTCAAAACTATATCTAGCATTTAAAGCATAAATATAAATATCTACAAGTATGAGAATAACTAAAATGTAAAATAAAAAAATATTCAAATAAATAAAACTTTGCATATTACATTTTGAAAAACTGGTAAAAATCATATTAGAAATCTATGAAGTATTCGCAATCACATTAACGGTTTAAATGTAAGAATATGGCAACTAGACCCAGGGAAGCTATGAAGAAAAGTGGCAGATTATGAAAGCCAAAATAAAAGAACCTTTTTAATTATCACATAAAGTTTGTAATTAAAAGTAAAACATTAGTGTATTTTATAATTATCCCCATAGCAATTTACAGTAAAAAATATACGAAATTTTCTGATAAAATATTAATAAACATCCCTTCAATTGGAAAATTACTACAGCTGCTGTCAAAATAGTTCTGCATGACAAAAAGCTACTGTGCTCTATTTACATAATGGGATAAATAAAACTTGTGTTTGCAACATCGCATACTTGTTTACATGTTAAAATATATTGATGCTTCAGACATTAATAACGGTTTTGTGATTTAACTTTCCATAAAGCGCCAAAATTAAAAAATATTTTATTAATAGGAATACCCACCATTGGTAACTATTAATTTTTGAAAATTAGTGGCAAATTAATGGTTGGCATTACGATTAAAATCATGGCTTCTGAAGCCCATGACATTTCTAAACGTTTCCTGGTTTTCTCTTGGTTATTTAAGGCGTTATTCTTAAAGGAAAAGTCCAGGTTTAAGGATAAGTGATAAGTCGTTGAAATATCGGATTGATACGCTATATGTGGTAAATTTCTGCAGCCTAGTTCATTAAATTATACAGCATTCTTTGTTAGATAAACGTTATCTTGAAGAAGCAGAAATGGAACTTTTTTTTTTTGACTATAGATGACTTTTTTTCCTAGCAGTTTCTGGTGTATATTGTCAATTTCTTGATAGTACTTCTCCGCAGTATTTATTTCACTACTATACAGAAGATTATAGTGCCTGAAACAAACAGCAGTTCACCACATAATCACCATTACCTTCATATGGTGTGATTTTGGGTTGGCAAACTGTTTTAGTGCTTCTTAAAGACTCAGTCATTCTGTTGATTGTTTGCGGTTGCCCGAGATATTCACTTCTCGTCACAGATGAGAAAGAGAAATGTTGCGCAAAAACAGTGAAAAACTCAGAGTAATTTTCATGTTCATTTAATTCACTTACAATACATTTATATCCCGTACTATATTTTCTTCAAGTGATAACAAACAGCTGAAAGTACAGGTTTGAGTTCCGTAGCAATTAATAAGTACGAGGGTAGGTCCATTGGTTTACAGTCTTGCCGATAAGGATTATCGCTTTCACAAAATCTTCATCTGGTGCCATACCTTATCTGTTAAGTAAATAATTGCTGCTGTAACTTCCGCTGTGCTATGTTCAGTTACTCAGATATAGTTGCATAAAGAAGGCTATGTGTAGAAGATTGTGACATCTTCAAAATGGGGTATCCAGCTGTTATTAAGTTCTTCACAAAAGGACTTACTCAAAATTAAATTAAACTGCAATTGGACGACGTATATGGGAAGCATCCCCCTCATATCCTACCGTAAAGGAATGAATCAAACTTTTTCGAATGGGCCGAAAAGCATTAAAGACGAAAAGCCTGCAGGTTGGTATTTGGAGGTGCTCACTCCTGAAAACGTCGCTTTTGTGGAAGGAGAAATTATGGAAGACCGGTGGCTCAATGTTACAGTAATAGCAGCAAGGTTGGGACTTTCTAAAATAACAGTCCTTAGAATTATTCATAAACATTTAAACATGAATAAGTTTAGTGCAAGATGGGTGCCTAGACTTCTTTCCTCAGTCCAAAAGCAGCAATGAGTCATCGGTATTCAGGCATTTTTGGAGGTCTACCGTGGCAAGGAGAGAGAAATGCTGCAAACCATTGTTATAGCAGATGAAACTATGGTTCGCTACTATGACACCTTGTCCAAAAGAGAATCAATGGAGTGGCGTAAACCTGGCGAAGCACCGCCTCTAAAGGCCAAGGTCATTCAGTCAACCAAGAAGACTGCTTATTAAGCTAACTAACTGAAAACAAAATGAAGATATAAGAAAAAGATTTAAAATTTGTAACTTAAAGTTGCCCGAATATAAAATTTTGTAAAATGGAATTTTCTATAGTCTTTTAAAAAAATTGAATAAGGCGACAGAACCGTGAAACTGAACAGCTCAGAAGAAAATGTAAACTTTTATTTAGCAATTTACCGCCACGGGTGGCCGAGGTTAAGGCGCGGACTTGTGAGTGGGAGGTCTAAGGTTCGAATCCCTCCAGGACCGTCCTCCCTGACTGAGGTTTTTTCCAGGTTTTTCTCAGTCCTCATAAATGGCAAATGCCGAGGGGGTACTCTAAACTTAGGCCTGGAACGTTTCCTTCCTTAAAAATAAACCCTTTCCCAATACATCATTTCGTCTCATGTATCATCAGTGTCCATCACCTGTAGTGCCTCTGTAGCAAAAACGGGCGTTAACACCATTCAATCATTTTTAGAAAATTAATAGTTGAAGTCATTGCAAGCTAAACTTTCCGTTCTTATTTATTTACTTTAAAGAATCTAAAAATTATGCAAAGACTGATTAATTAAAAAGTAAAAAGTTAAACTTTAAAAACAAGTAATATCAAATGAAAAAATTATACAAAGCTTTCCAAAATATCACGAAATGTGGAACTATCTTAGTAATTACTGGTATCCATTCATGCACAAATTAAATATTATGATAAGTACAAAATTATTCTCTTTGCTTACAATCGTTTCTTGTGTAGAGAAATTTATTGAAGAAGTAACACAAACTGCATGCCCAAGACTATAAGTTATGAGAGGACAAACTAAAACTTAGCCCTGGAACACATTCTAGGGAGTTCAAGAAATTAGACATAGTTTATGTTGCCTGAAGTTACTGGTATCTACCATTATAATAGCTCGGCGCATTAGCATATCAACTTTAGATTCATTACCATGCAGGGGTTGCTACTATGCCTACTGGTCCAGAGGTAATGTTAAGAGTCAAAACGTGACGCAGAGTCAAAATTTGTACTCGACCAATGCAGCAAATTACTTCAAAGGAGTCTAGGAGTATTTGCATTGCAATGCAACGTGGTGAGATACGCAAATACCCTGCCCAACTGACGGGAACGTTGCCTGGATAAGCTCTGCAGAAGAGAGGGCGTACGAGAACCTGTAAAATATCTAATTAGATTAGACAAACAGGGCTGGTACACGTGGGGTTACTGAAACAATAAACAGGATCACAACCTGTAAACTAATTACTACTTGTATTTAATATGTAGGAACCTGGCTAGCGTGTTGATGCATACCCGGTAATGTCATTCCAATGGACGTAAGGAAATCTATTGAAGCTACAAGTTATCTCCACGGATGTTTATCTTTAGTTTCTGTCCCTTACAAAATAAGTATTTGAGATATGGATTTGCGCGATATTCTACCTAGAATCTAAACAATACGGTAAAAGATTTTAAAATAAACTACCATATTCAACAAGGACACTTAAAAAAGTAAGTCTTTTTCTAAACAAAAAAAAAGTGTTATGTGAGGTTCCGTTAAATTTGGAATTTACCTTGTTGGTATTATGCGCATTATTATTTGGTAATATTGAAAAACAACTACTAAAAAATCGGAAATTCTAAACGAAATTAATTTTTGTTTAACGTCTAAGTCAATTTCTTCTTCCTTGAATCTCTCTCTTATAAACGAAGACTAATCTTCTAAAGAGGCAAATTGCTGTCAAAATTTAAGTAAAAATGTGCATTCTAGTTGTCTTACAACTGAATAGTATAGAAATGCTTAATCTCGCCCTTATCCTGTTTCATGAGATATAAATTTAAGACAGCCACCTGTAGGATATTTTCTAGATCTATAACAATGCAATTGTAATCAAAGCTAGCAATTCGAAGCTAAGAGAGAATATTTAAACTCAGTAATGTGGGGCTGGCTTTAAACATGAAATAAATTACATGGAGTGTTTAAATCAAAACAAATAAAAGAATTATGAAGCTATCGTAATGTGCATAAGACTCAGCGTTCATTCACTGTTCAATGCCTTGTTATAACATTTTAAAGTCTTTAAGACAGATATTTTAAACGTCCTATGGAATTAAAACTTTATTTTAATGGAAATTCAATTTGTCAAACAAACAGGAGAAAATAGAAGCAAGATATAATATCCTATTTAATAAAAAATTCTATGCATATGCATTTATTATTTGTAAAAACATCCTCTACTTATTAAATATTTTTGGTGCTTTAATAAATTAATTATTCTGGATAATCTGTTATATGTATCCTAGCTCAAAAGATATACCCAAAGTTATAGGATGAAAATTTACAAGCCAAAAGAGAGAGTGCTTTTAATTGTTTTTAAAAAAAGGAGTATATTCTGAGTTTTAGTCAAAATCGTGATGAATTTGTTTGTCTGAAACGATCCTGAGGTTTTGAAATTAATATAACACAGTTAAAACTGACATATTATTTAATATAGGTAAATTAAGTAAACTTTGATTAAACAGCGTGAAATATTATCAGAAAATGAAACGGAATCACAGTTGATATTAACAGATATATTATTTATAAGAAACAAACGTGACAGTCGACAAACGCAGTCGACACTAGCTAATGTTGAAGATGATCCATCGCAACAAACCTAACATCAATTTTGTATTAAATTCAGTTCTTTGCAAGTAACACCATAATACTAAGTAGCATAAGAAACACAATTGCTTTTAAAATCAATATGTTTGAACATCACAAGATGCTGTGGCCCTCAAAGCTAAAAATGAGTTAAATAATCAGATTGGCAATAAGCATGGATAGATTACGTCTGAAACCAACATCTCTAAATATTCCGCTGGTTGTATCTTTATTACTGCTTTAATTATTTTAGTGTGATTCATTTTTATTTTTGTCGAACGCATTGCAATATTAGCCTTGTCTATCTATACTGCATAAGGAAGCAACTCACAGCACAAAGTTATCGTGTTGAACGGTATCTCCTGGTAAAGGTAATGCCCGGAGAGAGGCCATTAAATGAGCTGTCAACTTCATGAAGGTGATTGGGTTTCTCTGTCTTCACACTGGGAGGTATGACCCCGAGGTTCAGGTCTGGATAACTCACCTAAGCAGGGCGGGATAACACCCAGGAAGCTGCCTGCCAACGGAGACCGTTGCAATAGGGGAGGATGAACACGCAATGGTGCATGATGATTTTTACCAACAAACAAAACGTAAGAGAATGGAATTAGAGAAGTAACTGAACTGCCGTTCCTCATTACTTAGTTATAGCCCGAACAGGAAAAGGACAGTCGTTTAGTTGTGTGAACCCATTCATAATACAGAAGAGTTTACATAATATATCTAGCCCCGAGAAATTCTATACACGACTATGTAATCGTTCTCTTTTAATGGGGACACTGGAGCTATCCCAGACTAATATCATGTTAAAGGCCACAGGAGTAGTATAGAACCCTGAATTCGTCCCGAGAAATCATCAATACCAATACATTCGATGGCATATCTGACACCAAAATTAGGGTTATCTGGCTAGACAAGGCGTACCATCAATTTATCAGTACAAGCGAATTAAGATGGAGAAAAAGTTTCCTGTATCTCATCTTTAACAGGTTTGACCTTCCACAAAAGATCAGACTGGGTACGAGGTAATAGAAGTTCGGCCATACATTCCCAACCACATGCGATGTTATCAGTGCTCCGTTTGGTCACACTTGCAAATCTGATAAAGCATTGTTTTCGTTTGTGCAATCTGGGGACAGGAATCTTATGAGAGAGGATGCCCATCCACTCCCATTTGGGTGAACTACCGCGGAACTTATCTAGCGATATCCCACGAGTATCCCAGCTATCAATAAGAATGGTGTATTCTGGAAATCCAAGTTAAGAAAAACCTTCTTTATTGAGACCCGGAAACGCTTTCAAGTTCTCCTGCCTCTGGTACTGAAGACTGGTGCATATAGCTCTGTGAGCCCACAGCGATATCGAAGTAGGGCGGTAGGATGCAGCATGCGACCTAAAAGTCTCCAGTGTACCTCCAAGCGCACTATCGCTGAAGCAAAACCTGTATCTTTTGACGCTCTATCAATTAAATTCAAGACCGACTTTCTGTTTTCTTTCACTTCTAATAGTACAACTAAGATGACGCAAAGCCCTTCTTGTCCGCGAAGGCCAGGTTACCGCGATGGGCATGGAATCGGAGCCGCTCGGTGTTCGCCTTCACCGTCTCTCTCGGTTGACATCGCTCAGCATGAGATTACTCCCTCTGAGTAATTCATGGAGTGATATGTGCCTGCTTCTCTGAATAGCCCAGTCCCACGCGTCGCAAAAAGTATATTATATTGTACCGGCCCAAAAGTAAGTTTCCTAAATCGCTTATCCCAAATACATTTAGAATGGCTATCCTGTCGTTGAATGACTGGAACGTGTATTCGAACTGCAGTTATCATTGCCGTCAAAAAACTTTCCACTTATTTGCCTGAAGGGGACAAAGCCTCGTCCTCGGGACTCATTATTCCTGCTGTTTCTGTTCTGTACGTTTTGTCCTTTCGCTGGTCGATAGCACTTTCGCATGTGGAATTTTAATCGCGGTCCGAAATGAGATCTGCTATTCTCTGTTTTTTTTTTCTTCTTCTTTTTTTTTCCTTCCCAGTTTCCTTTACGGACTTCAGCAGCTAGGTTTGCTTTTCTGGCATTAATTTTACTTTCTATAATATTTATTCGCCCCTATCTGTTACTATCTCAATGACCGATCTTGATCATCTTTTATATCAACTACCTACCTGTTTTGTATTTTAGGGGAACTCTAACGCGCATCATTTCCTATGGGTTTCTTCTAAAGAACGGTTGCTGACGTCTTGAATCGCCACAGGGAAATTGCAGCTTTTTTCTTTTTCTGGCGATTTTATCCAGTAGTGATCCAGACTCTGCTGATGTCATGGTTAACATATCGAGAGCGTTATACTTTCTGTCACAGAGAAAGCATCATCTTCCCAACCTTGACGACTCCCGGAACTGAGCGCGTACATGCCGAGGTGTCTTCGAGTATTTTTTCGCCATCCTACTCCGGAGAACATAATTACTTAGAAGTAGCCGGAATCCAAAATGCCACAGAGTATTGCAGGATAGGGAATTGGCGTCTTGGAGCGCCTGTATTTCTATTTGTAATCGTTTAACGCCTTCATATGTTTACTGGGATAAGCTACAATGCGTTCAGGCAGGCCTAGTTATTCATCCATACCCCATCTTAAGGTACAGAACCATGTTGTTCTTTCTGCTGTTGACATTGCCGACACCCTAGGGAGATCTTTTTTCATAGTATCGAGCTTCGCTAACTACTTCCGGCGTTTGCATCCAAAAGTTGCAGTTGGAGTCTGAGGACTTCTTTTTCTCGGACATAAAGAATACTGTTTTCGCCCGCAAGTTGCAGAATGTTCCTTATTCTCCTCGCCATTGCTCTTTGGTACCCGATGAAAGACACGCGGGCATGTTGCAGCACTTTCACCGGAAGCCAAATTTTTCCTACTCCATCTTTTCAATCGCATCTGGAGGGACGGCATATTTCCCTGAGCCTGGCGAGTCGTGGCTGAATCGCAGTATTTTCTCACCACAATCCAATGCGGCTCGGCCAGCACTGCTGTTCCATCGATCATTTGGTGTCTCTTTCAAATCATATTATGGACGGATATAAACGAAAGTGTCAAACGTTTACCATTTTCCTTGACCTCGAGGAAATCAATATCTCTTGGAAAAGTGGTATTCTTAGTATTGCATATTCGTGGTTGAAATGATATTTTTATTTAGGGGTTTATGTACTTGTAAGACCGCGTTCTTAATGTAGGTGCGGGTTCTAATTTATCACCTCGTTATATACAGAAGAGCGGCGTACCCCAGAGTTCAGTGCTCAGTGTCATATTGTTTGCTATTTCTATTAATTCTATCACCGTGTGCCTACACAACGGATTTCATTATCCTTATTGGTCGACGATTTGGCGATCTTTCTATCTGCTTAGTGTACCTGCCTATTGAAACGTCGCCTCCACACCTGTCTCGACGGTCTACACTTCGAATAGCAACTACGGCTTCTACTTTTCTCCTGAAAAGATCTTCTGCTAGAATTTCTGGCGCAGCAAGGAGTATCCCTTGCCTGCTTTGTATTTTGGCCTGGATCCTCTATCTTTCGAGACAAAGTGAAATTCTTTGGCCTGGTGTTTGACAGAAATGGTCACTGTATTTCAACCGAAAAGCCGCCATGAACGTTTTCTATATCTTTTATGCATATAAATTGCATATCCTGATAAGTTGACCGGACGATGCTGTTACACATGTACTAATCTAAAATCCAGTTCAAAATTTATTATGATTCTTAATCCATAGTTCAGCGCAATCTTCAGTACGATGTAGCCTTAAGCCGGTTCATCATGAGGGTGTCCGTTTTGCTGCGTAGACCTGTGAATCTCCTCTGTCCTTTAGAAGATACTTTTTTTTTTTTTTTTTTTTTTTTTGGTGGGTGTGCCGATTAGTCTTCGCATTCCACAAATGAGCTGTTTTAACATCACGCTCGACCACTATTATTCTGCCAGGTGACTGGAACTCAGGCCTCCATGAATGTCAATTTTCCCACTTGTCTTGTCACGAGGGAAACAGTTATCCCCTTGGCTGTTAGACCCCATTCATCTGGCTAATATCTTATTCGAAGTCCTCTACCACTGTATTATTAGTCAGCATTTTAGCGCGTTGCTCATTTTATTTCAGTGATGCCATTTTATCAATCCTGACGTCTTGAAAGACGACACAACCCTGAAATGTGTCTCCGTTTTTAATGAATATATTTTCACTTTTGTGTTAACTCTGGAAAACCTGTTTTATGGTGGAATTTCATTCCCTTTATACAGTGTTTTTATATATTTCTAAGCAGTGGTTGGGCAATTTAGTTATATGCTCCGATTCCCTGAGTATGCTTACGAGGATGCATACTTTTTACAACTTCCACCCCATTGTACAGAATATCCAGGAAGCAGCGACTATTTAGCTGACACTGCGTCAGCATTACTTTGCTATTGGGTTTGAAGGCATTTGGGCATACAGGTAAATGAACGCTGATATCACAGTAAAATCGTCTCTTTTAGCTCCTGCCACAGTCCTGGGCCGCATTTACTAGGAGAATTTTAGTGGATTTTATGAAGAGCCATCATGGCGTACTAGAGCGAGGAATGGTGTTCGCCCCGGGTGAACAAACGTTGGAAATGCAAATCTGCTTCTCAGATTGATCATAGTTTCAGTGCTTTTGCTGATTGGACATTGCAATTTTAGTCATTGCGATACTTTTAAGGGTGAACTGCTCCAGCTTGCTCACATTGTGGTCATCACTTTTCAGTGTGTCACATGTTAGTACCTTTCTTGGTTTCACCAGTTTTACCTATCGCTCTTGCGGCTGTTCTAACGAACGAGGTCTTTGCTGTAGAGCGTTTGCTCCCTTTTATTTGCATTTGGGTTTGTAGAGAGGATAGAAAGTTTTTTTTTATATGTGAAGGTTTCCTTTATTAGCGCATTTTAATTTTATTCTGATGCTGACTTTTTGTTGGTAAGTTTTTGATGTGAAAAATTCAACATTTTTAAAACATTTTTCCCATACTTACTTGCTTATGGATTTCTACTTTTAATGCATAACCTGCTATTATTTTAATTTAATTTCAGCGCAGTAGAGTTGGGACTCTACATTACAACTTGGCACCGGTATAAAATTGGTATTTATTCTCTCACACCTTTTCCTCTGTTCTAGCGCTAAGGACCTTTGTAGTTGTGTACAGTAAAACAATAACAATCATTAACATCTCAAAGAAAAAACTTAAGTGTGCAAATTGAAGATTTCTATACATTAGGTTTAATTGTTCTTGTTAAGCTAATAAACAGAAAAATTAATTCAAAACGATTGTCTACTTAAATTTGATATGGAAGACTCCGTACACTTGCTCTATTATCTTCTATGCCAATACAACCCAAGATCAGACCATGCCCTACCGTAAAGACTTCCGTCTTACAACTCATTGAGAGAGGATAATATTGCAAGGAGGAATGTGAACAGTATGCAGGTAACCCGCCGATCGCCTATCACACGATTTCTCGATCGAAGGTCGCCACCTCTCCATCAGGCATCTCCCCAATTATCCTCGCGAGGCTGAGTGAACCCCGTTATAGAGCTCCCTAACTTAATATATAGGGATAGCTGATATAGGGAATCGAACCGGGTCTTCTCGGTCAGCTGTCAACAATGCTAACCACTAAACCAAGGACACTATCTTCCTCTAATATGGAAGTTAAACGTTATATATTAAACTCCCCGCTACCGGAATGATCCATATTAAAAACAATTCAGTGAGAGTTGTGATGACAAACTAAGATCATAGACGAAGGAGAGATATCAGAAATAATAAATGTCGTTAGTTTTCCGAGAGGAAAAATATTTCAGAATTATTATGGAAAACCTTCCTGGGCACTTAAACATACTAAATTGCAATTTATAAAAAATGAATATTAATAAAATTATGAAATAAAAAGAAAATTGCTAAAATGATAACATAGTGACTCACTTTAATTATGCCAGCGTTGCTACAACAAAATGGTGCCAAGATTATCTTTTGAACGGCGGAAAGTAGTTTCGAAGTGATATTGGAAAACCGATAATGTTGTTGAAGTTCAAAGGCAATGTACACGTGTGTACAGAACAGAGCCGCCAACGCAAATAATACTTGCACGCATTCGAGACAAATTTGAGACTCATGGTACTTTTTTATTTATTTTTTAAGGACGTTGTTTAACATATTAGGTCATCAGCGTCCCATTCTACTCAGGGCGTGAAACGGCCGACAAATTTTGCTCAGAGACCTCTTCTTTCAGGCTTGAGGTTCTTTTTCGGCCGTAAATGTACGACACGGGACCCACGGCTTTACTTCCCTTCTGAAGGAAGCCATACTTAGGATTTTTACGCCCGAAAAAAAAAAAATTCATCGATCGTGGCCGGGATTGAACCCGCTGTCTTGGGTTTATAAGACAAGTATGGTTACCACTACATCACCAGGACTGACTACTCATGGTACTGTATGCGATGTTCAAAAGGGCAGATCTGGAATACCTCGCACAGCAACAAATCCAGCGTCCTCGGCTTGATGGCAATCTTCAAGGCACTGGATAGGACGATGAGGTCCGATTGAATTTCCACCGCGTTCTCCGGATCTAACTTCGGTGGATTTTTACTTATGGCGAACTCTTAAGAATGTTGCTTACCGTAGAAAACCAGCTATACAGGCAGCACTTCGGGAAGAAATTGAAACGCCATGTGCTGCATTCGCTGAGGACACTTTCGCAAATGTTTCTCAATCAGTAGTTCAACGTACTCAGAATTGTATCGACGCTGACGGTGGGTATTTTGAGCCATTGTTGTAACTGTAAATGTCTAAGATGATTAGTGCTAATAATTTTCTGTTTGTGTGAATTCAGTTTTGTTATAAATTTCAGTTTTGTGTGAATTCAGATTCCTTTTTGCTTGAAGTGTGTATACTTTTTGGCACCCTCTGTGTAATTGTTTGTTTGTTTTTTTTTTTTTTGGTTACTCGTAATTGGCACTTAAGTATTTAAATTTCTAATTTGCAAGTAAATATTTTGAAATTTTATTTTCTTTTATTTACTACTAAGAGGTAAAATATAAACATTGCGGTTTTCATTGTGGTTTCTTTTGCTTTACAATTCAATTTTTAAGCTCTTAAAGACATCGGATGTGGCTTTCTTTATCATGATTATATTGAATATTTTCCTTTGCAATAAGCTTTATAATAATTACGAATTTCCAAGTATTATTTATTCATAAATTGCCTTTATAAAGTCGTATGTACGAAATCTAGTGTATAATGTCCCTACAAGTGATAATACTTTTTCATATTGTTTTTTAATGACCGCGTATATTTTGCTCTCTCGCATACGCCCGTCGCCCCAACACATACTAGCACTCTACCATGAAGGCATTTCAGGAATAACACTTGACTTCAAACATTACTCAGCCTCAATTGCTGTTAACGTTGCTTCTAGTGTGATATTAAATTCCTTCCCAAACGTTTTCTGTAGAAAAACAAGTAAAACAGTTCAGTCTAAAGCAAACATGAAAACAAATGAATAAAACAAAGAGTTCATTCGTCAGACTGCAACTGGAATATTAGAATTCCAATGTAGTTAAAAATGCCTCAAATGCATTCCGAAGTATACAGCTGAATCGAGGGAAAGAGGAGCTGTGTAGCTCCGTATCTAGCTGCTTTAGCTGGATATGATGGGAAGAAAGATATGTCTGAATGCAGTTTTAGTTCACAAGCTCCTATAAAGGAACTAACAGCAATTTTGTTGCATTGCGTCTTTTATATTCATACTGTTAAGTGTTATGAAGGGAAAAGAAACAAATCAAAAAACTGTTTAATTTCGGTAAAACAGTTGATGTGATGCAGATCAACATTTGAAGTGAAAAGATAATTAGTTAACCTATACTGAAAAACTAATTTTATATTTTCAAAATAACTTTTATTTTTCAACCTAGTCTCCCGATATTGCAATACATTTTGTCCGACCATTTTCGATGCCTTGATTCTATCACGAAAGGTGCTTTCTTTGAGATCTACAAAATAAGTATTGATGGTTGACTTCCCCTTCAGTTAAAAATATCCATCCTCCCAAGAACTTATTGAGCTCAGAAAATAAACGGAATTCGTAACGAGCTAATTTCGGTGATTAAGGTAGGTGCGGAAGTAATTTGTACTTTAAAAAAACAAATTTTAGCTATTTCAGTAACTTCAATGTGGGGGCATACATATACTGGTGAACAATGATCTTCTACGCTCTAAACCTGGCCTCTTTATGGATATTTGATGTAACTGTTTCAGAATGTAAGCGTATTATATCATTTACAGTTTTCCCTTTTGAAGATGATAATGTAATATCAGAATCCCTTTTGCATCCCGGTAAACCGATGTCATGACTTTAATAGTTGATTTTACCGTCATCGCTTTCTTTGGAGCTAGGGAGCCAGGTTTCGTACACTGATTCGGTTGTCTTTTGTCACCCATGAATTCGGCTGATGAATCGACGGAGCAAATCGGTTGGCGTATTTTTATAACGATCCGGACGCAATTAGGAACTTTGCGCTGGAAGCCCCCCCCCCTTTCAGGTTTAAGCGGCCGCAGCATCCAATATGCTGAAAGCTTTCTCTTTCCTAGTTTTTCGGTTAAAGTATTGTGGAACAGTTCCTTTGAGATGTTCACCATAGTTGCTATTTTGCTCAATGTCGGCAGCACTATGTAATCAATTTTCATGATCATTTCTTCTGTGGTAACACTTTTTGAACATCCAGAGCGGAGTTCATCATATGTGCGCTTCCGGAAGCGTTTGAACTCACCCACTTATTTACCCAATTTTTTACAGTAGCATATTCCCCTATTACACTTCATCTTTTCAAAAATGTCTGCACTCTTTAAGCATTTTAAATAAAAAAATATTAATAGCGTGATATTTAACATTGTCCAGTATTAAATGGACAAGAATTGAGCATTTTTCAACAATAACTAACAAAAATAGTTAAATATACTGTTATATTTTCGGTGCTGCCAACAAAAAGATCGAAGTTTCAACTATGAAATAAGCCTTTTATCTACCACTTCCCTCTGTGTCAAGGCATTCCGTCTTATTCCAGTAGTGAGTAGAAGGCAGAAAAACCAATTAAAAAGAATAAAAATGTAATCTCATATAAATATCCATTCTTTAAACCTTTTGTGAAGGAACACTTGTATTCCAGCAATGTTAAGCATAAAATACTCAGAATTACTACTTTCATCCTGAATGCAAGTCTGCAGTCTTTGTGTTCCACTTGAATTCCTGCATCACATATGGTCTATACAGGACGATGCACTATCACACTTTAGCCGAAAGACACAGGCTATTTCCTTAAAAATGAATTAATAGATTTGGGTTCTCGATTGAAATGTTTTAGACTGTCATATGTCTTGCTTCTTGAAAACACCGTTTATTCACAATCCTGTCTTATTGATCATGAGCTCATTCCAGAAGAATGCCAACGAATTTATGGTTATCTGCGCTAACAGTATGACCCCAGGCTTGCATTTAAAGCGGCCTTAGCCAATATGTGCTTTTTTTTTATCAACGTCTCTTTTAACTCGGAAGGAAACCAAATGAGCAGATCATATGAACATATATTATATTGTATTTTCTCTTCTATTAATAGCTGGCTCAAAATTATATTGTCGGTATAGTATAACGGCATTTGTAAGATTATTGCTTCGGTTTTGTTTGTACATCAGCTTAAGAAATCGTGTTAATTGTCAGTAATTTTGAATCATAATCTATAGACACATTGCATCTTTGTACAGATGCCAAGTTCACATTAGTAACATCTATCAAGTAACTAACTACCTAGATATTGCTTTCAGTACAGCCTGTAAGTCTCTAGGCATTGCATCTATCAATCATAGCTGTTTCGAAAGTACTCAAATCGCCCAGCAAATATTTCGTATCACTTGATATAATTACTGGAATAAATATAAATAGTTTCTTCATTATCCTACTGCTATTTTTGAATTGCTGAACGGAGCTACAGTTAGCAAAGTGCTGCGATTTTGATAATGTAATATATCATTAGTACATTTGTTATTATTTTCTTTCTATTAAAATTCATCAGAGAATCAAATGCAATTAATGAAAGGTATAAAGAAACTAAGCCAAATAATGTCACACACACACACACACACGCACACACACACACACACACATATATATATAATAGTAGAAAAATATAAAATACTTAGAAAAAGTCACACTTGAGATCGCTATATTTTGGACTCGTGGGGTCCTTCTATGGCAAGAAGACAAGTGATCTCAAGTGTGACTTTTTCTTAGTGTTTTGTCCTTTTCTACTATCATAATTACTGTTAATTTGTTACATTGTTAATACTGTTACTTTATTTTTATTTTATATATATTAACGCTAGTAAAATTGTTTCTGAAAACTATATCGTGTATATACAGGGTAGCCGAGATTCCCTAAGACACGGATTCGCGAGCGGGAGATCTGGAGTTCGATTCCTTCAAGAACCATCCCCTCTGACTCATGTTTTTTTCAGGCTTTCCTTAGTCCTCATGAATAGCAAATGCGGGGAGATATCCCAACTCATGCCTGGACTCAATTTATAATTTCTTCTTATGTATTTCCAGTGTCCATCGCCTGTGATACCTCAGCAGTGAAAATGGCCATTAAATACAATTGAAACAGGTGTATGTATTCACTGTCGTCTTGTAATGAACTAAATTAATGGAAGTCCGACATCATTTACTATTGAAACTTTATTTCCGCCATTTGCTATTGTATGTAACTACTGAAAGCCTGTCAGTATAACGAGGCAAAGAAACTGTTTTATTTTCTGGATTCAGCTACGAATAACTGGCACTATATTTTTTATTTAGAGAAACTTCTTGAAGACAGATAATATTAAATATTTTAGCATATAAGATATAAACTTTTCCAGGCCGATACAGTGAATAACATCGATATATGTATTTACTCAAGGTATGTCGGAATTGAATAAAACATAGCCAAGATGCTAAGCAAAATATACGATAATGTTATCCACACACTTTTTCCATAGTACGTCTACTTTTAATTTGATAGGCAAATTAAACAAAAGATAAACAAGCAGAAGAAAGAAATGAAGAATCTAAACAAAAGTAAATATAAATTGTTGCCATCTGTAACTAATTAATATATATATATATCAATTTTAATTAATTATTAGAAAAATACAGAGCATTCCATTTCGACATTTATTTAGTGCATGTGGATTTTGACTAAGTATTAAATGGCACAGGTGGCAATCTGCTTAGAGTATCTTAGAATTGGAACAGCACAATTGAATTTAAAGTTATAAAACGTTCATCATTCATACATTAAAACCATTGACTTTTTTTAACGCCCGTTTTTACTACTGAGGCACTACAGATGGTGGACACTGATGATACACGAGATGAAATATATTGGGAAAGGATAAAGGATGTTCTTTTTTTTTAGAAGGGAAATGTTCCAAATCTAAGTTTAGGGTATCTCTCGGGCATGTGTCATTTATGAGGACTGAGGAAAACCTGGGAAGAACCTCAGTCAGGGAGGCCGGTCCTGGCTGGATTCCAACCCCAGACCTCCGGTTCAAGAGTCCACGCCTTAACGACCTCGGTCACCCGTCGCAGTATAATAATTGACGTAGAATGAATTTTCCTGAGTTCCGAAGATATGTATGCAAATGTTGAAATGAAAAATGATTCTAAATTTCCTATAATTTTCCATAAGGTGTATTTAGATAGTTTGAATGTAAAACGGAAAAACTATACCATAAGTATAATAGATGAACCAGAACAACTTTTTTAACAGTTAGAATTTGGTTAAACATCTAATTTTAAATTATTTATGGCGTGCGTTTTAATGAATTAACCACAAATTCGCGATGAATAAAGTTTATTTTAAATTTGCCTTTATGAAAATGCAAATAATGCGATCCGGATGGAGTTACAATACTATCAGCGCATAAAATGGAACTAAGCTGCAGTGAGGTTATTAGAGTTGCGGGCCGGCAGAACGTAGCTGCATAACGGGAGGAACCACCCGTCAATGACGTATAAATACAAGAGCAGTCCTCAGTTTGAAGTAAGCATGTCAGCGAATGATTGTGCGTTCGTGTATTGCTCACTGCTTTCATTGTGCGTAAATTGTTTACTAATTATTCTTAATTCGATATGCTACTATATAAATAGTCTCGAACAACGGGCTTTTATATGCAACACATATGTATGAATGAATATTGTTTAACGCCCGTTTTTGCTACAGAGGCACCACAGGCGATGGACGCTGATGATACATGAGATGAAATGATATATTTGGAAAGGATTTATTTTTAAGGAAGGAATCGTTCCAGGCCTAAGTTTAGGGTACCTCTCCGGCATTTGCCATTTATGAGTAATGAGGAAAACCTGGAAAAAACCTCAGTCCGGGAGGACGGTTCTGGCGGGATTCGAACCCCAGACTTCCCGCTCACGAGTCCGCGATTTAACGACCTCGGCCACTCGTGGCGGTCAACACACATGTGAAAACGAATACTTTCAGAGAAGTGATTGGGCTATTCGCAAGAAAATATCCCGGCAATCGTGTTTCAGGCTGTATAACTTTTCGCCAAGATATTAAAAAAAGTTACAAGAGCAGGGTCTCTCTGTAATAAGAAAGTTGGTTCGAAAGGTTAGGTTAAATACTGGCATTTTATTTGAATATGCTGGTAATGTATTGTCACTGAGTAGCATTATTTTCAACATTTCTCACAACAGGTTAGTGTTTGTTATTTTCAATTTTAAATACAGCAGCATTTTATAATTTCAGTAAACACATAAAGGCTAAATTAAAAATAATAACACTACGTTCGGCGATTCAATCTCCTGTTGTCAGCAAGCTGCCACGCTCAGGCCGCCCGTAACTCAAATAACCTCACTGTATAAAGGAGTGGTGTTGCAGGAAAATAGTATCTCCAAATGCTTAGGCATTGCTCTGAAGCGAACATTCATTTGCATGCTTCTTATAACATGTCCAGAACAACAAATAGGTCTCGAGAATCCATGCGTATCATATGGCGTACCGGCTAAAATATTTTTCCAATTTTTTACAAAACTATGTAAGACCACTGCTGGAATACGAAAGTGAGGGATGGTAAAGGCCAGCAAAACCAGCACCTCAAAGCTGGACCTTGTTCAAAACGCAGCGTTGCGCGTAATAACCGTCTCGCCCAAATCCACACCGATCGCCGCCAGACGGAAATCGAACCGCTTCAAATTCGTCGCGACAAAACCACTCTTTACTTCTAGAAGCGGCATAGCGGGGTTACCACCGATATTGACAAAACTACAGGCTAGCCACCAACCGCGTAAAGGTGGAAAGCGCTCCTCTGACTGTCATAAGGAATTTATATAGTGGTACGAACTTTACTATAAGATTTTCCGATGTATTGAATTTCCGTCTTCTCCTATAAACTATGAACTAGTCGAACATAGGCACTAAAAATCTTTTCAACATGTGATAATGATTGTTCTTCAAAATATGCATGTTATTACTCTGAAGAGGATTTGATCTACATTTTTATGGGTGGTTCTTCAATTCCAAGTAAGGACAGATTGATATGGGAACCAATGTACTGCTCTTCGATGGACAATGCTACTCTCTACAGCAGACAACTCCATCAACTTACAAAAACTAGATAGAAGATTAACTTATAATACATTTTTAGCTACGCCGACATCGCAGCAATAAAAAAAAAACACGATCTGGCCAAGACAATAGATCCCTATTGCATTATGTTCCGGTTGATAACTGGAGACAGTTATCTTACCGCACACTTCCACTCTTCAGTCTTTGTCATCGTCTCTGTTACAACAGCAGCATTTTTATAGGTTTGTAGTCTTGGTCAATGGAGCTAGGTGACCGCATAGCGTTTTTACTGGGTTGTACAAGAAAAACCAACCTTGCCAAGGCGAGTCAAATAATGAAGGAATGCTGTCGGACAGGGAAAAGATAAGGAATGAAGTCATGTTATCATTAACCATAGGTGGGGGCTATTTCAATGAGGAAGCGGTTTGTGTCGTGAAGAAGAGCTCACAGCTGTGACTTGGGAGATTTATCCTTTGCAACAGAATTGCAATAAAAAAAAATGGAAAAAAGAAAGTCCTCTCTGTTCTTACACCTGCTATGTCAGTGGGTATTAAAACTTGAAAACTCAGTGGCAGTACTGAGTCAACAAATAAATTTACCCAACATGTACTGCTGGGAGCTGGAGATATGGCTAGCGACGTATGCGGGGAGAGAGCTTTATCTGCCAAGTAAAACATTACGCACTGCATGTGTATCATCATCTATTCAAATACTTAAGAGTCGGTCCATCTCTTTGCATTAACAAAAGTAGAATATTAATAGTGAACAGTTGAACGTTATCAACACATTCCTCTGACTAGCCATCTCTCCAGCTCCCAGTGTACAATGAGGTGAGGAACTGGTCTTTCGTGAGGCAGCCTGCAGTAGATGAAGGGAACCGTGTTATGATGTGAAATTGAGGAATATGTGGATGGAGTCTCAGTGCACATTTTAATACTGTAAGTTGCTTACAGTAACATTATAAAATTAGAAAGTAAGAACTATACTAGAAACATTTAACTCAGTTGTACTATACACAATAGTCATAACCATATACTTTTACACTGTTGTTGCCTTTAAGGGGATTTGGAATCCTACGTGCAATTAAAGCATGTCACTGAAAATTTAATTACGCATCGTATGGAATTTTATTATTTTTACGGAAAATATTTGTTATAGGAATCAAGGGAAATTTTCTTGGCATATAAACTTTCTAAATAAAAAGCATGTAAAGATGCTTTCGAAACTAAATTGAAGTTTATTAATCTGCTGTTAAACCTAATTATGTACATCTTTGTTAGAACCTGATAAACGCTATTAATTTGAAGATAAATATTTTAAATAATTTTGGATATTGAGATTACGGGCTCAACACTGTTCTTTAATTAATGTTTTTGTTTCATAAGTTCTGTTGGTCAATTTTACGTATTTACCATCATGGCTTATATTTATGAAAAGTATTTCTGGCCAATGGACCAAGATTCGCCTTTACAAGGTAGCATACATTGTAAGCCAAATTGTAATTTTTTGAAAATGTACGTAAATTATCAAATCCATTAAGAGAATAGTATTTTCCAGGAAAAACGGTACCCATGGGAAGTACGTGCACTTTAAGGCACATGTTTCCTTTCCTCAGTTGCAAAAAGGTAAATACATGCATATTTGCATATAAACCTACATGTCAAATCAACTTTTCCTCCCATTGACACTCTCTTTTGAATTTCTCCTACTACCGACAAGGAAAGGGGGAAAAAATAACATATTTTTAAATAATAGGTAAAACAATCTTCCCTTACATTGTCTGATCGCAATTTTCATAAAATATTATGGAATATTCGTTAGGCTGCAGCAACACAATGGTATGCTGTGTGGTATGTTGGTCACATAGTATTTTCCATTTGTTCTAAGCAGTGCGGCACCAAATGATAGAAATATCAGTGTGGTCGTTGGCTAGAGATTCAGTGTTTAAAACAGAACGGAGCTCAAAATGTATGTGGGGTAATGAGGAAAGGAAGCTCAAGGCTAAAGAATCATATATTTTTAACAGTACATTTACTGGTAGGGCAATAGCAGAAGGAATGAAAAAACGAGGATCAATCAGAAGTAATAACATTTGTATCTCTATAGGAATTTTCAGGAGGTGAAACATTGTGTTATTTAAAGTGTGATGTAGAGACCATGGCTTTGTAAGAAATTGCAGTTATCCCCCAATCAGGCATGGCGTAAATTACCTCACAAGGGGAAAGATGTAGAAATTTATGGAAATTATACCAAAACTAACAAATGGGTGAATAATAGAAAAAGCCTCTCATGATCTGAATGGACAAATGCTCTTAAACTGTAATATATCAGAAATTTGTTCTTTTCCTGGAGGAAGCCAACAAACAAGACTTTATCGACAACCCAATAGTGAGAATGTGGGAACACTCGGAATGTTGTCCTAAGGGTGTTTTTCTAATACCCGTCACCACTGTGTGCGTCCATTTATTTCTACTGCTGCTAAATGAGAGTTTTATGAGAAAGTGTAATGCTATATGTTGATGACAGTAACCGCAGAGTTGATATAGCAGCTATTAACAAGAGATCTAATTTTTGACCCACTGTAAGAGTGGTACAGGCAATCAATTCAAGTAAGCAATTAAAAAGAGGCATTAAAACAGTTAAAAGTTTCCGGGCTGTTTTGCCGTGGTCCATGGTTTAATATGCCACCATAGCTTTCACCAACTACTGCGGTTGGCATCATCAGTGGAAGATGGGCTGTTCACGACAAAACAGCATGGAAGATTTTAAGTGTTTACAACATCGGCTGTGAATGCATTATAAGTATGAATGAATGAATGAATGAATGAATGAATGAATGAATGAATGAATGAATGGTGTTTAAGGCCCGTTTTTGCTACAGAGGCACCACAAGCGATGGACACTGATGATACAGGAGATGAAACGATATAATGGGAAAGGATATTTTTACGAAAGGAAACGTTCCAGACCTAAGTTTAGGGTACCTCTCCGACATTTGCCATTTATGAGGACTGAGAAAAACCTGGGAAAAACCTTAGTCAGGGAGGACAGTCTTGGCGGGATTCAAACCAGGGAACTCCCGCTCATGAGTCCGCGCCTTAACGATCTCGGCCACACGTTGCGGTGCATTATAAATGTTAGACAATTTATTGTCTGTGCATTCCTCACTTTAGTGAATCTGTTCATGCTTAGGAGTTAAAGGGTATATTTTCTTAGCTCAAGGCTACTATTTTAAATATACTTAAAACTATTTAAAATTCTTAAATGCTTGTGAACGTGACCAGGAAAAAACTGCCTTCAAGTTCTAAAGAACTCTGCCATTAAACTGAACACACATTGGTACTCCACATATTACTTTATGTTGCTATAAAATGTATTATGTAATCTTTAAATGTTCTTGTTTTTATTACTGAATATTTTACTTTACTTACTGATTTGTCACAAATGTAAGTTTTCTTATTTTGTTTTCTTAAACTTTGTTTCATTGTGTAATCTGAATCTATATGGTCTCCTGAATGAAATGTCCAGATGTCTCTGCTGCCTCCATTCATTTTTTATTATTCAAGAAAAATTTATTTTCAAAACCTGCACATATTTCTTGACTCTCTAAATGTTCTGTTCTGCTTCTAACCTTCTGTCAAAACCTTACTGTATTATTTTCTCCAAGTCCTGCATATACCCTATGCTACCATCTTCCATATTTTTTAAAATTATTAGTACATAATACAGTTCTTTGCAGATGTAAACATATTTTAGTTATTTTTCAATCTTATATTCCTGTATTAAGATTTAAATACTCATTAAACCACTATTCCTTTTATCCCCGTTTTACCCAGTTCAGTTAATCTAACAAATGTTTACAAAACATACTAAGCACATGTAAATTTTATCATAAAATACAAATAATCTCATATTTCCAATGTGACGTTCTCCATTCTATAAGTGCTTCATACAGCCTCTCTAATCACTGCACGGCACAGATGTTTCTGGTATCTTCTGCTGGCATACTCTCTGACCCATTTCATTGCTGCGTTTCCTGTAGAAACCAGCTTCTTACTATGCGTTTCCCAACCCCCATTAACCTCCCTCCCAAGTACCCAACTAATCAAATTCTTTCACGGTCTCGGTCGTTTAAATGCCAAGTTTTATCTTTTGTTACTGTATTTTCATTTTTAAATACAATTATTTTGGACTTTTATACCCAATTCTCTAAAAAATTTATAAAGTTCATTAATCGTCATTTGTAATCTTATTGTTAGTTTTGAACCATACGATGTAAAAATGCATGGATCATTTATTTTAAAGTTTATACTTAACCTACTTAGTGTTTCTATTGTTGCCAATTTTTTTGTTGCATAGAGCCTCCTAAATTATGTTGGGAAGCGGGAAATTATTGTTTTTTTGTGTGTAAAATAATTTAAGCTCGTGGAAATGTGGAAGGAGACAGTGCAGTTTTGATTCGTATCTACTGGAGATAATGGATCTAAAAATTGGAAAATTCCAGCAAATCTCAATGTGGTAGATGATTAACCGCAGGAAATTCTTCAAAAAGTTCAAATTAGACTTTTAAAATGAATGATAAAGAACTTATACTTACAATTGTAACAGTCATTTGAAATGTCATCTTCTTTCACACATATGCTGCGTTAGTCTAAGGTTCAAAACCAGAATCAGATAAGAAAAAATCGAGATCATGGCTGAAACTCGTAACTTAGGTCTTTAGCATCTCTGCGTCGACGCGTTTACCATCTGAGTTAGCATAGCCGTCGAATATCCCCCATCTGAGTCCATTATACTTTGAAGTTGTGTGGTTAACAAGTCAAACATACTCAAAAGGTTTTCAGTTCTCTCTTAGGGATAACATTTATGCAATGAGATGGCCTTAGAGGTCTCCAGGCCATCAAATGGTAATAGCGTCTATATGTTAATTCCAAGATCAGTACCTGGAATTTTGCCTATCTGATTGTGATTATTATGGGCACTTGAAAGAAAAAAGAAAATTAAAAACAATTTGATAAACGAATTTCACTCCAATTAAGTAAGTACCACAAACTTCATCTTTACAAAGTATGTGCTCGATTGTTTTTCCAAAACAGAATGATCTATTTGTACATTACATTGTAAACTCTTATGTGCCGTTGTTGCACAAAAGAACGCCGCCGATCGATATATCAGTGCTCATCTCTTTCCCTGGTACTGTCACATGAGCGTGGTATGTTTCAAGTTTCATTTTAATGGTCAACACATGTCTTTTCTTCAACGGCCGAAAATAACTCCCAGTTCCGGGGACAGTGAAAATAACTTCTCTGAGCTGCCGGAGTGATAGGACATAGATAAGAAGTTCCCGAAAAACGGGGCTTTGTTACGGCTTTTTCCAAAAATTCAACGGAGATTCTTGCTTACTTTACCGACTCAGGTTTGTTGTAGAAATTTTAGGAGTATTTTATTTTTTATAATTTGAAGTATAACTGGTTTTAATAATCGCTTTCTCGAGAGAAATTATATCACTTTGCTTTTGCTCGTACAGTTTACTTGTTGTGAAGAGTTGGCGTCAGATAACTATTGATGCATTAGAGAGTTTTTTTATTCGTTTAATTGTAATATATATATATTACCTGCTAACAGTGTAGGTCATTTTTCCAAGCCCAATTTAAGATACTTTCATAGCAGTTGTGACTCTTTTGAAGAAAAGTTTGAAGATTTAATTATAAACAGTTCTTATTTGTTTTTACACCTTTCATAAATTATTGTATGTAACTTTTTAATAATTTTAATTGCAGTCCGCAAGTTAATTTTGTGCAAACTTTACCTCAACACATGTTTTAGAATTCACAGCATTTGATCACGGATTATTATAATAAAAGGGACGAACTAATTACTTTTTCTCAAACATTGCTATGCCCTTATTTTATTTTAGAAAACCACACACATACGCACACTCTTCCACGGATCCTTTAGGCCTTTAATATTTTGTATTTGTAAATTAATTTTTTTTAGTAGTGTTTAACGCCCGTTTTAACTACTGAGGCACCACAGGCGGTGACACCGATACTTCATGAGATGAAATGATGTATTGGGAAAGGATTGTTTTAAGGAAAGAAACGTTCCAGGCCTAACTTTCCTGGCATTTGCCATTTATGAGGACTGAGGAAAACATGAAAAAAAAAACCCAGTCATGGAGGACGGTATTGGCAGGATTCGAACCCCAGACCTCCCGCTAACGAGTCCACGCCTTAACGACCTCGGCCGCCCGTGGCGGTATTTTTGTAAGCTAAGTAGCAACAATTAATAGCAAAACGCGACTGGATAAATAAATATCAAAGTACGTTTCAATTGACGGCAGATCACGGTTATTCAAGATATAAATAATAAATACTCTCCTCTATGTTTAAGGTAACAGTCATTACAAAATAAAAAAAAAAGTTAAATAAAATAAATAAAATATACCTCCCAAATGTTACGGTCACAGTGATGAAAAGCAAATACTGTACGACAAATAATTAGTACAACGGTTTAATAATACAAAACCAAGACAACTTTTTATGCTGATCTGCAACAGGTTTAATACATTATGATTTTCAAATCCAGACTGAGAAATTCTTCGGAGAAAATGTTTCAAGATTTCGGCGTAATGCACCAGAAACTGGAGGAATAGTCAATATTATTTCTTAAGACAATCCTTGCATTATGACAATGCCCGACTACAAACATCTCGCAAAGAATCTCGGTGAAGTCGATTGAACTGGGAACACCCCAAGCAATCCATCCAACTATTTAGCAAGCAAAAATACATTTTCTAACACCTAGGCAGATTCCGAGAAAAACAATATTCAAAACATGCTACTTTGGAAAACATATTTGGTTATTTCGTCATTCAGAAATTATATTTTTATCTCAATAAACGAAGAAAATTTACTAATTACAAATGTATAGATTTCTGTGGTGGTTACTTTGACAAACAATTAATTATGCGTTTATTGAATTTTAGTTTAAATTAATGTCATTAATTGGGAAATTAACAGGTCACAGTTATTGAAGCGAATGCCATATATTGTAATATAGAACGAGTTTTTTTAGATGAATTGCAGCATTAATTTTTCTGTGTAATTATTCTTTTGGAAATTTGTTATAACGTCGGCTGCTAACAGTGTTATAAAATATGAAGTGTATTCCATTATGGGTGCGGTTATTGCCTGGTGACACTAATAAAGTTGATTTCACACCAGCCAAAATTCCTCGTAATTGAAGTTGTTTGTCGCCCGTTAAATCTTTAATGCACCACTCGTTTCTGAGGGCGGGGCGCATGCGCGTGTGCATCCTTAACACATACACACGTATTTATGAGTGCTACTCGCATTTGGCGCTCAGTTCCACAGTGGTAAATCGTGTCCATTAACAATGTTAAATAATTTAAATGGCATGCTGGTACATATATTCATTGGATATGTCAGTTGTATGCAGCTTTCATATAAACGCAAAGGGCATGGTGGGGGCACGTTGCGCAGTGGCACCGCGTTGCGGACTGAGCGCAAACCATCGGAGCGGCAAATAATAATTGAAAGTCCCAGGGTATTAATTCTGCTGGCCGATGGACGCGGTGTGAATCTATCCTCCAATTATCGTGTTTTCATTGTGCTCCGCTACCCTGGGGTACGATCACGCTGTGATTGTCTGTCCACTTCATCATTCCCCGCATATTCGATGCAGTTTCACTTTGTTCATTTATCCTTATCTTAAATCTGTAAACTCCGAAGCACAGGGAATGGGGAAAAATGATATACACCGTTACTGAGTTAGGTTGTCGTAGCTGGAGCAGAGCACGTAACTCCATCTGCGGTTGCAGTAGGTTTTAGTGAAATCAGAAAATTGTGTGACATTGAAGTTACGACTGCTATGTATGGATTGCCCATTCTTAATTGAGTAATGCATCAAAGCCAAATCTGTGTCATCAGCCATTCGACGATAACACCGCAGGCAGAGTCGTTCGAGTAGGGTATACAAAACATTATTTCTACTATATCAACCTATGCTTCACTATTATCATTAGTCCGGTCTCCTAGTCCCCTTTCCTATAAGTTTAGTGAAGACAGAACGTTATTACTGCAGTGAGTCAAAAGAGTAGGACGAGAGGTAGGGAGTGCGGTGGGATGGGGTGGAATAAAATTACCCTTTAAAACATAGAAAATGTCCGATTTTTGAATCTGGAATACATTAAGTCCACCTTGGCAACCGTTATATATCCAGTAAGTCACAGTTGTAATATGTCTTCATCACAGTTGCACGAAGTTATCTCAATGCTACCATACAGACCAGCGGTGAAAGACATATGTTTCATTGCTTATATTAATTTACCATTTATATGAATATACCTTTTTTATACTTGTCTGATATGCGCTTAGCAAAGTAGGTATGCCATTAAAGCACACAGTCATTAGCTCACTTGTAGTTGCCCGTTCTCTCACGTAACTTCCAATGATATACTGTGCATGTCAGTAACTCAGTTGATTTCAATGTAGATGTGTCGTGTGCTTTGCAATGTTAGTAATGAAATACTCGCATAATGAACTGAAGTATATTCTTTTATATATAAGTACATTAAAACAAATTATTGTAGCAAACTTTTCCTAATAGAGCAGTTCAAATAAACAATAAAAATTAAAAAAAAAAACTTATAAAACATGAATATGCCATGGGCTCTTTAAAAGTAATAACATGTAACAAAAGGCGTTATGTTCTCGAAGATCAATAATTAGATGAGATAGGCTCGAGAGCAGAAAGCACTCCATGGAAGTTTCTTAAGCGTTTGTCACAAGAGACTAGAATACCAAAGTGTTCATAAAGAATGCTGACAAAATTTCTTTAATTTTTGTAATTGGATTTTAAATAGTGTTAATAGCAAAGAAATTTGTCCAAAATTATTTTTTTTTCACCGAAGAAGTTTGTTTTTATCTTCAATGGCAAAATGTTATATAATAGATATTAAGCGGAAATATATTAGGCAGACCAGGTAAGGAAACTTGTATTCCATCTAACTTTTTTCCCTTAAGAACATAGCGGTTTGAAACTAGACTCTGTCATAGAGAGAATCCTGCATCTCGCAATATTTTAATAAGTTGGCGAACAGTTTCTCTATCTGGAACACGACTGCTGGGGGAACTGTTCTGGGGAACTCCCATATCAGTTTGCAAGAATTGGTTTTCACATATGTGGGGCATGCGTCCAAAACCGGGCCAGTCCATCATTTTACTAAAATGAGTTATTGATGTTTTAGGTGTAAGTTAACCGGATTCTGTTGATCTCTATACTTTTTCATTAAGAAATTTCATAGAAAATTGTCGTTGAATGAGAAATTTTGAACACATCCTGGAAATTTGAAAAGTGAAATGCTTGCACCATTTTGATCAATATTAAACAAGCTGTGTATGGATACATTGCAATGTATTTTATATCACTATTAAATAGGTTCTTTATACAAATTATACTGGGAAACATTTTATTTCAACCTAACCTGAACACGTACAAACAATTTCCAACCGATGCGGAACAAGTTGTACCCTGCCAATCAAAACTGAACAAGTCCAATAGATTTTGTACAGTAGCTCAATGCCATTTTGCGTAAAACAGAATGTGATTTACAGCATTACTTTGTAGGAGACCCTTCTATATGATCACAAAATACCATATTCATTATTGATGTGAGAACTCTTTTTAGTTTTTTCAACTTCCTGTAAACTTAGAATTGAAAAACTTGTCTAGTTTTGGACGCAAGCTCAATGTTCATATGTATCGTACATAAAAGCGCTTTCTTCAAGACTACATTCATGTAGTGCCATGTCTATCGAAGAGTAATTAGCATACAAGTAACACACGGACTCACAACTACTCGCTGACAAAGCCCCTCTCAAACTTACTACAAGGTGATACCTGCGCATACATTATACAACCTTGATGACTGGCTTCTGTTAGTACGCAGCCACGTTCTGCCGATCCGTATAATCTCACTGTATATTAAAATAGGGAATAGGTAAGAAACATATGGCCCGCACGACATTTGCTAGAAAAGATGGAAACGAAAACAATTTGCTCTACTTTAAATCCAGCTTTACAGAGGCCACCAATTTTATTGGACTAATTCTGGAAGCGGACACATTTTTTGTCTGCAGAAATCATTCCTATTATTCCGAAATTAAACCTAATATTTTTTTTTGTGTGTGTGTGTGTGTGTGTTTTGAAGGAAACAGCTCAAAATAAATAAGGCAAATAAGGCACTTAAAGCAAGCCAAATAGATGAACAGCTATAAGTATGTGTTAACTTTAATCATGAAAAAGAAGACATAAAAGACTGAAAAAGCGTCAATGATTGAATTTCAAAACAGGAAATTTAACAAACGCATGAAAAACTAATATTAACTAGCATTTCAATCTCATTTTGTTTTACACAATTATTCTTTATTGAATATTTTAAAATTAACGAATAACAAAGGGCCGTACTTAACAGCATATTTTTTGCAAGTTTTGTTATGTTAACTTCATAAGTGTTTATGCCTATGTTTTGATATACGTACATTTGGATATGATGTAAAAATAATTTCTATAAGAAAAATTTAACGAAATTAAGTGCGTTGGTGGAAATTCAACAAAAAACGGGGTCCGAACTCAAACGTTGAACAGGCGTGAAGATGATCCGCGATATGGGCGTCAATGATTGTACATTACGATAATGTTTCGGAGGATTACTCACAGTGGATACCTTAGGTGAGCAGACCTGACTGATGACTGTCGTACTTGCTGACTATTGGTCACAAAGGCAAGAGTGTAAATTCACTGATAGTTATTGAATTGTTTTCAAACGCATGTGACTAATTTTACCGAGCTATTAGGCTGCAGACGAGATTATTTCAACAAAGCTAAAACTGCAACCAGAGTGATAGAAACATTGTGAGTCTCCAACACCAACAAGGACAAATGACGAAATTCTAGCAAACACTGGGTGACTTAACTACATTCTGCATAACCAAACTAAAAAGACTGTCTTTGTCAATAAGATTATGCTTTATAACAGCAGTCAAGATCATAAACATATGATTTAATGGCAAAAGTTGCACAGTTGCCCACGAAGAGCTGGCTAATCTTTCTTGTCTTGTAAATGCTCAGATTTAGTCCATGTGGAATTCAACTTACTGCAGGAAAAAAAAAAGTCTGTAGCATAAAAGGTTTACAGACAGACGAAAAACTGGTTGTAAGGTAGACACATTTTATGAGCTCTTTTATAAATAATAGTAAAATATTTATTTTTGGACTTTTATAACTCTTATAAATATGTACGAACATGAACAAATTCTGCTTCTTTCTACTCCATATAATATCATATCCAGAGATGGCATACAGGCAGAGCAAGAATTGAAGGAAATAAAATTGATAAATAAAAATATTGCAAAATACTATTACGCTTTCAATTTCACGATTGAAAATGTTAAAAATACCCTCGTACTATGGAGCTCTTCGAAAGGAAGGAATTGTATTTATTTTGTAATAAGATTAAGAAAAGGAGTAATAACGAAGTAGTAATAGATAATTTGAATGGTCGGTAACTTGTACTACTTCAAAGTGGAACAGAATAAGATTATGTAGGCTCTAAGAAACAACATTTCGTCGTCATTTTGAAGATCACATTAAAAATAATATATTCTCTATTATATTTGTAGTGTCGTTTTCAAAAGGCCAACAAAATTCAAGCCTTTAGCTTCTGCGCTTATCTGCATAGTTTCCATATAGCAAACGCCCAGGGCTGTTGGTCTCGGTTCCTACCTCGAGATATTCCGAATCTAAACAAGAAAGCATGTTAGCCAACAATCTTCTCATCTTTGTCACAACCACCGTGTTTTTAAGACCCTACAAAGGTGACGTTACATAAAGGGGAAACTACATGCATGAAAAATTGAAGCCAGGACGAACAATGAATAGAAATGTGGCAAGCTCTCGGCTTAAGAAACCTCATCGGAGTGGTGTGAGTTGCTATTACTAAGATAACATCTTATCTCAATGACACCGGCTCACGCCATCAAAAGTGTAACTCTCTCGCTGGCATCCCAAGACACGGTGAGCGGGAATTATTTTGTAAGCGATGTTCCTTGCGCGAGGTTTTTTATAGCATTCAGAGAAATTCTGTGTTTCATTTACAGTAAAAACCTGTCACAAAACGCGCTCCAAAGGTTGCAATAGAACCATAAAAACAAATATAAAATACTTTATATTCGCAGCAACAACTCGTGCAATAGTTTTAAATGTACGTGAATATTAACCTACAATGAAATATTTTCCAGGAAGAATTAAGGAATGATTAACCTGGACCAGCATGCTTATGTTTTTAAACTAATATAGCTATAAAACAGATGTGTATGGTTTTAGGGTGTAAAACTGCTGAGGTCATTAGTACTCACTATAAGACAGAGCTTTGTTTTATTAAAACATTACCACACATTACCGTTTTGTTGAGGTATTCAAATTTAGAATATACTAGAGAGTCAAAACCTCCTTTAACTAGATTTAAAGTAAACCAGATTTTTTCTAAACGTGTTTTTTGAAGGTGAAAAGTGAAAGTATTAATGTAAATATGCAGGTAATGCAGTTAGGAACTCCATTGCAGTGAAAATAAAATAAACAATCAAGCCAGAAAGAGAACCTTGGACATTCATGTGAGACCGTGGATATAATTATCTGTATGATAAAATAGAATTTATTTAACAAGCAAGAAAGATATTAAAACTAAGGAGCGTCATATGGTTTGAAGATACCTTTAGGTTATTGTTAAGCAATGTAATGTGTAGGAAAGAACCATATAATAGGTTAATTCTTTAGTGCCATTGTGATCAAGTCTCAAGTTAAAAAATATTGGAAAAAAATTATACAGTTAAACTATATTAAAAAGAGTAGTATTTGCAATTTTGTCACTTTATAGAAATTAACATTTTACCAACATTATGTATGTACCTTTTAAAAGACTGAATAACACACACATTATTTCTTTATTAATTCATTGCCATAAATAGCTTTTAGAACAATAGGATATATATTCAGTATTTTTATCTTCTTTATCTAAAGGAATAAAACAAATTTCTGATGGGTAGCTCAGTTACAGCTATTAGAATCTTAATTCTTATTTTTTAACAGTTTATACCGACAACCAGGCACATACTTCTTTCGTTATTAGCTTGCCAACTATTGTATGCCTTACCTCCTAACACTGTTTAGCATAAAGGAGCTTTTTAAAGAATACTCAGTTTATCGGCTCATATAAAGCAATCAGGTAATTGCTCTACCTGCAGCCGTCGAAAGTAGCAAAAGTGAGTGAATATATGCATTCGTCTTTATAGAAAACGATCAAGAGTAACAGAGCAGTTGATACACCAACTTCAACAATAGTTATATAAATTACCAACTTTGACTGCTCTTTTCTGAGACAATTAAATTGCACTTTTGTATAGGATGACAGGTTATATACTGAAATATTACGGAATAACATGGAATTGTGTTTTAATTTTATAACTAAATAAATACATTTAGGTTATATCAATAATACTTGTGAAGAAATTGTGACTTAAAAAACTTTTCTCATATGAAAATAGATAAATGACCAGTTACAGGTGGAAAAAATTTATAATCAAATAAGTAAATTATAACTGTCCAGAATAGAAGATTTAAGGTTGAGGGGGCAGAAATTGAATGTAAGCATTGTGATTTCTTGAGGTAAAAGCTCATTCTTTGGTTTTTATCCCGGTAAAAGTAGGTATTAAAAGACTTGAAATATGAACATTGAAGCTTGGAGAGTGATAATTTAAACTATAAATTAATCTTACTTCTTAAATATTATGAAAAATATTATAAAACAGCCTCAATATTAAGGGTATATTATCAGAATTTATAAAATTATTAAGTACATAATTACGATAGACGAAAAACACATGTATCTTTTGATTAAAAATACCAATTTGCATGAATAGATATTTACCAACATTAGAAAAAAAAAGTAGAATCGAGACCTCGTTCTTACAAATGAATTCTATTAGAGCACTAATACAATTCAGTCATTTGTACAGATTGACTTTTCCAGACAATTTTTACGCCAACGAAATTGCTGAATTCCAGTTCATTGGTTATGGACATACTGGTTTATTTTTATTAATAGGAGGTGTGAAGTCTCTCTTATACAGGTTTTAAGGCTCTTTGGCTTTAGTATATTTTCTTATTAATTCGATCTTTTAGTTCTGTGACCCTAGGTTCCTTATCTCAAACTATTTGTATAGTATACTTCTATACTTGTATTTACAGAGAAAATATAAACTAAAATAAATAAAAGAAGCAAACCAGTAAACAAGGCACACATGAATGATATGGAATATTTATTAACAGAAATTACTTCAGAACTATTTAACAGGAAGATTTTGGAATATGGAATATTGGTTTTCTTATAAAAGTACTTGCGACTAAATGTGATTGTTCGATCAACAAAAATATACGTAGAAATAAATTTAATGCAATTGTTTAGCAGTGGATATTTAAAAAACGAATTTAATAAATACAAGGATTTAAAAATGGCTAACAAAAGAGGTGTTAGAAGAAGGAAAAAGTGTTAAACTTTAAGGAAATATTCTATAAGCTTCTTGATGTTATGTAATTTTTAGCAATAATGTAGCTTGCACACTTCAGCGAAACTTCCAATAGTGTTGAGATAATTAAAAGTATGCTTAATATTATTTTAACATTTCACATTAAAAAAAACCAAGCATTGGAACGTATTTTTAACTTTAAAACCTAGTTTCAATTTTTATTTCTATAAAATTTGTACATTTCTAGCTCAGGCAATATAGATTTAATTACTGACGTAATAAAATGTAAGATATAGGGGGCAAAGCGTGTACAGATCGAAACAGGAGTAGCATACTGTAATATCAAGGGACAGAGCTAGTACACGCTAGCGAAAAGCAGAACCGCAACAATCTGACAACTTGTCTGTGTGCGTGAAACCCGGATTTTGTTTTTACTCTGATTACGGGAATCAGCACTGCGGTGTGCATTCATTAATAGTTTCCCCACTATTCTCTTTCGTTTCCCATTCCTGCGCTGAGAGAACCCACACCCACTTGATTCAGTTGTTCGGCGTGCAATGGCTTTGTTGTCCTACACAGATGCGTTCAAATCTCGCTAGCTCCGCTAACGAACCGCATTTATTTAACTAATTATGAGAACGGCTGACTGAGAGCAAGGAGGGTAATGTTACCTTGAATGAATATGCTGCATATACATTTTTTTTTAAAACTCTCCGAAAAATAGCAGCCACGATTACCAACAGCTTCATGGATTGTATCTTAAGATAATTGCCATCTTCACTGCTACAGATTGCTGTTGGAAGTTTTTAAAGTTCTCTAGATTAATATTCCATAATTATATAAATGTTTAGAAAATACAATTGTTTTGTCTCTACTCCAAGTAATAAAAAATACAAAATAATACACAGTCAGGTAAAACATATAAACCAAATTAAACTTACAAACAGCATCCTTTTTCCTCTTGGGAGTACAGCAGATGCCAATGTTTTCTGGACTCCCAAGAGGATTTTTTTTTATTTGGTTTATTTACGGACACTCTTTAACATCTCAGGTCATCAGCGTCCCATTCAATTCAGAGTGTGAAACGGCGGACAAATTTTGCTCAGGGGCCTCTTTTATCAGCCTTGAGGTTCTTTATTGTGCCGTAAATGTGCGACACGGGACCCACGGCTTTACTTTTCTTCCGAAGGAAGCCATGCTTAGGATTTTTATACCCGAAAAAATCCATCGGTCTGGGATCGAGCCCGCGATCTTGGATTTAGGAGGGAAGTATCGTTTCCACTACACCACCAGGACCGACTCTCCCAAGAGGAAAAATAGTTACTTTTAGGTGACAGGGCCTTCGCCTTTGACAAATCAGAAGTAAGTGTTTCCGAACCTCCTCTTTCAGGTTGTATGAAATAATGTTCACAATTCATTGTTATACACTATCTCTCTCCTTTCCTTAGCTCTAAATCTGTGATTTACCTTTTTCTGTTTCTTGACATCAAACGAAATGTGCCTGATAAACTCGTTATTCCCGCTAATCAACCATCTTGTTCCATGCTTTCTTATAAACCTTCATATCACAGTATTCCAAATTGTCTGATCTATTCGTTTTATCTTTTACTTTTGTTCACGTCAGTGCAACTCCGTAATTTTTATTCTTAATGGTTGCCAATGAGATAACACAACTGTTTAAACCAAATAACAGTTCGTACTCGAGATCCATGTTGGATAAACACAATCAACACAAATGTATGCAAGAAGCTTCAGATGTGAAAAACGTCAATTGTAAAACATTATCGTTATATTGTTGTGATTAGATATAAGCAGAAAAAGAATTTCCACTTTTAAAATTACGCAGAAGAAAGTTTTGTGTTTACAATCATATCAACTGTAGTAACTGCAATGGAAATGCTACATTAATGTTTATGCTTTAATTAATTAGTGCCTCAGTTAGTGTCTGTTCTTTCTTTCTCTTTTTCTAACTGGATAAATTGCTAGAAGTTGGAGGAGGGAGATGACAGCAGTGTGGCACTTGCTAAACCATTATCATAATGTAAGTTCTTCCTTTTAATTTGAATATGTTCCATGTAAAACGAGAATGCAATGGGAGTCGGATGATTATGTGATTAAACTGTTACAAAGGATATGCACGAGTTGTTAAAAACTTTAAAGTGTATAAGTGATCCTATGTAGTTTGTCAAAGGTTGCCTAAATATCGTTTAATATGCATTTACATTACGTGTTTTCAAGTAGTAAAGAAAAAGTATTTTCTAATTTTCTAATTAGTATCTGGTCTATCTTTACAAACTTCTTCAAAAACTATATTTGTAGCTAATTTAGGGATTCTAACTTCGAAGAATGTTCCCAGTAGAAACAGGCTCAAATCGCAGCCAAGCTTTCTAGTGCCCTGTGGTGCTACTAAAAGGAAGTAAATGATGTTAAAGAAAGAATATGTATTTTACTTATATATAGGGTGTTCACAATGCTCCGGTACCGTTGCAATGTAATTGCATATTACATACTAGCGTGGTTTTACAGTCAAAAAGCTTTCATTCTTGCTCTGATCTTGGCGCTTGACATGCTTATTCTTGCTACCGTGCATGCATAAGCGGAAAGAGAGCAACATACCTTTGTCTCGAGAATTGTTCATTTTCGTAAGAAGCAAGTTCGGCCTAATGTTGATCGAGAAACAACGTTTCCTGTATGGTATTATGTATAGGTATTGTATTTATGCTTTGGTCGCTCCTTTACTAGCTGCAGGAATTCTCCAGTCGCCTCATTACTAAGAGGCCGCTTTCACGATAGGAAAATTTCCGCACAGTCGCTCTCGCTACGTTTGACCGCCTTTAATGCACACTCTGCACTAAATAGCTCGCGTACCCTGCCATATGGTAACAAGGTGATTTGTGGCTGCCGTAGTATCTTTATATTCCTTCAATTTCGCCGCTTAGTATAGTAGCTATCTACATTATTTTTTGAGTATCGTAACAGTTCCTCCAATCCACCGCCGCTGAAATGAATAAATATATGTATTTTGTACGCGAATTTCAAATATATATCCCTTTTATTTTTATTCTATTCATGAAATATTTCGAAATCCGTATTTTGTTCTTCTCTATTCGCATTACTGATAATCGGCATTCTTTTGTCGCAAGATTACTTGAAAAGGTTAAGTACAAATATACAATTACTACAATTTTGTAAGTCAAATTTAAAGAAATTATATTTAAATCCTCATTTTATTCGCAAAATATTCCTAATAAATATCACTCAAGGGTCTGAGTTTCCCAGTTAAATTCACTCGTTATGTTCGTACATTTATCGGTAATCCCAGACCCTCTTGTCACAATGTTTTAAATTAATGCAACAAAAAGAAGGACATTTTTAAATCCACTTCTCTCAGAATAGTCAGTATACTAGTGAATGCTACACGTGTTTTTACATCCTTATTTAATTATCAAGACTATTAATATTTATTATTGCAGGCTTTGATATCAGAATTAGATGACAAATTATGCAAAAAATCGACACCTTTTTTTTCAACGTCCAAATTACTTTCTCTTGCTTCGTATTAAACCCTATCTTCATAAAAATATTCTCATTTCTTAATGAGCATTTTAAAGACGTAAATAAAACTTTCAGTGGCGTAATGACTGCAGTTTCAGAGAAAAGTGTGATTGAACATTCCGTTCTTTTGCTGAATTATTTTCAATTTTTTTATAAGATGCGTTTTAAAGTAATCTATATACAATAAGAAGACATGTTAATAGAATAATGCATATATATTATTATACATACCACAAGGAATGAATAAAAGGAACTAATAGTTTATGAAATATTTCCAAAGAAATATCTATGAGTGGTATGTTACATCATGAGAAAAGAAAGTTAGTAATGCAGATTGTGCCAAGTACTATTTCGGTGGGAGTATCTAATTCATGATTTATTTTAATTTAGCTATGAAAATCATCGTCTGAAATAACTATCGAAATAAGTAATAACATATTAATCAAGTAGTTACATCTTTCACAGTGCCTATTCTTCAGTACAGCTGCATCGTTATCTGAGATTTTCCTTAGCTTACATCTCATAACCACCGATGCACAGCCCTTAAACACATTTTCATATAATAAACTTGGTTCAGAAATTAAAAATTCTAAAAATTAAACAAATAAGTCCTAATTTTACAATTTTCATAGCCAGTTCTGTGCATGTCTGATACACATGAGTGCATAACCTTTCCATTATGGTGCACTCCGGAGTTAAACTCATTAACTAATGCAGTAACACCGAAATGGAAGAGTTCATGGAATATTCACAGTTGAAAAATAATATAGTAGAGATAATATACACAAACAAATGGTAAAAGACAAACTTACAAAAATAGTTATTATATTTTATTCTATCGCTATAAAAATGAACCCTAACTGGAAAAAATTTCTAAAATATAATATTAAAAAGCTAACTTATCTGAAGTGCTTTGCTTTATTTATCTCTTTTCTTGTCTTTTGTCTTTTTTACATAAGCATGGGTTTTGAAAACATATGCCTCCCTGAATTGATGTACCGAACTGATTTTGGGCTGTCACCAAGAAATATACAGTAGCACGTGGGGAATTATTATTAAATATTGTTGATAATGCGGGTGTTAACAATATAGGTTGGGATTACAGGCCAGGCAGTTGGGTTCCGGTTTCATGTGCTGTGCAAGTAACAGTTACATGTTTGAACTAGGGGGAAAACTAGCTCTGCGCATGCGCATAGAGAAACTCGTATTTTGTGGTGGGTACGCGGAGTACGCAGTCAGAAGCTGATCCTGGAATGAGAACTTTTTGCCATATACTCAAATGGACCACCCTGTCTAAATATAATGTAATAAATTGACTGTTATTACCTGATGTTTGGTAGTGATTAATTTATACCCTGGTACTATTATTTTCCCGGTATGTTCTAGTTTTAAAAGAGATGAATAAAATACGTTCTGATATAAAGAAATTAAGTTCACCCAAGGTCCAGCCAGTTCTATTGGGAATTGTTCTAATGTAGTAAGAGCGAATGCCCTAAATAATTTGGGCTGTGCCAATATTAGATATGTGTTTTCAAGTTGTTAATTCTTCATTTATATTTTAACTAATTTTTTAAACTTCATTCCAATCTTTCGTAGCAAAAGGAGGTAAAAAATTCGGAAGTTTGTTAGTTACTGCAGTAAGGAAAATGAAAAGGAAGCAAATAACACACTTAAATAAATGAAAAATCAAGACAAAAACTTAAACATAATGGTGTTAAGACGATAGATCTTAATGGTATTTTGTAGCAGAATAGAAACAGTTACATAAACGAATACCTAGTTAGTTTTAACGTCTGATGATTGCATAGTCAACAAATAATACTGAGATTGGAAAATGTACTCTATCACTACAAACGCGCGTTTTCATTTCATCAGTGAATCATTTCCCCAGGCTAGCACACAGGCACCACTGATTATTTAATCGAAATATACCTCGAAACTGCCGACGTGTACCGAAATTGTTAGGTTCTAGTTTACCATATTCAATGAATTTATGGTCAATACAATGTGTCTAGCAATGCATGAGCTCACCAGAACGCCCTTTCTCTCATAGAATAATCTAGCTGTTTCACGTGGCTCTTGGCTGTGACCTTGATCACGGTTCACTTCTTCGCATTAGGAATGTTTGTCTACCTGATTACATTTTGCGTTTGTGGGGTGAATGAGGAATTAGATATGTTTGTTAAATATAGAAATGAACTGTTGCTAGAGGTTGTGATGCAGAAATAATACCTTAATTATAGTTCGTACATAGAGTTTTAGACAAAGAAATATTAGGACATTATTAATAAACTCTACAGCCTATCTTGGGGGATTAAATAGAAGAACGCTGTGTACTCAAAGACTGGTCATTAACATTAAAATTAAAAAGTCATAAAAATCGTGTAATGGCAAAATCTTATAATTTATATTTGTAAAATTAAGTGCAGCTGTAATTATTGAATAAATTACATTTCATCATCAAACATTTGGGTCTTAACAATGATAGGAAAAAACTGCAGCAGTAGCTCCACTGTGTTTCTTTACTAAAATCTCCACATTTTTTTTGTTTGCTTAAAATAAATAATTCCATGTCAGTATACTATCTCTCCCCTCTCTTGCAGCAGTCAAGGTGAACAACAAGGTCATTGTATTGCGAAAGTATAAAAGAACGAGAAATAATACAGTAGACAATTGGCATCAAAGAAAGCGTCCAGCTAAGTCAAAGAAAACTGTATTGTTAATGTTGACAATGAGTCGGACTGTTACTTTTGCCATTTTGCAAGTTTATTTTACACTGAAAGTCAAATTATTCAGTTAGTATTGCATCCTTGTAGTTCAATGTAGTACTGAGAGGTTGTTTGAGTTACGGGTCTGCAGAGTGCGTCTGCATCCTGGGAGATGTCGTCAAGATCATACAAGCATATGCAGGTGACAATTTGTTGACAGAGGCTTTGTTAGCGAGAATTGTTTGTATGTTAATGGTAATTCATTATGTGTAAATTGTTAATTTATGTTAATTTATTAGTTTGTCACTACATAATTATATACGTAGTCTTGCAGAATGTATTTTATGTATGATACACATGTAAAAACGAATTATTGTACAGAAATGATAAGGTGATTGCAAAAAAAAAAAAAATATTGATAATCGTGTTTCAGGTAGGGAAACTGTTCGCTACATTGTTAAAAAGTTACAGAGACTGAGTCTCTGAATGACAAACGTATTTCGATTCTCAATGTTCTTATAGAAGAAAATTTAGATGAAATACAGGAATTCCCTTAGGCAGATTCCAGGCGACAATGTATTGCCGCTGAGGGGCATCCTTTTCAAAGTCTCTTTATAATACAGGGTAGCACCTATTTCATCATTTTAAATACATTATCATTTTATGCTTTTCAAAATAAAAGCACTAACTTTACGCACTGCAACTCTTATCTTCCTTTTTCTGGTCGCGGGGGCTGCAGGAAGCACAAGCAACCGCGGTAAGGCGGACCGTGAATCAAATAACCTCAAATGTACCATATTAATGAATTGCATTGGTTTAAAACATGAATAAATGGATTCAGCTAAGTCAGCAATGAAAAGACAACATATAAGTTAATGTCAGAATCAGACAATTATCAATTCATATAGCTATAACGTTAGAGGTTTGCATTACCGTTTTTTTTTTTTTATGTCTTCCACTTATCTATCTCCATAAATTAGAACGAATAATCAAGTTTTAATCTACAATCAAACAGTGATAATGGAAACATTATTAACCAAAACCACCAATCTATGATTTCAAATTTCTGGAGAAATGAATCGAAGTGTTATCAGTAAAATTCTAATAGAAATATGTATAATATTAAATAACTGAGGTTCATTTATTTAGTAAAATGTTGCCTAATGTGCTTAAAAATTAAGAGAACTTCCAAAAATATACTATTAGTGAAGAAAACCTGGTAATGGATAGAAAATTTAAAAACGTTTATCGTTTTCTTTGTCACCACTTATTTTCTCTCTGTTTAGTCTTCTGAACGATAAGATAAGATAAAACAAAAACGGGTTTTTGTAGAATTTAAGTTGTGTTTATTTTGTTGCTTTTTAATTATTGATTTAATATTGTGAAATTTCACTATTTATAATGCCATTATCTCAGAAAAACAAGATCACAGATAACTAAACTCTCTTTGTTTGTTAATATTGTTACCATTTTAAATATAATTATTCGAAGAGTTTTGGATGCCCAATGTTTGCAGTAAATGCTTGTAAGCTGATGTATGTTACTTTAAACATCATTCCGGCAGAAATTGCTAAATCTAAAAGTTTGCTTTTGAGATATAACAATGCTAGTTCTTTCTGTTTGACTACAATATTTAAAATTTGGATTTAATGAGAATTCATGGTATCTGTTATATAGAAACAAAAAGAATATCACTTCATGAATTCTACATACAATATGGTTCCCTTTCTTTAATATGCTAGTATCTCAAAACAGTGACATTTGAACTTCTGTCAGAATAAATATGATTTCATTAATCTCAGTTGTATGAATTTTTAATAGACATTACATTCAATAAAGCTGGGGCATCGGCCGGATTCTACTGCTCATGCAGTTAGCTGGCTGGGACGTTTGGTATTATTACAAAAACTTCTGCATAGTAATATAAACGGATGAATATTCCAAAACACAGTAACAATTGAACTGGGTATCTGGAATTCTTCCCAAGAAAACGTAAATTCTGATACTATCATGGAATCATGACATTAATGTGAAGAGTTGAGTACCGAAGTATATTCTGTATCAAAACAAATTATTCATTTTCTAGCAAAATACTTTTATTTAAAAATGACATATTTTAAATACTCTCCTGTCTACATATTCTCGAGGACTTCTCGTACCCTGATAAAAACGACACGAATCTACAAGATTGAAAAATATATTTCAGTGTTAGGTCTAAAAATGAAATCATACAAATACAAGAGTCTATTCAACGGAAAATGCGATATTATAACACGGTTCCTGGGCTTTAACCCAGCAGAATTTTACATGCCAGTGCGCCGAATTCCACGGCAGCGTGTGTATGTAACTGAAGCCAACTACCCTTCATTGGTATGCGGACTCGGTTCAAATGGCAGAGATCCTGTGCGCTGTTCCCATCAAGTCGTGCGCTCACACACACACACACACATGGAGGAGGGAACATTCAAAGCTACTGTACGCACTGCTCTCTCTCGTCCACATATCGCGTATGTGCTTATTTATTGTTCGGTTGTGGTGGCTTGTTGCCTGTAGACTAAACATGGTGGGGACGACATATACGCCATTCATTTTGCCATCACAGTCGCCATAACAGTTCAGGTCCGCTTGTATTACACACCGCCGCCAGAAAATTAGACCACGTCTCACTGGAGATAGTGTAAATGCATCGCCAATTACAGCATACGGAAAGGACAGTCATCCGAAAGGAGTAACAAACTCATTGATCTCATTTATTATGCCATGTAAAGGTCAATGCTCTAAATAGCTCTGCACCTCTTCCATATCAGTCGTTTTATAATAACAGAAAGAAATGTACTAAGGTATATAATCAAAATTTATTTCTGAAGTGTCTAGTCTTTATGGAAGAAAACTACCAAAAAGCATAAAAATTGCTCCGAAAATGAAGTATAATACATTTATGTTAGATATAAAATATATCAGCAGCTATTTACTTAATCTAAGGCCCCGTTCACAATGAAAATTAAATGTAAATTTAATAAAATTAGATGTAACACATAAGTTTAAAAGTATGTAGTCATTCACAATGAAAAGACAAACTTAAGCATTAGCCAATTAATAATAATAATATAAAGAACAAGCGAAGATAAAAATAACAACTGATTGAATATGACTCTTTCTGAGCAGACGGCGGTACCGTTTATACACATGCAAATACAGTAACTAATTTTATTGGAGTAATATAGCTTTCATTTAATGTTACTAACTAATCTTTTGCCCATTGACACCACTCGTATACAAAGCTACTGATCTTCAGCTCTCTCTACCACAGACCTATGCAAACAGCACAGCTGCGTTCCGATTGGCTGATTTCTTAAGTCTAAGTTAGACGTAATGCGAAACCTTGGACCTCGTAAGCTCCTAAGTTTACACTTATTATTATTATTATTATTATTATTATTATTATTATTATTATTATTATTATTATTATTATTATTATTATTATTTTTACGTGATTCATTGCGAACCGTTTCATTACAATACATAACATCTAGTTTTTTGTTTACGTTTACGTTACGTTTACATTTCATTGTGAATGGGACCTATGGGTATATGCTCAGTTTCGGTTAAGATATCTACAGACTTTTAGAAATATTGAATAGGGAACACGAGGAAACATTAAAATGCAGCCAAGCATATGAAAGTATTTCACCTTTAGGTTTCTGTTTCTTGTGTAATTTTCTTTTTGTTCCATGCCAGCTCATTGTCTCGTGAACTTCTCCCTTGCCATAAATGTAATGTAGGGGGGCTTCTGAGCTTAGAGACGACCATAGGGCGCGGCTAAGTTGTTCTAGTGGAGATAATGGTGAAGGCGATATAGTTATGATGCAACAGGGGGTTCTTAAACCTATGGATGAATGAAATTAATGAATGATGGTGCAAATGAGCTCGAGGACTTTGACGTCTTAAAATTATGTGACATCCACCTTATAAGAGTAAGGAAACATCCCGAATAAAACTTACCCAGAACGCTTGGTCTGAATGGGAATAGAATTCAACACCTCTAGACAAACGGTACCACTAGACCACGGAAGCGCTCTCTATATGCAATGTATAGTTTAAAAGAAATGTGGAAAAAGCGTTAATGTCTTCATCATAAGAAGAATATAGTCCTTTTACTTATAGTCTATATTAATACGAGATTTCTAAAAGGAGAATCTGTACAGCAAATCAATACACCCCTTTTTACAGGATCATGCAGAAAGCGCCAAAGGACATCCTGGAATCCCTCTGGCTGACACTGGTGGAAATGTAATCTACTTCTAAGTGTGGGTATCTATAGTTACAGTATTTGTAGGAAACAAGAGAACGATAGGCTGGAATATGGCGCCAGTCAATTAAGACTCAGGACTGGCCCCTTGAAGGTTTAGAATGTATTAATTAATAAAAAATTTAGAATGTCTTATATATATATATATATATATATATATATATATATATATAGCTATTAATTAATTTCTGTATTTGCTGGAGCTGTGTGTGCAATACTTTGTACATTAGAAAATACAGTATTCAACTTTTCAGGCTCTATTGCGTATGTACCTTAATTAACTTATTACTACAGATACCAAAATTGTAATAAATGAGGTATAGCTATATAATACGCCACACATTAAAGAAACATAGTGCATTAAATACGGTAAATATTTTGAGCAAATTCCATATATGATGTACTGGCAGTCTCTTCGGCATTAAGCAAGGAAACTATTCATCAGAAAGTTTTCAGTAATAATACTTTCACCTTGAGGTATTTTCAAGACAGGTGTTTAAAAATAAAGCATAGTTGTGTAAAACATATCTAAATGTTTGCTCTATCAAAACACAGAACATCGACAGGATATTTGTTATTTAACTTTTTTATGGAGACGTAAAAGAAACTGAAATCGCAAGAGGAAAAATTAATTTTCATTTATTGCAGATTGCTTCCGGGCTTTCAACTTCACATCTGTGTGCGAATGCGTGCGTTGTTCACTTTAAACATAGAGAAAGGCAGAGTGAGCATAGCGGAAGAGAGGCAAGAGCGAGTGGGAGTTGAGTAGATGCGTTTGGTTCGTTGATCTTCCAGCTCCGACTGCCCAACCAACAGACGAACCACGGAATGCTATTACGTTAATTGGTGATGAGTGCCACTTTGAACAGACCGCTTCTCGTATGTGAGCATTTACTGACCTCAGTCGGGACAGTAAAACTTCTATTTCCTTGGGATCTTTTGTGTGATGCGTTTAGAACACAGGAGTTATTTCACTACCGCCTTAACAACCGTTCTATTAGAGGAAAGACATCGATAGTTTAAGAACTAACACTACGTAATAATGGAAATGCATTATCTTTAAACCCACATTTTTTTTTTTTGACTAAGGATTCTAATTTTATATGTTTATACCCAGAATGATTTTTAGCTGCGTTCGCAGCCGAGTGCAGAGCACGTTAGGTCAAGGTCATGCAAATCGCCTGTCATAACAGACAGTTCCCGCGCTGAAGGCTGCATGTTGATGTCAGTTATAGTTCGCTGTTACGAGAGTCTTTGTGTTACACTTTTTGATTAAGAGATCAACATAATTTAAATCTTGGGGTTATTTCAGGCTATTAGTGCATCACCGCTATTGTTACAGCGTGTTAGTGAAGTACATTTTACTGTAGTGTTTTGTATTGAAATATCATCACTAGAACAGAGATAATAATAATAATAATAATAATAATAATAATAATAATCTTTACAAAATAATCTACATACTGTTGAGAAGTGGTACTTAATAGAAAGTACAGTTTTTGTTTCTTATACAGGAGAGCCGCACCAAATTCAGACTACAATAGCGTTAGTAACTTGCAAATTTAAACTTTTATTTTTTATCAATTTATTATTATGATTGATTTTATATTAATAGTTAATTGTGTATTATTATTTATTATTATTATTATTATTAATATTACTAATATTGTCATATATGTAAATCTTGACACCCAGAAAATCTAAATGTTGTAAGGAAGTACCGCCACGGTGGCCGAGGTCGTTAAAGCGCGGATCCATGAGCGGAAGTTCTGGGGTTCGAATCCGACCAGGACCGTCCTCCCTGAATGAAGTTTTTTCCAGGTTTCCTCAGTCCTCATAAATGGCAAATGCCGGGGAGGTACCCTAAACTTAGGCCTAGAACGTTTCCTTCCTTAAAAAAAATCCTTTCCCAATTTATCATTTCATCTCATATATCATCAGTGGTGCCTCAGGCGTTAAATAACATTACTAGTTACCGTAATATTGAAGTTTGGTGTGTCAATTCTTAATGTAAAGAAAATGACGCACGATAAGGGGAAGTCAGCATTTCCTGCGAAAATACCTAGTAACACAAATTTCCCTGTCATGAAACAGGGACATGCGTCAGTCAAATCACTTTGATCTATATTGTAATTGAACGGTTCTTATGTCACGATTAACCGTAATAGGCTGGAATATTCAAACATCAGACGTCGTCTCCCATATGTAGAATAGGGTAGCTCTTATTTCTTACACCCCTGTAAGGATATTCTAAGATATTCTAGATCTGGTACATCTAACGTGGAAGTGAGGCGCGTCGCCCCCCCCCCCCCTTAACTTACTGGTGACACGCTATGGAATGGAAGTCTGCGTGTTGCAGCGTCGGATTTAGACTAACCTTCCGGGGTAGTCCTACGAACTGCACAATCCAAAACGGCGAGACTAGGCATCTACCCAAAAGAAACAGAATTCCTAAAGAGACATGAATACTTTTACTTAATCTAAATATAATGAAAGTTGGAGCACGAACTTACGCTTAATCATTGATTCAAGCATGTGAAATTGCACCCCCAATTTGCTCGTTAAGTAGAGCGCGAGAACAGTATTCAGCTATGCTACTAATGAGAGACAGTAATTTTAAACAATAGACAACTAAATAAAGAAAATTACTGTTATCTACACTACTGCTGTTTATTTGAAGTTGAGGGTAAGACACTGTTACTCTTGCACAATCTGCTGCTGGTTGGTTTATAACAATGTGTATATTCAGCAGGGTTTTCAACTCGTCATTGGAGAGATGAGATCAAAGTTTACCCTTGATAAACTTAAAGCCATTTCACAAATATACACTATTATATGACATAACATCAAATTTTCGAACTTTTCTGTGAGTATTTTCGAAAACTATAAAACTGGTTTAGTTTTTCGATTCTCTTGGAAAAAATCTAGATCAGAATTTTGCTGAACAATAAGTTTATTTTTCAGATTTCTGGTCTCAAGTCCAAAACCTGAAATCCAGTTACATCTGCTGTCGGCACTAACCAGTAATTTTCGGCTAAACGAAACTGGCTTCGAAACTTTCGAAAATCATTAAATCTCTGATGAAATCATGGCGAAGTACATACAGTAAGGAATTTCAGTAAAATTGTTATTACTCAGTTCTTCTGTATATGTTTTTAATTTTATTCCAAAGAAAACAATGCATTGTCAACTGAGTAATCGTTTGATTTTTCCTTGCATTCGAATTTGGACATCATGCAGTGTCCCTGTTATTTCAGCCAGCAAGGCAACCTTTAACCATCAAGAAAAAGAGTCTAGTTAGGATATTCTTTATCCTGTTAAAATAAAAATATTTTTATTTCATGGCGAAGTTTAAAAAATCGTTCCAAAACTGTTCTTTTACTTAACACTTACCTCACTAAGATATATAGCATCACAGTTTTGTGAATTTCCTGTGATTTAGTTCACGTTATCTAATGAAATTAACAGATTTGAAAGTTTCATCAAATTAGCAGCAAGATTTTCTTGATGTAACATGCAATGGTATGCTAATAACTGGTCTCTATTTAAATGTATTTTAATATAAAAATAAATTTTGTGTGGGAAACTATTATTGAGGGGGAGCTGTCAGTACACACTGAAATATTCAAGTAAATTTTGTATTTGTAAAAATATTTAATTGCTTAAAAATCTACTCCCCGTGTTTGACCTGACATACGTGTTACTGTTAAATATAATCCCTGGCTCTTACGATATATAACATATAAAAACAACTAGTAAATGAAACTACGTGATATCTATATACGAATGAAAAGCAAGGCTGAAATACGTTCACGAATTTCTTCCAGAGTGCAAAGCAGCACGTCTCGTTAACTCTTATAACATAGATAAAGTCAGAAATTTGCAACTTTTTGTGTCATAATTATCTGATTTGAATTTGTACATTTAGATAATTTTATTATTAATTCATTTTTATTTGCGGTGATATGCGATATTAATGTTTTTATTTTTCTGCCCTAATATGAGAATCTTTTGGATACTTGCTGTTAAATTTGAAGACACGAGAAATGATCATATTAGATCACGCAAAGTAGAGATGATATTTGTATATATGAAGAATGATCATTATATTATTCTGAGGAAAGATGGAAGAGAGCACAAAAGTCGCACAGTTCTACAAGATAACTCGAGAGAATCGTCCATCAACAGCTTTGCTGAATAACTTGTAAACGGCATAATGTAACGAGTAGGACTCAGAAAATTTTGCGTTCAGAATATGACTAATTTTTTTTTCTCAGAGGGCGTACATAATTGGTAGAACTCCCAACCAATCAGATTAAGCCACAAGACTTGCTTCTGGAAATGTTGACAACCGCCACCAATTCCGCTTAACGGCCACAAGACCGAGCTTAGTGATCAAAAATTGAGCAGCTAGCTATTGGAGATAGACGTACGATAATTAAATTCCTAATTAGGGAGATAAACATAGTAGGAAGTCAGTCTGCAACATATTGCATGACCTCTTGCATATGAACAAAGTGCCTCAAGGTGCGTTCCCAAGTTGTTGACACATTTCCAAAATTAGCTACGAATGGAATCTACACAAAGAATTTTGGACCTATACCACAAGAATAAGAGGGAATTTAAAAAATAAGTGATAAATGATGAAAACTGAGTACACCTATCTGTTCCTGAAACCAAAGAAATTAGCAAAACTCAGAAATGCTAAGGTGCATCAATCAGAAAGACGTATGCGTTTTGGGATCACAAAGATACGATATCGGATATATTTAAAAAACGCTAATCAATAGTAGAAGCATACTACAGGGGCTTATTGCAAAAGTTAGGGGTGCTATCAAGGAAAAACGAGGGGGTTTGCTATCAAAAGGGCGTTACTGCTAGCCAACACTTCACCTGTACACGAGAGCTACTGTAGAGACACTTTCGTACACGAGCTTTGCTCCACCCCACTACATGCATGCGAGCCAACATGTCAGACTTCTGTTTCGTAAAATGAAGAAAAATTACGAGGAAGACGTTTTGAGGATGTTATTGAAGTGAATTGCCTCTAAATCAGCAGACATGTATAAAATATGTACAGAAGGTCTATTCCATAGAAATGAGAAATATATAACTGTGGAATGTGGATATATAGAGAAGGAAGAGTATATCCCTAACACATCTTCGTGTTATCGAAAATGTCTCATACCCAAATTTAACTCTTCCGACACCTTTGCAGTCCTACTTTAGTTGTCTTCTGGTGGCTTTATAGGAAACATATGCATCCTTTGAAATTCTTGTAATAAATGAGAGCTAAATTATGTAAATGATAGAAGATAAATGATTTAGACAAGTGTACACATGGCAAGCTTTATGCACTTTATTCTGTGTTTTATCAAACAAAAAATACTCACAACAGAAGAAATAGAATTAGTTTATCAGTTATAATGGCAATTTAACAATAAGATAGCATGCAGATTACGAAAAGTTAGTTACGAAACTGAAAACAGGTATCCGGTTACTTGAACTATTAAGGTAGGCTAGGTAAATGTACGAGGGTGGATCAACAAGTTTCCGCCCTCACCATTTTCTAGGTATGATAAAGACAAAAACTTATTTCACTTTTCAATATAGTTACCCTTTATTGCAATACACTTATCACATCTTTTAATTAACATTATAGCCCCCCCCCAAATAGTCAGAAGTATTGTTTGAAAAAGGGCATAAACAGCACCCATCACTTCTTCGTCACACTTAAATTTCCTTCCTCGAAGCTCGTTCTTGACTTTTGAGAGGATAAAATAGTCACTGGGAGCTAGATCTGGACTTTAGGGTGGATGATCGATCTCCTTGAAACTACATTTCTTCACAGCTTCCTTTGCAACAAGAGCTGTGTGCACAGGCGCGTTGTCGTAAAGAATGCGCACACCACCACTATGCTTTCCTCCCCTTTTCTCTTTGATAGAAGTGCGTAGCATGTGCAGTAGGCCAACATAGTACTGCCCATTTACTGTGGTGTTCCTCTGCTTGAAGTCAATTAAGAGTATTCCTTACAGTCCAAAAGATTATGGCTATGATCTTCTAGGTTGACTGAGTGACCTTAGTCTTTAGAGGCAGTGCTTCGCCAGGTTTACGCCACTCTGTTGATTCTCTTTCGGACAAGGGATCATAGTAGAGAACCATAGTTTCATCTGCTGGTTTGCAGAACTTCTCTCTCTCTCGTTGCAACGACAGAGCTCCAAAATGCCTGACAATAGATGATGACTAGTTGGTGCTTTTGGACTGAGGAAAGAAGTTTAGGCACCCATCTTGCACTAACCTTATTCATGTTTAAATATTCATGAATACTTCGATGGACTATGGTTTTAGAAAGGCCCAACTTTTCTGCTCTTTATGTAACTTTGAGCCGCCGGTCTTCCATAATTTCTCCTTCCATAAGATCGATGTTTTCAGTAGTGAGTGCCTCAAGGGCCTACCTGCACGCTTTTCGTCTTTAATGCTTTCTCGTCCCATTAGAAAAAATTTTGTCCCATTCTTTTATGGTAGAATATGAGGGGGATGCTTCCCCATATACACGGTCCAATCCATTTCATTTCTTTTGGAGTAAGTTTTTCTTTAATGAACAACTTAAATAACAGCTCGATACTCCATTTTGAGCATGTCACAATATTCTAAACATAGCCTTCTTAATGCATCCATATCTGAACAACTGAACACAGTGGAGCGGAAGTTACAGCTGCAATTATTTACTTAACAATTAAGGTATGTCACCAGATAAGGATTTTGCGAAGGCGATAGTCCTTGTGGGCGAGACCGGCAACTTGTGCACCTAGCCTCGTACTAATTAATTGAAGTAGAATCTAATTTTCATTCTCTATTTTAAGGTTCGTGTACAAATTGCCATCTCTGCTTCACAGATCCCTCCAGTATTAAGATGATCGCCTTTTATTTATTCTTTCACTAGGGTAATAATTGAAAACTGCTTTTGGAACCATATAACTTATTTTACATTCTCTGACTGGCGGAAATCCTTTTGCCGACGTTCTGTTATTTTATTTAATAGATCTATATTTAGTTTCTGTGGTATACCTTTGCTCTGTTCTACCTGGTCTTGTGTAATCTTTTACACATTCTAAGTATGCAATCCCAGTCGCTAGTCATTTATTTACTTTCTTTTGTGCTGATAACTTTGTTTTTGAGTCATAGCTTTTGTATACTTTTGTATTACAGAATGGGGGTATACACATTTTAAATTCTAACCAAATTATACATTTTAAAATTATGCATAATATGGATTTTTATAATCATAGAGCAAATAAAATCGCTGTAGACAATACGTTATTTTTATAAACAACAAAACAATACGACCAATTTCACTAATACTGGGGTAAGTAGCTATTTATAAGGATAAAATAAAATATAAACAATTTTATACGAAAAAACGAGAGGACTGAGATATTGATCATAATATGGTATGTAACAGAAAAGGTATATCACAAATGCCATCACCGCCACGGGTGGCCGAGGTCGTTAAGGCACGGACTCGTGAGCGGGAGGTCTGCGGTTCGAATCCCGCCAGGACCGTCCTCCCTGACTGGGGTTTTTTCCAGGTTTTCCTCAGTCTTCATAACTGGCAAATGCCGGGGAGGTACCTAAACTTAGGCCTGGAACGCTTCCTTCCTTAAAAAAATATCCTTTCCCAATTTATCATTTCATTTCCTGTATCATCAGTGTCCACCGCCTGTGGTGCCTCAGTAGTAAAAACGGGCGTTAAACACTACTCAAAAAAAAAAAAAAAAACAAATTCCATCATTAATATAGTTGAAAAAGAAGTTTCCACTATAGGTAATCGTCCCTCAATTCAGAATTAAAATGAACGATTACCTTTGTGCCTTCATTTACTATAACGTATTATTAAAATTAATATTTTATGAGTTATATAATTTTAATGTAATATAACTGTTATGATAATCATTACTAATTGTAAGAATACACTACAATAAAAATTCAAATATTAAAAATATTGCATTATTTATTTCTTTATATCTTTAATATTTTATGAACTAAGGATTAAAATTTAAAATATTAAACTTTGCATTTAATCTTAGAGGTCTCTGGCATTTTCAAGTATAAATAGAAAATATTTTGAACATAGAGTTAAATACAAATTAAAACTTTTGAACTAAGCAAATTTATTTTATATAATGAAACATTTGTAGTGTTTGTATGGAATCCAGTAATTCGAAAATGTTAAAGGAGAATTATTTTCTTTTACTACTATGGATTAGATCAGCAGTTCTCAAACTTTCCTCAACTGTGAATCTCTTTTATGATACTCTCGCTATTGCTTACCCGTAAGATTTAATGCAAAGTTTAAACTTTTAAATTTTAATCCTTTGTTCATAATAAAATTAAATATATAAAAATAAATAAATGAAAAAATTCGAATATTTGAATAATTATTAGTAATTATAATCATAACAGTAATATTACATTAAACGTATACTCGTAAAATATTAGTTTTAATAATAACTTATAGTATATGAGAGCATAACAGCGTTAATTTAAATTCTGGATGAGACACTAGTGATATATCGTGCTTATTGCAGAAGTTTATATTGAATTCTAATCGTACGTTTTCGAAACTATTTCTATATTTGTTTTTGGATAAACGAGCGTACAGAATGATTTTTCAACACATAAGTTGATATGAAATGCATCAGTACTATCATGGCATTCTTTGATAGTCTGGGAAACTCTGGGATTCACCTGCCAGGTAAACAACCTATTTGACTTTATAGCGTTTCCATTTGCAAACTTCTTTCGGTAAAAAGAATTGATTCTAATGTACTTATCAAATTTGTACCATCTTTCTCGTAAGTTACTGTGTATATAATTGAAGAATAAATTATTTTAAACATACTCTAATGCTTTTCATGGGACAGAATTTGAAACATCTGGATTAGGTCGTTTGACCTCAGCCTCTCATTCTTTGTCTATCTATATGACGATTTCCCTTGGGTTGAAATTGCATTTTAATATCTTCAGGCATACAGCCTGTTCTTGGTTCTGACGAGCCATATGAAATATTAAAATTTAGCTACATTTAGCACTTATAAATGTCAGCCATCGCCTCAAGTGTCGTCCGATATGATGCCAAGGTGAAACTTGGAATGATGATGAAGTGGTAACCATATTTGCCTCTTAGACTCGAGATCGTGGGTTCAATCTCGGCCGGGGTTGATGACTTTTTTCGGTGTAAAAATCCTTAAGTATGTTTTTCCTCGAAAGGGGAGTAACGTCTTGTTTCGGCGTTGTAGTTTTACGGCACATAAAATAATTTCAAGCCTGGAAGAACAGGCCTCTGAGGAAAATTTATCGGCTGTTTCTCGCCATGAATAGAATGGGACTCTGATGACCTGATTGTGAATAAACCAAACGAATAAATTAATAAGTGTAAATAGGACGTGAAAAGAACAGTCATTTTGCCAGAAACATATTTTTTCAAGGTAACTGGCCTTATATTTAAGACACGCGACTCCTGGCTTAAAGGCTCTCTTAGGACTTGCTCTCGAGGCTTTTACGTCCAGAAAATAGATGTCCCATGCATTTATATCTATATTCTAAAACTTATTTGTTGGGCAAAATATTAAAAGTTTTGGTCTAATTTGTGTGATTTTATTAGGTCTTCTGTTTTATAATCTTCTATTGTGGGTAGAAATTCAATGCTTTATTTAGTTGGTATCCAAATTTCTGAACCATACAGTAGACATGAGAAAGCCATTATTTCGTAATACTTTAAATTGATTCTATACTTTTTTAACTGAAAATGCACCCAAATAATCTGAAGGTTTACATTATTATGTTATATCTTAGGTGTAATCTAACAAGATGTTACAAGTTACACCTGCATTGAAAATATTATTTTACGTTAAATACTCATAGGAAAGAATGCCAGTGGTTGCTGTAATAAAACTTTATTTGTACCAAAATTGCGCTAGAGCCCTCAAAGTATAACATATTGTTTTAATAGATATGCACTATTTTTGAACATCCTGTATAATTCAAGTACATATAATATTCAAACCAGGAGATAGGTGCTTTATGTACCAATAAAACGTGTTAGCCATTCTTTATCTTACACCCTATCCTGATCTGGATGGGCAAAGCACCGATAATTCTGTTTTAAGTTTAAGTTTCATGAGCTCTTTAACTCCTGTCTGTTATTGTGAACTCCGAATGAAATTACTGTAGTTACTAAACCTATACATTTTTATATGTTAGTTCTTATTGTATTTGAATGTCCTAAAACTATTGTACACGCTGAAGCGGTTTTTAATGTGATGTGGTGTGTTGATGGATGTCCGAGGGTCCCACTTCATATTACGGGTCTTTCAGGGGCTCGAAGTTGCCTTTTGCGCCTTAGTGGTCACGGAAGGAGTAGTGAAAGGAGGAGGTTCAAATCACACGAAATTTGTTTCATTAAACGCCTAGAAGTATTTATTCATCGACACTTTGTTGTCGGCCATTTGGTCCGTTATCTCAATGATTGTAACACCACCAGCTACATAAGCTGCTTGAAATTTCATCTGTGTACCTCTTGTCTACACTTTCCTACTGTATCTGGGACTGCGTCCAGGTAACTACTGCACTGCACTGACTGGAGATGCCTTTTGGAAATGCATTTACTGTCCTATTCTCTAATGTCCGGTGCTGACGAAGGAGATGAAGATGCCTGGGACTGCGATCTATTGCCTGAACTACCTGATCTGTCCTCCCTGTCTGTTTGAACTGCGACTGCGATGTGATTGCAAAGTTGTTTCCCCTTATAAACTAAATTCAAAGTGTCCCCACGTGATCATAAGAACTCGTGGAGATCACGGAATAGCGCCCATGGATTTCTGAGTCTTTAAAACATCCAAATAATATTGTTGAGCGCTTGTGCTCCCAAACGTGCTCACTTTAAATCCACCAACTCTTCGATTCCTTATTGGGGAGTTCATGATCATTCGATGTAATGACGTTATCGCCAGCTCCTGTACCTTTTCTCCTTTAATGCATTTTGAGCATCTTCAGCAACTAAAGACACAAAAGACCTATTGTTCGGACACCTGCATGCACTTAGCTTTGTCACAATAGAGAGGTCCATTGCTCAAGCCATTATCAATAAGTGAGAGTACAAAAGATTACAATAGGCAGCCTTTTTCCTCTCGTCAAGGAGTTATACGTCCAGGTAACCATGAATACATTTTTGTGATACATGAAATATACCTGATATTATTACAGTCTATTAATATTTAAAAATTTAATAATTATTATTATTATTTAATTATATAAATACGTTCACTCTCGGGCATGCGTGATTGTGAGGACCTGTCACAACTCGTAATGTTACTGCTTCTAGGAAATTGTGCGCTAGTTATAGACATTAGAATTTACCGCACGGAGCATAATTTCCAAGAAATTCCTTCACATCACTATATTGGTGAGAATGTCTGTCACTCACATTGTCTGTATGAATCCCTTTCTCTGGGGCTTTTCGCGGTTTAGCAGAGTATGTATGGAACTATCTACGACGAGGAAATTCCTTGTAGTACGTTTTCTGGGCGGGAGTACATACGTGGCGTGTAATAAGAGACCCTCCCTCCGGAGGTTCATGGAGAACGTCTCTCCATCCGAAACATGCCCTCACCCCATCCTCCCATATTGCTCATTCACATTCCCTTATATATCATAAAAGTGAAGGCTGGGGCGGGGGTGAGAGGCATAGGAGTCACGTGGCATCAGAAGCATGGGTAAGGGGGGCTCTCTCCCCGGTTCCCTTATCTCCACACACGCCTGAATGCATTTTCATACATAATTAACCTCACGCCAAATTTTCATGGACGTGGAATCGACCCTGAGACTACTACGAGAGCACGTTAGCATAAACGACACATAAAAGATTGGGGATAAAATGCTTATACTCTTTCTGGCGGAATTTTCTCTTGTATACTACTACTTTCCAAAATTGCAAGCTCTTCTGAACTCCACAAAGTGATCGCGTGGATACTGCCTTTCAATAATGACTTTAGGAATACTATTATTTTGAAGAAACCTTATTCAGCTTAAAAAGAAAATTGTACATATTTTATTAATAAATTTACAGTATAAACCATAAATCCAATGCAAAATTATGCATTAAATTCTTGCACTTTTATGTTTAAATTTAAAATTTGGATAAATGGTTACATTCCTATGTTTTAGTATTCATAAAATAAAATATTTTCACTAATCTTATATATGTAACTAAAAGAAGCAGAGCATATAATTATTGCAGTGTTTCTATTTGTGTAGTGATTTGCATCTACAGCTCTCTACAATTTAAAAATGAGCTTGCTTCGCATAGGTCTATAGTTTGATATATCTTTTTCCATGTTCTATCTGTTATGTGAATGCATCAAATGTATCACAAAGTAAATAACGAGTTCCCGCTTTCATTTGCCTTTTGGATCTACTAGTAGAATTCAGCAACTCTCACTGTCTGTGAATCTTGGCATTGCCATTGTGGAGACGTTTTCCGGCGATAATTAACTTTTGTTCACGTTAAATGTCAGCAATTAGAAAGCAATCAATATCAAAGTTATTTTTTATTCCAATATCTTTATAAAATTGAGGTAAACATTCCTTCAACATACGCCTAAAATCCCTACCTTGTATTTTGTTTAGATTATGTTTTAACTTTTTATAAAGTTTTTTATAGATTATAATTTTTTTCCAAAAACTTAAATTATTTTCTATTTTTAAGGACTTTCAGAAAAAGACTGTTTTCTAAATACATAAATTGATTTGAAAGTGCAGGTAAAGAATATTTGTTGACAGAATATAGATTATTTAAATTTCAGGTGTATCTTATACACAAAAAAGTACAACTATATATGGGAATATTACAACATATATTAAATAAGGACATAACAATGCTTCATAATTAGAAATTTAGTTCAGGACGGACCAGCCGAAAGTTAACGTATAATTCAGAAACAGGTTCGGAATAGTGTAAACGATGGATACACCTTTCCCCTACATTAATTTTGTTCCTTCTCCTGGGGAAAATAAATGAATTATTATGATAACAATTTAATAGTTATACAACAATTAATAATTATTATCTACATCATATGCATTTCACAGTACGATAAATACCGAGCCATTTTTTTTTTCAATTATGCTTGACTTCACAAAATAAAGATCTGTGAAGCTCATGTTACTCGACTTCCTTTGCCACTGATCATTCAGATTAGTAAGAGTTTAGTATATCCCTAGTCACCGACACGGGTGGTCGAGGCCGTTAAAGGAAGGAACTCATTATTATTAAAGGTATGGTGTTCGATTGTCGCCAGAACCGTCCTCCCTGACTTTGGCTTTTTCCAAGTTATCCTCAATGCTCTGGTAAATGACGGGGACATACCCTAAACTTCGGCCTGGAACTTCCCCTAAAACCCTTTTCCAAATTATCATTTCATCTCATAAATCACCAATGTCTACAGCCTATGGTACCTTAGCAGTAAAAACGAGCTTTAAACACAAACATTTTTTTAAATCTAGCTCTTGTATCTTAAAGTAAGGTTACTCTTTAAAGAAAAAAAAAACATTTAAAAATGAAAATGTTTCTCGTTGCTTTTAAATACATAAAATTCAGGCCAGATAATAGTGTTGACTTTGGAAAATATCTACAAAATTTATGCGCACACTTGTAATTATTATTTTTTTTTCCTTAAGAGAAGTTCTTTGTGCTCAATCGTGTATTTATCTATGATTATATGTTATGCATTATACTATCGGCCACCGACTGCTTATCATTAATGCAATGCATTCTAGCATGTGTTTACATTTCTTATTTGAATGGAATGTAGACAACACCAAATATCTTCCGACTATTCCCCAGAGGGAGAAGGAATGGCAGTGAGAGACAGGCGGTACTTCTCATTTTGACCATAAATCATACTAACTCTTGGCTGGTCCACGGTGTATTAAAATATAATACTATACATTCTAGTACAAGCCCTTCCTCAGCAGAAACTGGACTGAAATGAACAACTAAGGTATAATAGCTAAACTTTTTGATGTTTCGGAAATCATAAATTAGTATGTCTTGTTTCTAAAGCAAAATTTTAACAAATATCACAGTTAAAGAAAGGCTTGTAAAAGATTTTAAAAAAATAGAACAAAGGAACTACTCCTATGGTAAACAAAAGATGGAAAGGAAAATAACAGCAGATGCCGACCATCGGACTTTCCCTTTTGCGAACACTTGTCACTGCAACATCCACGCCTGCAGAAATATATGTGAAAGAGACTGGGTTGCAGAAAGCCACTGAAGGGAGGCAAAAACTATAAGCAATACAGCAAGGAAAAGAATGTCTCCAACTGTCAACTTGTTACAGTGATAGGACATGGAGGTTACGGAGGGCAGCGGCAGGGTCACGGACCACAAGAATCTATTTCTGTCACCGACTGCCAGTGGAGGCAGCGATCACGTGTAGGATTATAGGCACAGCTCAACTTCCCCTCTCAAAACGCCCTCCCTTTACACTGCTAGTGTAGGTAGTAGGAAAAGCTCGGCGTTAACGACTCAACGTCAAAAGTTTTTGACACGGCCGGCATCCTCTGGTTCTGCCACATACATAGAACTGCCCAAGTGCGCACACCTCCTTCTCTTTCCATTCTATAAGGGACAGTTATAATTAAGAGACAGATATGTGGTAGTTCTGCCTTTGCTGCCACTGGTTCTCTGAAAGTCATTAATGCCAAGGAAAGTGAACATTGTGACAGACGCGCGAAAACTTTCTGTCGTACAAGATGCCACTTGCAAGCTGATGATCTCAGAGTGTAATTTACCATTAGAAAGTTTTCCGTTTAGGTTACCATTGTATATAATGGTGTATATACACAAATGTAAAAGACTCTCAATGACATTAGGACATTAAACCGGAAACAGGGGCATTTTATAAGAAAGTTAAAGTATTAGGGCCGCAATGGCACAGATTTATGCATCTCATAGATTGGATTTCTTCTCATGCATCCGAGTGAAGCACAAAATGCGACTTGCGGTAATAGTTCTAATGAGAGAAACATTCAACTTAATCTTGACCGACAGAATTACAGCTGGCCTACGCTTGTCACTTGCGAGTTATTAAATGCAATTAGGCCAATTGATAACCAACTAAAAAGCTGCAGCTCCAGCCTGAAATGCTGAATATGGCTAACTCTAACTAAATCTAGCAGTACATAACTGGAAGCGGGACCAGACGGGCTTATGTGTAGTCTTCTTTGTAATATTGGTTTAGTGAGCTCTCAGAACTAACAATGAGAACTACCAAGTGAAGCAGTAAGCTATCCTCAGTATATTGTAGTAATTACTGGGAAAAAACAAGAAAAAAATGTATTGATTAATAAAGGAGAAGCATTTTTATGCATTTTTGTACATTTGAAAGATACAGAAGAAAAATAACCAAACGAAACTTGGCGAGTTCAGAACTTTGATGATAAACGATTCTGGAAATCAAGTAGTGCATTCAAATACCTCAATATAAGAAATCACTTACAGTTCACAAAATGGGCACAGAGGAAAAATAAAATTCTATGTTTCATTATACAATAGAGATATTGAGTTATGGGCAGGCAAAGCGCGATTGCGTTCCGGAAGAAGCCAGTTGTCAAGGGTGTATATTGCACGTGCAGGTAGCAGCTTGTGGTTAGTTTAATGGGTGATTGGTCAGTGTTGGTGCGTTGGTGCGTTCAATTGCGTGTAAATGTATACTAATTATTCTTCGTTAGTTATGTCCCTACATAAACATAAACTTGAATGGATTTTTATGTACGATACAAATGTGAAAACGGATTCATGCAGAGAAATGGCCAAACATTTGCATGAAAAATCAGTGTAGAGAAAATGTTGTTAAAATTACGAAAGACCGAATCTTTCAAAGACAAGAAAGGTGTTCCAATTCGCAGATTTCTTACAGAAGAAAAGTCAGATGAAACTTACACATTTCTTATACAGGTGCCAATAATGTATTGACGCATCTCTTATAACACAGGTTAGTGCTTATTAATGTATTATTATCAAATTTAAATAAAGCACCATATTATGTTTTCAGTACAAATAGAAATATCAATAAAATAGTACCTTTACGGATTGGGACTTTATCTACCTTTTCTTGTTCTGGCAGCTACACTTCTTCAGTAAGCAGCCGTGTTCTTGCGACCCATAACTCAAATGATCTTACTGTATATTTCACATATAGGTACGTAGGTATACATATATAATTATAAACTTTTTCAATATATTCAAAATTATAATATATATTGAATTTATTACGGTTAGAGTATATAACTATTTAAAGGGAGTCCTACAATAGTCATGATTATTAATTTTTTTAAATTTATAATTCCATTTTTATTTATTTATTATTTTGATAGTTAGAGTGTTCTATTTTGTTACAATTACTCTAGAATATAAGACCATATGGTACAATAGCTTTAAAAAGGCAAATTAAACGTATTTTATAAATGTTGATGGTGTACAGTTAACCATGGAGAGCGTCATTTTGTATGGTGTATAAAAGGGATAGATTTTTGCCAAAAGTGGGGCAGTCTCAGAATTTTCCGGACCCAGATACGTGTGGCTGCCGCCGCCCGGAGATCAGCGGAAGAGCGGCCTAAGTACCAAGTACTAGTTCCAGTGACATCGAAGCTTGAGTGCCAGTCGCCACGTTAACTGCCGACATAACATTTAGCTGTATTAAGAATTCTATTGAATTAACAATCTCTTCGCACTGAGCACTATTCAGATAATGCGATAAATTGAATAAAGTATTTGCCAAGATTACTTTACCTGCTGTTCGGCGTAAGACGTCAGTTTGCTCGAATATTCACGTCAAGGAGAATAAACGATATCAACAAATAACTAACGAAGCGTCATTTATCGACTCCTTTTGTGTCGAAATCCCGTCTCAGGCCCGGCTTGCTCACAGTAGTCGAAATCCAGCGAAACGCCCTTGAGAGAGAGTCTCATCGAAGAAGAGAGGGATGGTCTGTAACAGCCGAGGCGAAACCTGCGATCAGCGGGCATAAATTATTTACCGCAGCAACCATACAGCCCAATTCCCACCCCACCTATCAAGTCCGTTTCAAACTGCAGCCCAAAAGGGGGCAAATAATAAACACCCCCCCTCCAACATTTCTTCTTTCGTCAATGATGAATATTTTTAAAACTACACTGTATTATTTAAGTTTCCAAGTTTAAGAGATGATTTTAACAAACCTTTCCACGAAAAGATCAATTGATCACATCTCTCTACATTGACCAGATATAGCTCCGAGTGAATAAACATTTTTACGTCTGTAATGTATTCTTGTATTTGGAAATTCAGTAATTTATGTAACTGGAGCACAAAATTCCCAAGAAAACCACTGCTAATATAAGCATAGACCTCATTGCTGTAGCTTCTAACTAGTTCTTCTACCATGCATATATTTTATGAGGTTCTACAACAACAGAATAGTGAATAAATACAAATGATATATTTTCGTATAATTACAGAAAGAGTAAGAACAAGTAATACTTTCTACCAGAAAAACAATAACCGTCGAAAAAGATAGAAAGAAGGTTTCCAGCTAGAAACTTTCGACCGTCAACTTCAACCGATATGTGACATCTTCACAGCAGGAGAGGAAAACTTTTTTATGAGCGGGTCGGATATAAATAATGGCTGCCTCTGTAGAAAGAGTAAACACACAGGGACTGACACAGACGTTCGCCTTTGGTTCTGACATCTTGCTGTAAAGTTTCAGGAATATTTAGCAGGCAGCAAGACGAATGATCTGCGCACTGATATTGCTTAATGTTTGACGTTTCTAACCGACTTAGAAAGTTGTTTACATAACCTAAAAGGGTGAATGTACTTAAGGATTAGTTGCAATCATATAATCCTGCAAATTTCATTCAATCACTGCAACGGAACAAGGAGGCTAAGATATGTACCTTTTTCTCATTAAGTAATGAATAAAACATAACAAACCTCTTCCTTACATATTATAGATCTCTTCCTTTTAATCCAACATAAATTAAATTAAGAAATTAAGAAATAACATCTATCATTGCTCTTACTAGACTTATAGAAAAAATTCCGAGACAAAAAGCTGCTTACCTCTAAACTCTGCAATACCGCTACCCCACTTAGTTTTTTCCTAAATTTCACAAAAAGAACTGTCCAGGCTGTAAATATGATTTTTCCCTTCCAATTTATGTACATACGACCAATGTGAAAGAACTGCCCAGTGGCGCCATCAATAGAAGGCTGGGTCCTCATAGGGAAGAAGCAACAACACAGGCCACCGGAAAACATTGGTTTATTATGTCATGAGCAAAACACAATTACTTACACAGCGTTGCAACCGTCACAGGAAGAGTCTCCCAGGAAATCCACGGAGTTCCGCAGCCTTCGAAATTGTCTCCAAGTATATCGACAGTTCGTTGCCAACGATTTGAAGGCGCTGAATACCTTTTGTTGCACATCAGTTTGCTAACGTGAGCTACCTTGCGTCAAAATTCAGATCGGGAGAATATGATGGATGTGGAAAAAGTTACCATTTCCACCGCTGTTAAAGACACTCGACATGTCAGCTGTGTGAGCTGTTGCCTTATCGTATAGAATAATGGCGTTGTTAAATATTTCTGTCCGTTTGGTGCGTACGGCACGGAACAATTGTGACACAAAAATATCTGTAACACTGGACATTCACAATGGTACCCTCACCCACTGGATGACACACAAGCATACCTTCATTGTCATACGCCAAAATGACCATGACTATTGTTGTTGAAGGAGTTTGGCGAAACTTGTGTTTGCGTGGTGACCCAGGGTGATGGCATTCACTGGACTGTTGCTCGATTCTGGTCCATACCAGAATCAAGCCCACGTTTCATCAATGGCAATTATGCGATTCAACATGGCATCATCCCCTTCTTCCTAAAAACTCTCCAGAAAATTGTTTCGTAGCTAATCCAATTCTGTACCTCACTTAATTGATGTGGCAACCCCTTTAAACATATTTTCCGCAAGTTCAGGTCCGCCCATAAAATGCAATGCACTATTTTTGCCGGTATTTCTGTTTACTCTTCTAATTTCACAAGTGTCCTGCGCCTATCATTGCGTAAGCACTGTTCCATTACCATCACGTACATCCTTCTCCATGGACATAGGATGTCCACTGGGCCGCAGTTCGGCAGTTTGCATTTTGCATCCACCTCACCATTTTTCGATAGGACAGGGCACGCGCACTCCATAGCTCTGTGTGGCATTCTCGTGCATTCCTGCCGTGGAGAAATGTTATTTTCACATATGCAAGTGACATCCATTCCTAACCACTGTAGCTCACAAACTGAACTTCCAGGCGAGCTGAGACAAGTAGATCTGCACATACACCATTTGTTGGATTAATTTGAAAGTACATTCCATACACTTTCACTCGTATATCTTATATTTTTCTTGTTGTTGCTTGTTCACGAGAGAAAAAAATAGTTGTCATGATTTATGGTTTATCCGTCATTGAAGGCCATGATTCATTGTGTAATGTTGATGGTGTGTAATACATATTTTAGGAATGTAAACGCTGTGTTACGCAACAAGTCTTAATTCAGTTTGCTTCTCCAAACAGATGAATGTCATGACAATGCTAATAGTGGGAATTTTCTTAGTTATAGAACATACCAAACATCCCAATACTTCAGATCACTGTGGAGTCAAAGTGTTGGAGACTATTGCAGTAACAGCTGGAGTTCTACAATTTTTGCTTATTAGCAACTGACTGGCCACTTTCTTGTTCGTTGTCCTTAATTTCTGGTTCTTCTGTAGCAGTACTAGCAAATTGTTTCAAACCGTAACACACAATTACATCAATTAGTAATTTTAAAAGTTAAGACGGACTTCTTGAAGATAAACAATGTCTTTAAATTTGACTTTGCACCATCTTCATATGACGTCATTATTGTTCTATGATGTACTCATTCTCCATTCAGCAGGAGGTACCTTTCAATTCTCACAGCAAGAAATGACATGACCATGAATTTGTGTGCACCCTATTCCTGATTATCTTAACCTTCGAGATGATTGTTCTTTCGTGTTAACTTTATGGGAGTATTAAATTTTTCTTTCACACTTTCATAATCAAATAAGTTATGCTTTCATTTCCTTTACATTGTAGGCATATTTTAATATTATTAATGTCTATAAATACAACTCCAGAATGTAGAATGAAAAATATGAATATTATCATTATTATATAGACAATCACAACCGTTTATTTCCGTACAAAGATATAAATTCTGATTACGGGTGCAAATTTCATTGGATGAGGGAAAATTGGAGGATAATTCAATTTAGATTGCAAAGCAGACTGCAGTTTCTAAAATGAAAGACAGATACGCAGATAAATATACAGCAGTACGTTTGTCTCTTTGCCATATTAATACAAATGGAGTTATCAATAATATTTTCAATAAAATTGTAAAATATAAAATTTGCAGTTACAATTAAAATGCAAAAAAAAAAAAAAAATCAAATAAAGTCATCAGTATTATATATTGGATTAGCAAACAGTGTTAAACGGACCGACCTGATAAAGCAGGCAAAGACAAAATCTTTAATACATAATAAGCTGTTACAAAAAGTATATGAGAAAGAAAAAAAATTGTTATTTGTGTTACTATAATTATACATATTATTACATATTTGTTTAATCTATAAATAGGCATTCCTGTTGCTAAAAAGGTAAACAAAATTAACATAGCAGTTTTATATTTTTAATTTTTTAAAGAATAGCATTATGCTGATTGGTATCATTTTTATGTTTGCTTTAGTATATGTGTGCAGTACCTAATACGTATAATTGAAGAGGTAGCTGGGTCCATAGTTCAAAACACTGATTTGAGAAAATAGAAAATGCCAAATGAATCAACAGCAAAATCCTTTAAAAATGAACGGAACCTATTATCTATACTTTCATACTAGTGAGAGTGTAATTTTAAAATAATGTGATCTCACTTAGGTATGTTTTAAAAACGAAGATTAAAATTTTTGGAGCACGTGTCCTTTTTCAAGATTATTGTTTAAAAATACTGTTTAATGTTCGTTTTTACTACCAAAGCCCACAGGCGACGGACGCTAATGACACATAAGGAGAAATTATAATTTGGGAAAGGATTTTTTAAGGAAGGAGACGTTCCAGCCTAAATTCCTTTCCGTAATTTGCTAAATATTAGGACTAAGGGAAACCTGAAAAAAAAAAAAAAAAAAAAAAAAAAATTTCAGTCCTGGCGGTAAATGAACCCCAGGCCAGTCCTTTTCTTGACAATTTTGGGCACCCATGTCGTTAATTGCTTTAATTAATGGAATGGTAGATGAATAATGCGAAGAATCAAGTTATTTTATAAACACGAACGCAATATAAATTATTTACAAGTGAAATATATGACATTTCTCAAATAAATAATTTTATAATTTTATTCTGCTAAGAAAAGTTATTTAATTACAAAATACACTTGAAAGTAACACATTATAACAATTTTTTAAAGTTTCTTTAAATTCATTCTGCATTCTGAAAAACGATTCCTAACTTAATGGTGCTGCCACGTCTTTTAAATGTTCCTAAAAGCGTTTACTAAATTCAAATAGAGAAACATAGTGCAAACGTCATTTAGTTTATAGAGTCAATTAAAACAGAAAATGTTTTAGAGCTCAAAATGTGTAGGAGAAATTTTCGTTAAATAAACAAATAATTCATGAAGTCTTATGTCAATTTGGGCGATTAATAAAATTCCAATGCTCTTGTACTGAGGCTTCAATTACACTTTTATCTGAATATTTAACTAAATACAATTTACTTACAGAGGGTTCCAATAAATTTATAATCTTTTATTATATTCTAATAATCAAATTAGTTGAATAGAGATAGTAGAAGTCTGGACACTCAATAACAGACCTCATCACTAGCTAATATAAGTAATTTATTTATTGTTATATTTATCATCGAGAGCATACTTCACTTTATTTCTTTGTTACATACTGCAGTAATTATGTTTACACAACATCCATAAACTAACTACAAGCTTTCGTTAGCTTTTACGTTAGTCATATTGTCCAAGTAAGTGGCCACGAACCATAAATTTGAGTAATTTCTAAATTATTTGTTTAAAACAAGCAGCTACAAAATGCAAAAATATTAATAGTTATCACAACTAAAGTATAGACTTTATAGGAAGACTTACCAGCCATACTGTGATACAGCAGAGTGCTGTGATTATGAATAAACTATTTTAAGCAATTATAACGACACTTAGATACGAAAATATAGAATCAAACTTTGCAATAGCGCAAACAAATAAATAGAAGAATTTGTTTGTGAATCCTCCGAAAAATATGTACTTGGAATTATGGCCCTTTACCTCACTAACTCTCCTCGGTTCAGATCATACCGATTTTAGGTGACTTAATTTGTATTTCCAAGCGCTGTATACTTTCTAATTTAATATTTTCATATGACATTACCTAACATTGGGGTTTATGAGTAAATATTTTTGCAAATATCTTCTTACGTTTTCATATTTTATAATTGGCATAGCCATTATTTTCTATTTTATCCCCTTAAAGGTAATTGTTCATTATAAAATGAAACTGTGAAGAAAGTTTAGTACAAAATTGGTGCAATTTTAGGAAACATCAACTCGATCCACACCTGAAAAATGCAGACTGCTTTATATATCTTTCACTTAGTTCGGATATAAGCCACGAGAAAGTGTCATTTTTATATTTTCACCCTTTTGAGAAGGTACTATGCATTGTTACAGTTCAAAGGAATACTGTAACACGTACAATGAGCACAGAAAGTAATAAGCAGAAATTGGGAAAGCAAATCCCGAAAAAGCTCCTCGCCTCGTTCCTTGTTAGAGCCTTGGACACAAGCTATTTGATTTCTCACTTCCCTACTCTCTCTTTCCGCCATTCCAGTGTTGCCACTTCCTTCCATTCTGTAATTGGCAATTTCTATCTCAGCGTTGAGACTTGTCACAACAATGTTAATACTGTCTTAATCATCAAGACTTGGGTCCAGATCACTGCAACCAAAGGACTATTTTGTCTAGGGGAGGAAAACCTATGACAACCTGAGGAAGAAGGTGTTACTATGTTGGTTAGATAGATAAAGTCCATTGCGCTGTTCAATGTGGAGATAATTACTGTTTTATTTTTCACAGCCTTGCAATGCAAGAATCCAACTACATGCTGTTAATTTCTTAGCTTCTGCAACTACCGCATTCAACGAAGGTTGTTTACAGGTTTCCCGGGCATGATAAACTTTAAGAAATTATACGCAATAAGTTAATGCAAATATGTTTAACTTTAAATCAGATTATTTAATGGAATTATTCACAATTACTTATATAGTTTAGAGGTTAATAAAGGCGCTCTTCTCTTTGGGAATCTATCTCAGTGTCGCTTCAGCGAAGTTACAACGTGTTTCACTATTAATAAGTAACATTCCAATATACTCTGTTTTGCTAAACTGTGAAATTTCACAAACTGACTTTTATATATTATGCAGAACAACAATAGTTGAAATTGACTATTAAAAACGGGCTCAATGCATAGATTTTCTCAAAGATAGCATATATTGCAAGGCTTGTGATCAGAAGAAAATTTCTTAAGTTGTGGTAAAGATCTTGCCATTTTCTATTAGGAGCATCTCTAAGGAGTCATTGCTGTATCTAAAGAAGTGATTTATTAATAAACATATTCTCAAAAAGAGCTTCATAATGACAAAATCACACTAAATTTTTAATGTTATTCATCACAAACCATCAATCTGTATAAGGAATTTAAAAGGTCCCTATCTACACAAACATCAAACATTTTTTTTTTTCACTTTCAGTCATTGGTTCAATCTTCACATAAATATTTTTAACACGCATATATTTAGCCACAATCTACTAACGTTGTTAATTTTCGTTAACATTTTTGACCATTCTATATATATTAAGAGAGATTACAGACATCACAAAATATTTTACTATTAATCATATGACTGAAAATTGTTTTTTGGAAAACAAATAAATAAATGAGCATTCTAATATTATAAGAGTCATATATAACAAATGAACGCGAAACTCTTGACTGTAAGACTTTAATTTTTTCAAATTATTTGTAGAAAAGCATCCAGAGAATAAAATCAGAAAACAAATTTGAACATGTTTTTAGACAATGATTATTGTTGTATGATAAAATTAACGTGATGTAATTGTCATTTCTGCAAATAGACATTTTCGAACTTCAACAAATTCTTCCTGTTATATAAATGTAAAATCTTTAAAACAATTGGAATGTTTAACCATATAAAGTTATATGTTCAGCTGTATAGAGTAATATTAACAAATTCATATTAACAATCCTTTTCACTTCATTATAACACCAAACGTTATAACGAACTATCTCACCAAGTAGGAGAATTCTCCTTTTAAATGTAGGGCTACATAATAATAACCCATTCAACACCATATCAAATGCATATAATATTACTTCTTTATGTGATACAATCGTATATCTCATTTACTCTATTCAATATACCTATTTCTGATAATCTCTAAGGGCTTTTGTGTTGATATATTGTGTTTTATATATACTCCTAGAAACATTTTTAAACTTTAATATCTTAAAATGAAATAAGCGATGTGTGAGAAATTGGACATAAGTAGAACTTTCCCCATTGAGGAAAAAGTTTATATTTTTACTGAATACTTCGATACAAGCTTATTGTTTTTTCTATTAGCAACGACTACTTTACTGTATGGCTATTGCTGAGATTGCAATGAAAATTAATTTGGCGCATACATAAACCTTTTAATTCATAGTCAAGGAAGCTGTTAACTATAGCCTGAATATAATTACACAACATTTGTTAAATTATTTAAATTGCAACTTCTCCAATTCTGCTATCATTTCTTTATAATATTCAACCAGACACCTACCCACTGATGCCCGAACCAGAGTTTAATTAGGAAGTATGCAGGAAAGAAAATCTGCAGGATGTGGCAGGGGAAAAACAACTTTCAAATATGGGAGAATACAATTAGTGATTTATTAAAAAATAAGCGAAACTTGGTTAATGTGCAAAATAAGTTTTAAATTGATTCAATCACCATAATGTGCTCAGCAACATAATTTAAAGCTTGAAAATGGAAATCAACGCCATATATTATATTTTCTTTTAAACTTTACAATAAAGTTAATTGTCTGCTAAACGCTTTACAAAAAATTAATTTAAATAATTATAAAATAGCTTTAGTGTTAGACTTTTCCGACAACTTCAAAATATTGCAGAATCGATTCTACCTATTATGATACAATTAAACAAATCAGGAACTTAACAACAACATTAAACTTTTATAATCCCTAAATAAAAACCTTACAAACCGTCATAATAACATAGTCACTCAGTGAGGCGAACAGAGAAAACCCCAGTTCTACCAATTTTGGATAAAGGGCAACACATGTGTCATCCCATTAATTTCGAGAGTGTTGTCCACACTCTGTCCTGCGGTGAACAGAAGGAGAAACGACCACGCTAGAAACGATTTCGTCACGTTATATCTCGAAAGTACCTTGTCTGTCTCAACCAACAGAAACAAGACACGAGTAGACCTCGCCCACGGTGTGTTTGCACTTGCGAGTCCTTTATTATGGGAAAGAAGCTGGTCAGTGAGAGAGACCGAACATCCTGGCCAATGTAGTCATAGCAGGTAGTAGAGAAACCGTCTCCGGCTGTGTGACATAGACTGAGTGCAGAAATATTGTGGGTTAGGTCTAAAAATGTTCCTCCAGCACAGATAAGGAGATGGGAATGACAAAAGTGTGGGTATCAGGTAGGCAAACACAAGAGTACATGTAAGAACGACGAAAAAAAATATGTACTTATTAATATAAAACACACGATGTTTAAAGAGGTATACTTTTCTCTATATTAACAGGATTTTGGTTAAACGACGCGGAAACAGAGATAATTTTGTATTATTGGTTCAGTTTTATGAGTTGTCCGAGCGCTGCCACCACCGTGAAGGATATTAATTTCCCCTCAATTTTACCTGTTACTGTCTATAAGGGAAGATGACGTACCTACTTTCTGAACGTGTGTTTTTAGTGAATTAATGGATATCGAATTCCAGCGATCGATCCTAATCATTGCAGGCAAGACATTTTCAAGAGAGATACAGTGATTAGTAAGATTGAAGAAACCACATCATTTTTATTGAATAAGACTGGTGAGCACCGTACTTCTTGTTAGACAAATGTAGCAGAAGACATCGGAACCCTTCGGTAGCAATCTCCTTCAAAGCATTACGTCGCGGTTGTTTCAGGAAACGGGGTACTCCTACTTTGCGTGTTAAGCTCGCGAAACAGAGGCCATTCAATATTATTGCTGTTCGTCTAGACATAAAAAACGAGCTCGTTAGTGAAAATTATTCTTGGTTTTCGCTGTATCGGTAGATGACATTCTAATCATGCCTGTCCGCTATGTGAATTCTCCAAAATACACTCACTTAGTAATAGTAGTAATACTATCGGAGGGGGTATTGGAGAGAGTTTTGGAGAACTCCCGCACTTCAGTCATATTTGTGTCACTCCCAAGTCCCTTATAGTGTTTCAAATTCTGTGTTCTTGATGAGATCCACAACCTTATTTCCTGTAAAAGGATCACCATATTGGGATATGGTTGTGGACCGAAAAGTTGATATCTTCTTCTCTCCAGAGCTTCACATTCAAAGAGTAAGTGCTTTTCAGTCTCGTGAGATTGGCCACACGTGTTGGCTCTCTCCCTGGAAGAGTCCCATTTTCTGGAGATGTTTCCTAAATCGATCATGTCCAGTAATTAATTCCGCTACTCTCTTTAACTTTTCCTTCCCGAAATCAGGAGCGTTGTGGTCAGTGTGGGATTAGGTCCATTGACAAAGCTTTTCCCAAGAGCTTGTCCTGGGTATTCGAACCATTGTGTTCTCACCTAACTCAAATGCTAGTAGTTAATTGTCCCTGTAAAGCAGAAGATTTTGGTGTGCCGTTTTGGGAAGCTACATAGTGAGTCCTTTGTTTTCTTCGGGCATAGTGAATGTTTGTGCCGAATTTGTTGGAAAAACTAGAGGATACTGAATTCACTCAAGGCTAATCCCAAACTGTCACACGGTGGTCGAGCCTCCCGATTTAATCAGAAGTTTGACAACAGATGATTTATAAGAATCCAGAACACTACATAATGTCATCAGATTACTTATTTGGGGTAAGCATCTTTGAAAGGGTTTATCGAAACTGACTAAGAACAGCTGACAAGTTTACTGCTGAAATAAACGGAATTTATTAGATATACCCCATTAAACTCTCTAATATATTGAATGTCAGTATAAAGTGTCTGTAGGAAGAAAGGAGTAATTTTAAACATCCATTTGTGACAGTAAGTACTTCTTCAGGAAATACTTTACATTTAGAAAATAGTTCATTCATGTACCTAAAAATAGAATCATCTTAAAAATAATTCTGTATTTGGGTATACTTTTATATAGAAATATAACTTCAACATTTTAAATAGAATATGTTTAGTAAAACGAGAAAAATATTAATTGAAACTTGTATTAAATTGAACACATTTTATGTAAAGCATTAGTTCATTCGTTCGTTACTGTATGGAACTCGAACGTGAACTTAGATAAACAAAAGGCTAGTAATTATTGAGTCATATTTATTGATTTTGGAGAATGCTTCTAGCGCATGATGGTAATTAAAACGAATATAATTATAGTGGGTGAAGAAAGAGAACCAATATGATGGAAATATGTAAAAATAATGGAAGATATTTTTGCTATGAAGTACCGAGAACGTGGGAGGTAAAGCAAACCTAAGGAGGAATGAGTATATGAAGCTAGAATTAAGGCAAATAAGGTATTGAGGGTAAAGAGCTTGCGAAACAAACGCGGTTGAACTGCAGGATGACTATTGTTTATGAATAAATGAAATACAAAATGTATTTCTATTGTTCAACTGTATAATGGTTCCCATGTTTTGTTCCTGTAGGTATCATTTTATTTATATCTTGGTTCTCAAAACAATACGAATTATTTCTGTTGCTATGTTCTGTATATTTTCTTTTTGTTCTCCCATTATACCATAGAGCTGAACGTAATCGCATATTATTCCACAGAGAATAACATCTCTGTTTGAGTTAACGGCAGAGATTCGTTTTATTTAAGGACGCTCTTTAACATCTCAGGTCATCAGCGTCAACGGCAGAGATATGAACCGCAGATCGCATATCCTGCAAGAAATGAAGTCAAAATGATTATATTCTTGGAATGTCGGGAGATTTTGCTGCATGACAATGCCCACTTGCTCACTTGCATTTATCTCAATGAACTCAATATGTTTTCAGAAAATTCAGTTTGGGCATATCTCGTTTTCATCAGAACATGCCGCAAACTATTTTTACCTTCACCTGCTACTCAAGGAACGTCTCGGCCAGCAATTTGAAAATAATGGTTGAGTGAAATTCGAAATGAAAATCTGGCTGCACAAACAGAACACAACGTGATACAGAGAAATGTCAAATACTTCTATCATTCGAAAAATATTTGGAAAAAAAAGTAAATAATATATTCAATACTATCTTTTAAATATGGATATCTATTTGTTTATTGACCTAATAATAAACAAAATTCATGACTGTTTTAGATAACTATTTTGAAAACCAAAGTTATTTCTGATATACGAGTATTTCTGGCAGAATAAAATATCAAACCTCCCGAGTCCATAATTACCAAAGCGGTTTCTACACCAAAAATAGTCCGCTAAAGTTCAGATAACTGAAGGCTATTAAATATCCTAGAGGTCTATTAATTATTTACTTGGTCACTCGTGGCTAGCTCTGATTTGCAGGTCAATGAAGCATTTGTGTCACATACAGCTTGGTTTCCACTCAACTAGCCTCCCACTCGCATTAAATATCAATGGGGAGAGATGACAATGCAGTTCCTTGCCAAGAGAAATATTTGAAATATCCTACACCTCATGGGCGTGCAGTGCCATCCTTTAGGCAAGTATCGCGCCACTTGAGAGGGAGGTCAAACATCTCCGCTGGTTGAAAAATTCTACAGATTATTTAAATACACGGCATAACTTCAGAAATGGGTTCCTCATACATGGACCAAAAACGACGTGTTTGCTATTTTCCAAGTGTTTTTATGGCAATTCCAAAGCTTCCAAAGCATGATTTGACAGTGTGCCTTGATTATCCATTAATTAGTGATCAAGTGATTCTAAAAGTAGAAATCTAGCGAGTTAAAATTAGGGACAAATTGTATACCACTATCTGTCCATCGAACACCTAAGGGCAACCAACTTGCACTCAACGCGCACTTACCAAATAAATAATTGCTGTGGTTTTAGAAAACGCATTTCTTGTATGTTGTAAATATGAAGACTACCTAAGAGATTGAGGTTACATATTGTCATATACAGCATTGCAAACATAATTTATCTGCCATAAAGTATACAGAGCTTTCATTTCAAAGCTCGCCGGTCGGAATAGCGAGTTATATATAACACTTTTAATTTAAAGAACAAATTATAATTTAAATATTGCGGAGTTAGTTTAAAATCAACGCTAATCACATTTCACCCCCTCATTTCCAGGAAAATCTAATTTGAAATTCTTAACGGTACCCCCATTTTATATTTGCTTAAAGAGGATTCAATTATTATAAAATAATTTGTTTTCAATCGTTGTCTGGCAAATTGAATTGTTATTAGTGGTTTGCATTTGAATAGAATAAACATCTCAGATACTTGTAGGATGAAAACGTAATTCATTTTGAAAAATATTAAAAATATTAAAGTTAGAATAATGCAGTTTTTTTCAGAACTCCTAAGTAATATTGGCTTACATACTGTTCTTTCTTGTAGGGGCTTGAATTGGATTGGATTGGAATGGATTGAAAGGGACGGAGGAGGACATTTCGGTACTTCAGCCTTGCTCAAGGACTGGCCGTTTGTGCCTACACATACGGAAGGTGTAGAGATCAGAAGGTTCGAATCCAGGGATGGTGAAGCGCAGATGCAAATTGGATCCCTAATCCTATTTCCAGATACAGCACTCCCATGCATGCAGTGTCCTCTAAGGAGTTTGAACACTTCATAAAGGTCACCTTCAAACACACACTGGGGCAAGAACCTTACCAAAGCTCAAGCAACTGTCTCACCGCACGCAACATCAACCCACCTTATCTGGAAATTTAAACCCTAATAACATAACTAACAGAATAAAATAGGAAAGGGGCAAATTTATGTAAAGGAAAAACCCATCCCAGCTTTCGCCTAAACGACCAGGAGAAACATCAATTTGAACCCGGGACCTCCAGAATGCGAGATTCGAGCGTTACTGCCTCTAGGACTTTTAGAGTATACACCATTTTAAAACAAACAATTATTAAAACACAATTATTACATTAAATACATAATAATTTTTGTAGTTTTAAGCTGTACGGTTTTAAACAACAATAATGACAATCCAGGTTTCAGACAATGATAGAAAAAAGAAGATGTGATAACAGTTTGATCCTATTTACATTTTAAGCATCATAAGACTGGACTGTCATTTGAAATTTCAATATGGTGGGGATTGGCGCGGAGGAGGGGTAACCTAAAATGTAATAAACTTCCCATTGAATATCTAGATTGAGGCATTTTTATTGTTGTTCATTTAGTTCATTTACGAACACTCTTTAAATCTCAGGTAATTAATGTCCCATTCAATTCATGGTGTGAAAGGGCCGATAAATTTTACTCCGGGGCCTCTTCTTTCAGGCTTGAGGTTCTTTTACATGCTGTAAATCTACTACATGGGACCCACGGCTTTACTTCTCTTCCGAAGGAAGCCATACATAGTATATTTACGCCCTAAAAATACAAAGACTCTGACCTGGTTTGGACCAGCAATCTTGGATCTACGAGGTAAGTATGGTTACCACTAGACCACTAGGAATGACACGCGTTTTTAAATATTAAATTTATTGGAAAATTGTTCAATATTGAAAAGTATTGAAATGAAAGCCTTGCATACTGAAAGTTTTAACTTGAAACCAAGCAACGTTAGTTGATTGAAACTATTTATATTATCTGCTTATGAGAAAGCTCATTCTTGACTTTGTGGATATATTTAGTAACTTTTTGTGTGTAAACAGAATTATTTAAACTATTCGCTAAAATTAAAAACTGCCATTTAATAGGAAATTTCTGAGATAAAAAAGTAAATTGCAAAATAAATATATAAGATTTTTTCAATTTCTTTTGAAATGTGTTTTATTGGCAACATAATAGGTGAAGACCTCCAGCTTTCCACTTTCTTCCAGATGAAAATAAAGATATAAAATTTTAAGACTCCCCATTTGACATGAATAAATTTTTATTCTCTTAAGCAGTGCTATAGTTGGGCCGGTAAGGGCCTTACCGGGATAAATATAAACATGCGGTTAGCATATTGGCAAAAAAATTGAAAATACTACCATCATTATTAAAAATTCAAGTTACCTATTAACTATTTGAAAGCTTCATAATTAGACCAGAGCTTTTAATTACTATTTTGATTTTATAAAAATGAATTTTATCCCCTTTGTTATAACGTTTACTCTATTGTTTGTATTTTCTTAAAAACTATGGACAACATCAACATCAAAAGTTGCCGTGATTTTCGGATTATCCTCAAATTGGCATGTTGGTAGAAATGGAAGAGAGTCTTTGAATGATCTGGATATCATAAATACAAAAACTGGCCTCCTGAAACAGAGATGTCCTGTGGCGATGCAAGAATCTCTAACTTGTTTTTAATTTTAATCACAAACAAAGTTCATTCACGCCTTCACCAACGTAAAACCCCCAGCACTTTGTTTTTTGTGGCCTATTATAATTCTGTTCCTGTGTCCATTTCAGAACGCGAAAGAGCGTTTAGTTTATTGAACGATAAATGTACTAAAATAAGAAACAATTATATGATGTAGAGAATTGCTAGACTCTTGTACCCAAAAAATGTTGGACCACTAGTGTCAGCATATAACTCCTTGCTTAAGAGAAATCATGGCTGCGATCTGAAAGAAGGTCTTTCGAGAAGAAAAGAATACAAAGATAGCGCAGTCCATCTGGAATCGCCTATGCCATAATGGAAAGTACTTTTTTTTTCAACTACAGCGCTGCCTCAATTCTTTATTTAAAACTAGAATTTCCCTTAGTTTAATGTTAGTTAGTTTAATATGTTTATGTCCAATGGATATTAAATCTTCCATCATCAACGTCTAGAACAGTACAGCAAAAATACATGATTACTCATTTAAAATGTTGGGAAAATTGGTCACCTGCCAAAGTCTAAGTTCATATTTTAGAATATAGTCAAATTAGGTTAAAATTTAACCATTTGAAATTCCACATGGTTTTTCAACCCCAACGGCATAAGAATCTTTCACTTACATCAGGACGTAGACCAAGTTAACTCTTCATGTCAAAGATTAGCTTGTAGCAGATATATTCTTGTGACATTTTTTTCTGATCAACGAAATGTGATAATTTATTCTGATGAACGAAAGAGACAAAGTTGAGGACAAGATATGCTTTGATTCCACTGGTATATATACAAATGAAACTTACATACGAGCCTTGTAAGGCTTTCATGTCTTAGAAGTTGAGTTTTAAATTATGTATTCTTTTCAGGTTATTAGGTAAATAACTGGTACTATGTTTAAAGCACTCATCTACTTTAATGAAACTCGACAAAGGTAGAGATACAAATAATAATTTACTGTTAATAGAAATTGGATATCGTTGACAGCTGATATACTGTAGAGTCGGAATAGCGCAGGACAGCGCTTCAGAGCAACTGCGTGCCATTAATCACCGTTTTGACAGCACTGTGATGAGAAAGAAATAATGCAGTGTTAACGAAGAGAGGTATCATGTGGACCCTTATCTCTTTTGGTAGGAACACGAGTACTGCTTTTCGTCAAGAGCTGATAACCTACAGCTGTGGCGGGTTCGATTCTGATTTTGACAATCTCTCTGGTGATGCCCTTTCTTCATTCGCTCATCGATTATATGGTAGGAGACCAATTCACAGCTGATCGAATTTTGATCTCATTTCGCTATATCACTCATCATTACAGCTCCACGTCACCGCATAATGGCCATAGGGCTTTGATGTAGCCTTTAGCATTCAAACCTAATCGAACAGCTGAACTATTACAGTGTTCGCTTCGAATAGGATTTAATGTTTGTCAACTCCAGAAAATTGGGGGTAAAATAAACAATATTATGTCGTTACATTGCATAAAAAGGTTTGAATTTATCACTGAAATATTTAATTGAAAAATCATTCCCATATTAAACTTTACTTGACTTTTATAAATATATGTTTTAAAAATGCTTTATAAGGGGAGCTGGCCTGTGCCAGGCATCTTTCACGGCTTACTCTGCCTACACTTTTATTTCCTCTTCGGAGGCATAATTTTACCTTTCACTAGAATCTGATTCGCCACCCAAAGATATTATGAATCCAGCTATTTTATCGTCCACCACCGCATCTCCCACCACGTATATATTTATTTATCTATCGATAATTGTAATTGCAGTTTATCTTTGTTTTCCAATACATTATAAAATAATATCTTGTAGTAGAAAGCACAAAGGAAGAAAAATTAATATTTTGTAATGGAAACATAAGGAGGAAAAATGAAAACTGGCACAGAGAAATCTTTGCCATATATACCAGATTGGTATATATTTCAATTTCAGATGAAGAGAAAGGAATGCTATGCATAATAAAAGACTGATGATCAAGTTTATTTCTAGCAAGTAAGAAGTTTAAAAATGCTGGGAATGATATTTAATGATGTACTAAATACAATTGCTATATGAGTTCTTTGAAGGAAAGCGTTTTCGTTAAAGTTGTCTCAGCATAACCGAAATAAGTTTGCTATTTTCTACGGCTGCTTATAAATAGAAGTAAGCTGGAGACATTCGCTATAACGAATATGTTTTATTTTAATTGAAAAGTTTTGAAATTCAAGTTAAAAGTATATCTCAGGTCAAAATTTGTTAAATAGAAAATTTATTATTGCCTTTAATAGCCTATTTTAATCTTTATTGCTTACAGTATTTGCACGCGCGCGCGCGCGCACACACACACACACAAACACACATACATATATATATATATATATATATATACAAATATAGAGGTTACCAGAGGTTAGAAGTTATGTAGTTTTGGTAACCTCTTGTCATTCATTCACAATAAGCTGTCTATATTAATTGTCTTGTTAAGAATTCTTCACCACATGCTTTGAATTCCCATTTTCTGACTTTTAATTTTTGATTCTCGTTCCTCACAGAATTCGAGAAGAAGGTCTATTTTAACCATCAAATGTTTATATATATATATATATATATAATATAAAAGAAAAAGAAAAATAAAGTAACACTATTAACAATGTAATAAATTAACAGTAATTATAAAAGTAAAAAAGGATAGTACACAACGATAAAGTCACACTTGAAATCGCTATATTTCGAACTCGTTGAGTTCTTCTATGCCATAATTCTGTTAATTTATATATATATATATATATATATATAATATATAATTCTGTATCCTAATATATTATGGATATTTCCATTTCTTGCAACCTCAGTAAGACCTAAATATTTAAGATTTAAAATATTTTAGACTCATTTATTTTAAACAATATATTATTATTTTTATTCCTTCTGTTGCAACATTATTGGTTTTTCCCTTTTCAAAATTAATCTTCAAACCCCATATACAATATACTTCAATGATCCGCAATTCATATACGTTTTCTTTGGCTAGTAGGAGATGATTATCTGCAAAATGTAAGCAATAGATTTTGTCATTACATTTTAAACGTTCTAATATATAAATGTATTTAACATAAATAAAGGCATATGTTTATTGCTTAAATTCCAAAAATAAGAATGATTGACACATATAGATCTCTAATATTAGCCAAAATATTTTGCGATTAAAAACAGCCTCAAGGAGCACCTTATTCACACATTTAAAACTCAAAATGCTCTTGATGTTAAAAATAAGCCCGATATATTTTTCAAAATCCAACACCTGAAATAGAACATATTTAAAAATGAAATTTAAGGAAGTTTAATATTATTGTGAATTAAAACATAAAAATTAACTAAACATAAAGGCCAATGAGTGCTCCCAGTGTAATCTAAATTCAAGACGAAAGTAGTTCGTTTAAATGCAGAAGTGATAGTTGGAAAAACTAAATTTATCTTCATAGTATGGAACAAACTTTTGAAATTAGCTTCCCTCCTGGGAAGACCCTTTGCAAACAGTTTCAAACAGACTTAAAAAGAAGCTAGACATTTTTGCCAGGAGGTTGCATTCTATCTATGCTCAGAACGTAACGGAGATGTAAAAATAAGATTAAAAGAGAATTTCTTAAGAATAGCCTAGAGGGGGAGAAAGAAGCAAAGAAATTTGATTTCGAAACACTGCAGTGGAAAACGGTAAGGGAGTGAATAGCAGGGGTAGAGAAGTTAAGCGTGGAGAAGGTGAGGGAAGCAAGTGATGTGGAAAACCGAGATAAAGTCATAAAGAAGGAGACATGGGAATAGTAATTGTGGAGGTCATGGTGGCGGATGCATCTGAGATAGTTCAATAACAGGCAGAGTACAGACATGTGACTTTTGTTGAGAATTAAAATACTAGAATTCGTGACAGGTCTTCACACCCCCGATTGTCCGTAAGCGAAATGACATATTAGATAAATGATAATCATTATATAATGTTTAATAGCGTGTTTTATTGCATAAGGATTACTACAACAAACAGGGAAATGTATGTACATTTGAAGGCTATATGATGTCGCTTCCTTTTACCCTCACACGAAGGCTACAGACGGTAACAATAGCTAAATGAACACAGATGTGCCTTGGAATTGGAACCAAAGACTTTTGTATTTTTCACTATCTGCAAATCCTCTCGGAATCGTTACAAAATTCCTCAGTAGCCGGTAGAGGTGTGACTGACCTCTCACATCACACGATGTATGTTTAATAGTCAACCTGTTGGACACGAAAGTTGTGAAAAATTAAAAGTTAGTGCTTTGGGATTTGCCAAGCACATTGCAGAATTTCGAGAGCCCAGCTTCCGTGAGCATACCTTTGAGAACCCCTATGAGCTAAGAAAACCACATGGTGACATTTCAAAGATAGCATATAAGGGGAAACATCCTCCGGAGTCACGCAAATTACGATTATTACTTGAAGTTGAGATTTTCAGTTCAGTTAGACGAGTTTATGAGTTATCGTCAGTTGTTTAAGTTATAGAATATTAGTTGACGTGGCGTCGTTCAGTGCAGCTCAATCAGTTTCTAACAGTACTAGTATGCAGTTATGCGGTTCCAACTCTCGTATTTTAGCATGCCTTGGCAAATCGCTCACGCGAGATTAAGACGGTACTAACTTACGAACATTATATAATTGCGTCCAGTCTGATCTCCGAAAATCACGTGGCCATCCATAAACTCATGTTTAAATAAACGCATCAAAGGTTTAAATGAAGCAGTACCGTAAAATTTGCATCATTTCCCTTCCCCTGCCTTTTTCCGTGACCACGAGAGCACAAAACGAAGATTTCGGGCCCCTGAGATACCCGGAGTAGAGGCGGGACCCTCGGGTAAATACTCTGCAAGAACCAATTACATCGAGATGGTCGAGGCGGCCAAATAATGGTGATTCGATTATCATCGAACTAGACCCCGCGAGCAGCCCATATCCATATAAAAATAATAAATAAATTTTATATGTTTAAGGCAGAAACATTTTCGGGGCTGCCTTTAAAATCAATCATGAGGATGGGTATCTTTACACTATAGCTGAGAGTAATTACGCGATATCTCCAAAGCGCTATTAAGATGGTAAATGTAGAGAAAGTGCTGGAAAAGCTGAGGAGTTAACTTAAAATCGGATTCATAGACACTAAATCGCGACATAAGAACTTATGGCAATCTTACGATCAGTGATTATACCCACTAAACAGTCAGAGGTCCGAGTAAGAAAGTTCGAAGCATGATGTGAACGGTTGGAGGAGAAATGGACAACATAGAAAACAAAGCAAGAAGGAATAATACTGCTATATACCAGAGGAAGAGGACGAGAGCTGGAATGACACCGAGAGAGGAATTTGTATGTTGTTGTTTAAACCGAAGTCGATCATACACCAGAGGACGTGAACAAGCTCACAGAATCGGTGGGTAATACCGTGCAAGTTCTTGGCCTATAAATGGAATGAGAAATTCGCCGAGAACGTGAGTTCGTATATCGCCATAGGGTTATTGTGAGAAAACAGGATTATCACGCGGTAATTACATATAACGTGCTGTGGCCGCATAAGAAATAGGACTGAACTGGAGAAGATTGACAGTAAGGCATTAGAGGAAGTGTCAGAAGGACTTTATAAACAGAAAGCCAAGGAAAATCTGTAGGGGGCAGTAGGCAGAATACAGAAGTATTGGAAGGGCATCGAACCCAGGAAGCGGAGGAGAAGTCTGAACAGAGCAGAAGGTAGATTTGTGAGACATAAACGACACAGTAGCATCGTCTTGAGGGTCTCTGCGGGCGTCCAACATCCTGGAAAGAAGACACGTCACTGAGGTTCAACTCTGTGAAAAACAAAAACAATGGATCCATACGTGTAAGCAAAGGTTTACTACTAAGTAATACGTCAAATACATTGTTGTCATCAACGTTTTCCTTCGGAGTGAGCTTAGACAAGGCGCTCAGTGGTATGAAGACCTCCATTCTTTAGAATTCTTGTTATATATGTCCAAAAAGCTGTTATGATCCTTGTCTGAGTCTTTGAACTCTTAGGAGTTCCAGGTAACATTTTTTGAAAAGTGTACTGATATTGTAGCGCGGCATCGGCGGTGGTGGGGGTGGGGGTGGTGAAAGAAAGAAATTGAAAAAAAGTAATACTTTGGGCAAAAGCTACAAAGTCAAATCAGAATGGCTATTGAAAATAAACACTAAAATGTAGAAAAATTACAAGCTCAGTAACATTAAATAGTAAGAGTTATTGCTAGAAACGACACTGTTTAAAAATCAGTCGCATTTCCTAAATAGAAAACTCTATTCTGATATGTCAAGCTGTCTGGTTGCATTTTATACTTGGATTAAATTGGGAATTAGTTCTTGCAACCACAAGAACAACTGCATATCTGACTAACAGTTTGAGGAATAATTAAAAATATTTAAAATATTGAAAATAATTAAAAATACAGTGTTTGTAATGAAAGAGAAAGAATACTATACTATTATATTAATGTTAAGTTAAGAAGTATCCTCATATTCTTAATACTTTATTGGAATCTAATAGGCTACTGTAAATAATACTCAGGTTCTCCGGAGTTACCCGTACCTACATCTCTGATATAGCAACTTCTACTCCTTTCATGTACTTGTAACAATTCCTTCGATACACCTCCACTGAGTTATAATTATAATGCATATTTATGAAAGCCCAATGATCATATTTTGGCATTGTAATTAGTAATATAAATATTGTGTATAAGTGTGTCATAAATTTTAACTCCAATGTAAGAATTGTACATTGTAATTTGTAATTAGTAATATATATTACCTTTGCTCTAACACAATGGTAGCATTATAAAAGAGTGTGTTACCTTTCCGGATCAATGGGAAAAGAAAAAAATGTGAAAACTTCTCCATTGATGTACGTACAGCTTAATAAAAAAAAAAAAAAAAAACAACGCATGATTTATCTTTTGCTGTGAAATTGTTTAAAGTACCACGTAGAAAGCCTAGGTTCTGTAATATCTCCGCCACGGTAGCTAAATGTATATCTGTGCATATGCAAATAAACACTAATACGCATTTGAATTCCCATTCTACATGAATATACGAATGAATTCCTAGGTATAAAAAAACATATTTCGTAATATATATGTCGTTTAGTTTAGAATTCTTAGTTCTAATACTTAGGTTTAAAAAACATATTTAGTATTATATATGTTGTTTAGTTTACGAAATATGCTTTTATTATATAAGTCGTTTGGTTTACGAAATATAATTTTGAAGCCTAAATATTACAATAACAATTCATTCGTATATTCATATAGAATGGGAATTTATTTTTTTTTTTTTTGCGCGTGCGTACGGGCGTGTGTGTTTGGTACAGCTTTTCAAACATGCTATATTACGCAAAACATTTTACACTCACAACAAAAACTGTACAGCAGATCAAGCAAACAAAATGACAGAGACCATCAACTGAACATTTTATTGATCAAGGAAGGATACTGTTATACTAGAAATTCCAAAGACAACTTCTTGCTACATTTGCTGTTCTCGTAAATGGAATATCATACGCATCGACCACCATTAAGCTGAGTAGTAGAATGTAGAGAAGTAGTGCCTCAAGGTAGTCTTTTTCAAATATATAGACACAGAGTATTGAACTCTCACGAATTTTGTGTTCCATTATTGCTGATTCGGCTGTCTGATTGAACGAAATCGTTTCCAGTGATGACAGGAAACAAACAAAATTTCTTGATGCTGACAGTAGAGGGTTGGAAAATCGGCTGCGGGCTAGTGGAATGATAGGATTTGCATGTGAATCATGTGCTCGGGTTCCCGCTCTCCCGCAGTATGTATAAAATGACATTAAACGGAAAAGTCAGTGAGACACAGTTTTCTTAATTGTCCGTGGATTTTTATATGTGTTTTCCTTCATGTTCATGCGTCACCTTCTATTAGCAGTTAAGAATGGATACGTCATTTGTTTTCTACCAGAAAGATGTTCTGTACCTACAAGTGTTGCTTAAATGCCAAAATGAATAACGGCAGTCTCCCGAAAACAGTACAAAACAAAATAAAATAAACGGATGAACTACAGAGAGGAAAGAAAACTTGCTTAAACTCAATTATCCCTTATAGCAAAGAATTTTTTGTTTATAAACGTTTAAATTTATCTCTGAACTAACTTAGCTGGGAAAAAATAGTTCACTATTTACTTGCTTATTTAGACACATTTGATATTTCTACTAATATCAGATAAATGTTATGTTAAAAAGTGATTTACGATACGACGGTCATTAACAAAAATTATTGCAATTCACAAACTACACATTGCGGGAAACCATATTTTATTGTTATCGCAAAAGTGGTAATTTAATTATCAGTGAGTGTGTTGTCACAAGCCAGTAAGGGTTCATCGACACAATGGACTACATATTTTTAATGTATATCAATATTAAATATTGAAGCGGTCTCGTATATGGCAGCCCCACTTAGGGCCGCACTTTTGAAATGGTTTCGTCGGTGGTGGCAAGGATGGGCGCCAGTTATGAAGTGATTTAGTTGCTGATCGTCATATTTCGTAATGTTAATTGCCGATTTATCGCTTTGTGTTGTTACCCACGCTTTATGACAACAATATGTTAGGGTTCTCTTCCGCTATTTTGTGACTCATGCTCAATAGGACTGGGAGGGACATCAACTGTGTTAATAATCACGCATGAGTAAATCTGAATAAGTTTGGTAATTTATTATTCGCAAGGTATTTCACGTCCTCTGGTGTCCTGAGCACGGCAGAATTTAACTAAGTCGATTATAAATTTAGCTGCCGGAACCTCCAATGAGCGAATTGAGAACTAAGTCGGAATTGTAGTGCCGCGTCATTGTAGAGATTATTCTGTATGACTGGCATGTTTACCACTATACCACCAGGGCCGACTTCTAACAGAGAGAAAAGGAAAGGAGTAGGTTGGCAAATACCTGTTGAAGGTGAGAAAAATCAAATCTGAAAATGCTGAAAGCTGGGGAGGGAGGAGTAGGAAACTAATCTAAACTAAAAAAAAAACATGTATAAATATATTGTATTTATTTACTCTACTGACTTTGAGGGGGTGTTCCATATTCTGGAGGTTTTAGTTTGCCATTATTATTATTATTATTATTATTACTTTAATTACTTGAGGTAATATTTATTTACTCATTTATGAATAATTATACACTTTGTGCATTATGAAGGCACGTGAACTGTGCGTAGATTGCAAGGATATTATCATATATGCTAATTTGAATACATACACTCCATTGAAATATAAACTCTCAGAGTTGGCAATGCACAATGCTGACAATTTTACAATTAAGTTCCGTCAAGGTTTCCAAGCCTATTGAGGTTTATAATCCATACAGGATTCAGAACAAGCCTAGGGCTTAATCTCTGCAGATGGCGATGATGAAAATTTAGTTAATAAAGCCAGCAGTATTCAAACGCCATCTCCTTTAATGAAACTAATTAACGGCAACGATACATTAAGGGTATCTCCAATATCCAAACCAACGTAGTAGTATTACTAGAGCATGTGGCTATGGTAAATGAGGCGAATATAATCACAAGTTACAAAATTATTGCCTATGATGACTAGAAACCTGTTTTTATTGTATGGAGTACGCGTGCAGTGAATATTTCTGATACAGTTTATTGAAAAGAATAATTAGAAATAAAAATGTAAAAGGTTTAAAGATTCTTCCCTTAATTTCGTAGACAGTCCGCAGAAACAATATTGGCACAGATATCATATATCAAAGAGATAAAAGGTGGTTTAAAAATATTATATTCAAAACTTATATGGTTGCACAAATAGCGTGTTCAGCGCTTTCATTTCAAAATCACCTATTTAAAATAAATTAAATTTTAATGAATAAATTTGGCATTGAAGGGAAAGTGTAATATCCATGTTTATTACGTTTTAAGTTTTCACCCCCCTCATACACAGTCACTGCTATCTTATGATACTTAAATATAAAATAATATTAAATAAATGTTTTCAAATATTCTTTTGATCTCTATTGATATCTGACAGTCTAGATTATTGCATTCGTTGTTTGAATGTTGACAGATGAAAAAGTCAGTTTGTTGTAGGATGCAAACGCATTCTATTAAATATTGAAATTTTACTAAATGTTGAAAAAATGTGCTCCATTGACCAATACACTTATCTTCTATTCTTTCTTGTTGGATATATGCCATTTTGAAGCATTTTATTACCAAAACACAACCTTTACATATTTATACAATTTTAACATGCCCAAATTGTTTCAACAATAATAATTCAGGCCGCCTAGTAATGATAAAAATTAGTTCCTCTTTGAATTTAAGTATTTAAGCTAAGTATGCAATTTTTAATTCCAAGTAGGGGTGACTAGGGATTGCGAAATGAAACCTAAAAAGTAATCAACATTGCTTTTAAACTATCCCTTTGTTTATAAATTTACGTATTTTTATCTTAAATTTATTTTAAATGTATAGTTAATTGAACATCATATGAAAAAGAGCACTTCATTTAATGATACAATTATATTTCATTGCCACTCTATTATCACATAAAGAAGGCTATTTGCTTGAACCTAAATGAATTGCATTTTTATGTTGTTCTATATTGCTCTTAGAGACGTGACTTTGCGGACCTGGTAGGGACCAGTTGTTTTCGTTTACAGCTTTAACAGTAGTGAAATGTATTTCAGAATAAAGACAAACCTCTTCCAAATGGACAGTCCGCGAACTTCTCGATAAGAAACGGTCAAGAAACTGAGAAAGGCGGAATACTTATATGGATAAGGGGGAGATATATTTGCAAGTTTCCGAGAAGAAAAAATGGCGTTATGTGGATTCAGTTCCTTCTTTATTTGGTATGTTACCATAAAAAATTTCACGAAGTCATTGATGAACTGTACTTCTTGATGATAAATGTAAGAAGCCGTAACACAGTGAATTAAATGAATTAAACTTCGTTTTCTTTAGAAGCGTTACATAGTCTGTTTTCTGAACTTCTTTTCGTTACAAACATGAAAGAAAAAGTGTACTTTGTAGAATACAAAACACACATTTAGATAATATATACGAAAGGCGACAATAAAACAAGTTTACAGTAACTAAAATGCCGTAAATATAATGAAGCTACTTCAGTTTACTCCATTCAACATAATCCTGTCGTGATTCTGGATATTTCGCTTTTATTTCCTAGTCCACAGCTACTTAAAGTACAGTTAAAAATCTCGTTACTAATTACCCCGATTCCTCATGCACTGTCAGTTATATTTTACGTTACACTGTTAAAACTGAGGTCCTCGATAATGTGATAGCTTAGGACAAGACTTTCCTGAGGCATGCATATTTTACTTGACTTTATCATAATAAATCCATATGAACATGCCCTGAATAGCTTCATTTAATTCGATTTTGCATCAGCATTTACATTTACATAAATAGGATTGTAGAATTAATATTGTGCCTGTTTACCCTTTATATTTTTTAATCAATTAAGGTATGTACACGTTTTATTGTCAAAGCATCTTACTTTAATTATAATGGGAATCCGAACCTACTTTGCTTTAGAAATTCTAGCCATAGTCAAATTACTGAGATCAGGTGACAGAACAGGCAAAAATTCTTTAGAGATGAAATTTAAGGCCTTTGTTCTAAACCAATCTTGTTACTTATTACCATCATGTGAAGAACTTGTTAGAAGCTCCATTCCTCCCTAGAAGATAGCCTGACTGAAAGGTATCAGCATTAGTTCCAGAAAATTATCAGAAATAATATCACCATAGGGTCTAACATTGTCCGATACATTCACGAACGTATGAGCGAATTTATCTGGAAAGCTCAAACCCTCAAGTGATATTCATTAGGACTTTTCCACGAACAAAATTGAATTCAAATATAATTTCTGTATACTTGGCTTGCAATATTGTAATAATTCTACATTTGTATTATTTCAAGCCATCTAGCAGCAGATGAATGTCGATTGTCAGTAATGCTAATGCAGAAGAGTCAAATACGGGTTTGGGGTATTTTATGAATAGAATAAGAATAAAAGTAATATATATATATATATATATATATATATATATATATAATGTAAAATAAAATTAAAAAAATAAAGTAACACTATTAAAAATGTAACAAATTAACAGTAATTATAAAAGCAGAAAAGAATAAAACGCTAAGAAAAAGTCACAATTGAGATCGCTATACTTCGGACTCGTGGAGTCCTTCTATGTCATAGAGTCTTCTTACCATAGAAGGACTCCACGAGTCCGAAGTATAGCGATCTCAAGTGTGACTTTTTCTTAGTGTTTAATCCTTTTCTGCTGTTATAATTACTGTTAATTTATATATATTAGAAATTCGCGCACGACTATTAACAGTTGCATAAAATGTTATCATTATTATGAATAACTACCTATTCAGAAACGGTGAGAATGAAATAGACAAAAGTTGACTATTACAGTCGCTACCGTTTACTAATACAAACTGAGAAAAAGAAAGCAAAAAAAAATTTTTTTTTACTATTCTGAACAACTTATTTATTAAGATTAATGTGTTCTTAGGCAGATAATTTATAAAATGACCAGATTGTGTGACTGAATACGCAAAAACAATTGTTTGAGTGAATACACACTAAGTTAGCTAAATTTACAATTACTGAAAACACAGTGATGCGTGCTCAGCAATTATATGGTGGACGTATAGAGTTGGCTGTACTGACCACAAGACAGACACATGTCGCGCGATAAATTGTATTTGATAATTTTTTTCGATAATTTCATTGCGATATCCGACTGTAATTGGTCAAAATTCAAAATTTTGTTTGTTTCATTGGCCGATTTAAAGATGACGTCACATAAATGAAATATTCGATGTAGTTCTGAACACTCGCTCTGATATCTTTAGAAATGGACAGCACATTAGTCTTACCATATCTACTGTTCTTAGCTCAGTTCATTTGCAAGATGAACAAAAATATTTCCACTTACTGATGGAAATATCTACACCTTGCATTAATTTGCTTCATTTTGGAGGTCGATTTTGTTCCTCTGCCATAAATTTTTTATCAGAAAAAATCACTCTCTTGCATTCTTACATTCTCTCCCATTTTTGATTTTCAGTGAGCATGTGACATATATCTCGTCTCAAATATTGAATTTCAAGGTCCTCTTTTAAAGTCCTGATAACTGCTGACTGTGATATCTCATCTGTAGACCCAGCGTCTTTTGCTGCTGGCATAGAGTTCTCAGAATTTTGACCTTGAGCGGTTAGAGAAAGATTGAAGTAGTCTCTCGCTGTGTGTTCTGTCAGTTCGAAAGCTACGTTTAATATTGTTTCCCAAATCGTACTTCTGGGTGAGAATATAAACAATATATTTAAGAATATCTTTAATTTAAAACATTTTGATAATTTGAGATGCAACATTTCTGCCTGGTAAAGATTAACAAGTGAACATTCATCTGCTTTTCATCTTTCTAAATAAATAAGAGTGTGACTAAAATGAATTTTTTAAATTAACCATACGTAATTATTTAAAAGTCTGTGCAAATGTTTATGACTAGGATAAATACACAATGATTCACCAGACGTTAAATTCATATTCCGGGGTTAGTTTTTACTATAAAATAATAAACCCTTTAATTTACGCATTATTAATCAAATTATGCCTCTCAGTTAATTGGATTGAGTGATTGTGTTCATTTATATATAATGTTCAGTTTAAGTATCGTAATATAAAATATACTAGTAAACTTTTGCAGCACTTGTATGAACAAGTTAAAAAGATGACCTTTTCTAAATGAGAAAGTATTTTATGTATAACTAGAAAAGCAGAAAAGGATAAAACACCAAGAAAAAGCCATAGATTAGTAATGGCTATATTTCGAAATGTTTGAGTTCTTCTATGGCAAGAAGACAAGTGAAGGTGGTAAAAATAAATCTTGAATATCATTATGCATGCATACAGATGAAACAAGCAACAAGAGTGTGTGGAAAAAAAAATAATATGTAAGGTTTAAACCAGGTGGTATAAGCGCTTTATGTAAAAATATAGCTGCCATTTCTCTATCTCTGAGTAAACTTTCAGAGCTATGAGCAGGTAACGCATCAACAAGCGTTAAATTAAAAGCATCATCAAAATCCTTAGTGTTAGGCAACCGGCAAGGGAGATTTGGTTTTAACAGAACGTCTATCACTGTTCATACGGAGTGAAACAAATAGATTACATAATACATTCTTCTAAAGAATGTGTTACGTAATGTATTACGGGTGGTTTATAACTCGGTTTATAATCCGGTACAAGCTAGCTTTAAAACAGGTTATATAAATAAATACATAAGAGTTATTTAAAATTAAAAGGTTTCTTAGCGAATCCACAAAAGTAAGCATAATTAATGAATGGTCTCATCAACTATCTTATTGTTTCTAGCTGAAGTTGTGCCACTGCAATATATAAAATATGCCCAAAACCTTATGTCTGTTTTAATCGGAAAAGCTACTGCAACACCAAACACCAAATATTAGGGCAGTTTTCCAATAGGCACATTCCACAACTGCACACTGTTTACCACCAATCCAAGTCGCTTGGCTTCCAACCTAAATCGATGAAAATGAAATAAGAGGGAATGGGGGACAGGATACTTCGTAGAGAGTAAACATTCATTCCAGCATTCACCTAAGTGACTAAGTGAAACCACGAAAAAACCCAAGATCAAGAGGCGAGGTCTGTTTGAAACTGAGCTCGGTATAGTACACGAATTTTTCGACTCATGTTTGAAGTTTACTTCCCGTCCTTCATTAACATGATAAAAACATTTAATACATAAAAATTATTTCTTTAAAAATCCTTTTTCTTATATTGCTAGGGTGTCCCCTGCATTCAGTTGCGTGTCAACAGTTGTAGTCGAAGGGAAGGTTTTATTAAACTGTGTTGTTGTGTTATGCAATGGTGAAATATTCACTGCGTCCTTATATATATATATTAATAGTGTTTAACGCCCTTTTTACTACTGAAACACCACAGGCGGTGGACACTGACGATGTGTGAGATGAAATGATAAATTAGGAAAGAAAGAAGATTTTAAAGAAAGTTTAAGGTACCTCCCCGGCATTTGCCATTTATGAGAAATGAAGGAAAAACCTCAGTCAGGGTGGATGATCCTGGTGGGATTCGAACCCCAGACCTCCCACTCACGAGTCCGTGCTTTAACGACCTCGGCCAGCCGTGGTGGTACTGGTCGTCGTTTCCGAGGCATACATCAGTTGTGTGACAGAACCAGACAGGCATTTTTTGGCAACTCGGTTCCAACATGGAAAAGAATATAATTATTAGGGCAGAATTTTAATGAAACAGGTTCTGTGACTGACTGGAGAAATATCGAAGACCGCTCATCAATGTATGAGGGAATTGAGCTCTATATTTACTCCCAGAATTATTGGTTAATGGTTTCCTCATTCCTCAGATGTTACGGTGTGTGATTTTTATATTTGAACCAACATTGAAAAACAGAGTATGTTCAATTAATCTCACACGCTGAAAGAACTTAAAACAAACATTCGAAACGAATTTAGGTTTATCAGTGATTAGGGAAATGACTAGTATCAGTGATCATTCCCTAAGGTGAATTATGTATCAGGGAAATTGGAAACATTTACAGCACGTACTATACGGTGGGTAAATATCAAACTCTGTTATTTAATAATATTGTATCTATTTTACAATAGTGAATCTCTTGAGTGCTTAGAGTCTGCGCAAGAAAATACCGGCGACAATGCAGGGTCTAACCGCCTACAGGCTGAACTATGTATAGGGACTTTTAATTTAACATTGCGATTACAGAAGTTTCTACGTATCCTTAATTCTCTGCGATGAATAAGTTAGACGTTATCGTGTTGAAACTAAACGTTTATTTAGATCAATGGTATTTTATTTATTCTGCTGCTTTCATGGTAAAAAACCATGAATTTAATAGTAATTCAGTTTCGAATATGTGAACTACCATTCACATTTTAATAACTTCTAAGAAGGATTATTCCAAATGATCGTATTCCATATGTAAAAAAGATTTAAGTGTTTACTGTTGAAAACCCCGCTCTTAACTGCCATAAAACTTAAGTAATACTCGTGTTACCGTTTATAGTCATTACATCTTGTCAGGAATGCCACAGGGACCTCAACTATTCCATTTGGTAGAGGGAAATTATTTACAAAATGACAAGAAATCTGCCGCAACGGATCACTTCGAGCGCATACGTCCACCCTTAACCACAACAGAAAATCCAAATCTTAAGGTACGGTTACTTGCCTTCGATGAAGCTATTGAGGAAACTCTCAGGGGAAAGAGGAAGGAAAACCTTCGCCGTAGCACGCTGTGAAAGCTGTTAGCTGTGTGGTGTGAAAGAGTTGCAAAGACGTTTTCTGCAAAATCGAGTGACACATTTTCAGCGATCCCTAGAAGTTTTTGTTAGTATTCGCAACGTTCCAGGTACGACCTGAAACGCACTTTTATATTACTGTTTTCTGTTAGTTTTGGTCCTGCTGTAAATAGAAATACGTGAGTGTGGCTACAGAAATTCCCGCACATATGCAGAAGTACAGCAAACATCTAAATTCCTAATACTGGAAACAGTGGACTCAAAAGTTCATCATATGATAATATTTACTAAACTTGTTAGTTAATAAATCTAATCAAATCACATATGAAAAATAAGAAGTACTCAATGGAATAATATAACTTAATATTAAGAACAAATTGATCTAGTATTAAAATTTAACATTCAAATAACCCAACCTTGCGGATTTCCTATAGTCTTCTTCTTAGGCTTAAGTACTCCCTTATTGGTAGTCCAGCACGGTTCTTCATTCGTAGCAATTTTTATAAAAAGTTTAACTTTTTACTTATAGATGCCTTACCCACTCAAGCACATAAAAGCAGTCTTAAGGGATAGAGAGATGCTTGCAATTTTCGTAAATAAAGCAAATGCATCCCGATCCAAATCTCACGTGTTAATATAGTTTTATTTATAAACCTTGTACGCTCACACGGTACTTTACATCTCGAAAGTGTAACGCAGCCGGCGGTAGCTTTGTTGTGTCCATGAATGTCGCTTTCTGAGACTGTTCCCTGCAGATTTCACGGCAGTATGAAATTTTTTGCCAACTTATCAGACAGTTGACTATACAGACACACATTTTTGAGTATAAACTTAATTTTAAACACAAATCAGATCGTTCTATCCATGCAAAATTTATTTGAAGCTTATCTGATATAGAACTTTAAGTCACGATACTGTGCACAAATTTTAATCTACTGGTTCAGTGCAGAAACAAAGAACACGAGCAAAAAGTATCTATAATTTCAATTACAGGAAAACTAGATGAAATTGGCGCTAATTTTGTGCTTGACAAAAAATCTGTCCCAAAATAAATACAATTGAGAGTTTGGGAATTAAAGAAAAACTTGGCAATAAAATCAGAAACGTTACGGTAATGGTATCATTTAGAATATATTTTCCCCGTAGAATGTATGTTCGGGGAGAACCACAATTCCAAAATCTTCTATATGGTAGGAAGCGGAGTTGGAATAAGATGCCTTCGGCCTGCTAAACAGCCGGGATGTAAAGCAATGGTTGAGCGGACAAGGTTTATAACCAAAGCCATAACTTATATATCATTATAATGATTTTTTTTATATTCACATTGTCAATATAGATCTTATACACTTGGTTTAGCCACCTAACCTTGTCTCACATCTGCTGTGTTACATCAGCTCATGAAATGACTATTCAAATATAAGCTCACTTTATAACGTCATCTGCCATTCCCTTCACTATTCCAAATATGGCTTTTACAGTGCCTATTTTAATGCGTCATTTTCCTTATATCTGAGCACTTATTTTTATTCATTTAGCTAAATATAACGTACTTTGTACAATAATATCAAAATTATACAATCTTCATACTTTACTTTGGTTTATTGGTTTGGTATTTCCAATAGAACTAAGCAATTTATATGCAAAATATATGAACATCGAAGAATATACTGATGCAAAATCAATATAACTGTAGTAAAAGCATACTACTAGTAATCAGGCATGCGGCCATATTTAATTTAAAAATATGTTAAACTTAATTTACTATTTTAGTAAATGAATTACCTGATTTATTAGTACATTAATATTATCAAGAAGCAGTTATTTGTTATTCCTATAGTTATAGCTTAGAGTGTGTATTAGCTGGTTGAAGCAATTCATTATCCGTCTGTTTTAAGATAATCTCCTCTTCACAATTTCCTTCCGTCCGTGAATATATTGATTTTAAAAATAAGGTCGCAATGAGTACCTATATGTATTTGCAATACAAGGCTTTTATCTGTCGCTTTGAGGTCAAATGTCATAAATTAAATGTCAGTCACGCCTAGCTCCAGGAATAGAAAAAAATATAAACATCCGCTATTTATATTTTCCTGTTTTCTGTGCAATGTGAGTCACTCGGAACAAGCAAGTACTGCGAAGAGAAAGAGATAAACATATCTTGCAATTCCAATCCAAACCTTTATCATTTTCCTGCTGTGATTTCAATGTAGTGGTTTACAGCGGATTATTTGATTTGCGAGTGTAAAGTTTATTCTCTTTATGTTGTTATAATTGGAACAAAAATGCCCAAACAAGTGCAAGTGCCATACTAATCAATTTTCAAAAGGAATTTAAAAATGAAGTTTTTAACCTCCGACGGAAAAACACTTTATTGTCAAGAGCGAAAAAATAATTGATACTGAGAAACGCTTTCAACTCCAGTATACACATGTCAAAGATGAAATTCACAAAAAAAAAAAAACAAAAAAAATGTTTCTGTACACTATACAAGGTGCCTGACTAAGCAACGCTGCGCAAAAACGACGTGATACAGTGTTAAAAAGCAAATGTATAATACTTTGTTAATTTAATCGAAGTCATATCTATATCGAAATTGTACCATCTCGCCCTTAAAGATCTTCAAGGCCAATAACCAATGATTTGTTTACAGAGCAAACTTAAATAATCGTTAGGGGAAATTTTAAAAAAAATATTAGAAGTAATTTCACAGAATTTAAATTCACTACATATATATTTTAAAACATATAAATCTTTCAGAATGTTCCATTCAGAAGTAAAAAGTATTTAAGGTGTTAATATGAGCTTGACTATATAATCCAGATAAGGAGTACATAAAGTTAAATATTAGAATAAAAATAAATTTATGAAAGGAAATAAATATGGATCATAAACTAACAAGTTAAAACATTATGGATTTAATAATATTTCCAAAATATACATTTACAAGCACATTAAATGTATAAAATGCTAGGAATAGCAAAGAAACGTTAGTTGGCACATTATCTGATCACAGGAAAAAAAGTTCAGAAAATTCTGTACCTGGTTATAACTTTGAGCTTATAATATCTAAGTCATATACCATTTTCCTTGCGTGTATGAGTATTACTGCTAGCGATATTTATTGCACTTCTCTGCAGCTTAAGGATGAATTTAGGTTTCTCTTATATAAGTTACATTTTCGATCAGATACCATGGGACAATATACGGTTCATGCAGATGCAGATGCAGATGCATCTGTTACAAGGTGAGAGAAGAAAGTTTTTATGAAATGTTCTTTGGTAAACGTGGAGAAAATTGTAAAATTTGATTTCTCTGAACCCCTGAAATTCTCTCAAGCATTCAAACATAATTTAATCAACCATTCCAAAATATATTTTCATTACTTGTATTTCTGAATTAATAACTACTATTGTTGCCATAACGTTTCCTTAATCTATTACATTCTTGTTGCCGATATATCTAACTACCGTTCTTCTGATAGCCTTCTTAACTCCAACATGACTAGTTTATTTCTTTGAGCGCTTATATGGTCTCTTTTGATAAGGTTAATTGCATCCATCAATTGTGGTAAGAATAAAAATTACTATTTGGCTATGTTTTTGGGAAATGATGGTTACCTTCCGGAACTAAGTACCAAATTCTGATACAGTTCTTCTAAGTCTAAAGGTTTTAATCTTCCTTCAAATGTCATCTGTAATAATTTCAGTTATATATTGGATTTGTAGATAGGTTTTGTGTTCTCAATTCTAATCTATTTGCTGCTTTTGGAATTGAAAAGGTAACATATTTTCCTTTTGAGCGTGCTTTTCTCGTTACTAATCATAAACCTGTCAATAATGTATTTCTCTCTACTAGTCTACTTAATTTTAGTTTTATTTCCAATTCATCATAAATAGTTTGTGGATTGAGATTTGTTAATTTGTTTATTTGCTATTTACGTAGGCTGCATTATCCTCTTCTCCCTTAAATCATGTTGCCGGAACGTGTGTTGCCGAGTCGGAGTCGCCATCTTGTAGGAGAGCAGTGTGAAGTTCCTTGCGTCCATCAATGACATTGGCCGTTTCTACAGTGGGATTGACTGACCGTGGCTTTGGGCATGGAATGTTTCCTCTTGCAAAATATCTGTCAGTCGCCGAGATTGGTCCTGAGCCGTCAATTTATCATGTGCATATAAAGGAATCTCTCCCTTGGATATTTTCTTTCGTATGACTTTTGTTACTTATTTTTGTTTTCATTTTTTGTTTACTGTATTTGTATACATATGCATTTCTATTTTATTTAACCTTTTCGTTTTATTTGTACTTTGCCTCCCCATCATTTTCTGGGAGGGGGAGTGGTTACTCCCTTGCGAGCATTTCTGCACAATTAATTGTTAATAAAAATGTAGTAAGGCACTATTTAAACAAAATTACCAAACAAACAAAATAAATTTTTCTGACTTTCATGAAGGCAAGCTTATCTATTTCCATTTGTTTAAATTATAAAATCTGCAGGATAATGTATATCTTTACATACTTTTGAAATTACAGTTTAATTCAACTAATATTTGGAGTTGATATAACCATTTTTTTTTTTGGTTTCAATTTATTTTTCAAACAATCGCAAAAAGGCATAGAATGTAAGTTTTATATAGTGTTCATTTTCTTTAACAGCCACTTTACACAAAACGAAATAATACAACTACTTAACGAACTCACGCGAAACTGCACTAGTCTGTCCTTAACCAACAGCTTGCTACTAACGAAGCGATTGATGTCGCTATTGGGAAGTTTCTGCGAGAAAACATCGCTACTTCAAATGTAATATTGCTTTATTATGAAACAGCTGTAAGTTTTCACAAATTTAATATATATGACCGTGTTATTATCAGTATACTTTCACTATAATTATTTACAGGTTTTTAAATACTTTCTTCAACATTGTAACCCAACAATTAGTTTATAACATCACAGGCATACTCTCCTAGGAGCGCAATTGACGAGAGATATTTCTGGTAGTGCATGCACATAATGGCTCTTGTGGGTAATAGATTCCTCTTACCGCTTCCTCCTAACTCTCCCGATCAAAATATTCCACAAGTTTATCAAGACCTGTCAAAATCAACTGCCTACAGATAATACCCGCAAATACTAATAAGACGTAAAATAGAAGTTCGCTACAGACATGATCGGTGAATAAAAACGGATTAAGCAATAGTTATAGCAAATTAAAGACTGGCTCTTTTAGGGGATAACACAAACTAGCAGCCTCCTAGAGAAACCACCCATAAGGAGCAGTACAGTTATGATCTAACCCAGATATTTTATCTTAATACAATTTTTATGAAAAAATCCACAAAATTGTTTTGTAAATAACAAAACGTACCTAATTAAGGTATATAGGTATATATTATTGGTAGCCTAAAACGAAAACAACATGACAATGCAGGTTTTTTAATAATTTTCTCAACTTTTAATTCTTAAAACTTTTGCAAATGTTTAATTGCATAGAATTATATTCTTTTGCATAGTTAGTGAACATTTTGGTTTGGTGAAAAACTGCACTGTGTAAAGTTCTTTAAGTGCTGAAGCTTTCAATGAAACAATATCTAAAGGCAGGACCCACATGTGCAGAAATTTAAGTTCGCAGCTACAACTTGAGAAAATCGCAATCAAAATAGAGTTTCAAAACCATGAAAACTAAAAATAAGCAATAAAAAGGTTAATTTCTTATGGTAATATAAATAATAGCTAGCCTTAGTATGATTCAGCACTTTATATACTTTTACTTGAGTTAAACATGAAATCTATTCTAAATCGCTTATATATTTTTCCTATGAACATCCTGGTAGGTGTAATTTCGAGTTGCCTCTCTCTTAGTTTTAAATTTTTCTTTTCCTATAACCTATCAATTTTGTAGTCTGCATTAGCATTATACGTTCATTTACGGCCGAGTTAGCATTGCAAATGAGAGGGCACGATCTTTTGCTATCGAGTACACCCCTGCTGCTCTTGCCGGCGCCCGCAGATATCGGTTATCAAGACCAGAGTTGTGAGGAGGGGTGGGCGAGAATTATTATTACTCCGACAAACAAAACGGAACGGAGCAAGCAATCTGCTATGAATAATAGCTGCAGAATACTGCTCTTGTTTATCTAGCCGTTGCATCAAACGCTCTCTGCTTGATCGCATGAGGGTAATGGTCAGACCAAACACCAGTTCTTCTTCCGCAGGATCTTTTCTGTTGAATAATGCACGTGCGTCTGGAATAACCCGGTGTTTGTCTTGTCCACATTTTGACCTCGATATCCTTCAGGGGTTCTCGGAAGTTTGAGCCATTTTCCATTATTTTTTCAAACTAGTAACTCAGAAAACTGTTATTTGGTAATCATGGTAACTAGGGTAATTAAACGCAGAAGCATTAAAAAAATAGCCTTAACTATTACCGAGATCGTTAATTTCACAAGCTTCTGAAACCTTAATGTTTAGTTTCAAAAAGTATATCGACAACTATCGGATCATCCAACTATCGACCAACGCGCGGGAGTACAGCATCGGTCAATAAGCCATCGCTCACGGCCAGCCTGCTACAGTCAGGGCGGACGGGAGTGGTAACAAAAGAGTCGATAGATGAAATACTAGAGTGACAGACTAATAATATTTACTGCAATTAAAAATTATTTACTCAGTCATGTGAGGCAAGGAGAAGTTGGAACTGCCTGCCTTCGTTTTCTACAGATTTCTCGATTTGGTTATGAAATTATGTTACCCTTCTAATGTTCTTTGAGAAATTAAATTGATATCTTATCAGAAGTTATCCATTAGTTCGCCTTAAAATTGTGGATTCTACTAATTTATGAGTTACATTAAGAAGTGAAACTCAATCATCTAGGGATTTCTTCTCAAATAATATCCCACACCATGAGCGTGCTCATACGAACATTCAAATCAAAATAAGCACTCGCTATGCAATTCAAAATTAGGCCTAGTATTTGCATTTTGTATTCTTGACACACTTTATTCTAGGATTAGACGCACTTAGTTTGTTTCACTATTCAAACTCATTGAATGGCATAAGACTGAAGGCAAACGTAGCAGTTCGGTAATTCCCGCACCGATTCTTGTAGCTCGACTGTTCTTAAGCAATGGTTTATCGGCCGATATTGTTCTCTTCCCCCACATCGGTCTTCAGATAATAGGATGATTCGATACTTTCAGACTTTATAACAACTCATGACCTACAGACTTTCTGTAAGGCCCATCCTTCTCAACAAAGGACCCATTAGGCGCCAAGCCCTCATATATATATATATATATATATATATATATAAAACATGAAGCGCTATCTCATATAACATATTGCATTATCTCACATATACAAGAAAAAAAGACTAGGCTCCTATGAACTACCAGATCTCTGTGGATGGTTAGCCTTTTGAAGGTGATAAATGTCATGATGCAGGCTATATCTTCTGTCTGTTGGACATAGCGGCAAGAATTTATAGTAACTATTTAACAATTAAATTTAGATCAGACAAAAGTAGTTCCATACATATTAAAAGAGATTCACAATATTCTCTGTAGAATGTTGTGAATTTGTACACCATCCCTTCAGACTTATCCCCTAATGAGTATGTGCATGTGTCCCTCATTAGGTATATTATGGTTAGTATACCATGATCTTTTAGTTTTAATGATTTCGTGCACACACTTATGACTAATTTTCTCATATTTTATTCATTTCATAACATCTTATTACAATAACAAAGTGTATAGTGATGATATAATAATAATAATAATAATAATAATAATAAATAATAATAATAATAATAATAATAATAATAATAATAATAATAATAATAATAATAATAATAATAATAATAATAATAAGTGTTACACTTCATTGCTGTGATTCAAAAAGCTGAATTAAACAAAAATTATTGAATTGATCATTACCGGGCTGTTTTGCCATGGTCATTGGTTTAAATTAATTTAAAAACCAGAGCTTTATCCGACATCATGATCGGCATCATGAGTGGGCTGAGTGGTCTGGAGAGACAGAGGCACAGAACCATTATAAGTGGGAGGGGGCAGGACTGTTGGTAGAGTCCTAGCGCAAACTTTGTTTATGGACCAGTAACGCATTCATAGTCTTAATATGGATATAGAATTGGTTTCGTGAGATCTACACTTCATTTACTTAGTTTTATTTTTTTTAATTGGACATTTCCCGGGAACACTCGCTCTCATCACCAGCAGAAGACCCAATTGGCAGAAACATACACGGGTAACCGAGGTCATTAAGGTGCAGACTCATGAGCGGGAGATCTGGGGTTCTGATCTCGTCAGGACCATCCTTCCTGATTAGGGTTTTTCCAGGTTTTCCTTAGTTCTCATAAATGACAAATGCCGGGGAGGTACCCTAAACTAGGCTTGGTACGTTTCCTTCCTAAAAAAAAACTTTCCCACTATATCATTTCATTTCATGTTCACCGCCTGTGGTGTCTCAGTAGTAAAAACTGGCGTTAAACACAATTAAAAAAATATTCATAAATGACATGTGAGTGGTCATCACGTAAATAGACATAAATAACAAGGTAACCAACCATTGATTTATACGCAATTTGCATGAATTGACTTGACTTTTTCCAATAAAAACAAATCGAATTTTGAGTTTACAAATAAACTTCTGCTGATTGCAGCTTTCAGAATTATTGTGACAGTTACTCATGTTTGGAGAATTTCTAAATAAAAAAGGAAATTCCGCTCTTAACTTCAACATTCATCTTCCAGATTGGAAAGACTGAAATTGCAACGCCCTAGTCAGAAATGCTTATCACATTGGTAGAGTTCTACCAACCAATAACGCGATCCTGCATCGATTCCTTTCTGCTATTGTATTCATGGACCTCATCTAACTTTCCTTAGAGCTATTTCCATTTTTCACTGCAAAGACAATCTCAATATTTTCTTACATTAAAGTTCAGCAGTAAAGTCTGCTAACCGTTGAATATATTAATATTTCTATATCTAATTTGTCTTATTATTGCAATTATTTTTTATTTTTGATAACTTATAAGCTATATTTTTATTTTCTATTACAAAACCATAATATTTTACGTTAAACTATTTAAAAGTTAATTATGATTAACGCAATATCATTTTAGTATTGAAATTTCAAAAACAACTAACGTAGAAATTATAAGCACCATGTAAGAGATGTTAATTTCTCGAATATCAACATTCTCAAGCGCTTGGTTGTCCCTGCATGAAAATTGCAGTGAGCAAAACTACGACTCTGGAATAAACAGAGGCCGTGAATTACTGAAGCATCTTCTAAAATTATCCGCGACCTTATCATTTTATTCTCTTCATTTAATTGTGCTATTAGCTTGATTGCGTCTGGAGTTTATACATTTTAGGAAGCCAGAAATGAAATTAGTACCAAGAGAGGAAAGAAGAATGAATGGGAAAAAGGTCTGCAGGAGCAAAAGGTGGGATGAAAGAGGGAAATCGAGGAAGGCGGTATGCCGGATGGAGTACAGGGAAGAGGAAATGTTGAGACGTACTAATGGGAATTCGATTTGAACGAAACCTAATTTCAATTCCGATTATCAATTACAAATTGCCTTTTCCTGCTATCGCTGGTGCGTGTAAAGTGAGAGGAAGGGTGGTTAAGGGGCATGGAGGGAAGAGGGGATGATCTGCGATTAGTTTCTAAGAGCCCGTATAGCTATCCGAGATGGGGCTGTGGCTGCCCTCCAAAATTCCAGAAAGGGGAAGAAATTATTGATTTGATCTATCCACCCCCTCACTGCCACGGTATCAAATATTCTCCTTTATCAACAGGAAAGCAAGCCTACACTTTCCTCTCCGGCATTTGAACAAGGCTTTGCCAGGGGAGTAAGCTTCATAATGAAAGTGAAAATGGGTCAAGGTAGGAGTAAAACAGAAAATAAAATGAATCTATAGCTAGGGGAGCAAACGTTTGCTAAATCTAAAGCAGTGCATCAAAATATATTCCTAGCTATGTTAATAAAATCATACTTTACGCATTTTAATATTTTACTAACCTTTTATGAAATGAAACAAATTAAAGAATACGCTGGGATAAGATATTGTGTAATAAAAACACCTCATTTTAGTAGCTCTTAACTCTGAAACAAGAAATATTAAAAATACGACTCTCAGTCAAAATATACACCAAGCTTTCAATTATAATATATGGCAAAAATATTTTACCTTAATTCTAAGTAAGTTTTATAACACGCCTAATGTAACATACTGCAAGGAATTGATAAGATATTTCAAGTTTTAATGATATTTCATAATAAGTTGCTTTATGAAGGAATAATTCATATTGTTGTTTCTATAGTGAACTATTTAAAAATCTTATTTTAACATACCTCTAAAGAACCATATAAAATCTGGACAAACTGAGTGAATGATTCAAGATTTGTGACCTTTAGTATCGTGGTTCATCAAAAGTCAGTGCAAAAAAACACGTATTTGAAATTATTTAAGGGGAAGGAGTACTAATTAACCGTCTACTTAACTCCTTTTTAATATTCATTATAAATATATTATATTTGTAAAGTAAAACGTAATTAAAACTCTTTATCTAATATATTAGGTTGACTATAAAACCTTCTCTAATGAATGCTAAACTCATTTGCCTGGAAAACATAATGTTGATGATATTGTTTTAAAGAATCGTTTAAAATGACTATAATCTGCATACACTCTAAAAAATTTAACCAACCATGTGCCAAATAAATTACGATTCGCTTTGGAGGGGGTTCCTTTGGAGAAAAGGTTTAAATTAAGTATGTGATGAGCTGGGGTTGGCATTAGAGCAACAATAAATTAGTTCGATAGATTCATTGGAGGAGAATATACTAGTCGTGAACAAACTTTTCAACTAAGAAATACCTCAGTTATACAGAACTATATTATATGAGGTTCTCGAAGAGCAGCCACTTGCTAGCATCCATGTAATTGTCAGACTTTGGTGCAAACTTCTAGTATGATGATAAAGGGTACAAAATTCGACTTACCGCAGCTTAATTCTAGTGACGAATTGATATTTGCAAACTTCTCTAGGCTACCGCTTCTGGAAACACTATGAAAGTGGCTATTTTTGAGTTAACTCTTGAAAAACACAAGCTGTGGAAAGGAACTTCAGCCTTCGTTTATACTTTTTTGATTAAGGCGAAGCTTTGCATTTGAAGTAATTCGAAAATGTACCTTTTAACTTGGTTCTTGATGACCGTGAGGTTGACGAAATGTTATACTGTGTGAAGTGAAATAGTTTACGAAGTTTCAATGCGATACTACCCAGTTTTATCAGTAGAAAGAGTGATTTACTGCAGCAAGACAATAATGATAGCTCATAGAGCAAGAATGAAATAGCAGAAATTAGATAAATCAAAATTACTCTTCCTCCAGTATAGAGTTCAGATATTGCACCTTACAACCAGAAAAGTACCAAACTTAAATTGACCAAAAACACCTGAAAAGCACTAAACTTCAATTACCCAAAAATAAAACACCAGAAATTTCAATTCGCATAAATATCCAGTTCATAGCACTTCAGAAATATCCGCTGTACGGCACTTATTTACTAGAGCACAAATAAAAAATTTAAACTATTCCATTTTACCGATTCTGCAGACTAAAAATATCTCTCAACTGAGTATTGAGTTTTATATCCTTTTAACACACACGGTGTGCATCAATAAATAAACAGATTGGCATCAAGTAGTATTAGGATAAGGGCATGAGATCTCGAGGACTTGGCGTTACAAGCTGGATCGAATCCAGCTGCTGAAAAGAATCTCTTGCCGCTGGAGGAATCTCTTGGTACTAGACTACATTATTGTGCGGATAAATATTGTAACGGTAGGAAATGTGTTCATATTCCAATTAGCAACTAATTCATATATACACACACTAACCTAATCTGTCGGCTAATCAAAGGTAAATCCTATAAACCGGTGGACCCAGTGGTATAGTGAGTAAATCATTATAATTGTGGTAATTGTGTGTGGGGGAAAAAAAAAACATGAGATGGTAGTACTTAAACCCTCTATTCTATCATTACAACTGAAGCACAATGTTTCAACTGCATAAGCTGTTGCATTGTTGATTTAGAAACTTTATTATCTAGCTAATAGCTGTGTTCATTACCTTCGGCTCTCTCCGCTGGTGCTCAGGCGCGGAGACGCAGCAAATGTTTCCTCCAGCAGCTCGCCAGATTGCATAGTGCTGCATTCAATCCAACTTGTAACGTAGAGTACTGTCGAAGTGCCATGTCAGTTTTCCGAAGAATTTTGTTGTACACTCCATACAATCATAAACTAGAACTAGGGTTCTTACCTGACTATGCGGCGCAAAAATGTATAACACTGGAACTTTATCTGTAATATTTTTATTTAGGTAATATAAAGATTCAGGTTATATTTACGTTTGCTAAACATATTATGTAGTTCTGAGAAATAAGATTTTTAAATCATTATTATGATGAATTTCAAAGTAACTAAATAATTAGAAACCAGTGTATTACATTAAGGAAAATGTTCAAATAAGGTAAAAATAAAACTACATTCTTAACCTCGAAATATACGAATGACACAATAGAATGTTTTGGCTATGATTATTATTCCGAAATATCTTTCTGTCAGAATAGAATGTACACAGTGCTAATATAGCACAACTTCCGCAAGTATTGCACTCATTGTTGCTACTATTTCATTGAAAAAGCTGATATTCTTCTTAATTCTAATCTGAAATATAATTCTGTTTTTATTGAAACATTTAGAAACATTTAAATTTTTAAAGCGTATACATTTAGCAACTATAAAACACAGAATATTAATTTAAATGTATTCAATTATGCTCATGTAAGAAAAACATGTTATTGCTATTCTAGTAACTGCATCTAAAAAGTCGTTCCTGTAGTGGTAACCATACTTGTCTTGTAAACCCAAGATCGCGGGTTCAAACCCGGCTAGGATCGATGCATTTTTTCGAGCGTAAAAATCCGAAGTATGACTTCCTTCAGAAGGGAAGTAAAGCCGTGAGTCCCGTGTCGTACATTTACGGCTGGAAAAAGAACCTCAAGTCTGAAAGAAGAGGCCTCTGAGCAAAATTTGTCGGCCGTTTCACGCCCTGAATAGAATGGGAAGCTGATGACCTGAGATGTTAAAGAGTGTCCGTAAATAAATCAAAATAAAGTGAATCATCTCAAAATCCACTGTCTCCTCTCTCCAAATGCAGTAAAATACGCATTATTTTTAACAAAAATACAGAACTCTTAGGATAAAATATCTGAGAGAAGGGAATTAAACAGAGACGAGAGAAATATCGATTTAATGTAACCGAAATGATATATTTCATTAGATTGAGAGAAAATTAAAACGTGATAATTATGTACATATCCGCTCTTCAGAAAACCAGAAAGCAATATCAAGTAAAGTTCACATTCCCTTTTCATTAATATGCTCTTTAGCCTTTATTTCGTTTATGATAATTTACTCATTATGCAGGAGTAGGTAATGTAAAAGTTTTTAAAATATGTACAAGTTCTATGTTCTACTATGAATATGGCTTCCATGGATTATTATTATTATTATTATTATTATTATTATTATTATTATTATTATTATTATTTTGTATGTGTAATGCACCTAATAACTTTGTAATTTTTGGTCGTATATCTTTACTTAGGTTTTGTAGATATTTTTCTTTTTTAACAATTTATCAACCTCTAATCAACAACATAAAACGGAATGGTTCTTTAAAATCGCACACCATTATCGCCTTGTTTAACAATTCACTGCTTGTAAAATTTGTTTTATTTCCCCAATAAAAGCATACTAGATTTTTCTATGCACATTATAAAATTTATGTACTCCATTGGTTATATTTGGATTTGATAGGGAAGCACAGGAGAAAGTTTTAGTGGAGAAACATATAAAAGCTTCTCTCCTTAATGAAATCAAAACATTCCGAGCGAGAAAGGCTGCATAGAGAGAGTTAGTGCTTAGTGAATAAGTATCAATATCTGCAATATAATCGCTCTGCATTTCTGTCAACATTAATTTACCTCCGTGGCTATTCAGTCTGCAAGGAGGTGTCACTTATACTTAGTGAGCTTCTATATCATATGATCATCGAAGTCGCAAAACCGCGCTTGTGTCGTTTCCGGTATTTTTTTTTTTTTTTTTTTTTTTTTTTTTTTTTTTTTTTTTTGCGAAACCGCACGTTACTTTTTCCAGCAACTCATAAACGGAAAAAAATCTCATCACATAAACTAGAAGATTGTAGAATTCAACAGGGTAGCTGTTGGAAAGTCCGAAAGAAGACTTTGCATTCTGATCTGAAAGTTGGTAAAAACAGCAGGATAATTATACGAGGGCGCAGAAAGGAGACCATATACCTTTTTTCTAACTCTAAATAACTAATTACTTTCATAGAAGAAATTGTATTTCAGTTTTTCAGATTACTTCAAAGCATGGCTCTTACAATGTACATTTTTGAAGCTAAATTAAAGATCAAAACATTTCTAAACTAAAATTATCCTAGTATGGTCCATGATATGACTAAAAATAAGTATTAAAATGTATGTCAACATTTATATTTATAGTGTTTAACGATTTCACATTTAAAATGTGTTTCTGTAAAAATTTAGTTGCAAAATTTTAGAATTTTCATAGACTTAAAATGTTATAGCTTACAGGAGGGGTATTTATAAGCTGGCTTTGAGGTACTTCATTGTAATGTTCATGAAAAATTTATAGACAGAGCCATACAAGTATTGCTCACTCACGCGGCTCATCAATATTTGGCGCAACTACTGCAACAAAAAACGAATTTTCCTCAAAGTATGTGAAATAAAAACTACTTAAAATGTGCAATTTCTTACATAAAACTGTGAAAGATGCAAAATGGAATTTGTAGAATAGTTTTCCAAACGTTGATCAATTTCATTTAATATGAGAGCCCTCGACTGTATTCTTCGTTTATTATTCAAACATTTCCTGTTTCCCTAAATGTAATACGTAGACAATGGATCATTTGAACACTTCGTTTCAATTTGACAAACCAATCCTGTCGGTACAGTTATATGTGAACCATAGATTAATACTTGTCCTGCAGTACAAAACATATGAAATCATGTAATTCGTCATTAATGAACCTTTCCACTCACCTGCTAATGCCTCGTTATCTGCATGCCCTTGCTTATGAAACACTCCGTTTAGTGAGCAAATGCCGCTCAAGTGGGATACTAGTATAGCTCACTAGTGTACAGAATGTAAAGGAGCCCAGTGCTATAAATAAAGCATTTAATAGAGCTCAATAAATGGGGGGAAAAAAAAAAGTCTGAGAAAATGTTTTATCTCTAAATATATGGTAACACTGCTTAATGTTCTGTATTGGCTAGCCAATACATTTAGAATGCACTAATTGCAGACGATTAGTTCATAAAGCAGCACTGTTCACTTCATTTAATCAACATCAACACTATTGCAGCAATATTAAGCTCAGTGATGCTAAATCTGATTTTGAGAACACAAAGTATCACACAAAACTTAGGTTAGTTTTTATGTTAAAAGGCTTCTAGCTATTTAAAAAAATAGCAAAGGACATTATTAATTAATTCAATGAATTCTAATGTATTAACATATAACAGCCCATGAAATACAGCTTATATAATACAGATATTATATTTTGGACCAACGTGTATCATTTTTAGCATGAAATCACCCCATAAATTGACGGTATTGAGTTCCGTGTATTTCTTAACATCTATAGGTAACGCTCATTCAGAAGAAACGAACAAACTTTCTTATTAGCTAATACTTTTTCTGCAAAAGTGTCTGTAAGTGTCTGTAAAAAATTAAAATTTAAACCATCCTGTTTTTATACAATAAAACCCATTATTTACGATTATTCCAGTGTTTAGGACAGTAAAAAAATTAAGCACTGTTATAATAATTGATCTTTATATGAGTTATCACATACTTATTTATTTGATTCGGCATTACTGCATTAATATACTATTTACATGCAATAACAAAACCTAAACTTTGCAAACTTTGCAAAGAGACGCGATTAAAGTTAACGATGTCATTTTCCTTAACCTGTACGGTAATGAGCTACTAGGGCAGCTTTGTAGTTAATGTACTTTGACACGGGGTGGGCTTCTATTCTTCAGAGCTTGGAACTGCCGCACAGTACTTTGACAACTACATCGACAACTGTGTGGCCTTTGTGTAACTTACTCCTCGTTGTATATGTTACACATTTTAAGCTAAGTTTCGGCACTAATGACAGGAGTTGCGATATTTATGCTCTCAACTTGAGGCGATGCAGTTTGCTAGCTCGTTATAGTTTAAGGTTGCCTAATATACGTCGGTTAGCTAGCCTAAGTACACATCGTAAACAATGACATAATAGTCATAGATACACTAATGGTTCCTTTCCTTAAATACACATGTTGATACGCATATCTAGCTGTTGCGTATATTTATTTATGATTTATTAGTAACCTGCAATTAAAACTGTACACTAAAATCGCAGAAAAACGTAGCTAATATAGTAATCATAATTTCTACATTAGTTTTTTATAGGTAGCAGAAAAATGTTATCCCCTTATGTTAAAAGTTAGAATTTAGAAAACGAGTCAAAATTATCTGTTAGTAACATTTTACTGTCAAAGTGAAGCGGTTTAGTATGATCCCACCTGGGAGCAAAACTTTGAAGCGGTTTAGCTGCCCCTCGCAATTAGAGGCTAATTATGAAACTGTTTAGTAGGCTCCGGTTAAGTGCCCCAGGTTGGGCACCAATTTTGAAGCAATTTGCTGTCGACGAGTGGCCTCACGTTGTGATGCCAATGTTGAAATGATTTTGTAAATTGATTATTGATCGCTTCGGTGTTGTTACCCAAGCTTTGATGAAAACAATTTCTCAGGGTGAATTCGGCCATTTTGTGGACTCGTACTCAACGGGGACTTGGAGAGGATGTCGGCGGTGGAAATGAGCACGCGAGGCGACAGTGTATATAGCGGGTGAACCATCCTTCATGCAAACGGTTTCGCGGCCGAGGCTGGCTGCTGTGTCGCCGGTGCGGGTGACAGGAAGTCCGCAGTTAACATAGTAGGGTTTGTCGCCCTAATTATTTCTAACACACACAACATAAACACTTAAAAAAAGTAAATTACATATATTAAGTAAGGAGATGCTGGAACTGACTCCCTTCGTTGTTCAAGCATTTCTAACCCCTGCCTAGGAAATTGCTCATTATACGCTGCAGTTCCTTCTGATCTTGACGAATGTTAGTTTTAAGTTCATCTAAAGTGTGTGGATTTGTTTTGTATGCCTTTTCTTTTAATTCCCCCCTCAGGGATATAAACCGCAGGGGATTAAATGGGGGGAATAGGAAATTCCTCCTATAGGGTGTATATAAGATATCCTTATATATACCCTATACATTGGTACTTTATTATTTACAAAATCTTTCGCGTCCTATGGTGTTTTGCGTACGATAGGCCTAGTTACGCTGATACGAACGTATTTGTCGCGTGTGAAACTTACAAATGAGTGCCACGTGTAACTCTTATTACCGCGCTTCGCGGCGTACAGAACTTTGAAGTCCATACTGAACAACGAGTAAAGAGTTGCTACTCACCACCTCTGGAAAGACTACTTCTCGAATTACGGGTATCTTGCCGCGTGTAAATCTTACAACTGAGTACTGAGAACGACTTCTCATCGCGTATAGATCTTATAGCTGCGTGTCTCAGCCATGTCGAACTTACAACTGCACCTGCGAACTGCTTATTGAGGAATGCGTACTGCGATTGAATGCCCCAGCTGAGAAACCACTTCCTTGTATTTTAAATCAAATTTAGTGATCGTTGCCTTAACGACGTCAACTAAGAAGCAAAAGCATGGGCAATCTTCGCAACTATCTTCAAAAGTTTAAGCATACATTTTCCATTGTTTGGTTTAAGTTCACCTGCCACGCATGATATTCGCTATTTTTTGAAAGTTTTAAAACTTTTTTCAGCATTGGCCAGTTTAAAGAGCTACCAGAACAACGGTCTATCGGGGTCAAAACCCCAAACGTGTTTAAAAGTCCTTCTGTTTATTAAACTTGCCACAGCAGTCTTTTTTTAAAAAAGAAAGAAGCTCGTGTTTTTTTTTCTATTGTGTAGAAATTTTATGATCCTATTGACCTTTCAGGCTTCCGTAACATAATATTACAGGCTTTCTATTTTATATAATTCTTACATTTACTTATAGCTTATGACACAAATATATACATAATATTTAAATTACTAATTACAATGCCAAAATATGAAGATTGGACTAATATATACATATATTATAATTATATTTCAGTGGGGGTAGATCGGAGAAACTGTATCAAAAAGAAACAACTATAATATTTTGTCTTTTGCCATTCCATAAATATAAAAACACTGGATTTCACTTTCTTAAAGCGCAAGGTTAAGTAGGCGTATGCTTGTATTTGTTGAACTTCATTCATTTTCTTGCTGAGAACGTAGATTTCATTTTAAGGCGGTTGCTTGGACAAAGCGAAGCAGGGCAAGATGAACAAAGGAAATATACGTAACGCAAGTTGCATATATGTTGTCTACTTTGGGAACATTTTTCTATTCTAAACATAAATTGGGTTATCTTACTTAGTTCTTACTTGGGGATTAGAAACATATTTTTAAACATTTAAAACGCAGGATCCACGGCTGAAATCTTTCATGTTAAAAATATTACCTTATCAAACGATAATTGGTTCACACATGAAAAGTTATAAATATTTCTGTTTTTTTTTTTTTTTTTTTTTTTTTTTTTTTTTTTTTTTGTATATTTATATTTACAGTTGTTTTGAGCCAGCTAGCGCTCAGACCTTGTTCGGCTCGTATGAGCCGCTGAAGACTGACTTTGCCATGTTAAACAACGAGAAATGGTAAGACAAGAGATATGTTAATCAGAGAAACAGTGATCTCATATTTAAAGCTTGTATATGCGCATGCTATGTATAAAGGTGTATAGTTTTACACCCTCCACACTAAAAGTTTTCTGAATTCTAACTGTGATGGAAGAAGGAAGATATAATACTGAATTTAAGATATCGTGAAAGAAAAGCATCTTAGACGTCCAATATTTGCTGACACATAAGACAGGAGCGAGAGAGCAAATGATGCAAGATTAAAACGTTATCGTTATTATATTTATTTTTGTTAACTGTGTGTATTTAATGTGCTATATTTCATAAATTATTTTACTTTTACTGTTTAGAGAAGTAGCTTAGGTTAAACTATGTTTCAATAAATATAATATAAAACTAAAATCTATAAATTATTATTACGGTTATCACCAATCCTCTTAATCTTTGAACATAAGTAAAGTTTTTACATGATTTTTATCAATTAACATAAAACATTTTCATCTTATTTTATGAATTTTATTAACTTTCCATTTAAAATAATATTCAAGCAGTCAGGTTATTATATATTATGATAGATGTTTTTCACTCTTCATAATAAAACATGAATTTGAATTTTATACCTTCTAGATAGTCATTCTTCAGTTAAATTAACGAAGCAAATGATAAAAACTAAAGTTAGACATTCATTTACATGTACAAACTCACAAAATTAAAAGCATAATTTGCGAATAGTTTGCTTGTATATCAGATACAAACTATAGTTCACAAATAACCTGGTTTATCTGTAGAGGGCAGGCTCATGGTAAGATGTCTAACAAGGACTTTTTTTTCGCAGAGTTACTTTCAGACTTCAGGGTTGGTTCCCTGGGAGACATGCTGTCTGTTAACGTCGGTCAAAAGGGAACATTTCCTCTTCCTCTGTTTCTTATTAGCTCAATATTGTCGCTCAAGGCTGGCTGGCTCGCTCGCTCTTTTGCCCCTCCGTCTGTTCAACTGTCCTCCTCCATCTCTCTCAGAGGAATGGTTTCAGCGGCGAACTATAATTTTCTCGCAATGCCAGGACTACGGATAAGGGATACATAAAACTAAGAAAAATGAAACAAAAACTACCAGTCTTCTGATTAAATTTTCATTTCCGAACAGAATGTATCGTTAGTTATTCTCGTCTAAGCTATTGCGTACTTTATTGTATTATTTTAATAACATCAAAATTTCAAGAACGCTAAGTTTTGTTCCCTTTTCCTCTATATGCTGCATATTATTTCTTTAAATATTTGTCTAAAATATCTTTAGCCTAAGAGTATTAAATTCTTATAAAACTTGGCATATTTTAGAAAAAAAAACCTTAAAATGCTGTTAATATGAGAATAAACGACTGGGATATTGCTTTCTGAGTTAAGATAATAGAAACAAAATTATTATTTAATTTCTTTAATAAAAACAAACTTTTCCGAAAAATAGTTTTATTCTTGTGGTGTATATCGATAACATATAAGCAAATATTTCATGTTATTTTGAAATATTTTATAAGTCGTTTAGAAATTAAAAGCGGTTTTGTGATTTAATCTTCAACAAAACACCAATAAACTATAAATAAATTTAATTCTTCGTAATAACCACCATCGGCATCTACACATTTTTCCAACTGTTAGAAAATATATTTATGCCATTTCGATCAAAAATCGGTATTGCTAGCGACTATGAAATTCCTATATACTGTCTCAACTCCTTGTTATTAAGTATTTTATTCTTCAGAAAACTCTCTATGTGGGTAAACAAACGAAGGCCAATTTGTGAAATATTGAGTGAATATGTTGGATGAGGTAAAGTTTTGTAGCTCAATTCATCAGTTTCTGAAGCGATGTTTGTGGGGTGTGTGGCCGGGCGTTATTATGAAAAATTATTGATTAGTATTGGTTGTTTTTCTTGCAGCTTTTGGTGCGTTTTGAGAATTTCTGGACAATACTTACCCGAAGTAATTATTTTCCAGAATACAGACGACTATAGTGTGTTAAACTATCACACAACAGCATTAAATCGCGAGAACCCTCCTTTGGTGTGATTTTGGTTTTTGCGAAGTGTTTCGGTGCTTCACCAAGATTGAACCATTGCGACGATCGTTTGTGGTTCTGGTAGATCATCCACAGGTCAGAATAGAACCCAAAAAGGAATAATTTCATATTTTTACACTTTAAAATCAATAGTGTACAAAATCGCCACTAATTTTCGAATAGTATAATACATATTTTTTCTGTGAGTATAGTGCTTAATATTTTTCTCAAGTTCCATCTTCTTTATAGAAGTCTGTTTCAAATATCAGGCAAGCAGTCTCTAATTTAAACTTTCAACAAATTAGTCTAATGAATATCTAGGGAAGGACTGTATTCAGAAATTGTGCTTATTATACACTAAGTTGACAAAATAATCATAATTAATGTATTAGAATATATTTTAGCTACAGTGGCTGCACAGTCTTTTGCACTGTACTACTGTAACTGAGATGCGAGATCGATGATGATGATGCCAAGTATCATTTAAAGAGTAAAAGTTGTAACATTTATTCCCCGCGATTATTTCACGTTTCCCTTGATTAAGTTCACCAACTGTGTTCCTTTCACCTTTTCTTCATGCTCATTTCATCTTAAGGCATATTTGTCACCTCTAGTGGATACTACTATGAGATGTGAAAGATGTCCGTAAATAAACCAAATAAAAATAATAATTAAAATAAACAGTTCTCAGCTTGTAGTTTTGATTTTTCTTAACATCTTGGAGAGTCCATTCTCTCGGGGACTGGTAAATTGCGTTGCTCTCAAAGGATCGACACTCCGTCTGTTATTTCCAGAGATGTGAATTAAGTGAAAATTCCTGGTAGTGGCAGATGGCTGGCATATGAGACTTGTGGCGCCTCAAGATTCATTTGTTCTCATCCACGAGGGAACAAATGGCTTTCGTATTGTTTGACATTCTCCATCTCGTTAAACTCCCCATTTTTAAACTTTTGAAGTCGTTTTCTTATTTTTTATATCGTAGGGGCGTAGAGCATAATTATTGTGCTAAAATATTGATGTTGAACTGTCATGGTGAACATTAGTAGCGTTTTCTTATTTTTTATATCGTAGAGGCGTAGAGTGTTTGTAAAAATGTAGCGGAATTTGCTTTACGTTTTTGTTACATACATTTTACTTTTACAATTTGCTATGAAATCGCACATTTTTAAAACACATGGAAAAGTCTGTAGAGTGTAGCCATATTCTCTATTAAATGACACCATTCTGTAAGAAGGGATTATAAAATAAACAAAAGATGTTTCCCTTAGAGGTATTGAGAAACAAATGATACTTTGAAAAAGAAGTAATGGTTTATTAATATACTTTTTACATAACTTGATATAATAACTTTCCAAGTTCAGGCTAATGGTCAATGCAACTCGATGTGTGTGCTTCCAGTAGCTCTGCAAACACCTGAGTTCCACTCATTGAGTCACGGAGATTACTATGCTGTACATGTGTAACGGATTTCTGTTCTTCCAACCACATCACGCATTGAACGTTCACATGTGCTTACCATGACGTGTCTGTTATTCTATTGAATACGTGCGCCAGGCTTGTCCTTACATTAAACAGTGACGCACATGCGCAATACATTGTTATATAAACTTGAAGAGTTTCTGTATCTTGTAAGCAATAAATATAATAATATGTTATTTTATTTTTAAATGGTGAACATTTACATTTCTTGATACCCCTAGGCAGAACAATCTACTTGTCCCAATTGCGGTTAGCTACTAGTAATAGGTGCATTCAGTGTCTATTTCAAATTGACCGAGATATAAATAATCATATATAATGAAATAAGATCAGCTGAGATATGTATATATATATATATATATATATATATATCAGCAGATCACATTATCATACATAACACAACAACTACTTCTATGATCTGTTTCTAATATTTTTCGTGTATATAAAAAAAGATAAAATTTATAAAGAAAAATATTATCTCTTGCTAATGTAATTCTATAAAAACTCCATTCAATTGAAGGGAGACTGTGTTGTAAATAAAAACTTATTTAATAATTAGTGTTATGTAACTATTTCTATCCGGTTACATTGGTGCATGCTTTGGATACGCCACCACTCCTTTTCTCTTCTTCTGCATTCTTGTCACAAATACCTGCAATCTTGTTTCGGTGTATGTTTCGTTTACTTTTTATGATATTGGAGTTACTTCTTGCGTTACTTGTTAAGGATGGCCTGTTAAATTCATCATTATAAGAATTCATGCTTAATAACAATAGTTTTGGCTTAAACATTATTGCGTCAATTTTATGCATTCTGAAATGGACATGCCATGGGCTATGGCCTGGGCAACCTAAGGAAAATGGAAGGCTAAGGAGTGATTAGCGCACAACTGAAACATTTGAATGGCTATTTCAAATTTTCTAGCTATATAATACTTTGAGAGAAGTAGGATAAAGAACACCAGATTCCGTTGGTTGATTGTGCAAGGCAGATGGAGTTGATGCCCCTGTTGTTAGGGAGACACCTCTTTTTCCCTTTTGCATTAGAGCTGACTTTTCGTAAGCCCTTCTGTAAAACGACTCCTGCCATCGACAAACTCGTTCTCCTGGTTACGTTAATTGATTCCCCTCTCAGTAATTGACTGTGTAATCCTTCAGCAGAATCAGCCTCTCCCGTCCAGGCTTTTGTTCCGTTTTTCTTATACGCATCATCGCAGCATCTCAGTCCCATTCTCAAGTCTGCGTTAATATTTGTCATTATCGCGGGTCCTCTTTCACCTCCTTCCTCAGCAAATCTTCCGCTTTTCGGCAAGCGCTCGTTTTCCATCCTTGCTATCCAAGAATCTTCGGGGTGGATGAGCAAAACATACTTTTCTCGAGCTTTATGTTTGAAGTCATCCCAAAGAAACGTCTGGGAATGCTTGAGAGAATGTACAAATAAGGCATTCTTCGGCGTGTACTAACTTTAATATAGCTGAAGTTATTGAATATCCTCATTGTTTTAAGTGTACCACAAGCTACCGTTTCTATATAAGGATTATGGCAATGCAGTCCTATTACGTAAATATGGCTACCGCTTTAATACGTGCATCACTGACAGACTTGTATACTTAGAAAAAAATTCCATGTTCTATTATATTAGATAATAATCTTTAGGGTTATTTCCTTATATTTTCACTAGAAATAGTCATTTAGTTATAACTCTATTCTTAGCTCTACCATTTTGCATTTATTTTATACTATTTGGACGAGTAAATAGTTCAACACATATTTGATCATACACACACCTTTAGTACTTATAGTTAAAGAAACGGTAGATATTTTAAATTTTATTAGTCCATATTGATGGCCTTTTTCAAGCGTTTGAAAGTAAGAGAAGTTACAGAAAGGGATATTCGAATTGAATAAAAATTTTAACATCATGGAATGATAATATCAAGGTCGAAGAAGAAATCAATGACTTTTCATGGAAAATATCCCATTAGAACGAAAATTGTAATAGATAACGTACTATTATAACAGTTAACACACATATTAAGACCCCCACGGGTGGCCGAGGTCGTTAAGGCGCGGACTCGTGAGCGGTAGGTCTGGGGTTCGAATCCTGCCAGGACCGTCCTCCCTGACAGGTTTTTTTTTTATGTTCCTCACACCTCATAAATGGCAAACGCTGGGGAGGTACCCAAAACATAGGCCTGGGAAGTTCCCTTCCTTAAAAAAATCCTTTCTCAATATATCATTTCATCTCATCATGATGAGATCAGTGTTCATCCCCTGTGGTGCCTCAGTAGTAAAAAGGGGCGTTAAACAGCAATCAAAACACATATTTAAGATGTGATATAATATATGAAATTTATCAGTTGTTGGTGAAAAAATATAAAAATTACAAGCAATGAATGACACTTTACACTAACATTAACAATGACAATAACAAGAAAAACCAGGAGAGAGATTCAATTGAGAGTTTACACTGTAATGGAAATTCCAGTATTACTCTATGGTAGGGAACCTTAGACAGTAACAGACAAACAGGGAAATAGGAATAAATTACAGAATGAATATAATAACATTTAGAGGAAAACGGATATCCCATCTTGGAAGGATGACAAGATGAGGGTAAGTCATTAAGTTATATTTGAACGAGGCTCCTGAAGCTATTGCCACTAGAAGACAACATTATTCCGGTGGCAATTGGTGACATTCGACACGAGACAATCGATGTTTACAATAACAAAAGAAATTGCAAGATGGCGACTTCTGAGTGAGTGTACAACCATTTGAACAGGGGCGCGTTGTGTGATTTTTGTGAAAGTATGAAATCAAAGAATATTTATAAAAAAAGAACTGTCTGTTACGTCAAGCTGATTACAATTGGGTGCAGATGAACTCCCCTGTCGACCGGCTGAAGGAAATTACCACAGAAGCAAATTTACAACTTAATTCGAGCAGACAGAAGAGTAACTATAGACACTATAGTTACTGCTATTAGTTGTTCCCAAGGCATGCCCTATCTCATAATACATGACACGTTAGGTTTTCACAAAGTCTGTGCATGATGAGTGCCGCGCATGCTGGTCCCACAACACAAAATGCAAAAAATGGGTCTGACTTTACAGCATCTCAAATTGCTATCCCGATTAAGGACACATATGTTAGCCCGAATGTTGATGAATCTTGGTTTCATTATTACCAAACGGAGATAAAGCCTGGGTCAATGCAGTAGAAACATGCTGCGTATTAAGGACAGATGGTAAATGCCGAATGATACTGTAACACCCTCAGAAAACTTCTAAAGTCTATTCAACGGAAGAACCAGGACTCCTTACCGAAGGCGTGTTGCTCTTGTATGACAACATGCTTCCTCAAACTGACAACAAGATAAATAATAATTTTATAAAATATATAATAAAGTTCTTAAATGTACTCTTATTGACATGCATTTGATTAATAACAAACTGACATGTTTATAGTTGGTATAAATTAATTTAATTGGAATGTAAATACGTGTAAAATTAATTCGACGCGTATTTAAGTTAAATTTATTTCTTCTTTTTTAGGTTGGCATATATTTAATTAAGTTAAATGCTCTATTTTTTAATATTTTGCTGTAAGTAATCATTGTATTTTCATTATTCTTCACTGTCACCGTGTGTAAGCCCAAACGCAGTTAATACTTACTAAGCTCACATCTACCCGCGTTTACTAATTGCATGCGGAGAGGAGAAATTCGTCCGAATTGTATGCCGTTACATTCATAGGCGTGAACAGCTTTTAACAAGATAAAATCAAACACTTCCATTGTAAAATGTGCAAAATTTCCCTTTCCATTTTTTCAGACCAAGACTGATAGCATAGCTTCACGAGAAAAACTAAGACTGGTATGATTAAAAATATCACATGCTTTATATTTTTGCATTTGGGGAGTCAAACTTCGTCATATTTTGAGCAAGACACTGATATTATACTTTTCAATGAACTGAAATGGTTTATAGTTATAGTATAGTCATCATTGCATTGTATAGCAGTTACTCTTCTTGAGTTTCTGGTCATCCAATGGCTGATTAAGAATGTCTTTTATAAGCACTTTTACTTGAATTTCCATTAATATGTCTAACAGCAGGAAAATATTAGGATATGGAGAGTAGAAAAAAACTGTTTAATTGAGCATGAAAAGATACGCAGGAAAGGAGAAGAAAAGTCTCCCCACAATTTGGAAGTTGTCATGCATTATGTAATATAATCACAAAATTCATCCACTCGTCTTGTTTTATTGTTTTAATACTGATATCATTTAAGGAATAAATGTCTCTATTTGATGATACAATAAGAAGTATTTTACCTGGGCCCTCAGAAGATTTTTCAAGAGCTTTCCCTCTCAAAATTTTGCCTTGCTTTTGCCTGTTTATTAACCGTTCTCTCCTTTTCATGATTATGGTTGAACATTTGCTCTATTACAACGTATTGTTATTAGCTTTTACATACGCTTTACAAACTCTCGTGGTACGCCCAAATTTCCTTATTATTAGAAAGCGTGTTTTGAAAGAAAAATTCCAATCCATTAATGACGGAATAGTTTCTTATTTTTCATTCGCCATGATTGTCATGGCTAATCACATTCAATTGAGTGCAACACGTTTATTTAGGTACTTAAATTGAAAACTGCTAACAAATAGATTGTTTCACTTATTCTGTTCTGTTACAAGACTGAAGAAAACACTGAGAGCGACACAGATGACTTGCTAATGTGCTTCAGACGCGACTGTTAATAAACGTTTAAAGGAACGGCGCATGCAGTTCAAGCGTTTCTTCAGAAATCCCGGCATGCAATGCATTGCAATTTTCCGACCTGCACTGACCTAGCATGCAATTCGAGTGCGCTCACATCTTCTACTGGCATACTATTATAGATTAGGATTAAGATTAGCCCAAAACATTCCCCGAGGGAACCTGTAACCCCTAGAGGGCGCAAGGTGGCGGATAGGGGAAAGCCCTCACCGTTCTGTGATATACCACTAGCGGACCAAATAGGTGGGGTAGATGGGAATCCTTAGCTGTAGTGTGGAAGCAGCAATCTAGGAGAGAAAACTCCGATCCTCTAGGCTGGAGGTTTTGCGCAGAGCTGGAAACCCGCCATGTAATAAGTGAATTTCTCATCAGTCTTAAAATCTGATTAGGTGTCCAGCCCATTTCCATTTTAAACAGCCAGCTGTAATAGCAGCATCTTGAAGAGTGTTTTGTTTTTTAATTTCTGTCTGGTACTTTGTCTTTTTGTGCCTAGAAACATGTTTTCTATTTTTGACACTTTTCTATTATTTGTTTATTTGATTAGGTTCCGTTACCACACTTCTTATTCTATCAGTAAAAACACTCATAAATTCTTGTGTGATCCGCACTGTATAACAACCATGATCTGATGTGTGGTGGCATATAAGCTGAAATAAATATCTTAGAATATCCTATAGGGCAAAGGTATCCTTCAATAAATAAGGGTTAAGATTTAGCAGGCCCTATTAGCCACTTCAGAAACATTAGCCTAATTTAATTTTTATTTGCCTTTTTAACACATTTCTCCAATTCTCTCTTTGTCTTAGCAGAACATCGGTTTCCAGAAGTCTTCAATTGCTGTTCATTTTGCGCGTTGACTTCCCACATTACTATTCCTTTATTATTATTATTATTATTATTATTATTATTATTATTATTATTAGTGTTTAACACTCGTTTTACTACTAAGGCACCACAAGTAATGGACACTGATGATACATAAAATGAAATGATAAATTGGGAAAGGAGTATTTTTAAGGAAGAATGCATTTCAAGTCCATATTTAGGCATTTGACATTTATGAGAACTGAGGAAAATCTGGAAAAACCTTCAGGTAGGTAGGACGTCCTGGCGGGAATTGAATTTCAGACCTCCCACTTAGCATTCATGCCTTAACGACCTCGGTCACCCAGGGCGGTCCACATTACTGTGTTCGGTGATAGGATGTCAAGCTGTCAGTCTATGAGTCTATCGTTAAATCCCAACGTACAATCCTCACTGAAGATAAAGTTTTAGTGGAGATTTCCAACTGAAAGTCAGTGCCATCCGAAGATTGTTATTTTTTTAAATATATCTTTTGTGCTTTCTATCTCGAGAAATTTTCATTCAGTATTTACTCTGGAACGCATGGGCATTTTAACGCTGGGGAGTTTATTTCATTATCTGCAAATTTACATTTTACCATCAGTACACAAACAATTATAAGTAAAAAAAAAAGTTCTGGAATGAAACACTTAAATTAATCCACCGTCTTTGTAAGCAGCCACCAGAGAGATGGCCAAAAGCTTCACGCGCGAATACGGTAATCTAACGTGACATGTCTAAGGCTGTCGCCGAAAGCGGTGGGCTATTAAATGAAATATTCTGTACTTACCAGAGCGGTCTGGTCACAGAAGCGTACATGATGCTCGCGTCATAGACCTTAGTCCTCGACGAGAGTTGCTGGGTCTGCTCGAAGAAGTTGTGCAGAAGTTGTGCGGTAGACAAAGACTTGCTATACTTCTTGACGAAAAGACATGAAAAGAAGCTTGAAGTGGTTTCTACAAGGGGTTTATACTTCCGAGCTGCTTTCTCGAAGTTCTAATGTGGAAACATTTCCCTTTTACGTGCATATATGCATCCTTGCTCATCTCGAACACTGTGGAATCTCCTGGTGCTTCAACAGCTTGTGGTGCTAACCGTCTCTCCTTTCATACAACCCTTCAGTAGGGGGAGACTGGCATATTGGGACTTAAATAGACAAATTTGGCTAAACTTGGGTACTTTCTTATATGAAGTACTTAGTTTTAGGGACAAGAAATTTCTATACACATTGTACATAAATAATACGATAATTTATATGAATATCAGAATTATTGTATGTCTGTTTCATGAGTGTGTGTGTGTGTGTGTGTGTGTGTGCGTGCGTGCGCGCGCGCGAGTGCGTTCTTGTTAATGTTGTTTCCTTTTGCAGGAATTCATTTCAGAAATTATGTTAGAAGATTGATTTTTTTTATTGATTTATTAATGGACGCTCTTTAACATCTCAGGTCATCAGCGTCCCATTCAACTCAGGGCGTGAAACGGCAGACAAATTTTGCTCAGAGGCCTCTCTTTCAGGCTTGAGGTTCTTTTTCGTGCCGTAAATGTACGACACGGGACCCACGGCTTTACTTCCCTTCCGAAGGAAGCCATACTTAGGATTTTTACGCCCGAAAAATCCATCGGTCCTGGCAGGGTTCGAACCCGCGTTCTTGGGATGTTAGAAGAGCATATGTACCCAACTTAGTTTAAGTTGAAAGAAAAATACTACTACTACTACTACTACTACTAGTACTACCACCATTACTACTACTGCTATTCCGCCATTGGTATTACCACCACCACCTCCAGCACCTCCATCACCACCACCACCACCACCACCACCACCACCACCACCACCACCACTACTACTACTACTACTACTACTTCCACTACCACTACCATCACCATTACTTCTATATTATATTACCTTTTAGAATGTTACTTTTACACGATAGGCACAGCATGTCACAATTTACGTTAACGCATACACCATGTATACTAAATACCGAATAGAAGGGAACTCAGGACCGAAAATTTAGCGATAGAGCATTGAGCGCACAGCTTTTAACAAAGAACTTCTGGCAACGCTTCTATATAGGAGCTGCTGTACTGTTCTGTAACAAAAATACTCTCTCCTCTATCTCTTTTCCTCCAATCCTTAACCTTGTATTCACATTTAAACTATTTCCAATACTATTTTCCGTAAACAGTAAAGGTGTGTGTATCCACGCCGTTACAAAAGCTGGCGTCTACGGGACTTAGTGATGCCAAATCCAATTTTACGAGTAAAATTTGATTCACACAAACCTTTTAGCGATTTTGCATGAAAAGCTTCTATTTATGAAAAATTCTAATGAACATTATCTATGATTATTTCGCTTATACGCTTTGACAGCCATCACATGGAAAATAAGATAAATGATAATATACAATCAGTCTATCGAAAGCCATTAGTTAATATTTTGACATTAAACTCCCTTTCAAACTCAACAGTAATTCAATTCAAAACAATACCGTGCATTATAATTAAGAGCATTTAATCTGAATAACTGTAAAATCTTCAGATATTGGATCTGCTTATCTAACAGAAAGTTTGAAGTAGGAACAAAGAAGCGCAATGGCCTAGACTGGAACAAACTTTTGAGCTTAAATTTTACTCTTCTCAATAACCAAATAGGTATCTAATTAACATTAAAATAGAGTGTTGTGTTTATCCAATGCTACTTCATGGATGCCATACTTGATCGCTGACGCAAAATCAAAGGAACACAATTCAATCAACAAAGAATGAGGAAGAAACTCCAGGTATCTCATTGGGAGACAAAGTCAGCAACAAGGAAGAGGAAAACCTGGAAAAAACCTCAGTCAGGGAGGACATATTGGTGGGATTCGAATCCCAGAACGGCACGGGTGGCCGAGGTTCTTAAGTCGCGGACTCGTGAGCGGGAAGTCTGGGTTCGAATACCGCCAGGACCGTCTTTCTCACTGAGTTTTTTCCAGGTTTTCCTCAGTCCTCATAAATGACAAATGCCGGGGAGGTACCCTAAGCTTAGGCCTGGAACGATTCCTTCCTTAAAAATAAATCCCTTCCCAATACATCATTTCATTTCAAGTATCATCTGTGTCCATCGCCTGTGGTGCCTCTGTAGCAAAAACGGGCGTTAAACACTATTCATTCATTCGAATCCCAGACCTACCGCTCACGAGCCCGCGCCTTAACGACCTCGGCCACCCGTGGCGGTATATATGCTGAAGATGGTAGATTTTTATGTAAGCGACAATTTAAGTATATTCTATTCTCTTAGTGAATCTGCATTATTTTACGTTCCAATTTGGTATTATTCTGTTAAAATGAAGTGCACTATTTGGCTTTAAGGATAATTTGATAATAAATCTAACCCAGAATGGTGTATCTGGGTGTTAGTTTTAGATACAATTCTTGAGGGTATTTTGATTTGGGCTCCTATATAGTTATTCGGTATTAGACCATCCATAGTTTAAATACAAATTTTGATACATCTTTAATTTTATGTTATATGTGCCTTAAGATAAAAATGCGGCAGGACTCTTGAGCCTGAATATGTACAACTCCACTTCGGCACCACACCTTGTTCACAAAACCTTTCCTTTTTAAACTGCTCTAGTGTGGCAGATAAATTTTGATGGGTACTGGTGTGCTTGACGCGGACGACATTCACATGGTGTTGAAAACAAAATTTCTGTACTTTGAACCCAGCATTACCCATATTTGAACTAACTCTGTAACAAAATCACTTTTTTGTCTTAAGTGTGCATCAATTTTTAAGGTATGCTTTTATTTTGGGGGGTATTGGTAGTAAAAGGAACAAACATTTTATTTAAGACTTTTTAGTTAGACTTTTAACTCGTATTCTCATACTGATATAGTCCAGTAATTAATTTGTGGATATATTAATGTAAGCCTAGAAGCTATTTTCTAGTTACAGTACTAAACGTGAAATCTACTAATACAATACATATTAATGGCAACCTTGTAATACAAACTGCACGACTCACAAAGACGCAAAATACTTTTAAACTGATGGATAAAACACGTCAAGAAAATAACATTTTTATATTTCAATTAATATGCTTTTCACATTGCCCACTATATCATACTTAAAAGCGAAATAAAAAAGTTTGTCAATGAATTTTAACTTGACTTATTAAATGAGAGTATGGTTTAATTCCTTAGTACAAAAATTATCATACTAAATATAAATTACAGTAGTTTTAAAAAGTATTGAACGAGAGTTGTCTCATTCTGCCTAAAAATGATATCAAAGAAAATGAAAACTTTTCAGTAAATGTGTGATATTCTTAAAAAGAAGCGTAACAATACATAGCTTAAGTTTCATAAAAGAATGAATTTCTTTGTGAACTATGAATATAAAAACTGAAACCTAAATGACACAAAAAGAAGAAGAAAATAAGATTTAATGCCTGTCTTAAGACACAGGCCACTGTTTTAATTCTGCTCAAAGGAAAACCAATAATAAATGTCTCACCTAATGAAAATGGGGTAAATTTTATACGAAAACTTGATCAAATGACATGCTACACACAAACAGGATCCTGAAGAGGAAAATCAAAACATTCCTTAAAGTTGGAACAGATCAGTGGCACTAAACTTTATTAGAACTTGATAATCAGCATATAGCAAGCTTAATTTCAATCGTTGCTTCTTCGTTCTATTCCATTTCTACATCATCCACGTAGAAGGGTGACTACGTTCTTGTCGTGCCCTTAAGTCATACTTCATTTGTGTAGAGAGTTTATTCTCTTAATTTCTGTTACCAACAGCCCGGCATTAGGAGGCACCCTGTGGTTGTCGCGCCTGAAGGTGCCTTCTTAGTGCTGGGTTTTGAGATTTAATTTTCGAGATTTTGATGAAAACTCCATAGTGAGAAGGAGAGGAGGAGAGCGCTGCACTGTTGATGGGACGTGAAATTAGTTTACGACGCCGCCAAGAGAGAGAAGGCGTCTCTGCCTCATTTTAATGCTACCGTAAAGAGGCCATCGAGTTCAAAAGTGTGTGCAACAATACATACAGCGCCTTTGTGCCCGCTAGCATATTACACTGAGAGCGTCCGCTAAGAATAGCGTCACCGTTTTATACTTCACGATCGTGAGAATGAAAAAGAGAATGGTATTTTATCATTATTAAATATTACAGCGTTTTAAACATTTATTATTAGCTCATAATGTAGTTGACATACTACATTAAATCATAAAATATGTGGTTCCATTCGGGAAGAAATATTGTTCTACAGAAAAATAGCTGAAGTTAAAAGTAGAATAAGAAACAAAAACTCATTTCTTCGCATTGATGTTATCCACACGTTGTTATTCTGTTACTCATTCTTTGCCTTGAAATTATGAATAAATCTGTTTGACTGACACCCCAAATTTTGTTGGTTATCTTAACTAGATGGAATTTATTCCAAATGAAAAGCCAAAATAAAATAAAAGCGTGTAAATGAAATAACACGAGAAAAGCTACAGCAATTGAATTAAAACTTGAAGAAAGCACTGTCATGTATGCAGGCTAAATAGTGTTTACCTCAGATACAAGAAAGTGACAGTTTTTTTCTACGCCTTAAGAAGGAGAAAATGGTCTGACTCTATATGTTTAAAAGTCCACTTCGTGACAGCACCTTGTTCACACAAAAAATATTAATAATTTTATATTCAATAAGTTATACCTGTGTACCTAAACAATGAAATATATGTGTCTTCATCCCCCAACGCAATCAGAGTTTGTATACACTAGTATAAAATGACACCTTCAGTGGATGCGATTCCTGTTTAGACTATGGTTAAAATGCGCGATTGATTTTATCAGTCGTGTTTATCACGCCAACGGTGTGTATTTGTGCATGTATATGTGTGTGTGTGTGTGTGTGTGTGTGTGTGTGTGTGTGGAATAGTACAAGTAATATAGGAGAGAAATTTTGCTAAATTTCATTAGTAATATCTCCATTGGAAAGTGAAATTGTCAAACACAAGATTTTTCATTGGCAAGAACAGACAAAAAAGAAAGTTTTAAGAGAGGAGAAGCAGATGAAATAGGCTATCGATTAGAAACTTCTCGAAGGTCTTTAGTACAATTACCCCAGTTTGGTGTACCTATCATCATTCAGCTGTTGTTTCTTCATCAATATAAAATTATCGCTGAATCTGAAATAAACTCTTGGAAGCACTTAATCAAAGAATCCAAGAGGCTGTTTACGATGTTCGAGAGGATGAATTACTGCAAGTGTCTCAAAATATTTTCAAAAGGATTCAGGCAAGTCTCACAGTAAAGAGCAGGCACTTCGAGCATCTACTAATATGGTGCATACAATATTAATTGCTATTTATTACCAATAAACTAAGAAAGAAAAATAATAACGTTATGAGTTCCGAACGCGCTGCACGATTTTCCCTCTACAGATGGTGAGGCTATTATACAGTAACTTCCCACCGGCAAAATTAATTTCTGATCACGTAAGACTTCCGTACTACTACCATCACTACCACTACTTGGAATCCATCTTTATCGACTGCTACGTTACCTGAAATTGAATGTCAACTATGGAGGAGCATTATTTTACCTTAAGAAGCACAACAAAAATAGAAAATGTATTTTTTGCAGGGCGAGTTCATTTACAGAAGAAGTAAGTGAGCCCATTTGCGGGTTCGGCATACAAGTTCACAAGGAGGCAGGGAGTAGTAGCGTGCCATTACAATGCGCGTATCGAGAATAGGCAGACTACCGTACACCAGGTGACGCAGATGATGGCAGAGTAAGGGCGAAATACGAATAAGTGGCAGGTGAAATTGGAGTACTCAGAGAAAACCTGCCCAGGCATCGCTTCGTCCGCTAAAAACCCTCTTGCGGCCGTTGCGATCGAACTGCCCGCCTTGGTAGGAGGCAGCCAGTCTAAAAACTGGGTCACGCGCCACCTATTTATGAAAGCATGGGAACATAACTGATTCAGCGTGCTGAAATAAGGAAGCATGTTATCTGAAAATGCACAAAATTAGTGTTTAATTTATTTTCTACAATTGTTTTTTACGACCCGCTTATCTCGAAAATCACTAAATATGAAACTTTAGTTACCTCTAATGAAAATATTATCTTATTCCATTATAAAAGTTACGTTTTTTTCTCATTATGAAATATAAAAAAAATCTACAGCTGCTTGCTTTTATCCTACAAGCCGATGTCTGTGGAAGGGGAAGCAGAAATTATAATTGATTAATTCATTCGTTTGTCTGCAGGGAAGGCAGGGGAATTTCTTGCGCAAGAGCAGATCAAAGTATTTTAAAACTCTGTACCTTGAGTAGTTTCTTAGCATACAGTTCCGCAACAGAGAGTAGTGTCATATCATATGACTCCAATCTATGGATTCTATAATGAATTTAGCCAACACTAACTCTAGGATGTAGATTTCGTCAGGTTTTAATTAAACTGTCACACTTAATATTGTATAGACAATTCTGCAAACACAACTGACGGAAATGAGCATTAAGTTGGTATTCATAATGCATAGAAAATTTTAGATTCTGAATGATGTCACTGTCAAAACAGCGAGGTGACTAAGGCTGCAGGCGATAACCTTTTTTTTTTTTTTTTTTTTTTTTTTGTGGTACCTTAGGTGAATGCTGGAGTGGAGCTTTCCTTTCCTGAATTTTTCAATTGTTTCATTTCATTTCATTTCATTTTATTCGTTCTATGATAGGGTCGACGTGGTGCGGTGTGACGGTGACTTGCGCTTTGGAAATGTTTTCCTCCGGCGTCTGGTAGGGAAATGGTGATCTGAGCTCATCGGAGGAGAGGCTGGGTGTAGAAACAATGTTAGTTCTCATTCACGTCCATGCATCGCCGCCTGTGGATCCTGTGGTTCCCTATCTCATTCCTTCCTTCCAAATTTGCCCTCACTGGGAACGTAGCCTACAAACGGCCAGCCCTTGATCAAGGCTGAAGTACCGAAAAAACCTCCTTCGTCTGCATCAATCCTATACGAAGTCACTGTCAAAAATATGATTATAAAATTTGGTTCATTTATCATTTTCAGATCTGAAAATTATGTGTGAAAATTTCGCTTCCCTCTCTTAAACTGGAAAAAAAGTAACTAAAATAAAACTTATGATAATACTTTATTTAACACTGCAGATAATATTTTCAACACTTCCAGCTCTTAGCTGAAAGGTTTGTTGGTAACCTATTTTTATCTGTATAGATTGTTAAAAATTGGGAAAAAATACTGGAAGATGAGAGTTCATTATCTCGAATATAGTACACATATAGGTTTAAGTTTCAGCACACTGACCTTTCTTTTCTGAATATATCTCATGCCGAAGTCTATGCCTCTGCATTTTCTGTTCTATTAAACCGTCAGCCGAACTTTATGTGCGTACAGTGTTTAGCCGACTAGAAAATAGGAAACCTTGTCGAACACTGCCTTTGCAAGCTCCAGGTTTTCCTGTTACCTACCTAGTTTGAGTGCCGATCCTAGAGTAATAGGCGCCACAGATCCATAATCAAGTTATATTAAATATCTAGGAGAATGAAACTTTTGAAATATATTCGGGCGAAAAATGCTCTATAGCTGAGATGGAGGTATATTCTTTAGCGTAGCGGTTATGCCCTTGGCTGGTAAAAAGAGTAAAGATTATCCAAGGAAATTGTAACTAGGGGGTATTATTTTTCAAATTTATACTACCAAATGTTTAGGTTAATGCAAATAAATATTTATCCAAATATCACTACTACACCTATTACGGTTGTACAATTATAGTCAAAATTGCCATTTTTTACTTAATTCATGTTCTTTATGACATAATGCTAGTTTTTTCATCTTATATTTCTCGTGCACTTTTACAGTGTTCTCAGGGTTTTCATGTGTATACCACAACTCCCTATATTTCAATCAAATTACATTTTTAAACATAAGCTTGTAAATCTGAGCGAAATTGTTTGAAATGCATCTAAGAAATTATGTATTTAATTTAATTATTATATATGAATAAAAAAAGCTCAATCCATGTAACTCTGCCACCGAGACCTTGAAAATAATAGCACGAGTTTGTCATACAGTTACAAAAATGATAATTCCTCAAAAATAAATAAGAATGGGCACCCAAATATTCTAGAAACTAAACGTACATTTAATAAAGAAAAAAACTGGCTTTGTCGTTTGTTATCAGTCATCACTTAGATCATAGTTAAATCTCTAAACAAAATTAAAAATTTATATTTTATAAACCTTTGAAATGTTTTTGTGTGCCTTTAAACACTTATAAATTAATTAAAAATGAGTTAATAACCCAATAATCAACTGATTCTTGAACAGAAATAATATTCTTTATATTCATAACGTCACTAATAAAAAGAACAATGCTTACTTAGGCTTTTATAAGCAAACTGCAATCCCTATACGTAAAGCCCAAACAAAGATAAACGTCAAGCAGCTAATGGTTGACTCATGCAGGTTTAAGTACAAGAAAACAGCATGTCTCACACGTGTTAATATATTAATATTGAATACTAGGAATGCACGAATTAAAATTTCTACTGATTTCTCGATTGATTTGACTTTTAACGTCATGGTTAATTTTGTAAATATAAAGGATTTGTTGCGATACGTTCAGGGATTAATTTTTTTTTTTCGAATAGTGTTTAACGCCCGTTTTTACTACTGAGACATCACAGGCGGTGGCACTGATGATACATGAGATGAAATGATATATTGTGAAATATATATATATATATATATATATATATATATATTTTTAAGCAAGGAAACGTTCCAGGGCTAAGTTTAGCGTACCTCCCCGGCATTTGCCAGTAATGAGGACTGAGGAAAACCTGGAAAAAAAAAGTCAGGGAGGACGGTCCTGGCGAGACTCGAACCCACGACCTCCTGCTCATAAATCCGCGCCTTAACGACCTCGGCCACCTGTGGTGGTTTAACTGATTAAGAAAACAGAACAATGTTGAACACAATTTTAGTTTTGTTAATCTTATTACATTTACATTTATTGCATGTCTTTTTCCAATTTCGTTTATTAATATATCTTTAAGCAAGCATATACATATTTTAGCGAGATAGAGCCTTCCAATTAAAACGATAATTAATCTATTATATTTGGAAAAAGAATTATTGAAGGCCATAAAAGAGATAAAGGGATCAGATTGAAATGTAATAGACTTGGCAAGCTGAAAACATCACAAGAGCTGAGAATGATGCCTTTTATTGCAAGAGCCGGTTTGTCAAGCATATGATACTAAGCCACTTTTGTTGGTAGCATTCAAGTGATGTGTAACATTTCTTTTCTTGGAAATTCCTTTTCTTTGGCTAGCTATACGAACGTGTCATGTAGGATTAAATATTTAATTTTTAGTTATGACTCTGACTTTCGACGGAATTTATTAAACAAAGCGAAGAGCAATTGAGTTTCTGATTTTCTGAAAGCGAAATTAAACAAGAAACAAGGGAAATTGCACAAAATAGGAACATAGAGGATGTTAGTAATGGAGGTACCTATAGGAATAACAAAACAAAACAATATTTAGGCTATTGGTTCTTGCATCCTGTTTAAAAGGAACTGATTGATTTTTAATGATTTATTTATGGACGCTCTTTAACATCTCAGGTCATCAGCGTCCTATTCAACTCAGGGCGTGAAATGGCCGACAAATTTTGCTCAGAGGCCTCTCTTTCAGGCTTGAGGTTCTTTTTCGTGCCGTAAATGTACGACACGAGACTCACGGCTTTAGTTCCCTTCCGAAGGAAGCCATCCATACTTAGGATTTTTATGCCCGAAAAAATCCATCGGTCCTGGCCGGGTTCAAACCCGCGTTCTTAGGTGCAGGAGGCAAGTATGGTAACCACTACACCACCAGGATCGACTAAAAGGAACTGAATCATGAACAAACTTTCAATTTATTTTTGAAAGTCAGGTGTTTTAACATTTTTTAAAGGAATTGTGAGTTTTAAACACGTAAATGAACTGGAAAAATATTTGCCATTTATCGGCTCATCAGCTTAATACACTAAAATTATTCCTGTAAACACAGCTTTGTAAAATGAGTTTTAGTTCCATCTGTTTGACTAAGCCAGAAATATAGCTTATATATAAAAATAATGTACATACATAAATAAACATGAACAATGAAAACCTTAATCGTAAAGCAAATATTTTTAAGCATAATGCATTAAAATTACACATTTATATATTTTTCTAGCTGCAAAGTGCATATCACATAAATAAATTGATGAATATGTATTTTTGCTGCTACATTCTTCTTCCGTGCTATAACAATAATTTTCATCTTTATTATTATTATTATTATTATTATTATTATTATTATTATTATTATTATTATTATTAACAATATCTTCTCAATTTTTTGTCCTGTGTTTAAAGTTGCCATTCTGTATTCTCCATCACTTTGATTACTGTTGTAATTCCTTTTATAAGAACTCCATCACAGTTGACTGCCTTATATATCTGATTTCTTAGAAAATCATTTACTCTGCACACAGACACACACACATATTTATAACTTGGGTTTTACTGGTATAATTATGTTATAAACTTTTAATATTAGAAATACAAAAACTGGATGGCTGCTCTGTATGTCGCATATATTGGTTTTCGCATTTGTTTATTTATGTGGATCCGCAGTTTGGAAATATGATGGTAGAATACAAATTAAATATTAATAAATGATGTATAACAATCAGCAGATAAAATTTGCTAATTAATGAGATATGAGTTTAATTAATTGTGTGTTTGCATATTTGTATTTGATCTGGTAACCGAGGTAAATAAAATAAAGAACTAGGTAAATTATTGAGTACGAAACGTTAATTAAACAAAAAACGATCTGCATTAGAGTTTGGAGATTATATGCTGTTTTAATAGTGTAATAATATAAAAGGCAATAAAAACAAACTCCCTATATAGAAACTATTTCCGGAATCCTACACCTATATTTAATTAGTTTTTTTTTTTTTTTTTGCATAACTTGGTAAATGTCCTAAAGATTTAAACTATTATTTATTAGAGCTCAAGGGATTGATATATTGCGGAGAATGAATATAGCATAAGCAATTCTTACGGTCCAGAAATTCTTCTATTGAACTTGTGAAGATGACAAAATATCTTTGAATAATACACTTCAAGTCTGCATTCACCACTAGGAATAAATCCACGTCCACTGGATAACAACCCACTATTTCAAATTATCATGAAACTGCTGTAATTTGAGCAAAGAGTAACACGATATTTTCATTTATTAAACATGGCTATATTGCAAATGATATCTCTAAAAACTAAAATCTGGATACATGGTTTCAATGGCTAAGTGCTATTTGAATATATATAATTTGCCTAGAATGAAAACAAGTTTTAAATGTGTTATTCACGAGCGACAGTAAATTTAAGATAGTTTAAAAAAATCTGGATTTAAACTTATATAAATCAAAATTAATGTTATATACGTTAAACCAAACGGCTCTCAGACATATTTGACCACTGACTCTTAAAGATCTCTTGCTCTCGCGGACTCATAAAATTTAATCCAAAATGTCCATGCTACGTTATGTTTTCGGAGTTATTCATCATTATGTATCTAAACAAATTATTGAATTAAGTTTTTCAATATTTATCTTTTTATTATAGTTTATACGTACACAGTAGTAATAATAATATATTCATAAATGTATATAAAACGCATACACATTCATATTAATAAGGACTAACAATATGTGATGACATAATATTACTCATGGATAAAAAAACTAGAGCTATGCACTTTTAAAACACGCAATTCCACTGAATTACACAATGAAAACACATATAAAAAGTTTTTACCTCTAGCATGAATATGATCGAAATGTAGTTTTTTTATAATGTGTTTTAGTTGTGTAATTGAGCGGTAATTCTTGTTTTAAAAGTAGAACGATCTAGTTCTTTAATGCGTATTGGTCGCCTGATCAGATGGCGCATTTTATGTCTTCATTTTATATATTTATATCTAGTTTTATAGGAAAATTTTGTATTCTGATTTATAGATCTACATTTTTCAAACGGTATTTTATATAAATGAGAGAATGGTATTTTATATAAGTAAGCTGTTAGAAATGAATCAAAATTTTATGAACTTTGATAATTCTGGAAAAGCTGAGGGCTCCTTATTCCAACCTAAGGTCGCTGCTGAAAGTTGCGCACTGTTAATAATGAAACTATTGCTATAACTACGAGTGTTCTACACAGCCCATATTTTCGGTTTACCTATTTTATAGCTCCCTCAGGAACAAGCAGTCAAATTCCATTTCATTCCAATTTATTTTATCTCAGTAAGTTATGCATAGTAAATTTGCTTCACCTTTCGGTTTGTAGTAATTCATTGCTCTCAAGAATAAATACTATTATCAGCACTCTAATGCTGCATGGACTCCCCGACGTCTTTGAGAATCACTGCTTTAAACGAAAGCCACTTTAAGTTAATATATTAAGAATCTATAGATAATATAATTCTAAGAAACTTCATAATTTTTCTCAAAATTATGGATAAGGGGTATTTTTGGTTTATATACACGTAGAATTAATTTTCAGAAAATACACAAAACGAGAATGACCGAGATTTATTAGTTTGAAAATTAAAAACCATACTTTTAAAACTGTTGTGAAAGTGTTCAATTACTACCAAATCTGTTATCATAAATTTAATGAAAAGATAACAAAAATACTATAAAGGTACAGTTTAGCTCCTATCTTTATACTTGCCAATCAGTTTTTTTAATAATTCACTTATATTTAATATTTCTAATAGTAGAACAAAAATAGCAGAAAAAAATTAAAAATGTGTATGTTGTACTTATAGTTTATTACAATAACTTTTCAATTATTAAAACAACCAATTTGATAAAAAACTGACGGTATATTTTTTCTTGCACCGTGTTGTTTGTAAGATTTCATCAAGTTTAAAGTTTTTCCTAAACAGTAAAAATTTAAATTTACATCGTGAAAACGATTTGGAAATACACAGCATCTTCCTTTTTTAAGCGTTTCTGTGTTCTATGTTTAAGAAATTTATATTTCAAATTTAACTTGTGATGTTTTGTTAAATGTGTACACATTATGCAAATTCATCTGCAGAGTGACCTAAAAAGTTTAAAAAGCGTAAAATAAGAGAGAAAAACAAGTTTAACGCAATTTTAGAAAAGGATCAGCTTATTTCTGTATACAGCCTTCACCCAGGGTTGTACTCTTGGTTCGGCAAGTTTCACATTTTAATCTAGTTGGATAAATAGGTTTTTGTCATACTTTAATCAAAATAGCCATTGAGGGAGTAGATGACATCATTTCATAAACATTTCTTCCTATCGATAAACATCAGCTCTGTAGCAGGAAGAAGCCGCAAGAACACGGTGAATGGAAATCAATTTGAAGCCAAAAACGTGCACTTGTGCTATTGTCGATATGTGGGACTGCGCTTTGTGCTGGTGAAAAAATTTTAAGCAATCTTGGCTGTTTTTTCTTTAGCTTTTCTTCAAAAGAAAGAAGAGTGTATTAGATGAAAGTATGCTCCATGTACACGAATCGACGTGAGAAACTTGATACTTGTGTTTAATACTTAAAGAGCAATCCCATTTTGAGCTGTAGCGAAATTTATGTCATTAGTGCTTATGTTTTTACATATTTAGTAGTGGCAATTATGACTTTTAATTAATCATAATACACTACTACAGCTTCACTGGGGTTATTGGAAGTGCATACGCTTACTAATATATCTATAAAGACAAGCGGATGTCAGTTGTTACCGATCAGTACGATTTACACAGCTACTAAACGAGCATTTTTAGGGTTTTTTTTTGTTACTTGACACTTTTGTACTAGGAAATGCAGATGATAAGGGATGAATATTGTTGATAAGGTACCAAAGTTTCTCAGCAAGAGCTCTTCGCGCAATAATGCTGAGTCAGCAGAAGTATATATACTTACAGCATGATTTGCTTTGTGTTTATTTACTGTCAGTAGTAGAGCTCAGACAGTTTTACAATGAGGAGTAACTAAAAAATACTCGAAGAACTGTAAAGATTAGAAGAAAACGAATTTGATAAGGGCGACTGCTTCTCTGCTTGGTCTGTAATGACCCAAACAAGAAGAAAAAGAAATGAGTGATTCATTTGGTGCCCCACTCAAAGAGTAGAAGACAAGTAAATAACCGTAATTCTATATTACAAGAAAATTGGGCAGGATTCACGCGAAATCGAAGATATAGTATGCAACATGATAGCAACAAAAGTCATATTGGAAGACTAGCATTACAAAACATCTTAAAAAAAAAAAAAAAAAAAAAAAAAAACAGCAGCACCAACATCTGAACGTTGCCTAATGCTTGGAGATTATTCATTTTATGTCATAAGAACCTGCTGGAAAGCTGGAAATAAGATTAGGAAATTATTACATATGGAAGAAATGGATGCTTTCATAATTTTATTATATACCCGTACAGCACACAACACAGCAAGCTGTAATTTGAATGTTATATGGCCATCATTATGGAGCCCTTCCGTCTTCACTCAAATGGCGGGAAGAAACAGATTCAAAGAAACAATGAGGTAGCTGAGTTTTGATGTATGTGTAACTAGATTGACACCCAAAACACGGGCAAATTTGCTTTGGCATCTTTGGTATAAAATAAATCTGTTGAGAACTGTCTTATATGTTACAAACCTGCACAACTATTTAGAGCTGATGAACACTTACTCCCAAGTAAAGCTTTTTGCCGGTTCCGCAATACATAGGCATTAAACCTAATACATTTGGAATAAATTTGAGCTATTAACTCATACCAACCCAAAGTACGCGTATAATGGATTTTCTATCTTGGAGATATGCTTCTAACAAGGCATTTTGTGGACAGTGCCCAATTAAGTCTATTAAATGCAAATTGTGCTATTCGCAATAAAAAAGTGAATTTATCTTTTAGCACTTTAGAGGCAAACAATGTTTGTATAAACATTTGGTGTTCTAATAACTATAACAGTAGATCTGCAGATGTTATCTTTAAATAACATGACGCTACGATTAATATAAATTGGATCATGTTATTTTAATATTCATTTTTCATTATTAAATTCAGAAGCAAATGCCATATGGTTTACTATAAAATAAGTTGTTCAATAAATCTTTTAATATACAAAAGAAAACTATCAAGAAATTATAGGAAATAATGTTTTAAAGTGCATTTTACTAATCTCCTGGTAGCAGTCTCGTTCCTTGCAGTGTTAAACATTGTCAAACGCTGCATTTAAATTTATATTGCTTGATAATCACGTTCTCATTAGCCAAAAAGAAAATCCGTAAAATGAACCAAAATAAATTGTTTTAAAAAAGAATGAGAAAAAAATATTTTCATGGCATGTAGCAAAAACCTCAACTAAGATACTGGTCTGAAACATGTATTTGGAACAGGAAACACCAATGTCAGTCATAAGCCGTACTTTATTTGCATTTAACCTAACTTTATCGTTGTATAGAAATATTATTTATTCTTTCCTACTCACCATTATCACTTTCGCTAATATTTAGCATATTTAGTTCAACTGGTTCCCAAAATCATTAAAAAAATAATAGATTTTGTGTTAATATTTGAAGTTACCTATGTTCCTACACTTGTAGAGAAATTGATACAAACTACCATTGCCCGACTAATGCTAATTCTTTCATGGAACAGAACTATGAAAATTCACTTGTATATTTGTAAGTGTGGAGTAGTAAAGTACAAGTGTAGCTGAAATCTTTGTGGAACAGGATTTTACTAATAGCTACAAGTTACCAGTCCGCACGCTTGTAATGTATTAGACCATACTTTTGTGAAACAGGGCCTAGGTTTTCGGTTTATAAATGACCGATAGTCATATTTTAACAAATTTGATGAGCACATTTTACTTTTCTTCTTATGGGCAACTTATATGGAAACGTTATTGTTCTTTAATCACCATAGAAATTATATGAATTTAGAAGTGTTTCTACAATGTAATTAAAAGCAAACTAGGAAATAAAACATAGAAGAGTGATAGAAAGAATGGAAAACATAAGAAAAGAATAAAATCAAAAGTATATTTTCTGATATTCTACGATAACAGTATAGGAAAAGCTTAAATATTATCACAGACAAGAAACCTATTTAGCATATAGGTCAAGAACTGTACAGTGCATAGTTTGATAATTACAACACATTTAGTGAAGAAATGAATATTCCAGGAAAATTATAGGCAATTGAGAAAACATTCAAAAGAAAAGGTGGAACATACTGAAAAAATGTAAAATAATTTTATTTATTTGGAATCGGAAGTGATTTTTAACCTATTATAAACATATACACCTTCTGTGCTGCAAAACGCAAATAAAAAAGAAACTGGATAATAGATAGATGCCTTGTACGTAAGTTACAATTTTAAATTGATAATGCCTAAATTACCAATAAGTTGAAAGCCCACCTTTCCACAGTAAAAATATTCTATAGTGTTAATTATGAGGGCTAGTCAATAAAGGTTGATAATCTTTTTTTTTTTTATTATTATTTTCAAAATACACTATGTAGGGTCAAAGTTGGTATTATCATTTTCGAAGTATTCCACATTAAATAGTATGCATTTAGCCCAACGTGTCTGTTAGTCCTGGAAGATGTGTGAAAATAGTTTTTTGTTCAGAACCGCCTCCATATTCTTCAGGACAGTCGTTGATGAACCAAAACGCTGATTCTGCAGTTCCTTTTTGAAACGAGGTAACAGAAAAAAAGGCACAATGAGCAGGCACTTGTTTTGTTCTGGTCAAATGTTGAGGAATTGCGTTGCAGTCGTGAGGGCATGCATCGTGATGATAAAGACGCTAATAAGATGGATGCAGCACAGAGTATTTTTTTCGAATGTATTCAGCCAGAACGCTCTGTTACATGTTTGTAAGTTTATTCGATGTTCTGAAACAATAACGGCAGGCGTTTTAACCATAGTTTTGTTCACTGCAGTGGCTGGAGAACATAGACCATCCTGCTATGTTAATATAGCATAATATAATATATATATATATATATAATATATTGCCCTTCTTAAACTCTTTGAACCGCCGAAGTGCGATTGTTTGTGGCATATGCTTACTATAACATTGCGTGCGCTTCCATATGGGATTTCTGCAGACGGAAGCAAATTTTTAGAGGAGCGTATTGCTCGTTACAAAGCGACTCCACTTTACGCAGCAGAATGACAAACATTCGCTCTTTGCTGGCATCCTGTACTAATGCGCATGCGTACGTGTTTCCAATTGTTTCCAACAATCGCGTGGTTCATTCTCATGCAAAATTGTTTCACCGCCGTATCTCCACTGAATGATGATGAAAAAAAAGTCAGTTTTATTGATTAGTGTTCTTAAGTAAGTATATTGCTTTCAATGTCTCTATTCTACAGATCTAAAAACCGGGTATTGGGAGTAAGCTAGTGAACGTTTCACATGTTAGGCACCACATTCTGGAATGAGGTGTATACACTAATGAACGAGCGGTAACACCAAGTTATACTATCAGTTCTGTTATTAACTTTAGGTAACAATGATGAGGGTACAGCTGCATTATTTAAGAATGTTAGAAAATAATTTTGATATTATCACCTAGGGTAAATGCAGAAAGTATCCAAGGACAATGTTGCTGAAACTGCTAAGAATCACCCTCAAGAGGTATAAAGAACTCGGCATTGTTGATGGCCGCTAGAGACGTGGATGCCCACGCTGTATTAGAACCCTGGAAGTTTAGCGAATGAATTTGGAGAAATTCTGTTTAGACAAAGAGAGCGAAAGCCACAGCAGCTCAAGGGTAAAAAAAAGGTAAAAAAAAAAAATTAAAAAAAACAGTGTATCTAAGACCTGGGACTATGGGTTTATCGTGCAAAGGGCATTCGTTTTTTCGTTTTCAGCAGATTAGACCAAAAAGATCGATGAATCTTTTTGAAGGTACACAAACAACGGACAATGAATAACGTTCTTCGACGATGAGAAAATCTAATCTTTATCATTAAGGCACCAGTGATGCGACTAGTGTCCTAAAGTGAGTAGCTATGTCAAAGTTCATTTTTGCGAGAAGGGTGTGAAGTCCACTGCCAAGAACTACAAGGAGATTGTTCTTCAAATGATAGTGAGGCCTCTCAGCCGACCGTGTTTCAAAAACAAGTATTGGATCCCAACAAGATTCAGTCTAGGCTGGGTGCAATCACTCAAAAAGTGACTTAGGACAACCTACCCAAGTTTATCGCACACAACATTAGACATCGTCTAGCCCGGACCTGAACTCCTCGACTATAAATTGTGGAACATCTAGACCTGCTCTTCATGACGTAAAATGTTATGAGTTTATAAAAATTTCCTGTGCGAACAGTAGCTGATTTGAACATACGTTATGTGTACAGCAATATATGGTGAAGACCAAGGTTGGACATTTTGAATTCGTTTACATTTCACATAATTGAGTTTTAAACTTGTGATAGAACTTACGGCACTATTAGATAAATATTAATATATGCAGTAATCATATGAATGCTTCTGCACAGTCTGAGATTAGACTACCCTGCGCCATGTGCGTCTGTTAACACACCAGCAGTGCATGTGGGGAGATAGTTTGAGTATGATGCTGTGTTGTTAATCATTAAGCCGCAAAATGCATTATTGCAAACTCAGCGAGGATTTTCATTATTAATCACCCGTGGCTAGCGCACAATATCAGCAGATGCTGAAACTATAACATGCATAAAACTACTGCGCTTAACCGATTTTGGCAGAGCGGAGAAGAAAACCATGAGCTACTGTAACTTATGTTAAATATGTGCATAGAACAGCGTGTTTGTTTTTTGGAACTACTTTTTCCAAAGCTCTTCGAAGGGTTTGTTTTATTTTATCTTCGAATTTCATACGTACGTTGTGATAAAAAGATGCCGAAGATTGTAGAAAGCATCTCCGGTTTAATATAAAAGGCCAATGGTGTGCAATTTTAAATATCACATAACCCTAAACAGAAAATTTCCAAATATTAATCTACTGCCTACATTCACGTATACTGCGATACTGCATAAAGTAAGCAAAAGCACAAGTCTAGGTTTATTCTAATTTTGTAATGATAGGCGATAATGCTCACTTGACTCCTTCCAATGAAACAATAGGTACTGGGAAGTGTTACAACGTTCACTGTATATTATAAGTTTATAATAAATTGTTCCGTTAACATCGGAAGTTAAGGTCAAGCACAGAATGACGTATTAATTTTTCCCAAACTATAAGAAAATCTTCAAAAAATACATCCATCAGTTTCGACAACATTGGAATTCAGTTTCCAAGCTCGTGGCAATCAAGTGAGGATGAAGTAAAGCTGCCACTTTAAGGAAATTGTAGCATGCATTTATTTACCAAAATTAGACAGTAGAAAGTATTATTTTTTTCTCTCTAAACGTAAGTATATATAAAATCCTTTCAAGTAGCAGAGTGAACTAAACAACAAAAGCTGTCACAAACTAAGTTTTGATCCAAATGTGCGATTGTGAAACATTTTTCATTATGGTACTGCATATTTAATAAAACGGAGATGTAGATTATATTTTTGGTCATTTCTGATCTTCATCGTTCTCAAATGACGTTCTTGCAAGAGCAGGATATTACAAAAATACATCAGCAACATAAATATACTTTTTTCAATTAGCTCATTATTACCAATAAATATAAACTTTACAGTTAAAATAATCGATAGCTGTTGGCATTAAAATAATGAATTCTTTTCTAAATTTTGTGATGTCATGTTTACCTTATAATAGTAACAAGTTCTTGTAGGCACAAGAGAATAAGTTGTAGTTAAAAACATCTCTCTTTTCATTATTGATGTAAATAGATATACAGATAGCGGTGTTTATTTTACAATGTATCAATCAATATAATTTTACATGATGTATATCACATTGGTGAGAGCGCACTTTAGGCAGACAATACGAGAATAGTATTTACTTATAACGAATCACTGACATAACTATTAACGCACAAATAAATGTATTACATGAAAACTTGCACACATACAGTTTCTCTCTTTTTCATACTTCTTTAAATCGCAATTATACAATGTTTATACACACACAACTTCTAACGAAGCGCACTTTATACAGAAAAGCACGTAACTTTGACCAATTCTCTTCAGCGCAAGTGAGTCTCAACATGCTAACCTGTCTCTATTCGAGTGTGTAAATTTGGCTACAAAGTTAATTCACCACTGTTTGGGCAACGTGCCAGTATATGTATGCTGTCAATTTTCCAGATTTCCACAAAGAGGGCAAACTCATTATTTGTTTCGTTGGTCATTTTTTCCGCATTCAAGCCCCCAGTCTAAGCCAAGCTAGTTTTTATCGGCCCTAAAAATTCAGGTTATTTATATATAATTCCTTCTCCCAATTACTTTTAGCTCATTATTAAGTTCCGATGATTTTTTTTCTTTGCATGCTGCTTCCATGTTATGCCTGTTGACGTCAAGTAGCTTCCTTATTTTCCCTCCATACCTTTGTTCTTATTTCTTCCCCTCTCCCAAACCCACCCCATTACAATTCTAATTCCCTTCTTGCCCCTTCTATCCAGTAACTATGGTGTCAGTTCTTACTCGATGAGCAAATTAGCCTTAGTGAAGATTGTTCTTCCAAATTTGTAACCAACATTCAACAGTCAAAGTTTTACAATGTATGGTATCTGGAAAGCGCCACAATTCGCTGTGCCCCTTCCCAATTAGAGGAGTTATTTAAGAAATAATTGTGAATTTTATCTAACTCTTTCATTTTACGCCAACAGCATATCTCATAATGCTCACTGGAGTGGCCGGTATTCGCGACAACGTAAGCAGAACTTCTACCATACGCCCCAGGGCTTTACACAGTGCAGTGGCTATTGTTGGGTTCATTCATTCTGAAGGTTATACCAAATACGCTTGTTCTATTGGCTACTATTTCCATCTTTCATTCTTACTTTAAACGTATCCGTTTTTAAAAGTTGTTATGAATATGGCGGAATTTACAGCCATTCTCTCATTTACTGCTGTAATCCGCTGGTTTGTCCAGCCCATTCTGCAAGTCATTGATAGTCATTTATGACATTACCAAATCGATATTTCCGGTACATTCAGTTCCTCCGCAACAAATACACCTGCTCACGTAAATAAGTATAAAGTGTCATAAATTATATTGCGGTTTTTCTTTCTTTTGTTTTGTTCTTCTGAAAGCAACACACATTCGCATCTTAATTTAGTTCTATATTTGGCTAGGACTGCGCAAAAATACGGACGTGTACTGGACTTCAAGTTTCATGAATGCCAGTAGATAGGGATGAAGTGGTTAGTGCTCTTTGCATTAGACTGTATCTCAGAGAATTCATTTCGTGCTCATTTCGGTTAGAGACTATATGAACTGCACCGGAATTAGAATTAGCGGTACGTGTTTATTAAAGCATTGATGATATTTAGAGTAAAATGCAGCTGCTAGAATAGAATTAGCGGATAATAATTCACGACCTTTTAGGGAATCTAATCCACATTTTCCAGCCTAGCAGCTCGATTCCCGCCAAGGGATTAATTGGGCCAGACATTAAATCCAGCGTAGGGAAAACATTTCATTGAAAAAAATGTCAACTATTACTCAGATGTAACAATGGATTACTGAGTATTTTAGACTACTTGATTATTACTAGCAATTAGTAACTAGTACAACAATATTTTGTATTGTGTAAAATGATTGTTATCAAATATAAATAAAACTACAATACCCAATGATTGTAATGACCACATTTGTAAATTAACCGATATGCATACTGACTCCCCCGCAGAAAAAAAAAAGTTATATATGCACGTGAAGCTGCTTTAATTTTATGTTAGATTTGTGTTCAGAGACCATTAATCATAACTATTCCTTTTTACAGAAAGATACGTTTTTAAAACTAATTTCATAATGACTTTCAGTAAAAGAACGAGAAGAAATTCGTTTTATCATAGAAAACGAAAGGTACATCGATTAAATAATGCGGCAAGTGATATTTTTGTAAACCTTTATTTTTTTATAATGTGGGGATCTTTCATCAGAAAATAAAGAAACATTATTTTATTGATGCATGCTTAATGCAAACATTCAGAGATAAAAACAACCACCGCCCTATTTAATACCCCCTTAAATTTGTGAAAAATTAATGTGGCTCATAAGTTGGAATAAACCCTTAAATTAAAAATTTGCTCACTGAAAATCTCGTTAATAATCAGATAGTCTTTCTGATGACTAGGCGTAAATCAATAGGAGTCGATGCTTTAATATTTAGAATTTAGAACCTACACACCTTTCCCTTTCAGACCTATAGGTGCATTTTTCATATTAAAGTGTGCAGTTGTTTCAATGCGAGAGCTAATAAAAACTCAATATGAACAGCTAATTTCAGAAAGGGGCCTGTATAGTTCTGATAAAAGTCATAAATAGTACGAGTATTTTAGTTTTTAGTTATATGTACTTTCCTTACATATTTACAAAAACATTCATATAATAAATACATTAGTCTATAAAAACTAAACTCTGAGCCTTTTGGCTTCCTAAAATTTGTGTATGAAAACTGCTGGAACATTTTTCTTTTTAGACGTTGAAAGTGCAACAGTTTATTGGATATATTCATCTCATTATTTTTATGTCTAAAACAAAGTAAAACAATATAATTTGTTTATTGAAAATGTAAATGAACATTTAATTGGCAAATATAATGCATAAGAACTTGCTAGAATTCCTAAAAAATTAAAATTAACTAAAAGGAGTTCAAAATCATCTTCCATACATGCAGGCAGTTGATTAAGTATGCATGTCCAATGCGCAATGTAGTTAAGTATAGAGAAGTCCCATTAATACCTTTGTATTCAGATGTGTATTCAAAATGATGATAGTTTCTCTCTGTTTGTAAGGAAGTCTTGTTGTCTCCAATGACGACGGTTTTCTTATAGAAGGTTAGCCACCTTCTATCATAGTGAACAGTTAGTTCAGTTTCAAGCAAATATATTGTATTTAGAATACATCCATGTTAATTATTACATATACATGATCTAAAATAGGCAGTAATAATAAAAAATAATGTATTTGTACCAAAGTTGACGAGTTTGTAATGTGGTGAAGTCGACATATAATGAAAAATCGGGTCCCATTCTGAAATTAGCTGTTTATCAATTTTCAATTCATCTACACTTTCTTCGCTTACGAAAACCTTGGTGCATCCATGACGAGTCTCTTAAACTAGTTTGTGAAATATCTTTGATTTCAGTTCTAGATGAAATTGTAGAAAATGTTAAAACAAGTAGATAACGAGTTAAAATCGAATACAGCATTTAAGAAGGTTCATGCAAGCAGGCAGTACTTGAGTAGAATCAGTAAAATTTCACCACCAGAATGTGCAAAACTTTCTGCTCAATTGCATAAATACTGCCCAAATATGTCTATTGATTCTGAAGAATTATAGCATTATTTTAATAGATAGTATACAAAGGTTCCCAGAAAATATTGACAAATCCTAAGCTACAAGTTTATTATTAATTCAAATTTTACTATTTTATCGCGTATTTTGGTGTGAAAATGGTGTCGGGAATCTAGTGGAGGTAGCTTGCGTTTAAGAGATGAAAAAAATAGCAAGAGTCGTTCCACGTCATAAGATCTCTTTCTCAATTGGGGAGACTTTTCGGGCTAAACGCCCAGCGATATTTATGGAGTAGGAAGAACAGTTTAATTTTTCACTTGACAAAATCTGGGATATTAACCACGAACGCCATGCAGCAAATACGTTAGGATGTCACCTTCTATTGCCAGCTTTTTGACAAATAGGTTTCCTACCTACAGAAGTTTCTAAATAGAAGGGATGGCATGCTCTAGCATTTCGGTATGGATTTTTTACATATAGGTGAAGGAACTGAGCAAAATATTTTTTTACTTTTTCCATGCGTTCAAACAAACGCGCATCTTTTTATATAATATATATTCAAAATTATATATTTCGAAACATTGAAATTATGTTACTACAATTAAAAGTAGTGATGGTGTAAATAATAACAACAATATCGTAGGGATAACATATTGGACACTTGCGCTGCGGACACCGGTTCGAATACCGGCTGAAGTATTTATTTAGGATTTTTGCGTGGTCCTTAGGATGAATAACAGGTAATTTCAGCGCCTTAGGTCCCCGAGCTCAATTGCGCTGTCGCTAATTCAAAATCATTTATTGGCTGACATCACTGCAGGAATAAACAATGTTAAACTCATCAAAATAAATAAATGTATATATTGTAATATAACTAAAGAAACTTCAGTGGGTAATATATATCATTCTGCAAAGCAGTACAAATGAACCCAGTATTTATAACATCTTAATATTTTCAAATTTAATAGCGTTGATTTGAAATATTGTATGTAGCTGTACACTCTTATCCATAAGCTAATAACAAACTTTTGGGCGTTCCATTTAAACTGATATATTTTTGAAATGGCAGTGTAGAATTATTTTAAAACTATAATAATACTTTAATAACAATGTTTATTATTCCTAACGGAGTTAAGGCTTTAAGGCCCTCCCTTACACTGAACGAAACTAAAATAACGAATATATAAAATAAATGCATTATAGATAACAGACAACATTGGATGAGAGGAAATACAGAGAAAGAAAAACAAATATTGATACAAGTGTTATATTAAAATGTAACTATAAACTGTAAGGACAAGACAAATATAAAATATTCCAGAAATATATGTTACGTGAAATGACAGAGATACTAGAAAAGTTAGCATTTTGAGTGTTTTAAGCACGGGCATAAAATAATAATTAATGTGAACATGCTAAACTTAAGCGCCTAGTACTTGCTTACTTAATAAATATCTAAATAAGGTGCATTTAAATGAATACTCCTTATAACTTATAACAATGAATTCCAAAACGAGCAGGGACTATTGAGAAAGGGCCTTATGATATTGATAGAATGAATTACAATGATCGTGATTCATAATTATGCTGAGAATCCCGGGGTGTAGAGCAAGAGAATATATTTATTTATGAAGTAAGTGGTAGTTTTATACAGCAGACAGAGAGAGGGGAGTAATTGCTTGTTACTATCATGTATACAGATTGTTGAAATATAGTGTGGCATTTTTAATATTGATCATAATTAGGAAAACGTTTCTACATTCATATAGGAAGAGAAAAACATTTTGAGATATTCGTTATTTTTCATTGTGACCTATTAATTCTTAACTGTTATTATAGGGGTTATTACGTGTTGTCACACATCCTTCAGAGAATCTCATACTCATGGATCGTGGGAATACAGCTGGCTGCTCTCGGGTTTGAGGATATGCAGTGTACAGACGTTTCTACAATTTGTGCATGTTGCCGATGGGTATTGAAGTGCTCCAAGAACCCAAATTTCAAAGGATTAAGCTCAAATGTTCAGTGAAATCATGCTACTAGGCCTCCTCGATGTATCCATCGCTCACTAAAGGTTTTAGTTAGATGTGGTAGCACAATGGACAGAAAATGGCGCGATGCTTCATCTTGCATGAATCACATACGTTGTACCGATACCAACAACCACTGCAATGCACTGCAGAGGTAAAAAATAATAAATAATATAAGAGCAATGGAACAAAAGGGATAGAAGCTTACATCACACGAGCAAGAAGATAATTTTGAACCAATATATATATATATATATATATATATATATATATATATATATATATATATATGCGTACGTGTGTGTGTGTAAATTTTTTCACTAGTTTTTGACCAATTCAATAGCTGTGAGTAGACGAATTTTAATTAAACACTCTGTATATTGAACTATTTAAACAATGTGTATACATTATATCATTCTGGAGTCTTAAAGCTAATTCTTAAAAAAAAAAAAAAAAAAAAAAAAACTGTTTGTTTATTAATGCGAGTTTATTGCAAATCTTTGTAACAGCTTGATTCATATTTCTAAATGCTTCAAAATATGTGCAGAAACTACTTTTCTTATTTTGTAATGCTCGTTTTTGCCAGAATGGCTTCGTGTATGGACATGGACAAAAAAAAGTAAACTAGTTAGCCAATTGTTCAATTACGTACGCTATGCCGTAAAAGGGTCAATAATCACACAGGAGTGTAGAGCTTTGCCGTAGGCATTAAATCCACTTTCAGTTTAAGGTTTTATTTACTATTTTATTTATTTTGTTAGGTCAGACCAGGTCAGTTGGATTTGCAGGACGCAGAATAAACTCACTTTAGCATTTGGGATCTTTAAATTCTTTGTTATGAAAGGCTCGCTGTGGGTACTGCTTTCCCCATGCGTAAGTATTTTTAAATTACCACTTTACAATCCACTTCAATGGCTTCGGAATGCTAAAAGCCACTTGAAAATCAATTAGGATTTTCAGCAAGCCAGTAAGTCAACCGTCAAACTGTCCCCATTTCATTCAGCCCTTAACCTTGGCCCCAAAACATCCGACTCTCCTTTGAAATCATCCTCGTTTCTCTGTGCTTTCCATTTCTCTACGTGCTGTTTCTCACTCCTTTTCCCAATGCACTCCGGAGTACCTGAGCGTGATGCACGAAAACGGAATAAAGTCACCTAATGCTTTTAACATGGCCCTCTCCCAGCTGCTAACCACCCTCACTCAGACTTTCTTCAAAATCTTTTTTCACGGTTCAATAACCTCGCCATACGCTACATTACTCAGCCTGTATACATATATACACAATCTTCAGCAGTGCCTGTCCACACTGGGCCCCGCTCGAGAAGTCTTCTGAAGAACATTTCCTCCACTCTCTCTCTTTCCCCATTTCTATTCAGAAAATTTTCAAGTCCCGGTTCATAATGCACCTTCCAGTAGCGAAAATAGACCATTACCACGAAACGCTGACAATCACTCTCTTACAGTAGAGACCTGATTGCTCCAAATGTACTGACGTTTAAGCAGCGTTTGCTCAATGAGACGTATGAAAGCGTATGTACCCCTTTAGTAGTTAAATTGGCAGTAGAAGGCCGTTGATCAAAATTAACTCAGAGCACACAGTAATACAAAAAGAAAATAATTATGTAAGTGTGTTAACAAGGGAACTCAAAGTTTATCTTCGTTATGTCGACAAAACTGCTACGACACAAATTGGTTCGATCCCCAGTGACCGCGGGTTTTCGGTTATTTTTCTTAGCTGCAAACATAGCTGTCAATCTATCGGATCATCGTTTTATTTTTCCCCGCAGCACACAGAGAAGCTGTCCAAACGTAGATTTCCGCGCGGCCGGTAAAATACTGAAAAAAACATTTATCTTTTTCATGTTTTTCAACATAGATGTTAAAAAACGCCTCATTGGCTGCGAGTCAGTCGTTGTAAAGCGTAAAGAGAATTTGATTCACGCATTGCAGTATTATTATTTTTTTCCGTTCGTATATTGTTTAGTAGCTCGTCCAATTTTCGGGGATTTGATTTATAAACCTTCAATAAAGAGACGTATAAAAGAAATATCTGGGGATCGAGCGACCACAATTCTGTACTAATTACCCTGTCATCAAACGCATCAACAATTAACGTAATGAATTAACGTAATGGGGTGTGGCCCCGTCTTGCTGGAACACACTAGTTATTCTCCGTTAATTGAGAGGAAAAAAAGTACTGATTCGGGATTACGGTTCGATATCGGTCAGCAAAAGTGTTTCATGAAAGAAACTCGAGTCGATTATTTGTCTTGCATTTATGACAACTTATAGATCTAATTTAGTGTTATGTAATCAACTTTCGTATACTAGATGAGGAATAGCTATCGCCCATTACTGATTTTTTATTTAATCACTCAGTAGCTTAACTAAAGTCAAGCTCGTCCTTGAAAAAGCACTACCTGCGACTGTAAATTTATCCGTTCTGTACTGACTGCAGAAACTACTTCCAAAAGAAACTCTTTACTAGCCGGTGTGCTGTAGGGCAAGCAATTCAGTAAGCTTGTAGGGAGGAAATGGTAGCAATTTCATAGCAGAATGTGCTGTTGTACGATTGACTCCCTCTTTTTATGCTAACCTTGTAAAAAAAGTTCAGGGTAATTGTTCTAATCGAGCAGAAATATCATCCAGGCTTTCTCTGTCAACACATGACGTTTGGGTAAAAATTTTTTGTTCTAAATTATCCTGTTGTTTTGAAATTGTAATACTTTACAAACTCTAGATCTGTTAGGCGGACGGAAAAACGATCTTGAAATTCTACACGGCAGCGAGCAAATGAAAATGCGTTATCATCATCTACTTCACGCTTTTGAATATTCCGCCGCGACTCCTTAGAAGTGATATATCCACCGCTTTCTCAGTCTACCCTAGATCTCTTTTTCCTGTAGGCATAACATTTAAAATTCTCTCAAGGCATGCGTTTGTTATACTGTAGCCAATTTTGTATATACATATTTATTTTATTGTTTAAAATTTCTACCTTCAATTTCTCTATTATAGTTTTAATTTTTATTTTATCTTCTCATAAAGAAATGTTTTTCTTTTGGCCCTGAATTCTATTTTTATTCTCTTTTGTTAAAGTCCAGCTTTCGCTCTGCCATATAGGCAAAAATAATCAACATTACTTTATGGAGTTCAGTTTCTATTCTATTTTTCCTTTCTTGTAATAGTGCAGCATATTTGATGGACTTTTTGTAGTATATTCAACATCTATTTCCCCGGGATATGAAATTTGTAGCCTAAAAATTAAAGTATTTGACTTGTTCAATAATTTAATTTTTAACAATAAATTTTATCGGTAATTTACCTTTAAATGTCATACATTTGAACTTTTCTGTGGATATAATTTTTAATTATATTCTTTTATTCATGAACAGCGTAAATTATTTTCATTTTCACAAATTAACACTAGCTATACGCAAACACTATTGTATTTACAAAATTTTAACTTTTAAAATTATCTTTAATATCAAATTTTATTATCTGTTTTTCCCACACCCTTACAGCATCGTCTAAACATAGATTTAAAATGGACGGTGATAGGCTACACTTCTATTGTACACATAACTTTATATTGGCAGAGTGTATATTTCCTTCTTTTGTTTTTATATCAATTATGATTTATTCATAATTTTCTTTTATAACCTTTATTAGGCGCTGAGGCATACCTCTTTGATGTTTGACACTTTATAAACTTTCTCTATCTACATACATTGTCGAACGCCTTTACATAATCAATAAATGATAGATGTAGATATCTATTAAACTCTTATGGGATTCAATTAGCTGTTTTAAAAAAACACATCATTTATATAAAGTTTGAAGCTTTCCCGGTGTTTGTTATTTATAGTAAATTCAAACGCAAACATGATTCCTCTGCAGGCTGCAGTCCCGTGAAGTAATTATATAACAATGTTGTTTTATGTTAAATCTTTAAACCACTGCACACACTGTAACTCATCATGTTCTGAATATAAACGTGCACTCCGGTCTTATCAGCGGCAATGTGAGTACTTGACTATCGGTGGATGCATCTGTGATCTGCCAACTTCGGATTCGACCTCTTATGGGGAAAAACAAAACGAAAGGCCGATAATTTCTTGCACATGAGCCCGCAAAGAAACCAGTTTACAATTAATAACGTGGCTACAATAAAGGTTTATATTCCAAAATGCTATATTAACTCTTTTCTTTAAAATTGAAGGTTGTGATAATTTATTATAATTTCCAAATCACGCCGCAAGACCATTGCCTATAATGTTTGTTGAACAGGAGCAGAAAATTTGTTTCATGGCCATGTGCATCATCTTCGATCAATGTTTGAATACGGTCAAATCGGCATTTGACCTCGTTCAATGCGATTTTTCGGTGCGTCGACAATGAAAGTTAAACGAGGCAGTTGATTATGGACAACTTTGACCGCGGGTGTTGGACCGATCAACTTCGTTGATTCAGTCAAGTTACACAAAATGACTGCCCGTTTGATTTTCTTGTAGGTATTGTAGGTATTGGATTACTAAAATTGGGATCATCTACAAAAAGAATCATTGTGGAAAGATGTGCTTCTTTTGAAGAGTATGGAGACAGGAAATTTGAAGAAAGATTCCGGCCATCAAAGGATAAAGTGTACTGACTAGTAATGAAATGAATGAGAGGTTACAGTTTCCTACTGACCGCAGTCACCCTGTTTCACCCATGAATAGATTTTTACACTTCATTACTGACGTTGTTTTAACAAATATGACTTTATTTATTTGGCAATTAGAACTCGCTTGGTGTTATGTTGACTGTATGGCTAAATCATTCCACGTCTCCTTCTTTGCCTTTAAACAACATGAATCAGTGATTTTATTTTCTAGTTTATTGCAATATGAGATAGCTAGTTCCAACAAAGTGTCTATCTAATACCGTAAAATATTTGGAGACGCTACAACCTCTTTAACTACAGAGTTAGATGCTTCCCTTTGAGTAATTATGATGCATCGCAACTACAATTTAACCTCGGTCAAGGTTTGATCACGTTTCAATAACCCTTGATCAGCACAGAGTTGGTCGAGAATGGTGCACATGGCCGTAAGTTTTTTCAAATCGAAAAAAAAAAAAAAAAACCTTTGCACTTTTGTATTGAAACTTAGGCATTTTACTCGTAAATATGTAAGCTAAAGATACCGTGGGTTTTGGTAAGAAAAAGTTCTACCGACTCGAGTATTGTAGTCCTAAGATATGGATTGAGTTCAACTGTTTAACACTTCAGTTTGTCATGACTCAAGAGAGGAGGTAGAACAGCTTTGCTGTCAACATAATGCACAATTATTAAGTTGCATTATTGGCTAGTTGCTTATACTGGAGAATAGCCCTGAAGGTGTACTGTGTTTTCCCAATACTCACAACTCCTCTCCTCTGAAACGGTCTTTCTTATCATTACAATGTACTGCATCATCTAAAGAAATAATGATTCCACGTTTTTGGTCGTCCATCGTATTTTCTGTCAGTATATACATTTGTTTAATTATCTTAACTTACACACAACATATTTTTCATTATTTCACGATAAATTCCGAGAATAGTTTGTGGACGCAACAGACAAGTCCAGAGGTCAAAACTATTTCAAAATAAAGCGAAGAATACAAGAAAAAGTAAGACTAAAAACCATTTTCATCTATTGCAAAGTAAGTTTATTTAAAAATGCCAGAAATGAAGCCTAAGATAAACACGTAGCCTCAAAATGTTTCAAAAAGGGTCTTTGAAGAAAGAAATGGTTATAAAGGAACGTTTTGGTTATAAAATACTGGATTCACTTTTTAACATCCACACTTATATTGATTGTGACTAATCATTACTACATTTTCTCCTGGATACATGAATAAAGGTGATAAATCAGTGTTGAGCTTCCAGGTATGCAGGTGTTGACGTGTTTTTCTGTCATTAACTTAATAATGAGTTCACAACCGAAGCTTCATCCTTGATCATCTTGGTTTCATTAAAAGAAGCTACATATGAACCAGAGCTGATCCTTCATTTAACCACTAATTGGAAAGGCGTTACACCCATTGATAGGGGTGCAGAGCCGCGAAACAAAATGTAATGATTGTAGGAAATGTGCAGAAATTTTCCATACTTTATATAAAATGATGATGTTCTGTGAAAAAAAACACTTTAAGGAGTTAAAAAAAGAATCACAAAGTATAGGTTTTATTACAATAAAGAGAATTTCTGAAATAAAAGATGCAAATAAAAAAACACTCTCTCAATATCCACATTTTTAAGTAACATTTCCACTTATGATAACATTTCGATACATAGAACACCGTATTATTAACACTACATATTTCTATATATTGTTTTGAATGGCTAAAACGAACAAACCAATCACTTGGTCCAATTCTAGTTTGACATTCGAAAGAATGCCTAAAATTGAAATGAAATACTTTATTAGCATCGTTTAGATAATCTATAGCTGCGAAAGATAGTAGTGATATAACTTTTATTCGTTTCTGGCTTAGGAGTTTATCCTTCTGAAAACAGAAAACCGCGATTGATTCATGTACCAGTTCAGTGGTTATAAGCCTTATTCTTCATTAACGCTTCTTCTTTTCAGTACTTAATAAATATTCGTTAATTGCGTTCTTCGGATGAACTTTGATAGTTTTCAATAAATAACGCGAGGCATATGTGAAAAATGAGAGAGATTAAACTAGGAGGTAGACATTTCCTACACTTTTTGAACACCAAAAACTTTTTATATGTAGGCATTGGTTATTTTAGCTGATACTTCAAAGTTTGCCTGCATATTTGCTTACATCCATAATATTTATGCTTTGCCCTGGGCACAGTGTTAAAAACTTTCGTGTCCGAAAAGCGTAAAATCCTGTGTGAATTGGACCAGAGTACCGCACTGTATCAGATTTTGCAGCATCAGTACACCCGTCTGAGTAAACTCTGCAAATAACGTTTGATAAACAGACGGATGTAGTAGAGAATGGTACGCTTTGATCCATTATGAGAAAACTAAAGTGTTTGCGGCATAATAAGGGCAATTTAGAACATTCTGGCCAACTTTTTCTGAAGCTCGTGCGACAAAAACTCATTTTTCGTGCAACACATAGAAACGTTTATAAGGCATTATTCATGAAAGTGTCCAAGGGACTTTGAAAGGTAAACAGTCGTAAATGTTGATATTTCTAAATGTTTGAAGTGAGATGTTTATAGCTGTTCCAATAATATGTGAGCTATATATACTATTTTTAAATATTTAAATATAAATGACATTTTAAAATTAGGTATCACATAAACAACTTTTGTTAGCAGTTTCTGCTTTGTAATTATTATTAGAAAAGATTTAGTTTTCTTAGATATTTTAATGCAAATAAACATGGTATTAGTAAGTACTTAACTATAAACTTCATTAGCCATATATTCTCATATTCTGTTGCGTATTCATCCTTGCATGGACGCGCGGTTCCCGGCAAGTCTAGAGTTAAAATTTCGCTAACTCAAGCAATTACATTTGCTCATTTGTGTTTATCACACCTGATCTTTCACTTACATTTCTGTAGGAAGATGTGTTAATTTTTTCTACTTTGTGTTTGTGTATGCCAAGAGCGAAATACACGCTAGAACAAAGAATGTTTATTTATGAACGTTACGTGAAAAGAAATCGTACTGTATGAGAGAATTGCACGTTGAATTTACAGAAGTAATATCTTCATCGGGAGGTGCAATTTTCAATTTAGTGACGAGTTCGAGCCGAAAGCCTTTTCGCTGACAGGAAGCCGAGACCAAAACCCGGATTTTAACAGAATAGAATCTAACGTTTAGAAATTTTCCTTAGAAACTTTTAACAAGATTCGTCCAAGCAACTTGGTTTATCTGTTGGCAGTTCGTGTAGTCACCTAGCTGTGTCATCTTCATTTATATAACATTACTATAGTACCTGAAAAAATACCTTGGAGGTACTGAAACAAAATAACTGATAGGTAGTCTTAAAAGAATTTAATCTGAGCGTTTACCGTGATGATGAATGCAATAACAATTATTGTTTATTATTAATAATTAACGAAAGAAACAAACAAATGCGCATTAAGAATTTGGACCACGAGACTTGTGTTCGGCAAAAGACGGGGTTACGCAGTAACTCTCCTCCGCAAAATCAAATTTCCGATTTCTTAGCACAGTTTGGATGCTCTTTGAGGTATGTCCAAAGAATGAGCTACACCAGCCTATTTTTGGTCAAGGAAATAACAATGACGCATACATCCAATAGAATACAATAAAGATACCTTGAACTATTTTACCATAAAGTCACCTAGTGTTTATTAATATTTGTGTAAACGTGTGATTTCTTGATATATAAAGCCGATGTGTACACCTGCTCATCGTTGTAAGTATAGCTTTATTCGGAAAGGAAGTAAAGCCGTGGGTCTCGTGCCATAGATAAAAGAACCTCAAGTCTGAAAAAAGAGATCTCTGCGCAAAATTTATCGCCCATTTCACACCCTGAATTGAATGGGACGCTGATGACCAGAGAAGTTAAATAAAAAATAACCTGCTGATCGTTCGCAATTACTATGTGCGCCTTGAGAAACGCTGCTCTACATAGTTCCAACATTGACGAGCAATACCTCCCAACTCTTCTTGAAACATAAAGTCTTTACTTTCACATATCTCTCATATTTGCTCATGTAAATTGCAGATGCAGAAGGAATATTTTTGTTAATATTTTAAGCTTCATAATTCTGAATTATATTAGTTATTAGTAAATTAATTAAAAGACGTTCTTTTACGTTACATTCCATTCATGTTCCATTAAAACCAGGGCGTAAAATGGCCGATAAATTTTGTTCAGATGCCTCTTCTATCAGATTTTTGTTCTTTTATGTGCGGTAAATCTATTACACTGGCTTTACTTTCCTCCCGGAGGAGGGCTGGCAGGATTTGAAATCACGATCTTGGATCTACAAGGCAAGAATGGCTACCACTAGGTCAGCAGGACCGACTATCGTGCTGAAGGAATGCGCAATATAAAAATGAGATTTAGGCAACAAAACTAACATTAACTCAGCATTAATGAGAGAGAAATTTTTATTGCTGAGGGGAAAACTTTGACCTCTGTAGACCCTTTTAGGCTTGCCTCAGAATTTAATTAATATTAAACATGCTTTGTGTGCAAAACATGTACATAACAAAGTAAAATTCTCGACTAGCTTAAAGCATTTCCCTGGAAATTGTACTGTTTTATGTGCCTCTTTGACAATTGCTACACCAAAGTTGCACAAACTCGAACTATACAATCCACAGTAAGCGCACATATAGAAAGTCCCAAAGCTATTATTTCTAGAGCTAGTGTTAAGTTAAAAGTATACTTTTTAAGCTCCTATAATCACTAAGATTGTATTCGAGAATCAGTTAGGGCACAATTATGTAGTATATGAAATAGTTATTTCACACTAGCCGTGATATTAATTAGAAAGAAAGAATCAAATTTGAAAATTTTGGCTCACAGCTGGGATTTGAAGCACGGATCTTTGACTTCCGTGCAAAAGTTCTAGCCAACTGAGCTATCGTTTCTCCTCCATGCAGAGAACCACGAACCTCCATCATTTGATTTTTCCTTCACAGGATATAAAGATGCTTTGCAACACTGAATTCAAATTCGTTATGGACCACAGAAGTAGTGAAGTATTTGTTGCTATTCAAGAAGGAAGTCCAATAAATCATAAGATTCAAATTACATTAATAAATAAGTAAATAAATTATGAAATGTCCTAAGGTAACTAAAGGTGCGTTATATCTGACCAGCTAACAAAATTTCTGTGTAAGATATCTGGTTTATACTGCAGTTTAAATTATAAACCTCAATGTGGATTTTGTATTAAAATTATGTTTCAACATTTATTATTCCAAAGGTATAAAAATCTATTCTGACACTTTTTTAAAAATACTTGCTGAAATACTAGAATGTAGCAATTAGAATTGTACTGAAATCTTGTTTATACTTCTAAATAACCTAAGATATCATTTACAGATTATAGCGTTATATTTTTCCTTGTAAGATAATTCACATAACGTTGAAATTAAATGCTTTAGTTTGTGGGTTATGATTTGAAAAATTTTATAAAGCAGCCTTAAGCTATTGGTTTTCACAGGAAAACATTAATTACGAACAAAGATAAACAGTGGGCCAATTGACCAAACTCATTGCTCCAAATACTTTGACAGTACACGGTTCTTCCACATTAGATCGGAAAATAGAAAATAATGCCTATAATTTTTGCACTATTTAATATTTCTAACATATACAAAACATAAATTCAAAATTTTTTAATGAAATGGGACGTAAATAGGTCTAATAATTTTCATCCCAAAATTCCCCCAAAATTTTCTATTTTACTTAAGAGGTCTTTTTATATTGACATAGATAGCTATTAAACCCCTTCAGATATGATATGATATCAACAATGGCTCATTTCAAAACTAATAAATGTCAAGTAGTAGCAGTAGCAGTAGCAGTAACAGTAGCAGTAGCAGTAGCAGTAGCAGTAGTAGTAGTAGTAGTAGTAGTAGTAGTAGTAGTAGTAGTAGTAGTAGTAGTAGTAGTAGTAGTAGTAGTAGTAGTAGTAAACTTACTTTTATTGTGACAAGTATACAAGTATATAAATAATTAAAATAATCATGCACCAAAACTTCTAGACTAGATTCAAAATTCTGTTAGAATTCACAAATTGTGATAATAAATACTCCGTTCTTAAAATCTTTGTTACCCTGCATTCTGTCAGAATATAGCTTTAGTTATCGCTTTCTCCCCAAATGATTTCCTCGGAAACATTATTTTATTTTCGTTCCAAGCGCCTAATGTCAGCCAACCACTTCCTTCTACTCTTCCGCAGACATCTAAGTAGCCTCTCTTCCCCAGACCTGACCTATTTGAGCCTGCAAGTTAAGCGAGGCCTTTTCTGCGCATTGTGCCTCATATTTTGTCTACATCTTTAAAATATAAGTTAACTATATTCCAGCCATGTCCTATGCCCCTAACCAACTATACCATGTCTAATTTGTTTCCCTATTTTTGATGATCAATACATACACTCCCTTCTCTTATTTGCTCCCCCAAACGCACTGCTCGAAGAACTGGTTGGTCCCTCCATATTATTGTTAACCAATACTTAAATGTTCACATTTTTAAGAACCCCACACATTGCTGTGTCTCTCCCTACCTGTAGCATTCGTTACCGAAACAGCGTTTGTACCTTTTAACTTCCCCGGTGTCCCCCCTCCAAATTTCTCAGTGATGTTGCCTGTTCTTTGACCATGCTTTTAATATATATACATTTTGCCAAACTTCCGTTCATTGCTAAAGTGAGTCTCAAATACCTATACGAATTTCTTCGCCTGATCTACATACTACCACATCTCTTTGCTGCTGAACATTGTAATATTCTTAAGCATCGGTGTTTTGTTTTTTCCTTATTTACTACCATTCCCCACTCCTAACAATACGCCTCTAAGTACTTTAGTTTGCCTTGTATAGCAGACGGTTGATTAACACTTACTCAATCACCACCAAGAAGATGGTTGACACCTCACTCCCCCGCTTCAATTGCCTGTTACTGCAATCCGAAACAGTTTTTAGAAAGTACACGATAGTTTGCGCGAAACATCAACATCATGAACCCAAAGATAAAATCCGAAAAACATAAAATTTAATTACACTCAGAAGCTAGCAGCTTTCTCGCTTTTATGTTTATGATTATAGTTACCCCTGTGTACTAAATTCTCTATTATTCATACCACTCTGTCCTTCCATTACAGCGCAATATGTACGGTTGTGAAATCGAAGTCAGAAGACTGTGTCCAAATACAGCTCATTCCCCACCATTGCTCATCTCCTAGGGCGGTTGGTTACCCAAAGACTCTGCGCGCCATACTCTCATTGCCTGCAACTCTTGCTGTATTTTTACTTAACATACGTTTTATTATGCTAAATGCTCATTCATGTTATAATATTGATACCACGCCAGTGTATTTAAAATTAAACCGTGCGCTATACCGAAATTTTAAATGTAATTAGAAGCAAGTTTAAAGTAAGGAATGTAAGCTTTCCCGGATAACTCACATTACAGAAATGTTACGGAATATCATTAAGACTGTGGCCCATGAAGAAATCATTTTTTTTATATTGTTATGAAGTGGAATAAGAGAGGTATGTTTTTACGACGAATCTATAGAAACTAATCTGTGTGACAGTAAAACTTGTTTAAATTAACTTAACTGCATTCAGGACTTTCAAATGGAGTTTTATACAATAAAAGACTGTGATATACATTAAAGCAAAATATATTTATTTATAATTGGTATTAAATGCATTAAACGTCATATGATATTAGTTGTCCTTTTAGAAACTTGTGTTACCTAGCTACTTGATTGTGATATGTATTCCAGATACAAAGAGAGATTTCTGCTACAGAAAACCCAGGTTTAGTTTAAGCAACAAGCTCAATAAAAACTGCGTTTTTTTTTTTCTTGTTTCTCGTAGTGAATTCCACAAACTTGACCTAAATTTGTTAAAATTCAAAAAGAGCGGAGGGAGGGCAGCTCTCTCTACTTCGTGCAGTGCACATCTTAATATTAAACGTATTACCTATGCATTTTGTTGTGATTTGATTTACGGGGTTGAAAATTTAAGGCAATTTATATTTTCATGTGAAATTCGTTTCGCTGTGCTCCAAACACCGCTATATTTGGTATTCAGGAAGTGCTGAAATGTATAAAACGCTACGATCCATAACTAATCTTCATTTTTCATAGCAGGTTCTCCATTTCATCAATATATAACAAAATATATACCGTAATTTGTTATGTTTCAATGAAAACAAGCAGTATCAGATCTTTATTAGCGTAAAGTAATTATATCAAAACGTTCTGATTTTATCTCTAGAGCAGCAGAATCTCCATTGATATTTAATTATAATATAATAAGTATAATACAATCAAAGACATAATGTAGCGTTAATTATTATGCTTTATATAACTGACTGTGGCACACACAATCTACGCAGACACGACTTACTTTGAAATGAGGGCATTCTTCCTCCTACACGTGATCAGAGAATTGAAGACAACAGAATTCGGTACCGCGGTTTATGTTCTTTTACTATATTCTTATAAGGGAAAAGTCAAAAACAACGAAATAGAAATGAGTATTGTTTTTTAAGAACTGCATATTGCTAGCTAATAAAAAGCTATTTATGTGAAATGGTTGTTAAAATAATAACTTTATCTTGATTAGACTTCCTTCATTTACATAATTGATTAGCAAATGTAATAATTGCTGATCTAAATTTTACACTCGTATCAAATTTTGTTTCAAAATATAATCCTCTTTGTTTGATTTTGTGTAGATTTTTAAAAAAAATATTATATACTCGTATTCTAAAATAGTGCAACTAGGATTTTCTTCAATTCGAAATTTATTTTGCTTTCTTTATGGGATAAGCTGAAACCATATATTTTAATACAATGTTCACAACACATGATTGTTTTGTACTTGATTAATTTTTTTGCAACATTGATTTTACTAACAACTGGTAAAGATTTGGTCTCCTTTCAAGCGCTTTCCACATTTCTGTTGCATGTTTCGTCATATCTTTGGCCGTTCTGACCTAACAATACTCACGTTTACTCACCTAATAGCCCATCTACAAGGGTAGGTCTATAAGATTCCGACCAAACCATTTTCTAGATATGATAAAGACAAAAACTATATTTCACTTTTCAATATAGTTACCTTTAATGCAATACACTTCTCACATCTTTGAATTATCATTTCAATCCCCTCCCCAAAAAATAGTCAGAAGTCTTGTCTGCAAAATGGGCATAAACAGCACCCATCACTTCTTCGTCACAATTAAATATCCTCCCTCGAAGGTCCTTCTTGAGTTTTGAGAAGAGGAAATAGTCACTGGGAGTTAGGTCTGGGCTGTAGGGTGAATGGCTTATCTCCTTGATGCTACATTTCTTCACAGCTTCCTTTGTAACAAGAGCTGTGTGCACAGGCGCGTTGTCGTTAAGAAGGCGCTCACCATCACTCAGATTTCCTCGCCTTTTCTCTTTGATGTAAGCACGTAGTCTGTGCAATAGGCCAGCGTAGTACTCCACATTTATTGTGGTGTTCCTCTCCTTGAAGTCAATGAAGAGTATTCCTTCACAGCTCCAAAAGATTGTGACTATGATCTTGTTGGTTGACTGAGTGACCTTGGTCTTTAGAGGTGGTGTTTCGCCAGGTTTACGCCTCTCCATTGAGATAGAACTTTCTCTCTCATTGCCACGACAGAGCCACAAAAATACCTGACAGTAGATGACTCGTTGCTGCTTTTGGACTGAGGAAAGAAGTTTACGCACTCATCTTGCACTAACCTTATTCATGTTTAAATATTCATGAATAATTCGAAGGATTGTTGTTTTAGAAAGGCCCACCCTTGCTGCTATTTCTGTAACTATGTGTCTCCGGTCTTCTATATTTTCTTTCCACACGAGCGATGTTTTCAGGAGTGTGCACCTCCAAGAGCCGACGTGCACGCTCTTCATCTTCAATGCTTTCTTGACCCATTCAAAAAAGTCTGGTCCATTCTTTTACGGTAGAATATGAAGGGGATGTTTCCCCCATATACGCCGTCCAATCGCTGTTTAATTTCATTTGTAGTAAGTCCTCTTTTGTGAAGAACTTAATAACAGCTCGATGATCCATTTTGAACATGTCACAGTTTTCTTCACATAGCCTTCTTTATGCAACTATATCTGAACAACTGAACACAGAGGAACGGAAGGTACAGCTGCAATTATTTACTAAACAGATAAGGTGTGACATGAGATAAGCATTTTCTGAACGCTATAATCCTTATGCGTGAGGCTGGAAACTTATGGACCTAACCTCTTAATGTTTATTGGATTTACATCTGAGCACTTCGTTAGCTATCCAAAAATGAAATCTCTAGATTTCATCAGATTAAATCAGTTTCTCGGGCTTCTTGATGTATAAACACAACAGTTGTCCTTTCGAAACATAATATTTCGCACATCTTCCGGGGTGTATTACTTGGATTCTGAGTAGTACGCATCCCTCCACATTTTGGATATTTTCTTGCAGATTTATATGATGCAGATGAACCAGTTTTATTCATCCCAGAATGCGATTCATTTGCATGCTTGGTGTCAAATCGCTTAATGTCTAGAGAGCACAGATTAAGCAGACTAACTTCATTTTTTAAAAAGTTTTTCGTTCATTCTGATTATGCAAATATCTTCTTGTAGTTTTGAATGCACCCTTTTATGTATCCTGTAGCCAATTCCCTAAGTCAAAGAAAAAAATTAATGTAGCTTAATTAACCTACACGATAGCCTGGTCGTTTAAGTCCGGTCTTACACACCCAGACAATGAATGAACCAGCTTCCCACATGCCTTTCATATTGTAAATATATATATAAGTAGAAGAAATGAAAGCAACAGTAAGAAAATCTCTCAAGACATGACTTCCCACTCCCTCCTAATTTTGCTCATGTACAGAAGGAGAGTAAGAAAATGAATTAAAAACATGCTTCACTATATAAAAATAAAAGCTGAGTAATTTATTTACTGTAAGGAGACAAACAAGCAAATGTATGACCTCGTTCCCAGCTAATGGTACGTTTCTTACTCCTAATATGTTCGCTGAGGCAGGGAGGGATGGAAAATCCATGTTCAAGGATCATTTTGTTGATTTGGTTTATTTACGGACGCTCGTTATCTCCTCAGGTCAACAGCGTCCCATTCAATATAGGGTGTGAAACGGCCGACAAATTTTGCCCAGAGGCCTCTTCTTTCAGGCTTGAGATTGTTTTTCGTGCCGTAAATATACGACACGGGACCACGGCTTTACCTCCCTTCCGAAGGAAGCCATACTTATGATTTTTACGCGCCGAAATATCCATCGATCCTCGCCGGATTTGAACCGGTGATCTTGGGTTTAGGAAGAAAGTATGGTTACCACTACACCACCAGGACCGACTTCAACGATCAGAACTCTTATTTATACTATGTAGAGATGAATAAGATTTCCTTTGTTCTGAATTGTACAACAAAATAATGTGAATAACTATGAAAACATGAAAATGTCATTCTTAAGAATTTTTTTCTATTCAGAGCAACTGGAGTCAAAACGCTGCTTAAACTTATTTAGGAGATAGGGATTATCCTATCAATAAAACAATTTAGAGAAATATCTGCATACCATGGTATATTCAAGGTAAAAAAATCGCATATCTAGGTCAGAAACATTTCCAGATAGAGAATTTGATTGGTTTCAACTCAACATATTTGTGTATTGGATTGATTCAATGGTGCATGAGCGAAATAGTCACTAAAATATACACTAATTCAAATATCAATTGACACTAGCAGTAACTTACAGAATACTTGACAAAACCAATAGTTATTGAGGCTATGCAGTTTGAGACTTGGAGAGTGGTAATAATGTAGAGTTGGATAATAGTGAATAGAAAGTTATCTACAGAAGAGCGGTTTTTTTGTACTTCATAACTAGTGAATACTTGACCATAACTACAAGGACGCTGTCGGGTAGTTTGCTAATTTTCCAAAAATTGAATTTGAAGATCATCCTTATAGTGTACAAAATTCAATGAGTAGTAAATACGATAGGTAGATTGCGGGACGTCTGAGCTCGGCAACTTATTGAGGAAGTGCATCACCGTAACAGGGAAAAAAGGAAACAAGAGTAGTCGCGTGAAAAACTAGTATTTTATAATATTTTTCACATTTTTACTGAAAGCATTTAAAACTGATAATAATATGCATTAACCTGTGCTATAAGAGAATTTAAAATGATGCTCCTCAGCTGCAGCACATTGCTGACATTTGCATAACATTTCCTGCATTCTTTTGTAAGATCACAGCTGCCCGGAACACGTTTGTCAGTGAAAATCCTGTCTCTCTTAACATTTTTATAAGTTGACGAATAGTTTCTCTACCTATAACCGTTTGCTAGTATACATTCTTGCGAATGGCCTCACAATTTCTCTGCAAGAATAAATTTTCACATATGTATACATAAAAACCCTTTCTTTAAGACAGCATTTATATAGTAGCGTAACTAAAAAAAATATAGTACACAATTTATACACAGTGAAAGTATTGAGTAACTAGCGCCCGTAACCTCTCAAGCAAAATTACAAAATGCTATCTGCACATGCATCGTAGACTTTGACGGCTGACTTCCCCCAGTACACAATCGTGTTCTGCCAGCCCGAAACTCAAAATATTCTGACTGTAATACGACGTGAAGGCTATTACGATTTTTATAAAACGATTTTATGGATTGATAAGCCAGCTTTTAAGATAAGTGGAAGAGTGAACAGGCACAAGAGGTTTAATAAGAGTCTATGAATTTACTTTTGGTGATGTAGACAGAAAATTCTCTTCCATGACTGAACCAAATATTTTTAATGGACGCTTTAGATTATGTTTTTTTAATCAGATTATTAACTCAAGTGCCTAAAAATGTTTTATGCAGTGATAAACTTAAAACCAGTCCACCGTTTGAACTCCTATAACACATTGGAAAGAAGTTAATAACTTGGCTAAACCTCCCCCCCCCCGTATGGACTATTGGTTAGGAAAGTTTTGAATGCAACGTTAAACGAATAAGATAGATGAAGTACTATTAAAATACCTTTTCATTTGCTACACCTTACCCCAATAGGTTTTTCAGTGTGAGAAATACTAAAATTTGGAGTTTATTCAGTAAAAATGATATGAATGTTTCCAATCTGAATTCAAAAATCTATTCTCAAAGACCATTTGAAACGAAATTTGTGTTTCTGTTTTGAATAAATGTCACCTATGCATTGGAAAGAGGGGAGGATACTTTATCTAATCTAGGTTAGTGAGTAACATATAAATACAGGTTTGTTAAGCGAGTCTAAATGCATTTATCTTTGTAAATGAATCCTATAATGTAATTTTATGAACTGACTTAATGGACTCCCTGTACATTCTACAAGATTACATGTTTAAAATATAGGCACAAAAAGGGGGAAAATTACAACTCAACCTAACTAAAAGTTGCGAATAACATGTAACACACTATTAAAACTTTTTTCTTTCCGAAACTTTTCCTTCCCCACCATGCACCTGTACTTCAAGGATTTTATTAACAGCAGAAGAAAAGCCAACGTTTTCACGGTTCACGAAATAGGTGCTACAACAGAAAGCAAGAGAGCTGTGAGACGTAGATTGATGTGCGTTCATGTGATATCACGCGAGGTTCTAACAGAAAAAGTAAACAACTGTTTGACTTGCGTACTTTTGCTGAAGCATTAATTTTCACTTTAGACCCTGTGAGGTCGCTTGCCGTTAATTAAAGCTCTTTAGTTTTGTGTAATATAGCTTTAGAATACAGCATAATAATACTTAAGAAACAATTTAGTCTCAGTATTACTAATATAACATATGATGAGCATCTTATAAGACCGATAAATGTAACCAAGTAAGGGACTAACCTTAATAGTCTTACTCCACTCAATCCAGTACCGAATGTATAATTTTATTGCTTTCATCTAAACAGTAAAAATTGCTTCGAGATACCTAGTATTTTTCTAACGCCGTCACTGTTGCCACTAAAATATTTGTACACAAAAATTGAGCAAAACTATGAATATTTCGTGTTTCTCACACTATTAAGGATTTATGAAGAGTCCCTCAATTTATTAATAAAGAATGAAATAATAATTTATTTACTATTACTTCTATACACGAATTCTGTTAGCACTAAACATGTACTGAAAGAAATTTCAGAGACTTGACAATGTTTTGCTGAGCGAACTTTGAAACGCCTCATTCCTCACGCCAATCATATCAGCGGAACACAAATACGCAGCTGATTACCGTAATCTCAGTTCCAGATAAAAAGGCAACTGTCTCGTACTTTAGTTTTCATTCTTGATATCTATGCATGAACCCAAAACTACGGTGTACTTTGAAATCCTTTCTTGCTGGTGGCTAAATCCTAAGGGGTGGAGATCCATCATGTATTTTATTTTTCCTTACTTCCTTACTTCAAATTTCGGTTATGTAGTGACAGTATTGGGACCACCTCCTCGATCTAGTGGTTAGCGCTGCTGGCTGCTGACCTGGAGGGCCCGGTCTAGACTCCTGATACCTGCTTAGGACTTTTTTTATAAATTAGGAAGATCTGGAACGGGGTTCACCCACCCTAGTGAGCTTAATTGGGGAGCTACCTGATGGAGAGGTGGCGTTCTTCAATTGAGAAAGACTCGTGTTAGGAGACTAGCGAGGTTTCGGCATGCTGATCACACACTTTTCTGCAATGCAATACTGCCCTCTATCATTGAAGTCGTAAGACGGAGTATTTGGTTTGGTTTATTCATGGACGCTCTTTATCATCTCAGGCCATCAGCGTCCCAATCAATCCAGGGCGTGAAACGGATGAAAAAGTTTACTCAGAGGCCTCTTCTTTCATATTTGAGGCTCTTTACGTGCCGTAAATGTACGACACGGGGTCCATGATAGTATCGTTACAATACACCACCAGGACCGACAAGACGGAGTAGAAGGAAGCAGATGTCACTACGGCAGGCCATGGTCCGATCTCGGATTGTAGCGCCATAGAAGAATAAGATGTAACATTATTTAATACATAAATATTTCAAGAAGTTTCTAAATTTACACGAACTTTTCTTAACACTGGTCTAAATTACAATTCTCAAACTTTTTTAATTTAGTAACAATATTCAATGAAAGCAGCCAGCTTTTAATCCGCAATACGTTATTAATACTTCGTGCCGTGGAAGTTTCGGAATGGACTGTAAATGTTTATTTTATAAGATGTCTTTACACATATAAATCCCCGACACTATAATTTTATCAGATCATGCCAATCTTCATTCCACGCGTTGAAACGTTCGTAAGAGCGAAATTGGTCTAGTAAACACACTCTAAGTTTGTATTTAGCATACTGACAAGGGAATTAGAACAAGTTGCCATTATGACTGCAAAAAAAGTTGTGGTTCGTGAGAAGTGTAGAAAACAAATATGCAAAACGCATGTGTAATCGTCATTTACACTGCGCTTCACTTTTAAATTCATGTACTGAATACAATGAATTATTAGCGGGCCTTGGTAAAAGATTACAAAATGCCAGAAACACAGTTGCTGATCACAGCAGGAGCACTTTAGGAACGTTTGCTTCAGGCTGTCTTCTGAAACGTATCATGTGTTTCAATGTCAAATATTTAAACCTCCCAGGTCTAAAACCATCATATCCAGATATTGCGCAGGAGTGTCTAACGAAGTATCCAAAGACGAGAAAAGAGAACTAATGGGATAATGGACTTAATGAAGTGGAATCTCTCGACGAAGGTGTGAACTATTCAGGAAAATGTGAGATCCTCAATGCGCTTCAGCATAGCCTTGAAAATGACGAAAAATACAACACTACGAGAGGCTGAAGGGAAGATGTGCATCCAGAAAGAATGGTCTTGATCGTAGGCAAAATCTTTAGGCTTGATAGCATCTATGTGGGTTGTGTCGTGATATCTGCGAGCTTTTCAATCAGAAGATACATTCTTGCTGGATATAGGAAGAAGACATATTGAAAGAAATGCATCATGATTTGTTTCGTAACTAGGTCGGATTTCGAAGCACCTGAACCGGATTTTGTGGTTTCAACATGTGCTGTGATACTCACACTCTAAACTGGCTTTCTGGCTCTTGATAACACATCAGCATCTTTGGAAACACGCAGTCGAAGTAACGGTTGTAACGGTAGGTTGTTTTCGTTCACTTGTAACGCAGAGTTAGCTCTTTTGGGATTCCATTTTGATCGGTATTATCTATTATAGCAGTTTATCGCTTTGGTTGTTGTTTATGCTAAGCTATAACAATGTCTCAGCGTATTTTTCCGCTATTTTGTTGATAGAATTTGGTATTACGATGTTGACCGACTCTTCACCTAAATTTAGTGCGCCGCGGAGACGGTAGTTGCAACCAGCTTCGGTCTTGCATACTTCTTGCGAGCATGGTTTCAACATTAAGACTATATCTGCCAAAAGAATTGAGTAAATGAGTCGTCACTTAACTGCCGCGACTTCCAAGGAGACGAACTGATCCTGAGTACTAAGCCTCGGGCCGAAGAACTGAGAACAGAGTTTTCTGATAAACTGAACTGATAATAAGTGAAGGATCTGCTTAACGAGTAACTGAACTGTGAGCGAGAACTGCTCGACTGAATGAAGTGAGCGAAGGCAGCTGAATGAACCTGGGAGTGAGCTCAAATGACCCCTGAGCCGAAGAGACGACTTCTTATATATTCAAATCAAATTGCCTAAGCGTTGGCGTGACCACGCCGTAGGGGTCTACACAGGCAAAAGCAAGTCTCATGCTTCACTTCGAAAATTTAAAAATGATTCCCATCGGCGCTGATACACTTCTGAGTACATCAAACTGCTGATTCAGCAACATTTGCGAAAGTGTCCTCAGCGATTGCAGCACATGGCGTTTCAATTTCTTTCCAAATGCTGCCAGTGTAGCTGGTTTTGACCCCTTCGTCCTATATAGTGCCTTGGAAGATTGTCATCAAGGTACTATGTACATCTCGGTGATAATGAGGTGGTACAACATCCTGTTGGAAGTAAAATTCCTCATTTCCATACAGTGTATGAATGGTGGGTAAGACGGATGTGCGTGTAATGTTCAGTTATACTGGGCCAGTTATTGTTTATTCCAAAAAGAATAATCCAATTAGACCCCTAGATTACAATACAAACCAAACATTGCTTCCAGGTTAATTAACAGCCTTTTTCAAAATAACATGTGATATTTTGCACACCAGTAGACACAGTTATGCTGTTAACAGTTCCGTTCAACTTAAAGAGCTTTCCTTACGAAGGCCTCATCCTCTTGCACCATGTTCCGAAACCACTTACGGTACTGGATTCCGATCAAGGTCATCTTCATTTAATGCATGCAAAAGTCTTGGGGTGAAAACTTTCAACTTTTCTGTTTTAATAATACGATTTACGGTGGTTCTGCTAAGCCCAGTCTCAAGTGCACATTGCTTTGTAGATTTCTGCGGCGAGTGCTTAAAACGTTCCAAAACCATAGCGAGAACGCGGGGCTTGTTGCTATGCGAGGTCTCCCAGGTCTGCTCTTGTGAACATCGCATACAGTTCCATTAATCTCAAATTTGTTTCGAATGCATCCAATTGTTACTCGAGTTGGCGGTTCTATTATGTACGCCGTCCCAATTGCCCTTGAACTTCAATAACATTCTTGGTTTTCCAATACCACTTAAAATTGCTTTTCGCTGTTCGAACGATAATCTCGACTCCATTTTGTTGTAGTAACGCTAGCATAAAGTAATGTGAGTCATATCTGTTTACGGAACATCATACGATAATCTTGATTTCATTTGTTCATTGCTGATTTACCTGTCACGTAGCAACTCTTATCATAATGTATATGAGTCACACCTGTTTACAGAACATCATACTATACATTACTGTTGTTTTTCGGTCCAAATTTGAAATATATTAAATAGATATCCACTATGAAAGTGTATATGCATTTTGACACCCTCTATATATTGTACATTAGCTCTGTATTGTAAATAAACCAGTTTTTCTTTTCTATTTTTCGAATAACAGTAGTATAAAATTGTATGAAAAATACTGCAATAGTGCGAATATGTAGAAAATAACTAAAGTTTGAAAAGAAAGCTACAAAGTAGTTCCGAAGAGAGTCGATATTTCTCTCAATAGAGCGGAACGTGAAGTTGGAAAGGAAGAAAAAAATGAAAGCTTCTTTGTTGCAGAAGCAGTGGACGAGCAATTTCCGTTAGCAAACATTTCGGAGAGAGGCATCAGCTAGAGTGCCCAATATTTTTGAAAGGTTATTCGACTAAAATGCTCGCGCGGAAAAAGCATCGTATTAAGCGAAAAATGTTTAACCATTTCGAGTAACGGAACTGCTAAAAGGGAATTATGTCTATGCGTCGCTACCTGTACACTAAACAAAGCTAATGTACGTACCTAGTGTTTAGCATAGCTACAGAAGAATTCCAGTAAGAATACGTTTCGAAAAGCCTTATGGAGCTGCTAAGAACATTCTGCCATTCTCCTCAACGCATACACGATTGTTTGCTTTCTATTCGTTTTAGATTTTGAATTTTTACTGTACCCTGTGCAGTGACCCCAGTGTGGTTTGCTTTTCATAATATTATTGTTTTTGTGCTGCACGTACTTTATATAACCTTTTGTATTGAAATTATTTTTATTGAGTAATTAACATTTATTTTGCATTTTAAAACTTGTTTTGCAATTCTATTTACCTCTAATTCTCTGTGCATAAGATAATAGGGCTCTCGAGTGTAAATTTAACCTTAAAAACTAAACGAGACTTTTTTGGAAACTGCTGGTATTCAACTTTCAATATATGGAAACATTTATTTTGAAAACAAAATATTTTACGACCCTTATTCCAAAGGTTATTGAAATATTCAATAGTGTCTTTTAAAGAAATATTCAAAAGTTTTTTGAAACAAACTATATCTAAATGTATATCATAGAATATGTTACACATTGTAGCATATCTGAAGTTGTTCAAATTGTAAATAAGGTATTAACATACATTGCGGTTTTTCTGTAAACAATATTCTAATACCTTACTCTTTCTGTTATCATGTCTTATTTTCGTAAGAAAATTAATCTTCCCAATTTATCTAAAAATTAAATTTTAATCTTGTTTTATACAATTCTTCAAAGATAAAAAACAAAATAACTTATTAAATGTATTTGAAGCATGTTTTGTTGCCATAGTTAAATTCTCCTCTCAAAAACAAATCAAGTATTCCATAGCAATACAGAGGTAAATATGCTTAAGATAATATAAAAAAGAAGTTAACCGTTTAAAATGTTGCCTATAACATAAAAACTCTTACAACAATTATTCCAAAAGTATTAAGTTTTAATTCATTAGATATAAATTGAAATTAAAAGTTACATGAAACATCGCCTTTTGATAATTTTCAAGTCATGTAGATGTTTATATTTTCTATACAATGTTTCCAATTAATACCAAGGATTATTTTTGGTCCACACCCACAGTTAAACGCAGGGCGCGTTGAGCAAAGGCCACGCATGCGCCTCCCATAACAACAGACGGTTCTTGTGTTAATGGCTGCACATGGACGTCATGCAGTTTGTTAGTACAAGAGCAAGCATTATTTCTGACTTTGTGTTGTTATAATTCAATTTGCGGTGTACCTAACACAGGTCTTTGTGTAATTACTTATTAGAGACTAATGGCGCGCCAATGCTATTAATTACACTGAGTTCGTCAAGCAAATTCTATGGTAGTGAATTGAATTGATATACTACTAGAACAGAGAGAGAGAGAGTGAGAGAGAGAGAGAGAGAGATACATTTTTTGAAAAATAACTGAAAAAAATATCAGAACAGAAATTGGATATATTTCTCAACTCTTATAATACAGTTTAAAGTTCATTATGAAATAAAATAATATTGCAGACCTCTGCACCACGCGACTTGCGTTTAGCTGCAAACCCAGAGCAAAAACTACCCTCTGTACATACAAATAAGTTTGCTTCAGACCCTAAGCCCACGCTTTTCTTTTATATCTGCTATGTAATAGGGCATGCTTATATACAGATGGAGTTTTGCTATGAAAGTTAGAAAAAGCGCCCACATTATTTTTAAAAGGCTTATATGTATTCTGCAAAACAATGGCACCCTTTGTTTACTTTAGGTATTTTGGTAGCATTTTAGGATTTTTAAAAGTATTTCAGAAATACGTAAAATGATGCTGACAATTTCTAATATCTCCAGATAAATCGAAAAATACTTATTTCAGGTACATGTTTTGCGTTATTAAAAGATAATGATTGAATCTAATATAAATCAGTATGCATTACTTTCCTAGTGCCACAGATATGCGAAAAACTACATAAATTTGGAAAAGTTGCATTGTTGATATTATGACTCACTATGTCATAAGATGACATGCTGGTACCGATATATTTAGAATATGAAGTAGATAATCTGGCTTGCGGGCCAAACTTAGTAAACATTTATTTCATAATTTATTTATTTAGAAGCCAGTTTCCATTGTGTACTTGTAAAGGAAGGTTGTAAGTTGGACATCAACTTTTTATCATAAAATATAAACACGGAGATGGCAGTTCGTTCAATAAGATACAGTACAAGTGACAGTTATTCATTTGTATGTCATCTGTTCTTTCCAAATTAAACAAAGAGTGTTAAACAGCCATGTTTTGATGTTTGTTTTAGTCCGGGAGGAAAACAGTGAACTAGTTTAGTCTAGTGCTTTCAGAAATATTACAAAAATCGAATATTATACTGACCGCAATTAAAAATAAGTGATCCTGTCGAGTGCGAATTTCCATGTCAAAAAATGTGTCAAGTGGGTAAGACGAAAATGCCAATAATACAGATACAATACACATGTTGCAGGGATGAAGGGCGTTCTTCAGTTCGAATTGAAAAAGTTATCCATTTGAACGAAAGCCTGAAAATTCTGGACAAGACTCAAATAAAAAGTTCAAATTGTCAACTAAAAATATTCAGTAGAAAAAAAAAAAGTGTGAAGTTCAGAGAATTCTAGAGAGAGGAAAAAAAAAAAGCTCAAGCACAGCTTGAGGAGCAAAATTGAAGATGGTTTCAAGTTGTTAAAAAACTAAAAGAATAATTTCAAGCAATTAATGATAGAAATAAAACATTAAAATACTTAAAACATTTAAAGACTGGTCCTATAGAACATTTCATAAACACTTTGATGCCTTATTTTACGTGACTACAGTGGTCAAGAAAATACCAAGCCAAAATGGAATACTCTCAACTGCTAAAAATGAGCAAGTGGTAGCAAAAGTAAGAAGTAAGAGAGTTTTACAAATCTTAGGACAAAAGTGGTTTATTATTATTATTATTATTATTATTATTATTATTACTAATAACAATACATTTATTTTACCTGGCAAATAAGAGTGTAAGGTCCTCTCTTACGCGTATACTTCACCAGGGGCTATAATCCGAAATAGGGTCATGACTTGCCGCACCTATCTCTGCCTCCTGTACCTCCGTCTTACTATTTCATTGATAGACGGCAACAAAATACGCTTTTACAAAACTCCAGAATTTTTTTTCCATCCTCGTCTCTACTAGGTAATGTTTTCCTCCCGATCGTTATTCTTTTCCTATTGGCTAATAATATATATATGTTACTCTCAGTATGTCACATACATTTACATTTAGTTTCTATCCTTCAAGAGGTTATCGGCCTGTCATTTTATCCCCGTAGCTTGAATAGTTTTATTACGTTTATCCTTGCCTAATATAATAACAGCAAAGCTTCCAGACAATATACAAAGAAACATCTTTTCCACGCTGCTTTAGAAATTCTCCAGGAAATATCGGTACGGTTTTGCTTTTGGATCATCTATACAAATATTGTTTATGATGGACAATAAGTTTCTTTGTTCTTATTTTCAGGCCAAGAACAGAAAATAGGTAGTGTCTCCATCCTGGTAAGAAAATCACATGATACAAAAATTTCAATACATGTGCAGAAGATGGAAATGATATTACACTCGTAACTATAAAGTTACATAAAATTAATTAATATAATAACTCTAATTTAACTGGGAGTTGGCAGCTCATAAATTTCACCCCAATTCCTACCTTTTCTAGTTAAGATTTCCTTGCAGAACTTCTCTAGAAGTTCATCCCAATAGCAAGCTGCTTACTCTAATGTTTCCTCTGAAATATCCAGGTCTAAGGCATATCATGAATTACACTTTCCACAGTAGATTTGAATACCAACTTTTTCGTTTTGTTAAATGATATTACAGCTCCAAAGTATGGAGTTCAATATGCCAACTATTTTCCTATCTCTGCTTATTGCTTATTCTTCATAATGTACTACACTATTTGTTGTTTTGATTTATTTACGGACGCTCTTTAACACCCCCGGTCATCAGCCTCCATTCAATTCAGGGCGTGAAACGGCCAATAAATTTTGCTCAGAGGCCTCTTCTCTCAGGCTTGAGATTCTTTTGTGTGACGCAAATCTGCGACAGGGGACCCACGGCTTTACTTCCCTTCCGAAGAAAGTCACACTTAAGGCTTTTTTACCGGACAAAATCCATCGACCCTGGCCAGGATTGAACCCACGATCTTGGGTCTACGAGGCAAGTATGATTACCAGAACTCTATTTGCAGCAAAAGTTGCTGGGATGGTTAATAAATGTTCGCGAGATGATAATAGACAATCTGCAACAAAACAAACTAGGTAATGGATTTTGGGGTTTCGCGAATGAAGGTTTGTGGTTCGTATCTTATTGGTTCATATATAATAAACATTAAGAGAAATGCGACGTGATTCCTAGTAGTATTAACACGTTGATTGCTTGAACAACTTGTTTAATTGAATACATTGTTTGAAAGAACCAACATGAGCCAGTTGTTAAACATTTAACTTGCAGAATGCAACAGAAAGTTTTATCAACGATATATTGCTCACTATGTGGACACACCAGGCCTCTTTAGCAAAAGTGGAGCTTGACATTTAAACGAAATACCTATACTCGTACATGCGTTTGAGCAATGCCTGCCATGCTTAGGAAAGACTGCGGGCACTATAAAAATAATGCAAATAAAAAAGAAATTAAGAAGAATATACGTAATAGAAAATCATGAAAACAGATTTGTAATCTGCATGTTGATACTTTTCCCATAGACTAATTATCTTTTTGGCGAAAATTTCTTGTTGACCAGTGTTATAAACAAATGACAACACTGCAGATTCAAGAATCAATAACATTATATGTGTTTAATAGCTACCTACCTTCGACGTTGTGCTGCGTATGTTAGATTTCAACAATTTAACTTTGAAACAAAAGACATCGGTTTTGTAAGATGACACAATTTAGTAATGATTATGGCTAAACACATACTAATGGTGTTGCAGTGACCCGAAGCTATCACAGATGGCATACCAACAAGGGGTTCACATTTTGAGTAATTTATTCGAAGTTTCGTAGCGTTTGTGCGTGTGTTTCAGTTCTTTTTTGATATTTCGTTGTTCATAATGAATGGTTTTCTACTTTGTTAAGCTTGTATTCGACCAAATTTCAATTAGCGTTTTAAATTTAAGACTATTTATGTCTATGGAAGTAATTATTGCCCATATGTGAAGACGTAAGCTTCCGTGACTCGTGTCCATACCTACTAAATACTTAGACGCAGTAGCATAAGGAAGACAAAAATTTAATTTATTATAAATAATTCATTAAGTAATATCTGGTTTCCAAATACGTGTATTTATGTTATGTTGTGTCTGATTTTCATTGTGAATAATCCCTTAATGTTTACCGTAAACCAGGAGGACCTGATGATATTTCTTTCGTTATGGCACTTGCAGAGGTAAGGAATTAACAGCAAACAGTTGAATTCTTGCTTGGGAAGATTGTGCAAAATAAAACAACGATTATCTCAAGAATGAAGAGTGCCAAGGTAAAACCAATTATACACAAAACTTTAAAATAATACGATTAAGAGAGTTGGTACTGGTGGTATAGTGGTTACCATACTTGCCTCCTAAACCCAAGAGCGCGGGTTCGAACCCGGCCAGGGTTTTTCGGGCGTAAAAATCTTATGTATGGCTTCCTTCGGAAGGGAAGGGCCCCGTGTCGCACATTTACGGCACGAAAAAGAACCTCAAGCCTGAAAGAGAGGCCTCTGAACAAAATTTGTCGGCCGTTTCACACCCTGAGTTGAATGGAACGGTGATGACCTGAGATGTTAAAGAGCGTTCATAAAAAATCACAATTAAGAGGAAAGATACTCCACCATCCTTTATAATAAAACAAACAAAAGGCTTGTTTTGTTTATTGTACTGCCTTCTTTTCTGAATTAGTTATCGGAAAATAAAATAAAAAAAAAACACAAGAATGACCCGCCTCTTCTGAAGCTACAGTGTTATTCACCGAACATTATTTTAGCAATAGTATATTCATTTGCTTAAGAAATTTGCTAATATTTTTTGCTTTGCATTTAAACCAACTTATTTTAAAAGCAAAGTAACGCTATACTGAAAACATGTGGGAAAGCTTTTATTAAAAATATGATATTTATTAATGATAAAATACAAGTAAACTTAAAAATAGAGGAAGTCTATATAATTATTTAGATCTAATCTAGCATGAAAAAGTACAATGATACAGCGCTAACAGGCTTAAAATAGAATAACAAGTTAACTTGTATTTACATAGAAGCGTGCATCATTCATTACCAACATATCTAAAACTTTGGAGCGTCCCTGCTGGTCAATTTTGAGATTCCGTTTTATATAGATCTGCTTCTTGTTAGGAATAGCTGTTGGGATACCGTAACAGGAAACGCCCTGTTCTGGAGAAAAAAGCGATGACAGAAAAGGACGGAAATTCAACCGTATCCCTTGAAAGAAAAGAAATGAAAAAATGGAGGACACACGACATAAAGGTGATCTCGTCGAAAGGAACATTAAGTATAGCACGTGAAAGGAACGATCGTAAAGAAAGAAGAAAAAAAAGTGGAGAGAGGGAAAGAGAGAAAGTTGGCGGCAGATGAAGGTAAAGACGGAACAGGAAACGATGTGCAGCGTCCGTTACCCATTTCACGCCTCCATTTCGCCCTGGTACTCGGCCGGTGAAAATGATGTTTGTAAGGCAATACGTGCTCTATGCACCCTTCACAGAAACACATCAGTACTTCCTTTCAAAGTCTCCCCTAAAGAAAGATCGACACCAGTGGCCAAAAGGTAAGTGCATCTGGATTATAAGGGGGTAAGCTCAAGGAAATTTCTTCACGTTCAAGCCATCATGCCATGTCCACCGTCTCATTACATGGTTCATTTGCTCTTTCTAAAAGAAGAGCTTGTTCTCAAAAGAATGAAAGAAGAGGAAAAGAACAAGCAGCCAGAAAACAAAAAAAGAAGTACAATATATATTTAGGACAGAACATAGTACGAACGAAAAGAAGAACAACAAAAAATAAATGAGATGGAAGAATGTGACAGAGAAAAGGAAATACAAACAATGGAATTATGTTGTTGATAAAGTGGAAAATATGCTACACGAGGGATAAAATAAAATAGTTGGAAAATGTAAAATAATCAGAAAGAATAAATAAGAAGAAAAAGAAAGTAAGAAATAGAGGAATACCAAAAATGAAAATAAACAATAAAGCACAAGTAGAAAAAATAGATTAATTAAAATTTCAATTTTGCCTACTCTCTGCCCTTCCTGTTTTTCCATATGATTCTTCCTTTAGTGTTAAATGCCATTAAATTATTCATAATTGTTGAAGGAATCTTTTATTTTAAGTATTATATGAGTGCATTGAAAACAGTTGTCCGAAAAATAATAGCCAATCTCTGTACATTTTAAGGCGTTATTTTAAGTAAAAGCATACGATTTTTTTTATTGATTTATTTAAGGACGCTCTTTAACAGCTCAGGTCATCAGCGTTCCATTCAACTCAGGGTGTGAAACGGCCGACAAATTTTGCTCAGAGGCCTCTCTTTCAGGTTTGAGGTTCTTTATCGTGCCGCAAATGTACGACACGGGACCCACGGCTTTACTTCCCTTCCGAAGTGAAGTAAGATTTTTACCCCCGAAAAAATCCATCGGTCCTGGCCGGGTTCGAACCCGCGATCTTGAGTTTAGGAGGCAAGTATGGTAACCACTACACCACCAGGACCGACCATAAGAATTCATCAACTATTCTTTTTTCACAAACTCATCTTTTCATTTCCAATATCTACTGTAAAACTGTATTAACGAAATAGACATGTAGGTAATTAAAACCATTTCAAAAGTTTTATAAAACTATTTGATCAAAATGGAGTCATTTTACTCACTAAGGGTCATTACGATGATCATTTCGGTACAAACTTGTTAGTATAGTCATTTCCGATCTTTATATTTCTCTGTATCAGTGAAGAAAAAATTGCAATGAATTACTGCAATGCTATTTTTGCTTCAATTCGTTTGAAAGTAAACTTTTGTACGAAATAGTTCTGTTATATCAGCGTATATTCATAAATACATGAATCAAAAAGAGGCCTAAAGAATTTGCAAAGAAGTTGTGCAGATATTTCGTGGTAACAAGAATTCCAAGGGTAAATGCTCATGTCCTAACATTAATTTGTAAGTTTATGAAATTGGTTTTACTGAAACATAGATACATACGTTATTGACAATATCTGTTTCAGAAATTCCAAGAAGATCTGAAGATCTTCATCGAATTGTATCGCTTATGACACAATACTGACCATTAGTAGTACAATTTAAATCAAAATTTCCAAATTTTCTTTTTCTGCTATATGTATTTCATTACAGAAGTATAATTATATTAATACTGAAATTTGAATGCAAGAGTTCTTTTTGTTTTTTTATTATTCATGTGGTTTCATTATTTTGGAATATTAGGTTTGGGTATATTGTTGGTGTATAGTAGAATAGTGTTAAAAAGGAACATAATACCAAAATTATATCCTATTCATATAGGTTTCTAACGGTTATAATTCAAAAATCAAATTCAAAAAGCAAAAAGATTGCTGTCTTTTGAGTATTTTTGTCGAAGTTTATCACTTTGACGCGCTGCGGGTCCTGATTTTTTAATTTATGTTTCTTGAAGAACTGTCTTTTTTAATTTTTGAGTTTCAAGATGGACATTAAATGTTAAAGGGATGAAGACATGGCCGTTCGTTTTCTTGGCACGTGTTTATTTACAGATAATTTTTTTTTCACAGCGTCATTTGGTGCGCAGTTAGTTTTGGATTCGAAAGGTTCGTTACTTTTTAATTATATTTAATTCGAGTCGTTGAGAAAATTCAGCAAATTTAGCAGGTAAAACATTTTTGACTGCATTCTCCAAATAAAGGCCATTTCATACCAACTCTCTTCTCTCAGCTTTTGCGAAGCACTTACATGAAGCATATTCAAAGAAACTATGTATCAAAAGTGTAGTATGCTATCGTATGCATTTCGCGTAAGAGAAACATAAATCCATCTCGTAGTTACAGGTAAGGACAACAAATATCGTTTTGCTAAGCAATATCGCTAAACAAACAAAGAAAATGGTTTGGAACTTAACTATTATAAGTTCCAACATACGAGCCGGAGCGTTGCTCCAGTTTAGGAAGGACATTCTCTCTTACCTTCTTTCATTGCAAAATTCCCTTTCGCCGTCACCTGTTGTGTTCGATGTGATGTTCACGGACATCTAGTGTTGCTCTCCATGACAATTTCCACTGTAGAGAAGAAAGAGAAATGTTAGCTAAAACCTCCTTTTGCAAACCAAACCCGCAAATTCCGTGGGTATGACATTTGACAACCACAAGAACTGAACAGAGTATTACTTGGTCACCAGTTTTAGTAACTTTCTGGTGTTATGGCGAAAGGTCTGGCAATAACTAGATGATTCATATGGGCCCAAACGTTTGAGTTGACATTATTTGCAGCTATGTGAATTGTAAGTTGTTCTCGGGTGCAGTAACTGCAACCACCATGAATCCCTTGGAGACATTTTCTTTAATTTTGCGGATGAAGTTGGGGCTGTAGTAAATGACACAGGGTTGTTTATAACAACCAAATGTACCTAAGCAACCCTCGATTGTCATTTGTTAACCACGTGGTGGATTCGCACAATTTTTCTGGCGTTGGTAAGGCATTGATATGCTGCTCTCTCGAGGCATGCCCACACATGCTTTTAAGAGTCGTTCTGGCCGGCTAACGAGTGGGGCAGCATATTGTGTCTTTGGATGTTCTTTGTGGTTGGCAGGGGTTCTGTGATGGTTGGTTTTCTTCAGTTTTTGTTATTTTGACATGGGTAACTATTGCCGCAGTTCTTATTAGCTCTTGTTTGCACCTGGAGTTTCATACAGAAACACAGTAATGACCCACACTGACTTGCTAATTGTGGGGTCATTTTCTTTGCAGCATCTTATAATCCTGGTAGACTATAATCAACGTCGCTAAGCCCAAAAATGTATTCTGGCTACAATTCTGCAAATTTATGCAATTTTTCGCCAACTCTTGCAAGGGACTGTACCAACAACGACTTTCACCCACACTGAGGGTGTCACGAGAGTGCACATGTGCAAGCCGCGGCAGGCGAATAATTCCAGTTTTCTCGAGACAACTAGAACAACTCTCTAAAATAACGCGGAACACAATAAACCGCAACTTATTTGATCAAATAAAGTCTTTTTTTTTTCCTTCTAAAATTGTGAATTAAAGCATACACTTGTTCATACACTAGAAACTTCTCTCTCCTGTATGCAAAATAATATTAAAGTGTATCAACAATCAAAAAAGAGACAGTGGATTCCTTAATTTGATTCCAATTGTGCCTATACTCAAAAATACATCACATTGTTACATAAAGGAAAACATTTTACGGAAATTCGGAGAGTTGGTTTGTTCGCTGAAGTTTAAGATGCGTTTCCTGCATTTTCATTTGAAGTACTTCTGAGAACATCTAAGTGCTGCAGTAACTGTGGAGAGGGGAATTTTACCAAGATCAGGGAAATGGAATGCAGATGCCAGAGTAGCAGAACTCAACATGGTTGCGGAGTGTTGAATGCATCACAGGCATGACCGCAAGCTGCTTAAGAGAGAAGTAAGAAAAGCAGCCTTGGGGGAAAACGATACGAAGATTGGTGTTTTGTTAATAAATATACATATAAGTAAAATGGTTAACCGTACTATGTATTAAATATCCTTTTCAATTTCATATTAAACATATTACTACAAGCTAATGCTATAGAAAATCGAAGAACTCAAAGCAACAAAGCTGAAAATATTATATACTGAGTTTCAAATTTATGAAAACAGAGTATATTCTATATACTACGTCTTGGATAAACGATTCTTTTACAAGTTCTGGGTAACAGGTACGAATATAATGTATCTGCATTATGAATCAAAAGCAGTTACAGAGGTTGAAGCAGGAAATGATCTCAAAATTTCCTATTTAATTATAATTGCTTCTGATGACTACTTTAATAATAATTTTATCTTGTTTCAGGTAATCAAGGGTATTAATATTATAATTATAAAGGAAGACCCCAATATTATATGTATTAATGTAGATTATGTCTTTTTGATTAGTAAGCTGTATTCAAGTTATCTTTCAGTAATACCATGTCTTTGTTATGTTTTTGTAGCAACGGGCATGCTGTTCTTTGTCGGAGAAAAAGTCAAGACATTAGCTGTACCTAAGAAAAAAGTCTTTCGGTTAAACTTTACACTTCGTCAAACCCTCACGGGCACACCTGTTCGACACCAGAGGTAATAATACTGTAAATGGCTAGGATTCAATTTAAGCGGTACTTGCCCTTTTCAAAAGAAAATACCGCTTACAGAAACACGCGCTTTCACAGAAACCAAGTTTTAGCTTTTTCAAAGGAGGCCGCGTACATGGCTAGAAACGTGATATATCTCGAAAATCTAGTGAAAGGGTAGATGCACTTTTTTCCTTGGTGTGGAAATAAATAATTCCTGGTAAAAACCCTGAGTATTCAACCAATCCACATGTTTAAGAATCCGAAGTACAGAAGCAAACTTGTAATAGATCAGGCGCTAGCGTGATCCAATAATATCCTAGAAGGAATCAAATTCAACTTATTTAAAAGAATAAAATTTTCGTAAGGGAGGAGCTCGCTAGCGTAAAAGGTTTAATATTAACTATGAGAAAAGTTCTGAGACAGCGGTGACAGGAAGCAGTCGTAACAGTAACGGACAGTAACGATAACAGCAAGAGTGACAATTACTCAGTATATGCAATATTCAGTGTCATAGCAGATTAGTTAAAAACCGTCGCGAAGAGTTAAAGTAAATCGTTCGTTCAGCGAGAGTCAGCAAGACAGTGCAACGTAATAGCAATAATAATCACCATCGTGTTCAAGTGAATAAATACGCGAGTGAATACCGCTAATTATAATCCGCCGAAGCACAGCATGTTCCAGAACCTTCCAAGTTGTCGAATAAATTAAATGTTCAACCAGTGCCGAACTTCGTTATTACAATGAACAATCTCCTTCCCCTCTCAATGACTTTAAGTCATTAAAAACAGTCCAAAATCCCCCTGAGATTCCTATCCTCTGCAGGAGTTAGGAAGCATCGAACTCATGACTCCAAGAGCCGAGGCAAGACAAGAAGGGCAGCAAATAGTCCAATTAAATAAATAATAAATCACCAACATCCTAATATAACCCACACACAATAATTATCGTTCTAAAATTGTCGACGACGTATGCGCCATAATACCGTTCCAAGGTTTATACTTAAAAATTGCCAGAACATGTATAACTATGATGGTGATAATGGTTTCCATTAATTACTAATTGGAACATAGGGCCAGGGCAATTTGCTCAATCGGATTCTATTTCTTGACTGGACTTTAACGCCTTTCCAAGTTTTATTCATTGCTTTCAATTCCAGTTTAATTGTTCTTCTCCAAGTTATCCTCGGTCTTCCAATTCTCCGTTCGTCTTGTGGATTCTAATCAATCGCCTATCTGGTTATATTTTCAAGTTCTTTTTCAATGTATGTCCAATCCATGTCCGCTTCCGTTTCCTTATTTCAAGGTCAATTGGCTTCTGATTTGTTATCCTCCAAATTTTGGCATTGCTAATAGTCTTTGGTCACCATATTTTTTAATGTATATCTGAGGCAGTGATTACCAAATTCCTACAATTTTTTGTTTATTTTTGGGCAGTTCTCCATATTTCACAACCATACGGTAACAGATAATACCTTTGATTTAAAAGTTGTAATTTTTGTGTTTCGCTGAATATTTTGTGAATCCCATAATTTTCTTATTTGTTGTAAAACTCTGTACATCTTTTTCTGCTCTTCGGTTTTGGGATACTTTTTATCTAGTGGTTACCTATGTATAATTTATATATTCATTTTTTACTTTAGTCTCATTTCTTTAGTTTTTCGAGAATTATTTTTCATTCCGCTGTCCTGGCTTCCACTTTCCATTACACACAGATCAGTCAAACCGGAACTTTCAGTTTAGGTATGTATAGTTAAGAATATTATGTGCAAAGCCCTTTGATTGCAAATAGACTCGCGTTCACACTCACTACTTATTATAATTTTTTGTTTTAGAAAATAGTTCTAAGAAAGTATTTCAGAAGATATTGATTTTTTTTTTTACCTTTTCCACCCTACATAAGCTAAGCTGACAGAAAAATGTAAACGCAGCTGTGAAAGAGGTGTAGCTATATTTGGAGTTTTTCTTCACTTTGCTTCTGTTCCCATGCCAACCACCACACCCTAATTAGAGGATACTTGACTACAGCTCTTGTTAAGCTCAAGGGTCTTTGGGTTGGCAAAACGGGCCACATTCTTCAGAAGCACCTAGCAAGGGTGTAATTGTCTTAGAGCACACACTTCTGTGAGACATTTGCATACGAAGGGTAAACCGTGGGTGCTGTAGAACGAGCCTTTGCGATTGCATTTCGTGTATTGCAGAGAGTTGTGACAAACTCACTAAATGATGCAGAACGAAGCAAATGGGCGCCCTAGGGTTTATATCATTGATTTAAAACAACTGTTAGGAATGTTTTCATAACTGTGATGTCTAATTTATAATATTTTTATTCTTCAACATATCCGAACTAGATAATTAGAGATACATTTTGCTAAATTATTTGACATTCAAAAGTACTAAACTTTTATCAACATTAGTTTGACTGATTTTTAAACTTACAATAGTATTTTGTATAAAATTATACTAATTTTAGTGCATTATTCCGTCTCCGTGATCTCTCCACCTAAAGTGTGTGGTTTTCTGGACGTAAAAATCTCGAATATAAATACTCCATGTGGGTTCTGTGGATCTATTAATTTTTTTTATTTAAAGCGTTTTAAAGGTTAAAAAGTATTGTCTGTTTCTAATAAAGACTTAAGTTTCCTGCGATTAATGCGGTGGGTCTACTTATCCCTCTATCTTCTGTAAGAAAATAGCCATAGGTAAATTATGCCTTATAATTCAAACATTCCAATAGCAGGCGACATGTTCCAGGATAGGACGACGAGTTAAATGCCGGTGAACTATTAATAATCTATCGCAACACTTCAGTAAGGAACAAAAATGTAAAAAGGTAAAACAACATGTGTTTAAAGAATATACGGCCATTTAATACTAACAACATATCTTGTTTAACTCTAAGGTGCCGTAATTTCTTGAGACTTTACATATTTCCCCAGAGCCCTTTCACTTTTCAAAAGCGCCTGCAAAGCGCTGTTTATGGATCATCAGTTACCTTGTCGCGTTCTCTAATCTCGACCGCGACCTTAAACCTCCCCATTTAAATGGCTAGAAGTCAGAAGTAGCAGAGAGCCAAGCATACGCTCTAGGGAAGCTAAGAACATGTGTGTGTTATGATATTTTGCCTCTGTATAAAAAAAAAAAAAAAGAAAGAAAGAAAAAAAAAAAGAAAGGACGGAAGGAAAAAAAAAAAGAAAAAAAAAAGAAAAAAGGGCGGAGAAAGAAAAAACGTGTTTACAAACTCATTCAATGGTGTTCCACTATCTAATGAGTACCCCTAAATAAAAGTGTTGCTTATGATAAAGATAAAAATAAAAATACTTGTTTTAGTTACTTTTTAGTCTCGGCTACAAAGCGTGCCGCATTCGGCAGCCCTACTTTAGTTCCGCTTAGAGTTAAAGCTTGAGCTATTATTCTCCTTCAGTTTTACGAGCATTGTATCGAGAATGCATATTCTGATTCATATAAATAATTGAACAACCGTGATGGTTTTTTTTCTATGCTAAACTCTCACTTTTTGTGTTAATCTAGAGTGATTTTATTGGGTAAAGTTCAAGATTTTGGCCAAACTAGTCTCTTTCTATATGAAAGAGAACAAATAAAACACATTTCAAACATTTGAAATCATAAGTAAAATGAGGAGATGCGTTAAAATTATGAGCAAAAGTACCAAAAATAAACGGGAATTTGGACTTTTTTTAACCTGTAAATTATCATTGTGTATAATGTATAAACAAAGATAAATTCAAAGATAACTGTAAACAGTAGCTTATTCACCAAAATAATAAATCATTACAATATAAGATAAGAAAACGGCCTAAAATACAGGGGAAAATTAAACTTGTGGTAAAATATTCCAAATTAATACCAAAGAACAGAAGAAAAATTAGAATAGTTATTCTTAATGTTCGAAATTATGGTCAAACATAGTTTACGACATTTTTAAATAACGATCGTATCTGATGATAAATCTCTATGCTAAAGGGAACAAGAGTTGCAGGGGCGAGGGTGAATATATTGCAAATGCTTTTAAAAACATTTAAAACAAGAATATTTTAAGGCAACAAACGAGCAAAAAAATGGAAATAATTTAAGTGTTGAAAATGTAATAAAATAGTAATTTAGCCTAATTGAAGGAAAACCTTAAATGTAATAGTAAAGAGCATATACTTTTCTAATTATGAGTTAACCCCAATAAATAAAATATAATAAGAGCATCAAGAAACACCAATTTTTGAGCAAAACTATTTGTGCCATTGTTGACATCATAATGGTATTCAATATTATAAATAAGGTATTCAATATTATAAATAAGGATATAATATAAAGTATCAGATATCAGATGAAAATCGATTACAATTATTAGTTTCTTACTGAAATTAAAAATAATAATTATTTAATAATATTATTGTCTTAATGATAATTGAAATTCACCACTTTTAATGCAAATGAAATTATATCTGATCCCCCAAAAATATACACATTAATAAACTTAGAAATAAAATTCTTGAATATTCTGTTAACATTTTTGCAAAACCATAACGCATTAACATGAGAAAAGATGGTCCTAGAACTGGTAGAGTTTAAAATTTTTTGACATTTTAAAGTAATGGCTGTGTTAAATTAAATTTCTATGCACAGAATGCCAAAAGATTAAAGGAATAAAGAATACAGAATTAATATAAAGAGAAATAAAAATAAATAAAAAAATAAAAGACGCATAAAGATTTAAAACATGAAAACACAGTAGAGTTCACTGATTAATTCACTTATGAATTTTACTAGGAATTGGCACCGGAAATATAGAAGAATACCAGAAGTTAGTCTAATTTTGCAGTGCTTTATATGCATAAGATGAACACCAAAGAGACAGAAATTAAAGTTATATTTAAATAGCATTAAGCTAGGAAAATTATACAAAGAAAAAATCTCATAGTTTTAAAATTGTTGAAGCACGTTAAGTCAAAAAACCAACTCGAAGAAACATGGAAAGAGAAGCAGATTAAAAAAAATAAGTAATTATAATATATATTATAATGAGTCATGTAGGCTAATGATAGCTAAGAATAAGAACTATAATATTTTGAAGAAAAAATGTATACAAATTTGGGATTTTGAAATGAAAATAATATAAATGAGCAAAAAGGATGTTGAACTATGATAAAGTAAAATATGTTAAGTTAAGAGAGAACAATTAGTAAAACAAGTGAGAAAATTGCAAATTTGTTGATAGTTTGAAAACATGATAGAATGACTTTAGAAGAATGGGCTTCAGATTATACAAAATAGACAAGAATAGAGCTGGGGATTACAGGAGACATTTTTAAAAATCATGTCTATGATTCGCAACGATTAACTGTATAGACAGCAGAGAATTGAAAAATACAACGTGAAGCACAGTCTAGCAGAGAATTAATTGCAAATGGTAGCACATTTTCCAATATGTTTATTTATGACTAAATAGAGTAAATCACTTTCTCTCGGGGTCCCAATTTTCTCCAATAAGTTTCAAACTAATGGACCTCATAATTTTATAATACTTATCATTAACATACCAGGATCAACTTATAGCAAGTGTTGAAAGCAGGTGTTAAAACCAAAGTATATCGCGTATCACGAAAGGTATTTACCTACATAGCGGGTTTCACAGTCTTAATTTACCGTCGAATATGTTAAGCAGACAATAGAAACTGCAGGATCCACCTTAATTACTATTAATGCTTCTGTGAGAGAAACACGTTCCTCAATGGAGAATATTGTTCTAGGATAAACTGGAGAACAGCCATTAAGGAAATATTTCTGCATATTTCTTCAATTCTAAATTGCACTAAATGTATGAAAAAGAGACATTTATAGAACAAAGTTTACTATTCATGTTTATATTGACATTATCCAAATGCATTCCTGCGCCTTTGTGTTGTTATTTATAGGATAAATTTCCTGATTTATACGGAAAAGAGTGGAGAATAGAACCTCTCGGCAGATTGATGAAGAGCGAATATGTATGCAATATTTTGCGGCTATTCCGACAACTTGGGAACTTGTCCATGCGAGGAAAAACTGATCCATCTCGATATGGTGTAATATAATGGAAATGCCAGGAGCATTAGAGAGAAGCATAACTCAGCATAAGGTTGGGAAAACATAGCATTTGCGTTAAAACGACAGAAAGAAAGAGAAAATCACTGCGCTAACGCAGAAACAATCCCAAATTAAATAACCAATGTTCGCCAAATATAAAATGCATCTAAAATAATCTGTTCACTCTTACAACAGAGTTCCCCATTCAAAATTGACATTAATAAAGTCTTAATTGTAAAAACTATTACATTATCAAATCACTCACCACAATTAGATGTCCATTTTTATGGCACAAGCTTGAACCTCTAAATAGCTTTTCACTTATTAAAATGTAAAAAACATTACTACCAGACTTTCTCAATTAAAATACAGAGGTGTTTTATAATTTATCTACCTGACTATAAATGAAATCTTTGAGCATGTTTGTGGCATAGTCTCAGTTCCCTGCAAGTCTAACATTGGAAGAACAGGATGTCTGGAGAGTGGACACAGCAGGAAATTGCGTGGTTTAGAGAGCACATTTAGTGATAGAATTTCTCACTAAAGAAGTAGAATGCCGAAGAAGATCCATGAACGCATGACTGCAGTTTATGGTTAGTCTGTACCATCATACTATAAAGTAGCTTAAGTTTGAAGACGAACCTCAAATTGGACGACCTGTGGATGCTATTGCAGAGAAATGCACAAGAAGTTTGAGGATTTCATTTTGTTAGACAGGCGAATTAAGGTATTCAGAATAATATAAGCAAGGAGCAATTTGACAGGGGTAGTTTAGCAAACAATTCAAGTCCAGTATACATGTCCAATATAAGTTCAAGATTGCTGATTCTCGACGAAAATGCGCCAATGCACATGTGAGGCAAAGTGCAGGCTGGTGCCTAAAATATTTATCAGCTAAAATATATCCTATAGTGTGAAATGCACCCTGTAGACCTAAACTGTCAACTTAGTTTAAAATTCTGAAGTTAGAAGCAATGCTCTCGCATATTTTAGCGGCCTGTGTGTACCAAAGATGTGTTTGCATTCTGTATAAAAAGATAAGTTTCGGTGCCGAACTTTATATAATATTGGATCCTTCGATTCTCAGGTCGCTCGTAGCTTTGACTCTAGTCATATCTTCAGATGTTTTGTTCGTAGCTCAGCTGACTTCTAAGTTCTATTCCTTGTATTCAGATAGTCGGAATACTAACAAATAATTGTCAAGTCTATGATTTAGCAAATATAACTCATCAGCACAAACATTCCATCAAGTGATCGCGGAACAATTACGCGCAGTGTCTAAACTATTATAGGTAGAGCACTTAGGTTCATGTCTTTCAATAAATAATTGAAAGTTATTTCTAAATGTCCATTTATTAGTAAAGCCAGTACATCTTCCTAGCCCATTGATTTAATATCAATAAAATCAGTGAAAATTTCCTGAGATTTTGTTACTTTTTCTTTAGACGGAAGCAACAAATGAACACCATCCACGAATCAACATAAACAGCCGAGGCAACGGGTCAAATGTCGTCGCCTCCGCTACGAGTTCAATCCCATATTATCCATTTAGATGGGAAAATCTTACAATTCTCCCCATGTTTATAAATTTATTTCCTATTGTTTATTTACATATTTTCTGCAAGATTGTATGTTCACATCCATATTATCTAATTATCATTAATAACATTTCAGAGTTCCACATTCAGTGTTATTATATATATATATATATATACAATTTTGATAAAATTTTTATTTATTTATTTTTGGTATATCATATTCAATGAGCCAAAAAAGAGCGGTAACGGTTCAATGTGTGCAATCTTTTCAATTAGAGCAATATGTTATAATAATATGTGTATGTTAAATGTGTAATAAGAATGAAACATTCTAAAAAAACAAATATTTGAAACATATACCCACTGTCTTGTTGTATTCCATTTTCAAGTTACGTTCAAGCATCTTTCCAACACGACAGCTGCTTTTCAAGCTACGCAATAACAACCACCACCTTTCTCATCTTTTACAATTCACACTTCTCTACTCTTTCGGAGGAGGCAAGGATAAAAAACATCCTCTTTTGACAAGCACTCAGCCGTATTCAAATTAAATAACTGTGTTAATGGCATAAAGGACTTAAAAAGCCTCTTAATATTTATCATTTGTTTGCATTAAATTGGTGAGGTTGTTGCAGGAGTATTTTTTTTTTTTTTGCTTGTAAAACGAGACTTATGAATTATAAAATTTATATTAGTAAAATATGTAACTAGATGTAAGAAAATAGAATAAAACAATATTGAGATTTTACGAGCTTATATTATAGTAGCTTTATGAGAACAATGAGACAAAGAAATAGCAGCTTTAGTTTAAATTAGTAATTTTTGTTTCGTTTTTAAACATAAAAATCCTAAGTATGGCTTCCTTCGGAAGGGAAGTAAAGTCGTCCTAATGATAGATTTACAGCACGTAAAAGAACCTCAAGCCTGAAAGAATAGGCCTCTGAGCAACATTTATCAGTCCTTTCACGACTTGGTTTAAATTGGACGCTGACGACCAAAACTGTTAAGGAGGGTCCTCAAATACAATAAACCTAGCTAAACATTACTGTAGTAGAACATAAATATATAATTTCTTTCAAACTGCATGCTTCATTTCCTGAGGAATTGGTACCTCTAAATTGTTTAAGAATATTCCTATATCTGCATAAAATATTATATGCCTAAAATGAACTTTACAGTAGCAATACGTTTCATTGGGAATTAATATTCAGGTATACATGTGTTTATGCATTACTTTCTCCAGAGCACTCTGGAAAATAAGAGTAAATATGTAACATTTTTCTTTCTTGTAAACTGTTACAAATGTTACTTTTTTATTGGAATGTTGTTTTGAGTTCAAGAGAAAGTATTGTTATTTTTATCTTTTAATGAGCAATGAATATAAAGTGAGGATAATTGAGTTAGGGGCCGGCACTTGAAAGAGTCAACCTTCCAGGCAGTTAAATTAACGTGCAGCTTGTAGTCAGTTTGAGGTAGGCTTTACGTAAATAAAGTTTTGAAGTACGAGTTTTCATGTGCGATACATTTGTGAAAACGGATCCTTGCAGAGAAATGGTAAAGCGATCGCGTTCCAGATAGAGAAATTATTCACCTACGAGAGACAGGATCTCTTAATGACGTACCTCCGAACTGCCATGTTTAACGGAAGAAAAATGAGATGAAATGCAGGAATTTTGCTACGCAGATGCCGGTAATAATTTGCCCTGAGGGTATAATTTTCAATATAACACAGATTAGTGCTTATGAAACATTTTAATGCAGTTTAATTTAGGTTTTCTGTAAAAATAAAGTACTAACTTTGCGCAAGGCGACTCTTGTCTGCGGAAAAGACGATTGGACTTCTCCAGTTAGCAGCCGCGCTCAGTTGGCCCGTAATTCAAATAATCTCTCCATAAATTTAAAATGGAATTTAAATATTTAATTTCTCGGTTGACCAACATTTGTTTTCGATGCTAAAATATAATAACCTCGGTTTCTCAAGTTCGCTATAAGCACATCAACATAAACTACTCTAGGACTTTGTAAACTTTTGAAAATCCCATGCATTTCGTTTATTTTGCTAGGATCGTAACCGTCAAGTTTTCAACCGGCGTGCAGTGGACCAGATACATCTAGATTCTAGAGCTTGTTTTTCACCAGAGTTCCCAGTTTTACGGTTCAATTGGTTCTGACAGATGAAAAACTGAACAAGGGCCGAGATTGAGGTGTTTACCACTTTTATTTCAAGCAGAATATCTCATGTATGTTGCCGACAAGCTATTCGTTTGATTTTGCTGCTACCATGACGAAAAGAGACCGTTACGCTGTGCTTGCTTTCATAACTCTAACAGCACCCTGCGGCGCACTACAGTGTTTTGTTTCACATCGCCTCAGGAAAGTTTCATTGCCCTATGCAAGGTCACCCACCTGAACGTTAATTAACAAAATTGACGAGTTATGTTGCCGCTGCTTACTAAGCACATTAATCACGTGATAAATAACCTAACCCTTGTTTTAGTGAAAAATTTGATACCCGTATTTAAAATTTAGATGGTGCATTGCAGAGGTCACACTTTTTGTTTTTCCACCCAGTATACTATTATTTATGAAAACCTAGTGAGTTCAATATACATCTCATTGTGCAGCAAGACATGAAATAAACAACATTCGGTTTAAATTTTCGAACTACAAAAATATGCTTCATTAATATGAGTATGATAAAGTTTAAAACAAAATAGTTATATACATAACCAGCACAGAAAGTGAACTTTTACGTAGGAGGGTAGATCCATAGGTTTCCAGCCTCGTCGATAAGGATTATTGCCTTAACTAACCCCTTATCTGGTGTCTACCTAATCTATTAAGTAAATAATTGAAGCTATAACTTCCACTCCGCTGTGTTCAGTGTTCAGATATAGTTGCATAAAGAAGGCTAAATGTAGAAGATTGTGACATGTTCAAAATGGAGTATCGATATATTATTAAGTTCTTCACAAAAGAAGGTCTTATTCCAAATGAAAGTAAGCAGCGATTGGACGGTGCATATGGAGAAGCATCCCCCCCTCATATTCTACCGAAAAAGAATGGACCAAACTTTTTCGAATCGATGGATTGAGAAAGCATTGAAGACGAAGAGCGTGCAGGTCAGCCCTTGGAGGTATTCACTCCTGAAAACATCGCTCTTGACCGGCGGCTCAAAGTTACAGAAAAGGTAGCAAGGTTGGGCCTTCCTAAAACAACAGTCCTTCGAATTATTCATGAATATTTAAACATGAATAAGGTTAGTGTCTAGACTTCTTTCCTCAGTCCAAAAGCAACAACGAGCCATTTGTTGTCAGGCATTTTTGGACATCTGACATGGCAACGAGAGAGAAGTTTTGCAAGCCATTGTTACAGGAGAGGAAACTTTACTATGATCCCTTCCTTGTCCAAAAGAAAATCAATGGAGTGGCGTAAATCCGACGAAGCACCACCTCTAAAGGCCAAGGTCACTCAGTCAACCAAAAATATCATGGCTACAATCTTTTGAGGCTATGAAGAAATACTCTTCATTAACTTCAAGGAGAGGAGCAGCGCAGTAAATTGGAAGTACTACACTGGCCTATTGCACATACTGCGTACTTTCATCAAAGAAAAAAGGCGAGGAAAGCTCAGTGGTGGTGTGCGCCTTCTTCAGGACAACACGCCTTGCACACAATTCTTGTTGCAAAGGAAACTGTGAAGAAATGTGGCTTCAATGAAATCGACCATCCACCCTACAAAGCAGATCTAGCTCCCAGCTATTTCCTCTTCTCAAAACTCAAGAAGGACCTTCGAGGAAGGAAACTGAAGTGTGACGAAGAAGTGATGGATGCTGTTTATGCCCATTTTGCATACAAGACTTCTGATTGTTTTGGGGGGGGGGAAGTGATTGAAATGTTAATTCAAAGATTTGAGAAGTTTTATGTAATACAGGGTAACTATATTGAAAAGTGAAATATAGTTTTGGTCTTTATCTTACCTAGAAAATGGATAGGCCGGAAACTTATGGATATACCCCGGCATTAGAGATGTCTTTTGAAACGAGTACGCTAAAGGCACTTTCGCAATAAATCCGTACAACAAATTGTATTATATTATGTTGGACTACTTTACTTTTATTAAATATTGTCACGAAAGTTGATAGTGTACGTAGACGTTATACGCTCATTATAGGGTCCATAATTTCGGCCATTAATTAACAGATAAAGCAGTCAAACATATAGCTGAAAAAGGGATAATCGTAAAGGGAGGTTTTGATAATTTTTGATCTTCAAAAATATAGATAAATCTAACGAAGTCATGGGAAAATTAATCCAAAGGAAATCAAAAGAAGAATATGAAAAAGAGTATAAATAATAATGTTCATGGAAAACAATAATCTATGTCTAAACAAAGATACAATGTTTGTACACATGTTAGATTGGTAAGCATTTTAACACCGTAGTTTTACAGTTTGATTTGCATTATACGTATTATGTACTAGTAATTTTATTACAGTCCAAAAATGGCAAGAGTTATTTCTACACTATGGTCGAAGTACTCAGTCTTTAAATTTATTTATTTATTATTATTATTAAAGAATTTCTAAAAATAATGTGTCGGTCCTAGTGGTGTAGCGGTAGCCATACTTATCTCGTAAATCCAAGATCGCGGATTGAATCCCGGCCAGGATCAATGGATTCGAGTTTAAAAATCCTAAGTACGGCTTCCTTCAGAAGGGAAGTAGGGAAGCTGTGGGTTCCATGTCGTAGATTTACGGCACGAATAAGAACCTCAAGCCTGAAAGAAGATTACTCTGAGCAAAATTTACCTACCCTGAATTGAATGGGACGTTGATGACCTTGATATGTTAAAAAGCGACCGCGAATAAAACAAATAAAAATAAAATAAAAACAAAATATTGTTAAAATTATTTTATTTTGTTCGTGCGAGTTGCAGTCCGTAAGTTTTCGTCCTGATATAGAAAGCTGTGATTTATTGTTGTGATATTTATGCTATTAAGTGACACTATTTCGTTCTTGTGAAAGTAAAATGGTTTTATTTGTAGAACAGTGTAATCGGACTATCCTGAGTGTATACATATTTTCATTTTAAAATCTGTTATTTTTCCGTTTTAATGCTTTCTTCTCTTTAATTACAATACGATATCTATTCGAAAAGTGTAACGAAATATAAAATCTCAAACACAATAACTTTAACATCTAATCAGAATTTTACTGCAATTTTCTTAATCTTTGTATATTGTGCAATTTTGCTGGCCAAAGTTCGCAGCCTCCAGGTTTGTCAGCCCTCAGAAGCAATATTTTACTCTCATCTATAGAACGGGCACTACAGACCGTGAACGCGACGAGGGAGCTGGCGGTAATCTCGAAAGAGGACTGTACCAGACTGTTTTGCAATGTGGAAGGGATGTTAGGGAAAGTGTGTAAGGTCCCAATGGGAGTACTTTTAAGGGAATTAAAGCATCACAGTGCTAGTTAATCTACATATTTAAAATATGGGATAGCTAGACTTACTATATGCGATTGTGTAAAAGCATTAAAACACCTTTGATACACAGATTGAAAAATATATCAAGCTTGAAAGGGGATTCACAGTAAATTAAGTTTTGTGAACTTCTATTTAATCCAAACTTTTCCAGACCATGATATAAAAAACTATTTTGAAAACTTTAACTTAATTGATTACTTTTATTACATGGCCTTAAAACACAGTCGTGTTTTGACTGCCTTTCATTCCAATACTCTCTGGGCAACCTTAAAGATTTTAGATTTTCACAACATATCAACTGATTTTGTTCTATAGCATCCATTTTATTTATTTATATTTATAATCTTATTGTATCCTTCATTTCTGATACTCGATTTCTTGATTTTTTCGTGCCTGTACTGAAGGATATCGACGAACATTTTTTTCGATAAATCCAATGAAAAAACTAAATTAATGATTTTAACGCTGTGAAATAGCTGCAACATTAATATTTTTAAAAATACCAAATCGGTTTCTAGTTCATTGTGTAATTCATGTAAATTAAACTCTCCCTTAAATCTCTTCACAAAATTTTTACTAAAGGTATACATTAACGGTGTCAATACGATACCCATGCAAAAAGGAAGGTGAAGTTGTCTAAAAAGTGTATAGGAAAAATGATGCCATATACCAGCACTCTTTGAAAGGGGTGCCAAAAGAAAAAAACCAAAACGGAAATGAGCCTCTCCGGCACATCACATGGAATAAAGGTTCCAAAGAAGCTTAATTTAAAAAAGTATATATATAGCAGTTGTTAAAGCAACTAACGAATTTTATACATATAGGGAGCATGGAATCAATGACGTTTCAGCAAGACATCAAAGAAAAAAGCAATTGTGGGCACTGAAAAAAAAAAGAGGGAGATAAAATTTTTGTTATTGGGAGAAAAAGTGCAATTCATCAGAGGAAAAGAAGAGATAGCAGAAAACGGATAAGAAATCATCAGATGAGAGGGAAAACAAATGTAAAAGCCTACCCAATGAATCAGGAGTACATTTATGAGTTGCGTGTAAATGTTTAATTGTTGGTTTCTCTTTCTATATATATATATTATATATGAGTATTTTCTTTCCTACAAGAGTCTCCAGTTATTGTTACCTAAACACACAAATTCACAGATGTACGACGGGGAAAAATATATATATCCGGGTTTTATTGCGAGTAGTATTTACGTTCTTTTATTATAATATTTTTATGCTAAGATTTGCTATTTTAATGAAAATACATATCATTTGATTAAACTTTTCTACGGACCTGTCATGTAGTTTCCAATGCCTCCATGAATAATTAAAGGAATACATGTATGCTCTGCTTGTTGACAAAATATGAGATAAAAATTAATATTTTATCGCAAGGAACGTATTTAGTGGTTTAATTAAAAACCGAATTTTGAAATAACTTTAGAGTCATAAAGGTTACAGTATTTGGAAATTTATTAATAGTGATCAAATTTGCTAATCTAGGTGTACAAAAATGTATTCTCTATTATACTTATAACATTTTAAGTAACATAATCGACATTCTATTATGTAAAATGTCAATCTTTCCCTGTTGTTCGGAGTAGATTTCAAAGGGATACAAATGTATATAATAAAATAATTTTTTGATGCTGAAACAGTTCCTGTGGCCCATCTGTAATGGAATATAAATATAATATATATGTTGTAAACATTTAGTAATATATATATATATATATATATATATATATATATATAATGTATATATATTAATTATGTATCTTGGAGTATAATATAATATATTAATTGTATTTCGTTAAAAGAGAAAGTTCCCTGCTGTAACTATCTACGGTAGACCAGTCAGAAAAACGGGTCAGTGCCAAGGGGACAATAAACATCTATACAAGGAATAGTAAACCCTAGGAACAAGTGTTGTAGCACTTCTTAAAGACCTACCGTTGGTGAGGGTTAATAAAATCAAAGTTTTCTATATTCGTAAGGGAAATGAACTCAATAGACCTTGTACAGTTAATTGTAAACTTGCAAATAGTAGCGGGCGACATGCATTGGCAGATGAATTTAACCGCCAATAGTAGATGTATAATTTGAATTTTTAAAGCATGGCGTGAGACTTGCGCGTGCTTGTGGTTGGCAAGCGAGCGTTAAGTTAATTTGAATCGAATATATAAGGAGGTGTTTGTTCTGCTGGGGTATCTGCTCAGAGAGAATCAGTTCAGATAATTAGACTCAGACCATCAGATAATCGGACGACCAAATAGTCGGTAGAGCATGAGACTTGCTGTGGTACTTGAAGTTCTATAACTGCGAGACGCGCAGGCATTATAGTCTACATACTACTGAGACACATGATAAGTTCAACATTCTGATAGGACATCAGATAATCAGATTCAGCTCGTCTCCTTGGAAGTCGCGACACTAAGTTTATAATCTCGACGTACGCATAACACCAGAGGACGCGAAAGTTTTTACGAATAATTAATTACTATATATATATATCACGCGATGCGATATAATATATATTATTAACATCGCTGATATCCTCTCCCATTCCTGTTGAATATGGCTCACAAAATAGCGGAACAAAACGCTGATATATTGCTGTTCTGAAGCGCGGGTTACAGTACCAAAGCGATCAACAATCAATCAACAATATGCCGCTACAAATTATGGCAATCAGCAACTAGATGATTTCATGAATGGCTACCATGTCACCACCAACAAAACCGCTTCTATGCAGAATACTATTTCTTGTGGATGAATGAATAATACGAACGCAGCTATTTTACTCCATTATATATTTAAGTGTAAAACATTATAAGTAGCATGTAATTAAAATAAATTTATGTTGATTATAAATCCTATCCATCTGCACTAACTTTCTTAAGAATAAAAAAGACGAACGAAAAATGAAATGTTATTAGTCAATAAAAATAGTTCTATACACTTAAACCATGCATTGAAACAATAAATAAAATTGAGTTTATTGTAGATATACTTTTCTATAAATATTACTAATTCCTCAACCCGTATCAATTAAATTGCAAATTTCGTGAAGCTGCAAATGTGATGTCGAACTCAAAACGCCCGTTGAAAGATTTTACCTCTTCTTCAGAGTGAGAAAATTACCGGATCAGATGTTAAAAAGAGCATTGATAATAATTGTTGCTTTTCTGGAAATGTTTATAATTCGGTTTTCTCTAAATTTCTTGAAGACCTACTTTCGATTTTTTGAGTCTCCTCTGATGTTTGTTCTATTGGCAAGATAGTGTTCGGAATCGTGGGCAAGAATTTTGTGGACAGTTATGGGGATATAATACTATGCGTATAGGTTCAAATACATTGCTTTAGTTTTTCTCACTTAAGCATAACATCGCAGCCAGAAGACAATATTTCAAGTATGATAGAAAAATACAGAGTGAATTCTTCATTTATTTGTTATTTTGGAAGTAACATAAGGATTTCGAGAAAAATGTCCCTGCCATGTTATCGTCATTCGTTTCCCCACTAAAAGGTATAGTACTATCAGCAGCTGTCCCGCAGCAGTCTTAAATAATTTTTATCTCATATCGTATTTAGAGTTTTCCTGGGCACCTTTGACCTACCATTTTTATAATAAATGCAGCAAATGCTCAAATGAACGGATCCATGACCGAAGGAATTACGTGGAGGGATCAGCAATATTCCGTTTATCTGTTGCCAAATTAACGGCCTTGCCTATACTCCATAGACAGTGATTTTCTGTAGTGATTTACTTTCTGCTAATGCATTGTATATGTTACCATCAACCATAGTCATAAGTAAATTGTGGCGGATTTTTAATTGCGTAATGACAACAACAAACACTTTCGAAAGTGTGAGATTTGCAATATCTTCTCTAAAGATTCAGTTTATTTCTCTATTAATTCTATAGCTTATCTTCAACATAAAAATGATTATAGGTATAAAAAAATTAGGTTGCAGATGGACGTAGACCCCGTCATTAAAGTGCTTTCAAGTTAATTAATGTGGAATTGTAGCGGGACCGAATGAAAATGAAGATCAAATTGTCATCTCTAAAATATTGTTCTGAGCAAGATTTCAGTGATGACAATTGTTACAGCGAACCTGAGAAAACTAGGTTATTATATTTTAGCATAGAAAACAAATATTGGTCAATCGACAAATGAAATATTTAAATTCCATTTTAAATTTATGGAGAAAGGTTATTTTAGTTACGGGCCAACTGAGCGAACTGCTTACTGTGGAAATTCAATCGTCGTTTCCGCAGACAAGAGTCTCCTTCCGCAAAGTTAGTATTTTATTTTTACTGAAAAAAACCTAAATTAAACTGTATTAAAAAGTATAATAAGCACTAATCTGTGTTATATTGAAAATTATACCCTCGGGACAATGTATTACCGGCATCTGTGTAGCAAAATTCTTGTATTTCATCCCATTTTTCTTCCGTAAAACATGGCAGTTCGGAGGTACGTCATTGAGAGGTCCTGTCTCTCGTAGGTGAATAATTTCTCTATCTGGAACACGACCGCTTTACCACTTCTCTGCAAGGATCCGTTTTCATATATGCATCATACGTGAAAACCCGTTCTTCAAATCTATATTTACGTAGTGCCATAAAGAACCATTAGCACACTGTGTTCATACATTGAAAGCACAGAGTAACGCATGAGCATACAATCACTTGCTGACAAAGCCTACCTCAAACTAACTGCAAGCAAATACTTGCACATTCATTTAACTGCCTGGAAGATTGTCTCTTTCAAGTGCCGGCCCTTAACTCACCTAACCTCACTGTATATATAATGTTCATTAATAAATAAAAATATAAAGTTGTGGAACCAGACTTTTAGGGGAAAAAAAGGAAGGAATTGAACTGAGGCTCTATAAATAAATAACATTTCCAATTTTATTTTATGAGCCAAAGACGTGGACAATGTCAAAAGATGTAAAACATTTAGAAGCTTTGGAAATTAAATTTGCGATCTGTAATAAGAGTGTCATTAAATAAACCTAAGAGAAATTAAATCAGAAAAGAACTTGAGATAAAAGAAATAACATAATGCACGAAAGACGACGAGAACTGATGGGTGGAACAATTACAGAGAAAAGCCACATTCGAAAGATACATTTTCAATATGTAACAAAGAAGAAATAAGCTGGAATCAGCAATTCTAAGCGGAACGGAAAGAGCTTTGGTCTCAAGCCTATCATGATGGTGACATTTGCCTCTATTGTCCTTTTTATTACAAAACATTAAAATTTAAGGAGTAGAAAAAGAGAGTAGGGAGCAACCCTTATAGCACGTCAGTGTATTTGAAGGCTAATGGAACAACATGAAGTTAAATTAATACAATTCCGATTAAATTAACTCGCCGATAGGCATTTTCAAGTAAATTCACATTTCTTCGGAAATAGGAAGGGAGGAGATTTAGCCCCCCAAAACCTTTCGAATTAAGAGGCCAAAGTCGTTAGGGTCAGACTGGCATGTTCAGGTCGTGATTTTTCATCAGTCTTAATAACTGACTGCAACTCAAGGACGAATAACGGGTGAAAGATGTTACTTATCACGGTTTTGTAATTGAATAATATGAGTGCATCTCCCTCCCTTTGATGTCTAGAGAAGATTTTAGCTTGGAAGTATGTTGAAAGGAGAATCCTCAAGGATATGTCCGGAGAAAAGTAATTTTGCAACTCGGGAAAAGAATGTTTTACAATTGTAATGAGTAATAATAGTAATATATAATTTACATGCTAAATACATGTAAAACGTAACACAGCAACATATAATTTAAATTAACACAAGCATTTAAACATTACCAAAATAGACACATATTTAATCAAATGGTTAATGAAGCATAAGCATTTAAAATCTTCCACACAGAAAACGAATAAAATACAATTAATTCAAAACACAACTTCCCTTCTAACTTAAAACGCCTCAAAAGAAAACTTTAAGGCAATACACCAAGGTGCAAATTCATACCGTTACAACAAAATATGCTAAAATTGAATTTTATCTAGGTCTGGAACCTTTGTAGACCTAACAATTTGAAACCAAAAATCGAAAATACGTCGCTTCGAAGTCAAATCAATATTTAGAACAAGAGACCGTGAGTACTATAGTCAGCCATTAACAAACAAGCACTAGACGGCAAACCATCCTGACGTGGCCAGGAAGAAAGGATGGAAAAGGGAAGAAAAGGCATTAGTGAAGCAAGAAATTGCATGCAAAAACGACATAAAGAGAATAAATATCCCCGATATATTACCAACTTTTCAAAAATAAATATAACGAAAAATCCAGATGAATATATTCTCTTGTTGTTCAATCTTCATGCAGATGTTCTTAATAGGTTTCCTGAAAAATACCTAAAATTAGGCTACCCACCGTTTATATTTTACCTGTAAACTAGTTTTGTTGTCAATTGCATATTGCTCTATAAGTTTCGATACTCCATTTATACAATTTCAGGTTCTATTACTTCCTTTATCAGGCTTCTAACGAAATAAATCTTAAAAATAAACATTACTATGATTTCAAACAGTATGAAATTAGTATGTAAAACTGCGTTATAAAAATGTAGAAATGTAGAAACTTGTTACTGGTATTTGGCAATACTAGTCGTAAAACTTCCTGAATAAAGGATTTCTTCTCTTCTTCCAGACTTAGAATGAGATCTCAAAAAGGAACAAGGTGAACCTCATTATAAAGGACGGTCTGTCAGCCATAGACGACCAGTTTCAATGCGAATATAACGAAGGAAAAGAGAGCTAGATAAAAGCAAATCTTAGAAAGACGATATCGCGAAGAGACCACAAACAGATATAGGTATATATATATATATATATATATATATATATATATATATATATATATATACGTGACAATGCTAAGCTCTTTGTACTCTTTGTACTAAAAAAGTATTATTATTCACTGAATAATAGTAGGGTTATATTTTATGTTTTATATTTCGTTCATTGTTGATCATAAGAATTTAAGTTATAGTTGAATATTTTTTTCTATTTCCTTCGCTAGTTTTATAAAGACTTATAGAAGCTTCTCCAGTTTGTGATACTACCATATAATCCCTTAAATTAAGGGTTTAAGATACTTGTTGGTATTTGTATTAAACTTTGTATATAATGTTTGGAAAAAAAATTAGGCAACCATTAAATCGATTTACTTCAATATTATAAATGTATACAACGTACAGTAAGATTATTTGAGTTAACAGCAGAGCGCGGCCGCGTACCGGAAGAATCAGGTTTAACCTTGTAGTTTGACGGAGGTTTTGACAGAGAGCAAAGGTGCTTATATTTTACTCGGAACTTCCATTGTAAACCGTGACTAATTGTTCTTCGTTATTTATTTCTAATTATAACCTAAGCATCATCTGAAAAATAATAACGTAAGAATGTAATTTGGTAATTTAGAAATGGAGTAAGAATTTGCAACACACGTCCTTGTGTAGGAAACAAGTCCGCGGTGGAGTATTTCAGAATATTATTATTATTATTATTATTATTATTATTATTATTATTATTATTATTATTATTATTATTATCATTATTATTATTATTATTATCATTTTAGTAGCATACACCCTATCGTTCTGGCGGTTGTAGGTCTCTTCAATGTATAATTTTCTCACCCGTATAAAGTATTTTTCTGATCCATTGTTAGCTTAATGCTCAAGTAGGCATTTGCATTTCAGCTTTCTCTTGGAGTTCTTCTCAAGTCTTGGAGTTACAAATTCTAGTATCAAGGCCTTTCGGACACTGATCTCTGTTCATCTCACGTGTCACCACTTTCTGCTTCCGAATTGGATTTCGCCTGATACGGGCCGCGGCTGCTATCACCACTGCGCAAATGTATCTAGTATAGCTAGTCTTAGTAGAACTGTACTACTGCGGATCTTGGACAATCAGCGAAGGTACCTGTTTTGGTCAAGCGTTTGATAGTGCGATACACAAATAGCATGCTAATTTTCAGCTTCTTGAGAGTCTGGAAAGTCTAGGTGGCAATATTCCAACCATACGGAGGGATATTACAACAACACATGGTTTTCGCAATCTCCCCACTCCAAGACTAAACCTTAAACTAACGTGCTCTTTTTGCCGTAGTTGAACTCAACAAAGAATAGGCAGAGCTTAGTAGCAGTTGCGTTATCTAATTGTGAAAACACATGGTGCAGTTCCTTTTAAATTTTTACAGCAAACCTGATGTCTAGACTAGGTATATAAAATTAGAATTAGAAAAGCAAAAATAAACAGCTTGTGTTCTTCTGTGTAGGCAAAAGATAAGTATATGTTATTTATTTCTGCTCCTCTACATTATTATTTTTTAATTAATTTGTTCCTCGAGAGTTATTTTATTTTTAATTTTAGTGCATGTACCTATATGTATGTATGTATGTATGTATGTATGTATGTATATATATAAACACTTAAAACGACATAATAGTGCCAATAATGGGAGCAGCATGTGTTTTATTGACACTGTGCAACTGTCAAAGTTCTCAATTCTTATTTTTAAATGGTTTATTCTTTACGAATTGTATTGTATATGATATACAATATAAATTATTAATTGGTAAATCTTTTGGTGCAATTATACATTGTGATCAGCAGAGAATAATCTTGTACTGGTAACTGACATTGCATTGTACGTGTTTAAAATAGGACAAGCACATACGATACTCTGACCATGCTGCATGCTGCTTGTAAAAATGCATTGCACATGCATTTCATAGGCTAGCAGAGCAAGTTAGTTTGTAGTTCCCTTGCGTAAATGTACTGATTTTAAGTGTTAGAGTACACTTAAAAGCACCTCACATATAACAACATTTTCCAATGTTCCTCTGCTAATCTCAACACGATAGGGTACATGAATAAATGCAGCAGCGTTCTACGCAGAAGACATTGTGAGTTCGAGAGGGAAGTTGCTCTGGAATACATTTCATGTTCATATTTAATAAACAAATAGTTCCGAGTGGTAATGGAATGAAGAAAATGTTTCACAACACGAATTCTTAGTAGTTTCCACTCCTTTTGAAAAATTCATAGCAGTCAATTGCAACGTGGCCGAAGAGTAAGTTCTTTCAGTAGTTTCAGTACAGTTCCATTTTATTTTCATGGAATTAAAACAAACAACAAACTTGCACTTTGAAATATAGTAAAACTCCAGTTTACCATTATTTGGGCGATAATTTAAAATTTAAATAATGAGAACACGTTTATTATACAACTTTTGATAGAGCCTATTTTAGTGCCTTGTTTACACTATTTAAGCTGCCTAAAACAATAATTTTAACGCCTAAATGTCCTCAGCTTACATATAACACAAATTAGTGCTTATTAATAATATCACTTGTAAATACGCATCCTTTAATTATTTCAGTAAAAATATAAATACTAAAATACAAATTCTAACTTTACGCTCGGCAGCTCCATCTTTCTTTTTCCGGTTGCGGCAGCGCACTTCCTCAGTAAGCAACCGTCTTAGGCGATCCGTAACTCAATCGTTTCTTTTAAACTTGCTATTCAAACTAATTTGAAAATAATGCAATAAAAGGAAGGAAATATTAAGTATCTTCTTCTTTGAAACTATATTTAGTATACCACTGAAAAAGTTATATCTTCAATTATTATTATTATTATTATTATTATTATTATTATTATTATTATTATCATTATCATTATCATTATCATTATCATCATAATCATTATTATTATCGCGAAGGAAAATTTGATTATAGAAAAAGTGAAACAAAGAGTTAACTTATTTCCTTTCGATATTCATAATTTTTAAAGCTCTACACCGTTAACAATTGTCTCATTACTTAATGATCTTTGAAAAAAACACATACACAAATAAATTCAAAGAAGAACTATCCACATGGAAAAAAGATGCATAAATGCTTTCCCATATAATGTAAAAATTGTATGACCAAAACATAATAATATAGTAATCATGCATTGTTATACAAAATATAAACTTTTGAAGAAACTACACTAAACTTTGTTTTGAGATAATAGGGTTTTAATATCTAATGCAAAAAACTGATACATTATATGAGTTTTGTTCTGTCAAGCAGAGAAAGAAATTAATAAGATAAAAATAGAAAAAAAATACTACCAATTTTATAGTGGCAAGAAGATATAATTTAGGTATAGTACGCAAATGGGCTCTTGAAATAGTATACTATTGATATTAATAGCTGAAGGAAGACTACCATTCTAGTATTGTTCCTTTTATTTCTAAACTTTTTATATTAAGACTCTTACTCGAGCTTGAGCACTTGTCCATCGTTATGGCAGATTCATCATGGTCCTAACGACATCTGCCGAAGATTTTCAACACCAACATCAATGTTTCCCAGCGAATTGCATGTATAATTGGTGAGAATTTTCCTCGCAGGTACACACGCCCACAGTTTGCATGCATTTCTCTTTCCTTGCTCCCTTGTTGATCCCCATGGCAACCAAGTTAGTGCCTTGTGTTGAAGTACTTCTAAAGTGATATTCCCTGGAGCCTTGCTCCACACCTCACGTTGTCGCTAACCACAAGGCTCTGGAGTTACGCTTAAGGAGGTGGTTGCTAATTTGCAGCTTCCTACGTCGTCTTCTTCTAGTCCATGGAGTGCTAATGTCGTTTGGTCTCTTACCTCTCATCCGTTTTCTCTGGCGTAGAGGGAACCGAAGTTGAAGAGCTGCCTTTCTAAAAACACCATTTCCCTATCTAAGAAGCCTTCAAGAGTTAAGAAAATATCTTAAAATAATGAATAATATAAACAGTTTGCTTCTGTAAAACCTAAAACAATCTATGACGAAAGAAAACATTAATTGAGTTAATATGCTAATGGAAGTTTCAAATGAAAAGTTTGGAAATAATGAAATAAAAAATTATGAAATTTAAGGTGTGAGAAAGAAGTGGTGGATGCTGCTTATGCCCATTTTGCAAACAAGACTTTTGACTATTTTGGGGGAGGGGGGGATTGAAGTGCTACTTTAAAGGTGTGAGAATTGTTTTGCAATAAACGATAATTATATTGAAAAGTGACATATAGTTTTTGTCTTTATCATACCTAGAAAATGGTTAGGCCGGAAACTTGTGCATCTACTCTCGTAGTAACCGCTGCGGGCGCATGTTAAAAATAGCTCTTCCATTGTAGTAAAATGTCCATATAAAGAATTCTTTCTGATGAATTTGGCTTGTTCAATACTTTATGACTTTTACTCCAGTTCATTTCTGTTTGCAATAATTGAAAAGTTCATGTTCTATACTAAATCTCTGAATAATTACTGAAACAACACACAAATGCAGTAGAGTGTAATTAATCTACATCAGCTACATGTAGTTTTTGATGATTTATTGATAGTATAAAAGAGCTTTCTTACGCGGGTTTTCATGTAAATGTAGGTATTGCATATAAGAACATTGGAGTTTATAGTACATAGTAACATTTTAAGTACCAAACATTTTTTGGCGTAGGAATAATTAATATGACTTTATTTAAACATGTCAAGTGTGTCCTTTGTTTGTTATATATTGCTTTGTTCTTAAACTTGCGATTACGTTCCCAATGAGAATGAAAGTAAATGATGATAAATGTGAGAAACTACAGCTTAAAGTAAGTGGGATTTGGCATACTTAATATAATAACGGAGAGGATTTGATTTGCTGTATATTCGCATTTTCATTCTCCTCGTAGAATTAAATCTCCCAACACAAATGTTTGGAACTATAAGGGTCATTAAAATGAAATGCGCTTACTAACAAAGTTAATGCAACTTAAAAATAATACTGCACATCACAAGGCATTTATCGTAGTGGTACTCAATGTTAATTCCTCGTGGAAAGGAGGAAGGGTGTGTGTGAAATCTGTTTGGTAACGGGCCGAGTAACGATTTTCATGTGGAGGTGGTTCCATCCGAATTAAGGATAGGTTTTTAAACGAATGTAATTATTACAGTTAATAACAAAATTGAAGTCATCTGAACAAAATACGCAGAACGTACGTGTGGAGAAAAATGTCTAATATCTTTAATAACTCTTGCCTTGTAATATCAACACTTGAAACTATATGAAAACTACTATCCAATATCATGACGGTGGTTCATCGCCCATGGGGAATCTTAACTAAGTTTTGAGACGTTGAAGAGTGGGAAGGTTCCTTTCAGATCTAATAACACTTACAGTAATGTAGTCAACAACGAAGGTGATGCACGAGGGTAGGTCCACAAGTTTCCGTCCTCGCCGATAAAAATTATCGCCTTCACAAAAGTCATTATTGGTGTCATACCTTATCTCCTGTGTAAATAATTGCAGCTGTAATTCCGCTCCCCTATGTTCAGTTGTTCAGATATAGTTACATAAAGAAGGCTATGTGTAAAAAATTGTGACATGTTCAAAATGGATCATCGAGCTGTTATTATGTTCTTCACAAAAAACTTACTCCAAATGAAACTAAACAGTAATTGGACGATGTATATGGGGGAAGCATCCCCCTCATATTCGATCGTAAAAGAATGGGCCAACTTTTTTCGAATGGATCGAGAAAGCATTGAAGACGAAGAGCGTGCAGGTCGGCCCTTAGAGGTGCTCAATGCTGAAAACATCGCTCTTGTGGAAGAGAAAATTATGGAAGACCGGCGGCTCAAAGTTACAGAAATAGCAGCAAAGTTGAGCATTTCTAAAACAACACTCCTTCGAATTATACATGAACATTTAAACATGAATAAGGTTAGTGCAATATGGGTGCCTAGACTTCTTCCTTCAGTCCAAAAGCAGCAACGAGTCATCTGTTGTCAGGCATTTTTAGAGTTCTGCCGTGGCAACGCGATACACGTTCTGCAAACCATTGTTACAGAAGTTGAAACTATGGTCCTCTACTATGATCTCTTGTCCAAACCACATCATTCGAGGTGGCGTAAACTTGGCGAAGCACTGCCTCTAAAGGCCAAGGTTACTCAGTCAACCAAGAAGATCATGGCCACAATCTTTTGGGAATGTGAAGGAATGCTCTCCATTGACTTCAAGGGAGTAAAACCACAGTAAATGGCTGGCCTACTGCACAGACTACGTGCTTCCATTAAAGAGAAAAGGCGAGGAAAGCTGAGTGGTGGTGTGCTCCTTATTCACGACAATGCGTCTGTGTACACAGCTCTTGTTGCAAAGGAAGCTGTGAAGAAATGTGGCTTAAAGGAGATCGGCCATCCACCCTACAGCCCAGATCTAGCTCCCAGTGACTATTTCCTCTTCTCAAGTCAGGTGTTATTTCGAGGTAACAGAAATCTGCGTTTTAAGTCATTTTTTTAAAGATTGGAAACATTTTCAATTGGATCCTGTTACGATAACCGCGCCATTTACTGAATTTGTAAAAACGTTTTCCGCTAGGTGGAAAAACCTCACATTAGTGATTATTATAAATGTGTTACATTCCTCATTAAAAACACATCGTTGAATAGGAAAGTGCATGTTTTTGTTTTATATTAATACTATAACATTAATAAAATGATTAACTAATTTATTTGATTGTGTATGAAGGTATCGAGATTAAACATGTATAGTTTCCAGTGTCTAGAATATTTGGCTACAACGCTGTCATTTTTCGTTGTTAATTTGACAACATAATTAAAAAAGTAACCAAACACTGTTTAAGGGTTGGTATAAAGGCTTATCTGATGATAACGCTTTCTCGAGGCTAAATGTAAATAAATTACTGCAGTTATATGCAAGAACCAAGTCTGCGAGCATCGTTCACGAGTTATTACAACAATGTTGAATAAAAGGGAATGTTAAAAGCTAGTTCTTTCAGATATCTGTAAGTAAACATATTAAAGTGAATAGCTGAAGTAAGTGAACATCTATAAATGCATAAAAGTATACTTAAATCCAGAAGAAAATAAAAGAAGAAATAAAAGAATAAAAGAAACCAGCGAAAAATTCTTAGGTTTTCAATTACTGAAAATATGTTTTATTAGGGATACCAGATTTTCAAAATGTAAAACTGAGACATTTCCTTTTTATACATGCAAAATGTTTATTACCACAGCAGAACTTTATAAAGTGAAGTAAAGCTGGTGTTATCTCTGTCCCAAATATCAGTCATCTATTACCCTGTGGGTGCCAGACTTGGTCAATAACAGAAAAATAAAAGAACAAAATTCAAACATTCCCAACAAAATGCTACGCAAGATCCTGGGAATAACTTTGAAGGGCAAATATCTACAGTAGTAATAAACCAGCTATTTCAGACAACAGACATCGCACAACTAGCAACCAGAATCAAATGACAATCGGACGGCCACTTTTCTTTTATCAGAAATAAAAAGTTAAAGCAAGTGTTAGTAATTACAATTTTGTCACTCCAATCGTCAGATCGCTAAAAATTAAGGCTTTCAAGTTTGTTATTGATAGTTTTGTGAAACTACGTGCCCATTGTGGAAAAAAAGAATGAAATGGTGATACAAGAAAACTATTCAAGCCAATATTATACAAAAGTCGACAGTATGTTTTCAAACGCAGCTGATTTTCAGTTATCGGTAACTGCCAGATGAGCAAGACGAATTCTGAAACAGGATAAAATTTGCTTTTAAGAAACGACACAGTAAACCATCTCTAAGGGATGCCAATAAGAAGGCTAGAATGACTCGTATGTCTTAGACTTCAGAATTGAGACAAGTGCTTTTCAGCGACAAGGAGTTTAATTTGAGCAGGCCAGAAAGCTTTATTGACTTACCTCCATAAAGGTGAGCAACGAATTAATATGTTGCGGCGGAAATGCTAGGATATCTGAGCAACTTTCTGTGCTAAATATGCATCAAACTTTGCACACTAGAATTAATAATGAAGAGGTAGATGGAAGAAGGACTACTTATGTTGCTGCAAAGTTTGATTTTATATCTTGAGTTCTATGCGTTGTTACAATTGTTTAAAACAGTACATTGTTGTATCATAAAATGGTTGACTGCTATTACACAAATCTAAGGTTTTTCCAAATCAGCTGATTTAAATCTCCTTTATCTGGTTAGTGGCCCATTCTTTGGACAATGTGAGAGTTGATGACTCCTACAGCTAGTATGTGCCTAAGAAGATGGTTGAACAGCATTGCAGTTATGAGCAGCCGATTAAATTAAATGTGCTGTTCATGTTAAACAAAATAAATAAATGACTAATATTAACTAATGACTGGAATTTCCGCTTAATGAAGTCAAAAGAGTCTGACATTAACACTCCGAAGATCTGTAAGTGTCAACCATCTTCACTGACCCATTTACATGAACTTACTGGGGACGTTCAAGATTCAGAACTATATGCGATTGAAGTACAAGCATATTATTAGTCGCCCAAATGCATACAGATTTCATAAACTACTTCATTATATAGTTAAAACGTCTACAAAATATGGTGGATTCTCAGGTGCTTCCTTTGTTCTAGTAAATTATAACAAATTTAAGAATTTTACTACTTTGTTTCCCCATTTAGAGCAAAAAAGTCAGAAATACTTAAAGATCTTTGAGCATAACTTCAGCATCGCAGAAAAAGAGCCATTTTCAAAATACGACACAATACTATAATTGAGAGAACAATTATGTATATATATGGTAAAGTATGTTATGCATTGTGTATGTTGTTTGCTTCTGGTAAAATAATTTGTGGTGTGTTCCTATGAATTTACTGGTAACTAAACATTTTATATGATTACATTTAAAACTGAACATATAATTAATCTACTATCCCAACTATTAAACATTTCTCTGGAAAAACGACTCCAAACCTTTTAATATTCATAAAAAAAGGAAAATCTCATTATTTCAAAATTATACTCTGAATAATATAAAACAACGAGTGGCATTCATTGAAAAAAAAAATACAATCCATGTTTTTGATGTGTTAAAACTTTTGACAATCGATTTCTCTAAACGATGTTATGAAGTATCGGCTGTTCATCCAGTTACCTTCTTAGCATTCATGTTTTCCTTGTCGAAGATGCTGTTTCAATAGAAAGAAACAGTTGTGAGCTGTTCGAGAAGAAGTCTAGATTCAAACCCTATTGGGAATCTATGGAGGATGCTGAAAAGGATCTACTACAGTTTGATAATTTGACTGAGTTGAGAAATGTAATCTGGGTAGTGTGAGCAATAATCTTAGCGGAAGAAATAAATTCCTTTATCCAGTCAATGCTTAAACAAATTTCGAAGTTATTAAGAACAGCAGATGTTCAATTAAATACTAAATCTCTTCCGTGAAATATTTACTAATAATTTTTCGTTTTTGATTCTGCTGAAATATAAAGGTACTATTATACCAATTTCCACCGAAAACTGTAGTTTTTCAGTTTTCATGCACTATTTTTGAAGAGAAATTCATACATTTATTTTGAGGATTTATATGAAATTGTAAATACTTAATATCTACCATAGCTGAGGCAAAAGCATGCATTTGAAACTATAAAAACTTATTTTTCCACAGAAACCTAGTGCTTTTATACCAATTTCCAGCACTCAAAAACAGAAACAAAACAGTTGATGAAATATGAATGAAAATTGGGGAATTTGCTCAATACCTCATAGCCTTTATTTAGACTTAGAGATGACAGCCATCTCTTCCTACTGAGTCTCTCTCAGGGGAAAAATGTGTACTGTGTATTAGAACATTGTGCATTAGAATTTGAAAAGTAAATCTAATTGTTGCAGTGTGAGGGCTGGTAATATCATACAGTGAGAAGCCCAAGTAACTTCGGCTTAATTGATGTAGGATTGAGAAATTTTGAGCAGCTTTTAGGTTGTTTCGGGAGGGAAGAAATATAATAATTTTATTTGAATGGTTCTTATGTAAACTTACCTTATGTCGCACTCTCGTCGTTACTGTCTCCATGACCACTAGAGTTTTATTCTGCTAGTGTCAGCTGTGAAAAAAGTGGACCGTGGTATCCATAGGTACTTTTGGGGATTTATATCACCTATATATAGAGCATTTATAATTGCTTACTTCGATTTCAGCTGCCTTTAATATTTTAATGATGTAACTAAATAAATTTTATTGCAGTAAAGGTTCTCTGTACCGATTTGTTCAGTTTAATGGCCAGTATAATAACTTATGCACAGGAAAAAGTTCAATGTATTGGGTGTATAGACAGATTAAAGTTCCTATTACTGTGAAGCAAATGCTTAGTGAAAATTATGCAAAGAACCCATTATGTAATGGATGTTAATAATTTTACAAACTAAGAAATAAAAGAAGTGCAGACCATCGCTTTTTCACGAGAGTGTTTATGATCTGCAAATGAGGTGGATTTTTCTATAATGTGTCCCAAACATTCACTTAACAGTAAATGGGACTTTTGTTTCTGTTAGTCACATAAAACAATGTTTTTTTTTTTTCCTCCACTGATGCCATTTTGAAAGCTAATTGCAGCAGCGCTCAATGGTAAGATCAATATACTGAACAAACTAGTACGGTGAGCCTCAAGTCTACCTACACGAAAGTTAATCAGTAAATTTCATCATTAAAATAATACAGGCAGCTGAAATCATGGGCAACTTTTGCACACCCGTACTTTTAATGAATGAATGATTGAATGAATGAATGAATGGTGTTTAACGCCGTTTTTGCTACAGAGGCACCACAGGCGATGAACATTAATGATACAAGAGATGAAATGATATATTGGGAAAGGATTTATTTTTTAAGGAAGGAATCGTTTGATGAAGGAAAAGTAAGGGAATTATAATTATAGTTGTTATAATAAATGGTAATAAGAATTGGAGTGTGAAAAATCGGTTTAGTGTTTAGAGTACCTCCCCGGCATTTGCCATTTATCAGGACTGAGGAAAACATGGAAAAAACCTCAGTCAGGGAGGACGGTCCTGGCGGTATTCGAACCCAGACCTCCCACTGACGAGTCCGTGCCTTAACGACCTCGGCCACTCGTGGCGGTGCCGTACTTTTATCAGAAACTTTAGAAATAAAACTTCTTTATCATTTTATGTGAGAAGACAAACGTAAAACATCTGTTTACTTTTTATTCCTAAGAAATGATACTATGATTTAGTTAACCACACAACAGATGTACTATTCTCTCTCTGTTAATACGACCGCATAGTGCTGTTATAAAGATAGTGGAAGGTTAAGCGCATATTGCGTGGCCTGAAATATGGAGTGAACGTTTGTTGCTAGCAAGCAGATGCCCGCTTTAATTTAATCTTGAAAGCGATCAGGTACGTAATGATTTGTGTAATTACACCTGACCAGTTTTAAGCGGAGTAATGAGCTTACGTAAATTACGAGAGGATTTCACGTGATCCATTAGGTCTTGCCTGATGACGCAAATCCATTCAAATAAACCATGAGCTTATATCTTCCAAATATAACACACATTTACAGTGCATTTTTGTACTAAACCTTCCGACGAACGGAAGCAGCCTAAGGTAGGTTTGCTGGAAGGCAGATAAAGTGCATTGTAAGGTAACAATAACTGTGAGAAATATTACCATAAAACATAACTGTGAATGATTTTGACAATTTTTCTCCAGAATTAATACAAAGTATTAATTATTAGAATTAGTACAAAGAAAGTTTAAGTGCGAAATTCTTTGGGCCATGTATCTTTTTCAAAGTGTTCAAATAATTTATAGTGGTTTATTTAGAAATATTACATGAGAGGATTTGTTTAGTGGCTCTATGACTCAAAAACTAACTTGCAAGTGCAATATAGCTTTTTGAAACTTTCTATTACATGTTTTAATATTTACACAATTGATTTCATATTTTGAAGTAAATTAATTTCGCAATAAAGAACGGCTAGATTTAGATTTGGGTAATCAACGACATTGATAATGGAACTACTGACGAATAATTGAAACGAAGATTTGTAGGAGGCGACGATAAATGAGTCTTTCATGCCGGATCTGGTACCTCGGACTGAGAACGTTCTTCCTCTAATAGCCCGGGCGACACAGCAAGAATTTTGAGACTGCCCCTTTTGAGGCAAAATATATTTATTATATACTCAAGAAACACTGTCGGGTTTTTGCGCTAGTCCCGAGTGATCATCATCGAAATGCATTTGTATTAGCTACTCAATTTTAATGTAGCCACAAGCTCCACTATTCCTTTCTCAGCTCACTTCAAACAAATTTTACACGTTTCTGTGAATGACCAGCGAATGAACATCTTTCGAAAAGTGGCTGGCTTCTACTCTAGAGGGCCGAACATTCTTTGCCTGCTACATACCAGAAGGGATTAATTTGAACTGTCTGACTTCTGCCCAGGCCTACTGTGTTCAGAGAAAGACGTGAGTTTTTCCATACTTTACTATAAGACGCATCTCTTACATATTACTAAAATTACACATTACAGACATTATGCTCAGTCTTAATCACTATACCATCTTAGTACTACATACATGAATTTTGCCATCGAAATTTCCATATACAGAAAGCATAACATACCTACAAGAAATCACAGAATCGTTGATTTAAAATTACAAGTATTAACGATCTCAGTTACTCTGTAATTGACGGGGAGCCAAAGACAGATTTAGGTGATGCAATTATTTGAAGACAAGCTAATTGCTTGGAACAAGGAGATTATGGAGGCAATGGTAAGAAGCAGCTTAATTCTCTCATACATATAGGAGAATAGGATGTAAGCGATTGGCACAGGAAGATGGCAGCAGTTGTATAAACCTGAGAGAGAGAGTTGGGAGAGAAAGAGAGGTGAGAGGGAAGAGTGGGGGATGAATGGGAGGAGAGAAAGAGGAGGGAAAGAGGAGAAAGGGAGAGAGAGGGAGAGGAGAGAGGGGAAAGCCAATTGCTGCTCTTTTTATTGTGATTTTAAAAATCTTATTTTACAAATAAGGGAAAATGATTGATGTAATGTTTCCCCCTCATGTGGTAAATATAGTGTTTCCTAAGGTTCTATTTGAGCTTTCCTCTTCATAATATCTGTAAATGTTTCACTGTCTCCAACACCAAGAGAAAATTGCTTCCTATGCCAATGACACTACTGATCCAAAACTTTTGAAAATAAAAGTGAAAAAAGTAACTGTTTGAACAGTAAAAGTGCTAGAGAGGCAGAAATGGATAAAACAATTATCAACTAATGGCTCTGAAAGCTTACTCACAGATAGAGAGATGGTAGCTAAATTTTTGCATAAAACGCGAACACCATCGGATATAAATGTAAGTAACATGTATATATTTGTATATATTTATTATATATATGCGCATATATTTATATGCCATATGTATATGTGTGTGATTTTGTTCTCTCTCTCTCCCTCTTTTTGCTTGTTAAATCTATTTCCACGCAGTTACCTTCGAGATTCAATATTTATTTTTACCACATTCACACGTTTGAAGAATAGCGAAAATTATGCGACTATTTAAGAGTTGTAATGCACATATATATACATACATACATACATACACACATGCATACATATGTATGTTTGTGAGTAAAATATACATTAACATAGATGTCTGGTACGCTAAGTCTCATGCTTCGAGTATAAATTTAAATAAGAGGGAATTCTTGTTCTTAGTCTGTGTAATGATGTAAACAAAGAAATATCTAAGTCAACTGTTCTCTGGGAACCTCAATAATTTTCTTTTATTGAACCTAATATGTCGCAATAAGTGATACACGTGCAGGATCATTCCTCTCATTAGGGGATTAAAATTTAGTAATATTTAACCGTAAAATATTTTTAGCTATTAACAATCATTTTTATTTGTTTTATATATATTTTAATGTAATGCCATTGTTATGATTATTATGTAGCATTTAATATAAACTGCAATAAAACATCCAAATATAAGGAAAATGTGTATTTATTTGCTTATTTGTATCTTTAAATTTTGAGAGAATGTAGGCTTTCACGGCCGGAGTCATAGGGGTAACGATGATATTCTTCCGGTCTGTTTTGCCATGTTCTGCTGGAGATGAAGATTCCAGACGGTTCGTCTGCAACTACGGCAGACATCTTCGTTGGCACGGATAGGTCCCCCTCTCTGGTAACGCCGCGTCTGAAGCGTTGACTGGCAGAGTCGCTTTATTTATACTGCCAGCGCTCCCCGCTGATTGGTCCGGACCAGGCGGCGGCCTGTCGGTTGGTGGGAGGAGCCTGGCCTCTCCTGTGCTGCTGGTCTCTTGTGATGGCTCCTATGTTTTCATGTGTTATGTGTTGTCAATTGACTTTGTTGTCAATTGTTGGAAATCAGTTGCTATTTAGTTTTTGAGTTTTATATTTTCTGTTGAAATTGTTGGGTTGTTTGTGGATTTCGATCGCTTCTCGCTGTAGTCTTGCATGGTAATGTGTCAGATGAAAGAATGCTGGAGTGCTGAAACTTGATGTGTTCTCCCGCCGATTCGATGGCATGTTCTGCAACCGCTGACTTATCTATCTGACCTAGAGGACTGTTCCTTTGGTGTTCTTGGAGTCTGGTGTTAATGCTACGTTATGTCATACCGATGTATCTGAAATCTTCATCTCCAGCATACCACGGCAAAACAGCCAGGAAGAATATCACAGTTACACCTCTTTAAATATTATTAACCAATGATGAACTGTAAAAAATACACGGTGCAAATTTAGAATGTTAAACGTTAAATTAAATCTTACGGGTCCATGGTCAAGGACAATTTGAGGAACGCTGATCGAAGTTATCACTGATTAGGATTTTTATCTTTGTACGAAACTTTCTTGGAAGGAACATAATGGCATGTGGTGTTCAGAGTTGCCTGAAGAAAGGTTTTATTAACATTATTAAAATAAATAATAAGTGAATATTCTATTGAACTCCTATTATGTTATCTTTCAAGTTGATATTAATGCTGGCGAGAAAGATCTGTTTTTATTTCAGGAGAGAGCAGTACTATCGTTAAGGTTTGCTGTCCATAACCTTAATTTATTGTACTTGAACTCTTAAAATATTCTTTCCTCTATGTTTTCATAAACTCATTTCAATTAACTGGTACTATTTTTAAGGACGAGAGGCGGCCAAATCCTTGTTTTTCCTGGTCATATGTGAAGTAGATTTTACATTAACACTTATTAACCCACCCAAGGATGTTAGGAATATAAATTATATTATATCTTTTCTAACGTATAAATAAAAATATACATTCATATCAGCTAATTTCTCCAGTACAGAAATATCTTAATGATGACTTTTACTTATTTTATATTGTGATTGAACTTATTGTAATGTGGTATTACTTAGAGAAGATGAGAAATAAACATACAAACTATATATTATTCGTGAGTAGATTATCAGGTTTGTGGATTAACCGAGTACGATAGATATACCCACAGTAAACTTTAATTTTAAACCGTGACGTTTGAACTAAGCTTCGTTACCTTGAAGTAAAGCATCCGTACACAAAGGGTAGGAAAAGAACTAAAAGTTCTTTTAAAGATGGTTTAAAATTGCTTTTTATGGAATATATAGAAATCAAATTGGTGACAAAGTGATAATTTTAATTCCTATACTAGGTGTACGATCATTTATGCGTTATATTAGGTAATGAAGGAAAAGTAGCTAGGTTGACCTACAAATAACAATTGAAATCGCTGAAAACATTAAAAATCACTGAAAACTTTAAAAAAGTGAGTCAATCAAAATTAGGAATAAATGTACTATAAGTAGCCACTTATGGGGAAAATGAAAATCAGAGAAAAATTGGTTTTAAGGAAATATATGAACTAAATGTTTAAAGAAAGAAATCTTATAAGGGCATCGATGTTGCTCCTAAACTGTAAGAGACGTGAAAGAATTTTTGGTATTAAGGTAGACTTTTACATAAATCGCTGGGATGAAGGTTATTCCGGCTGATTGACAGGAAATATTCGAGCAAATTAAAATCAGCACTTCATTAGATGCTGCATTGTCCATGGGATATGTTAAAGTTATTATTCGCTATTTCTCCGTATTGTTCAAACATTGATTAATCAATTGCCCCTAGTCCAGATATTCCGGAGTACATTGATATTTTTCATTTGTGCCATTCCACAATTTTATATCATAAAATAAAATACAGAGGGAAAATATGGTTTTTTCCATTTCTGCAAATGAACTTATATATAAATAAAAATTAATTTCCGTTTGAAAGAGTTATTGTAAAAGTCATATTTTAGTAATATATATATGCACACCGGTTTTAAAAGTCCAATAAATAAATTTCCTTTTTGCAGAGAGATAACATCAAATTGAAATTGTGAATACGGTCATGTGCACAAGAGTCGCTTATGAAAGAACGAGGGTACGACTCTGCTTGCCCCAAAGTGAAAAGAGAAATATAAAATAATTTCTCGCTGTATTTAAGAATTCAAAATAATTAACCAATAAACGTTGCATTTTAGTATTTATCCATTCAGTATTTACATAGTCTCTGAATAAATAAATAAATACATTTAATTGTATTGTGAATAAAATTAAAAGTAAATATAAACTTTAATGCGTAAAATTACCACATATGGTTCCATTTTTTAAATGAAACGAAATGCTTTAGGCAAATGCTAGACTTTATTAAATGAGACTTATTTTTTGATGCTGAATTCATTATGTTACATATTAGCAATGAAGTTAGATATAAACCCAAAGACATTTACCTGAGTATTTATTAATGTAAGATACGATAACAAAATTTCTCGGAACTTAATACACTATACATGTTTTAAGTCTCTATATTCGACATTTTCATATTTTTGATCAAGTAAAATACAAATTTTATCATTCCGAGAGTTTTAATACATTAAACAAATAGATGTGAATGTCCTTACTCATCAAGCGCATTTTTATTATGAGATATTTAACACCTTAACACTTGCGATATATTGATAAGACCCTTGGGCGGTTCAAGAAATGAACTCTTCAAATCCACAACCTTCGGCAATGCTTAATAGCTGGCTGTCTTTGCATATCATGCAATCATTGTACGCACTTTTCCTGTAACTGGTTTTAATAAATGATAAAGACTAAAACTATATTTCACTTTTCAATATATTTACCCTTTATTGCAATATACTTCTCACATATTTGAATTAACATTTCAATTCCCCCCCCCAAATTGAAGTATTGTATGGAAAATAGCATAAACGTGCATCCATCACTTCTACGTCACACTTAAATTCCTTTTGTTGAAGATCCTTCTTGAGTTTTGAGAAGAAAATAGTCATTAGGAGCTAGATCTGGGCTGAAGAGGGTGATGGTCGATCCCCTTGAAACCATATTTCTTCACACCTTCATTTGCAACAAGTACTGTGTACACCTGCGTGAAGAAGGCGCACACCACCACTCAGCTTTCACCCTTTTCTCTTTGATGTAAGCACGTAGTCTGTACAGTAGGCCAGCACAGCACTCGCCATTTACTGTGCCTTTTCTCTCCTTGAAGTCAATGAAGAGTATTCCTTCGCAGTCCCAAAAGATTGTGGCCTTGATCTTCTTCGTTGACTGAGTGACCTTGGCCTTTAGAGGCGGCGCTTCGCCATGTTTACGCCACTCCGTTGATTCGAACTCTTTTGGACAAGGGATCATAGTAGAGGACCACAGTTTTATCTCCTGTAACGGTTTGCAGAACTTCTCTTTCGTTGCCACAGCAGAGCCCTAAAAACGATTGACAACAGACGATACGTTACTGTTGTTAGACTGAGGAAAGAAGTATAGGCACTAACCTTATTCATGCTTAAATGTTCATGAATAATTCGAAGGATTGTTGTTTTAGAAAGGCCCAACCTGGTTGCTATTGGTGTAACTTTGAGCCGCCGGTCTTCCATAATTTCTCCTTCCACAAGGGCGATGTTTTCAGGAGTGAGCACCTCCAAGGGCCGACCTGCACGCTCTTCGTCTTCAATGCTTTTTCGACCCATTCGAAAAAGTTTGGCCCATTCTTTTAAGGTAGAATATGAAGGGGATACTTAACCAAGTTCACCGTCCAATCCTGTTTAATTTCTTTTGGAGTAAGTCCTTTTTTGAAGAACTTAATAACAGATCGATACTCCATTTTGAACATGTCACAATCTGCTACACGTAGCCTTGTTTATGCAACTATATCTGGGACAAATAAACACAGCAGAGCGGAAATTACACCTGCAAGTATTTTCTTAACAGGTAAGGTATGACACCAGATAAGAGTTGTGGAGGCGATAATCCTTATCTGCGAGGCCGGAAATTTATGGATCGACCCTCGTAAGTAGTAGTAGTAGTAGTAGTAGTAGTAGTAGTAGTAGTAGTAGTAGTAGTAGTAGTAATAGTAGTGGTGGTGGTAGTAGTAGTAGTAGTAGCGGTGGTAGTAGTAGTAGTAGTAGTAGTAGTAGTAGTAGTAGCGGTGGTAGTAGTAGTAGTAGTAGTAGTAGTAGCGGTGGTAGTAGTAGTAGTAGTAGTAGCGGTGGTAGTAGTAGTAGTAGTAGTAGTAGTAGTAGCGGTGGTAGTAGTAGTAGTAGTAGTAGTAGTAGTAGTAGCGGTGGTAGTAGTAGCAGCAGTAGTAGTAGTAGTAGTAGTAGTAGCGGTGGTAGTAGTAGCAGCAGCATTAGTAGTAGTAGTAGTAGTAGTAGCGGTGGTAGTAGTAGCAGCAGCATTAATAGTAGTAGTAGTAGTAGTAGTAGTAGTAGTAGCGGTGGTAGTAGTAGTAGTAGTAGTAGTAGTAGCGGTGGTAGTAGTAGTAGTAGTAGTAGTAGCGGTGGTAGTAGTAGTAGTAGTAGTAGTAGTAGCGGTGGTAGTAGTAGTAGTAGTAGTAGTAGCGGTGGTAGTAGTAGCAGCAGCATTAGTAGTAGTAGTAGTAGTAGTAGTAGTAGCGGTGGTAGTAGTAGCAGCAGCATTAGTAGTAGTAGTAGTAGTAGTAGTAGTAGTAGCGGTGGTAGTAGTAGCAGCAGCATTAGTAGTAGTAGTAGTAGTAGTAGTAGCGGTGGTAGTAGTAGTAGTAGTAGTAGTAGTAGCGGTGGTAGTAGTAGTAGTAGTAGTAGTAGTAGTAGCGGTGGCAGTAGTAGTAGTAGTAGTAGTAGTAGCGGTGGTAGTAGTAGCGGTGGTAGTAGTAGTAGCGGTGGTAGTAGTAGTAGTAGTAGTAGTAGTAGTAGTAGTAGTAGTAATAGTAGTGGTGGTGGTAGTAGTAGTAGTAACGGTGGTAGTAGTAGTAGTAGTAGTAGTAGTAGTAGTAGTAGTAGCGGTGGTAGTAGTAGTAGTAGTAGTAGCGGTGGTAGTAGTAGCAGCAGTATTAGTAGTAGTAGTAGTAGTAGTAGTAGTAGTAGTAGTAGCGGTGGTAGTAGTAGTAGTAGTAGTAGTAGTAGTAGTAGCGGTGGTAGTAGTAGTAGTAGTAGTAGTAGTAGTAGTAATAGTAGCGGTGGTAGTAGTAGTAGTAGTAGTAGTAGCGGTGGTAGTAGTAGCAGCAGCATTAGTAGTAGTAGTAGTAGTAGTAGCGGTGGTAGTAGTAGTAGTAGTAGTAGTAGTAGTAGCGGTGGTAGTAGTAGTAGTAGTAGTAGTAGTAGTAGTAGTAGCGGTGGTAGTAGTAGCAGCAGCATTAGTAGTAGTAGTAGTAGTAGTAGTAGTAGTAGTAGTAGTAGCGGTGGTAGTAGTAGCAGCAGCATTAGTAGTAGTAGTAGTAGTAGTAGTAGTAGTAGCGGTGGTAGTAGTAGCAGCAGCATTAGTAGTAGTAGTAGTAGTAGTAGTAGTAGTAGCGGTGGTAGTAGTAGTAGTAGTAGTAGTAGTAGCGGTGGTAGTAGTAGTAGTAGTAGTAGTAGTAGTAGTAGCGGTGGCAGTAGTAGTAGTAGTAGTAGTAGCGGTGGTAGTAGTAGTAGTAGTAGTAGTAGCGGTGGTAGTAGTAGTAGTAGTAGCGGTGGTAGTAGTAGCAGCAGCATTAGTAGTAGTAGTAGTAGTAGTAGTTGTGGTAGTAGTAGTAGTAGTAGTAGTAGTAGTAGCGGTGGTAGTAGTAGTAGTAGTAGTAGTAGTAGCGGTGGTAGTAGTAGTAGTAGTAGTAGTAGCAGCATTAGTAGTAGTAGTAGTAGTAGTAGTAGTAGCGGTGGTAGTAGTAGTAGTAGTAGTAGTAGAAGTAGTAGTAGTAGCAATAGTAGTAGTAATAGTAGTAGTAGCGGTGATAGTAGTAGTAGTAGTAGTAGCGGTGGTAGTAGTAGCAGCAGCATTAGTAGTAGTAGTAGTAGTAGTAGTAGTAGTAGTAGCGGTGGTAGTAGTAGTAGTAGTAGTAGTAGTAGTAGTAGCGGTGGTAGTAGTAGCAGCAGCATTAGTAGTAGTAGTAGTAGTAGTAGTAGTAGCGGTGGTAGTAGTAGTAGTAGTAGCGGTGGTAGTAGTAGTAGTAGTAGTAGTAGTAGTAGTAGCGGTGGTAGTAGTAGTAGTAGTAGTAGTAGTAGTAGTAGCGGTGGTAGTAGTAGTAGTAGTAGTAGTAGTAGCGGTGGTAGTAGTAGCAGCAGCATTAGTAGTAGTAGTAGTAGTAGTAGTAGTAGTAGTAGTAGTAGTAGCGGTGGTAGTAGTAGTAGTAGTAGTAGTAGCGGTGGTAGTAGTAGTAGTAGTAGTAGTAGTAGTAGTAGCGGTGGTAGTAGTAGTAGTAGTAGTAGTAGTAGTAGTAGTAGCGGTGGTAGTAGTAGCAGCAGCATTAGTAGTAGTAGTAGTAGTAGTAGTAGTAGCGGTGGTAGTAGTAGTAGCGGTGGTAGTAGTAGTAGTAGTAGCGGTGGTAGTAGTAGTAGTAGTAGTAGTAGTAGTAGTAGCGGTGGTAGTAGTAGTAATAGTAGTAGTAGTAGTAGTAGTAGTAGCGGTGGTAGTAGTAGCAGCAGCATTAGTAGTAGTAGTAGTAGTAGTAGTAGTAGTAGTAGTAGTAGTAGCGGTGGTAGTAGTAGTAGTAGTAGTAGTAGTAGTAGTAGTAGTAGCGGTGGTAGTAGTAGCAGCAGCATTAGTAGTAGTAGTAGTAGTAGTAGTAGTAGTAGCGGTGGTAGTAGTAGTAGTAGTAGTGGTAGCGGTGGTAGTAGTAGTAGTAGTAGTAGTAGTAGTAGTAGTAGTAGCGGTGGTAGTAGTAGTAGTAGTAGTAGTAGTAGCGGTGGTAGTAGTAGTAGTAGTAGTAGTAGTAATAGTAGCGGTGGTAGTAGTAGTAGTAGTAGTAGTAGTAGTAGCGGTGGTAGTAGTAGCAGCAGCATTAGTAGTAGTAGTAGTAGTAGTAGCGGTGGTAGTAGTAGTAGTAGTAGTAGTAGTAGTAGTAGTAGTAGCGGTTGTAGTAGTAGCAGCAGCATTAGTAGTAGTAGTAGTAGTAGTAGTAGTAGTAGTAGTAGTAGTAGTAGTAGTAGCGGTGGTAGTAGTAGTAGTAGTAGTAGTAGTAGTAGCGGTGGTAGTAGTAGTAGTAGTAGTAGTAGTAGTAGTAGCTGTGGTAGTAGTAGTAGTAGTAGTAGTAGTAGTAGTAGTAGCGGTGGTAGTAGTAGTAGTAGTAGTAGCGGTGGTAGTGGTAGTAGTAGTAGTAGTAGTAGTAGTAGAAGTAGTAGTAGTAGTAGTAGTAGTAGTAGTAGTAGAAGTAGTAGTAGTAGTAGTAGAAGTAGTAGCGGTGGTGGTGGTGGTGGTTGTGGTGGTGGTATGATGACAATAGCGATGTCCCCAAAAGAGCGGGCCTACACTCATTCACCTCTACTTCTTCCCTTGTCTCACTTTTACTGTTATGAATGCTTTGTTGGGGTGTTCAGTAGAAATAATTTCATGCATTGCGGTGACACCTTTTTTTCTGTTGCTAGTGCTTTAAGGTTTGCTACCAGCGCAAAACTGGTTTTTTTTTTTTATTACAAACTCGGCTAGTGGCGTGGGATAAAATTTAAAATCGTACCGAACTTTGGGGGGGGGGGAATGGACAACGAAACGCAAAGTTTTCTGTCACTTAAAAGCAGCAGGTGACTAGACTATAACAATTAGATAATAATGTAAGTCAGCTTTCATGCTAAAGAAATTGAAGTAATACATTATTACAATATGTTACTTGTGATAAACAGTATACCAGATCATATGATACTTTTACTAAAATTCTTTCTTTTTAGGTTGCAGAAATATAAGGAAGGGTGAATTTTATTATGGGATTTCCTTTGGAATTTATTAATACCTGCTGCCTGCAACGTAAAAGCTTATGAATGAGACACGTATATTTAAAACCTGCTCCTTTTGATATTATTAATTAATAAAGTGTATTGTATTAGCAAAATATCGGCAATTATCGAGCTGATATAAAGGTATATCGTTCAATATCAATATCTCTTGAGTATTGAGTGTATGGAGGTGTCCAGATTATTGAGAACGCATCTCTAGTATTAAACTTTTCTGAAATACCCTACCCAAAAATTGAGAGAATTTGTTAACTAAGTAGTTTATTAAAAACTAGTTAAAACTAGTTAAAATCAGAATCGCTTGAACTTTGAGGAGGAATATTATTTTACAAACTGCATAAAATGACTAGACACATTATTAATTGCTTCAAATGCTCTTTATGTTGCTGTAAAATGAAGATCGGTATAGAAATAGTACGCGCAATATGTAACTTTGATAATATTGGTATACAATATTGCACACAATTTTATTAACAATATTAATATTTGACATATATTAGTGAACATTTTGATAATTTAGGAAAAATTGGTTGGAAGATAGTTAAGCGTTTCAGGCTTTTTTTTTTTTTTTTTTTTTTTTGTTCAAAAGATTTTGATTACTTAAAGTACTTCAAAACACAAGGCAATTATGCACAACAAATAAAGATCTGCTATACACCAAGTCCTTTTATCTCATTAAAATTAGCTACAGATTTAGTCAAATAGTTGGTTAATAGCTCTGAATATTCCCTATAAAAATAAATATCCCAGATAATTTACAGAATGTACTGCATGGCAGTTTAATTGTAAGGAGTAGAAATTCCCTAATGCTAAATGTAATGTTTTCAAAACGTTACAGATTATATACTTTGTTCATAAAATGTAATGGAAAACTAGGTTTTAAAAGTATATGCTCTAAAATGTTATTTTTTCTAGTAGATACATGGATATAACCCTTCTACAACCAAGGAAATTTGTTTTACACCCTTCTTTAAATTTCGAATTTCAATACAATCGCTCTTAAAGCTCACTTTACTTGAAGGACTGACAAAGGTCTGGAAAGTTTGTCAGATCTGAAAACATGTTTCGGCAATGCGATTAAGCTCTCTTGAGCATTCGCGTCTCTTTATAGTCGAGCATTCCGTCTTGCAAGCTGCGAATGCCTTGCGTTTTCTCTACGTGAGAATTTCTCCAAAGAATAGCGCCTTCTAATTCCCTCTCTGGCAATGCTCCATCTAACCCATGAATATGAATGGCGTCATTAGCTGGAGTTTCGTCCCTCGGTATTTCGTTCAATTGAATATGTTTCGGGAGTACCAAATGCACGCCATCCTGTGCTAACATTTTTTTTCTATTTCTGTTCAAAAAGGGAAATAACACAAAATGAAAATTCACTGGGAAAAATTACCTTCCCTATATATAGATTCGTATTTAATTCCATTAATATATGGGAAAAAGAGCAAGTGTTTCTGTATTTTCAAAGGAATTTTGTATTATATCTCGCAAACATAACCTATAACATTATTTATGTGAAATGAACTCCTTAACTGCAATAACACTAGTCAACAGCTGACATGTTATATATCACTTGGTAGGTAGTTTTGTGCATACAATTCGAAACTGCCTTTAAACATCTGCTAGCACGTAAGGTTTTTGAGTAGTTTAGTTTATTTACTATTCTTTTTATAATACAAAAAATATTATAGTGGTAGAAGTTCTAAAAGCTGGTAGAAGTATTTTCTACCACTCTTTTTAACCAACTATCATGCGTACATTTTGCAAAAGCAATCGTAATTCATTCTTCATTTCCACTTGGTGATAAAGTGGAGATTTAAGTGGATGTTAAATCCTTGCCTTAGTGATTCTCAAACCACGTAGCATCCTACGAAGTTTCTGAATCAGGCCCTGTCTCCGCAATCGTTCGTAATCATTAACGAATTTCAATTCCTGCTAATACAATTTAAAAGACTTAGCCCCAATAGAAAAACAAACATCTAAATGCAAGACTTAAGATTCATTTTTGTTGGTGTATTGGAAATGCTCTGTCGTTGGATTCGGGAGTTCAAATCTGGTCGAGGTTTTTGCACGAAGATCTTGAGCGAAGTCCTCCGAGAGGAACTTTAAGCCGGGAGTCTCTTGTCGAAAATTTATCTGAAAAAAGAGACGTTATACGAAATGTCACATATATTTGAGGATTGTAAATACTACATATCCCTTTGACATCTGTAGGCGCTAATCGTAATTAATCGAAAGAAATGGAGAAAAACTTCGATTCTTGAATGAATAACGGTAAGAAAAAGAGATATCGAATTTCATTTATTTTGCCATTTATACTTTCTACACCAGGGTCAATATCCAGCATTTCCTAAGGTTTTGGAATCAAAATCAGTAGTTTATGAATTGTATGAATAACATAAAAATGTTACAAAATTTTAAGTTTAAATTAAGGTGCATTACTTGCAGAACTGCAGTTGCCAATCTTAATCGTTCTGATTCACTATGGTTTAAGATCGGAGTTTAATGACCGTTGTGCTGTAATGCAGCTTAGAGGTGTGTAAATAAGATCAAATACTAATAGTATGGAACACATGGTACACTTAGAACTTGCCGATTAACACTTACCATGTGTTCTTGGCATATCTAAGCTAGGATTGATAGGATTTTGCAAGATATCCAATTTCAGATATACCCAGAAGTTGTTTTCTAAACGCAATGAAACGCGAGTTGACCACTGGGCAGCTTTAACACTGTTCTGGATCATCTTTTGATCATAGACACGTGATTTAATAACTAGATTATACATTCTCTGCAATAAATCGTATGTGCAACGTTTAGACATTTACTTTATCTGTGTGTGTGGAGGTGCTAGGTGTTCATCCGAACAGTATCTGCTTCTAGCAAGATGCAACTACCGCTCACCTGGCTAAGAGCATTTAGAGGCGGTTCATATTCTATTCCGAATGTTACTTTTCGATTTGGAAATATTCCTGTTTAGTATAGTCACCCGACCTCACAGTACAAGATTTCATGAGGTGGGGCATTTCAAGGATTCCCCTCCCCCCAGAAATTGGTGCAAAATTTGTAATTTAAGTTCACAGATTGCTGCTAAATCAAAATATAGCTTGGTATAGAAAGGTTTTCACAATTATATTTATTGTTAAATCAATGTTGTTCTTTTGCTTCGGGTGTAATCTTTAACAGTTATATTAACTCTTTATTCATCTCTATATATTTTGAAAGATGTTATAATTAATTATACGTGTGACGACTGAGGGACAACTTTACAATATTCTTAAAAATATTTACGATATGTGTTTAGTTGCAAAACATCAAACAAAAATAAACAAACTATTAGTAATTTTGATAACTCTAACACAGAACAAGGCTGCGAAACAAAAGAAGAGAAAAAGTTGGAAATTATCCGAATAAGGTCGGTAAAGGTCATTACGCGAGAATGAACCATAAATTAAAATAGAACCCCTACGAAGAATATCAACCGAATGCTGCTGCATCCCTCTCATATAGGGGAGATTGCGAAGGATCAACCCCCCACAGTCCAGATCTATTAAATCACACCCCCGCCCGCATTCGACCCAGTCGTAAAGGATTCATACAAAATAAGACTCTAGGGAAAATTTCTATACCAGCCCTTCCAATTGCGCCTCTCATATGGAACATGAATTTCATTCGATTACCTTCTTTAGTAAAGCCCCAACGCCATGCATTTTTCCAGAGAGCGCTGCGAACTCCCCTCTTCCTTTAATGTTTGTCTGAGCAGAGTGGATTGAGGTCCGTTTCTGCAAACGCCATTGTTATTACGGTTTCGCTCAAAGGCAAACATAACAGGAAAAGAAAGAATATAAATGAAAAATAGAAAATGGACGGGACGAAGGTTTTTGGTAAAGAACCCCCAATGTCTTATGGTGGATTGAAACAGCGCATTTCAGGCAGGATATTTGGTGGAGTCTTGAAAAACCAGATGCGGGCGGGGAATGGGGCATCTGGTGCTGGCAGCTTCTGAAGAACCGCCTCGCAGAGATGAAAGGAAAATATGGAAATAAAAAAAAAAAAAAGAATAAAAAAGAAATAAAAGAAAGAAAGAAAGAAAGAAAAGGGAAAGTCTCAATGGGTCGCCTACCTCTTGTACGCAGATTTAATGGATAAAATGGAGGTAGGAAAGAAAATATGATAAAATGTGTGGACAGTAAGGACAAAAGAACATATTTCGTTGGGGAGCATATAGAACTTCTTCGGAACGTCAGAGAAATATTTTTGTTAACTTTAAGCACGCTCCAGTATCTGAGAAAATTGTGCTAAAGTGTTATATTATTTATATTTTATATAATTTTGATATTGTAAAAGAAAATCTCAACAACTTCATAACTTCATTTTGGCTAGAATTTAGCAAACAAGAAATATATAGCACAATTTATAAAAACCTTTGTAAGAAAACTCGTAAAAACTTACACCACAATTTGGTAATGTAGCGGTAGTGGTGGTTGCATTGGATAAGACTGTCGACGAATGCAAGCAGCAGAGTTGAAAATATTAAATCTATCCCAGGTCATAAATTGTCAGATTACACAGAAATTCCTTCAGAAGTAAATCAAATTTAATTTAATAATGAATTAAAATATAAAAAGATGCGTGACAACATTTAGAGCATTAACTGCCATATATGAGTCACTTCAAGTTAAAATTCATATCTACAGAAACGTTCTTTTGATAGAAGATCCCACTTTTTAATGAACTACAGGAGTCAAATAAGTAGATGGTTTTAGTTCATTTTCACAATCTCAAATTATTAATTTAATTAGGACTGATTGGTTTTACGCAAATTATGCGAGAGGTTAATAAGTTATCACTTGATACTCAAAGTCTATATATAACGGATATTTGTAGTTTGGAGCTTTTGAAAGGCTACTGCACTACTTTTTACTCCTTTAAGCCTATTAGTAATACATTTTAATATTTGGCCTAATTTTTTTTATTATAATTTTTTAACATTGAAACGCCTATTTAAAAAATCCTCAAAATACACGTATGTTTCTTGATGTATTATCTGTAAATTAAAACATTTCAAAATAGGGATCCGTAAAAGGACATTTGCAACAACTTATTGGAGGCATGCATGCACTCTCAATCCCTGACTAAGCAACCATTTGTATAAGTTGCCCCTGAAAAATTGTAGATAAACCACAAATAGGGAATTGTTCATTAAATGACTATTGCTTTATGAAACAGTAAATATTCTTTAAATTTATTTTACCAAGTTGCCAGCCTATCAGGAGCGACGTCCTCTACAATGCTCATGCTTATACTAAGCAAATTCGAAGTTATTTACCATGCCATACGTAATCGGTAGCAAGGATTAGACAATTACACGAAGACCTTTATCAGAACTAGTCTTTCAGGGCTGAAATTAAATAAGAATACTAAAATGTACCAAAAGAGATCAAATTAAAAACTAAATTGCAAACAAAGTAGACGATAAAGGACTTAAAAACACAATTGGACAACATCGTAACAATTGGCTTCAATCAATAAATGATAGTCTTGAACGTTAGAATACTATTATAATCCGAAAGGAAGGTATACAAGACTAGTAAAAGCATGCGAGGATACAATATATATATATATATATATATATATATATATATATATATATATATAAACATTTAAATAAGGTTAACAGAAATAATTATAAAAACAATACTTTAGGAACGATTTTATTGGAATGTTCCACATCTCTTCGCCTTGAATATTTACGTTCAAAGACCGTTTTGTTATAATTCAGTATGTGTAAAATGTTATCTAAATTGTTACTATATAATAATTATTTAATAATAATTTTATATAATAGATTAAATATTTATAATTCATTTTCAGAAAACATTTTTTTTTCTAAATGCATTTCAATTTTAGTCTTTAAAAATTTAAACTGCAATTTTAATAATGGAAATAAATTGGATAAGCTCTATGATCTGCAAATTCTGCAGCTTATATTCTTTCATTTATTTATTTCCTAATTTTTATTATTAGTTGTCTCTACTGTAGTCTTTATTTCTTACAGGTGTATAAAAAGTACACAATATTTTATGTTAAAGGCATTTTTGTGAATGTATTAACAAAACACCTAAGGCATCTATTATTACATTAATTTTAATTTCGGTTCACTGAACTTGTCACGAGGTAATTGCACATTTTTTCCCCCCCAGTTTAGAGGAACTTATTTTTGATAATAGAGAAATAGCAATATTTATTAAGCGGGAGGAAAATGCCGCATTCATATGAAAGCTTTCAGAGAGAGGAAATGGTGGAACAATTGCACCGTCAATCAAATGTCGCTTTTGACAGTCATGCAAGTAGGCGGTGACATTGATCCGCAGTTGGTATACATCTTTGAACAGAATTTCTCATTTACCCGTGACGCGCTTCACTGCAGTTCGTTATTTACGTTATGGGAACCAAAAATGGGTGCTAACGCGATATAGCTTCCTGTTTCAAGCAAGATAGTTTGTAAAATAATATCCTGTTATATTCTTCCGTTGAAATATGAGGTGAGTTTTCTCAGATCAAACGAATAACCATGGGTTTATATTACCTTTACAAGAGATGCTGCTGACCTGGAAAAAAAATTCCGATATATTATCTAAGAAGAACTAGTGGTCAAGAAAGTGAGAGAGAATGCTTCGTTTATGCGTTTCATGTTTTTTAACGTGGTCACTTACGAGTGGGCAAATGCAGTAGAAATACCTAAGCTTGGAAGAGCGACAATCGCGCCAAGAGAATAACTGCCGATGTATCTACTGCGTGTCTTACCGGTCAAATGCGGAACAGTTAAGGCCGGCTACACCGAAATTGCGGTAAAGGATTTCTTTCCATTTTTTATCTTATGCCGTTAATGGTATTTAGTTTGCTGAGGGTGACTTCTTTAAAACGCAATATATTTTAAATTTATCCGCAGCGGAGAGCTGGCGCTTGATTATTGATTTTCCACACTTTCCATATATTTAAATTTTTTTTTGGGTTGCAGTCTTTCCCGAAAATGATTCAAATTATTATACCAGCAACACTACCTGAGGAATTTCTTATAAACTACATATAAAAACTGTCAAACCTTACAATAATGCTATTACTGTGAAATGGAGATGAAAATAAATGACAATAGTTAATATTCAGATAAAGCTTAAGTTGCGCATGATAGAGGTGTGTTGGAATTAGATATTCAGATCAAAATTTTCATTATAAAATAGTTATAATCACGGAGGGCAAGCTTAAATATTACAATATTTGTAATGAAAATATTACAAAAATTACACTTCCATAAATCATAGAATTAACTCAATAAAAGTCTATATTCAGCAATACATACAACTTTTTAATGCAGAATATATGAATATTTCAAGCAGAACTGAAATGTTTGTATTATTCAATTTAAATAACCTATGCATTTTTTACAGCATTTGAGCTGTTTCCTTTTTTCTACTCCTCTGTGTTATTACCCATATTTTCGATATTAATTTTGTTACTGTTTAAGGTCTCTCATAACAATGAAGGTCTAAAGAGATTATGAATGAATATTTAATGAAATATTTTTGAGATGATTACATTCAACGTTCAGTGCTGCAGGACAAACCAAAATAATAGAAATAATAGAAAATATCAAAATTGGATAGAAACACGGAGAAAAAGGAGGGAAATTAATATAAACAAAAATGGCAAATAGAAAACGGAAAGATACGTAAGACACATAGAAAGAAAAAGAAATTAAACGATGAAAATCTAAAAATCAATTCAAAATAATGCAAAATACATCAAGAATACAAAATAAGAAACAAAGGGTGGAAATAGAGGAAATGGAGACATGAAAAGAAGACAAACATAAGAAAATATAACATAATAGAACAAAAACAATTAAAAAAAGAAAAGAAAAAATGACAAAATAAATGAAATTAAGAAAGCATAAAAGCTAAACTGCCGAAGATTTGAAGACTAAGCAAAACACAATCTTTGTGACTTCTTGGTAACGTTTAGCATGCAACACTGTACATACTTTTTATTCTGTCATATGTTAGCCTATATACATTTGGTAAATGTCAAAGCTAAATTCTCGTTTTTATAATTTAATAATCAGTTTAAAATGTTATTATCTTTCCACCACAGCACAGTTTGCACTTGTTACCAGTACTAGATTATAAGCTCTTTTTGAATAATATCAAAACAATATATCACTTGTACTATGGAGATTGTAATCAACTCCAATATTCAATAGAATGAGGAATAAAAATATGTTAATTACATGTCTTGTTATAAACGTTCTAAATGAATACCGTAGGATCAGTTTAGTTTTCCCCCGGAGTGTTGTGCCTATGGGCGAGCGCATTGCTCGATAGCCGGTTAACCGGTCTCGGTGATTAGCCGGTAATAAAATAAATCAACCATACAGCAATACACAAAACAATTTAAAAGCTCATTACTTACAAAATTATCAAATGTGGTGTTGAAAATGCCGCCTTCATTCTCTATACATTTTAGCATCTCTTTGGGAAATTAATCATTCGCTGTAGTTATTTTAGAAATCCGACAATTTCCTGAAGAATATTATCACGGAGTTGTTGTATGGTGTGCGGGTTCGCCTTGTACACGGCATTTTTTAATTTATCTCTAAATCGGGAGACCGAGAGGGCTACAAATCCTATAATAACTGTCTTGTGGAAACACATTGTAAATTGTTCTCATGAAATTATTCACAGCGAGAATCCTGCGGGAAAAAATACATGATCGCTCACTGCCGGCTAATTCTCTAAGGGCGGGAAAAAAAAAAAAAAAAAAAAAAAAAAACCACACACAAGTAACGGAATCAACCGTGGGCTAAAAAATTGGTTTTATGATTCTTTTACCACTGAGTTAACAAATATTATATAAATTGTACATACAGACACTCTGTGTCGTTGTAAATACACGAGGTATAAAACACTTTATATATACTGTCGAATTAAGAAACTAACAATACAACACAAACCCAAGACGACAGTCAACAAGGTCAACAAGTAAGCAAGTAGATTTGCTACTCTTTCCACGGTGCAGCAAACGAGTGGGAGTTGGCTCATAGGAAAAACTCCGCGCCTCGGGGGAAAGCATCACTGATCGCTCTGTACATAGCTAGTTATCCTGAATACATAAAAGTTTAAAGTAATAAGACATCTATTAAATATAATAAATATCGTCAATGTAATTAGCACACCTCATCAAGTCAAAACGTCGTGATTTTAAGCAGAGGCAAAAGAATACATTAATAAACAAATAAATAAATAAATAAATAAATAAATAAATAAAAGTGGGTTCTTAATCGAATGTTCAAAAATTATATTATATTTATTCATGACAGTAAATATATTTCATTTTATTTTAAAATTTATTATGAAGGTTTATTCGAGTTAAAAAAATTAACTTCATAAAATATGCATTAGAGAAATACGAATTCTCATTATCATAAAAACCGCCACCAATGGCCGAGGTCGTTAAGGCGCGGACCCGTGAGCGAGATGCCTCAGGTTTGCTTCTCACCAGGACTGCCCTCCCTGATTGAGGTTTTTTTTTTTTTATTTCAAATTTTCCCTCAGTCCGTCAGTGTCCACCGCCTGTGGTGTCCCATATTAAAGACGAGTGTTACACAGTATTAAAAACATCGTAAAACGACTTCTATCCATCCATTTTTAACCGAGAAACTTAAAAAATTTGAACTTTTATTAGAAGTAATACAAATTGTGCATATTAATTATGAACACATAAAATATTAATTATTCTCAACGAAATATTAAAAAAGAAAGTGATGGCAACACATTCATAAGTGACAACTACTTTATTCTACAACCTGTAAACTTTTACATTACTTCATGTAACTCACTGCCACATTTATAACCGCTTCCATATTTACGGAAGATGCTGGATATCCGCAGCTAAGCCGTTTTTGTTGAGTCTGAGAAGGAGCGCCCCCCTGAACACTATAGTGTGGCTTATTTCGACTAATGCAGCTATATCCCTCGCTGTCCATCGCTGATCCATCTCCAACAGTGATTGAATCAAATCAACGTAATCGCTTCAAGAACTGGACGAGCGGCACACACTTGCATACTGACACCCTTGTTGAAAGGAAGACACCCAATGGACGACCGTTCGATATGACAAGGTTTCATTGCCACAGACTTTTCGGAGATCCGCAAGACATTTCTTCGTGTTCCTGACACGTGCCACTTCAATTCTATTCTATGCACCCTGCGCTAGGGCGGTTAAATGCTCAGGTCATCAGCGTTGCTAGTGTAGTGGTAACCATAAATTACTTCTAAACCCAAGATCGCGGGTTCAAACCCGGCCAGGATGGATGGATATTTTCGGACGTAAAAATCCTCATCAGTGAACAAGATAAAAGTTATGAAATTCATGAACAGAGTACACTATGGCAGAATTCTCTTCATGTTCGAAATATCGTCGCAAGTGAAATACAACAGGACAAACATGAACGGAAATTCAGTCTAAACTTGGAGCTGTAATCATTGTTAACTGTTTTCTTGGACTCTATTCTGACGACGAACCTCTGAAAACCTTCAAACGAATGTGGTTTATACACGATGGCGCTTCAGCTTACTTTAGTCGGAGATTTCATTATTTGATGACTAGTCTCCGTAAAGATGGTTTGGTTGATAAACTTTCAATAAATAGTCTACTTGAATCTATTTGAATTAATGGATTTTTATTGTAGAGGGTGTTTAACACCCTTAGTTTATGCAACTCCTTTACCTAATATTGACGTTCTGATACAGCTTATCCAAAATTGATCTAAGCAAGTACTAAACATTCCAGGAGTTTTCCAAGGTACAACAAAGTATGAAGTACAGGTACTTCGAGGTGGAATGAGGTCCTTTGAGCACTTTTGGTAACGTATGTTATTTAATGAGTTAGATGTGTTTCTACTTACTGGTTTGTTAGCAATAAAGTAATGTTTTACAGGTGCATGATTATATGGACATTTTCTGTTTTTAATTTTTTGCTGCAAAGAATACATTCCTAAAATGTTTAACCACTAGCGTACACACACTCTGTGTCTGTGTGCTTGCGTACATTTCATCTCCAACAAGAATACGAAATTAAATTATAATAAAATAAAGGTTTTAACTTGGAATCAAAGCAGAAATTGATTTACTTCACAGAGTGTAAAATTGTGTACGAGTACAACTTCATCCTGTATATTCCATTTACACAGATATCCGAATACTATTTCTTACTGTAGAAAAACATATTCTTAGGCATTGTTAACTGTAACATCATTTCCAATGTTTAAACATTTAAAATATGGATAACAATAAAAAGTATCCAATTTCTGTATACTATTTATAATTATCAAACTATCTTTATATGAAAAGTAAAATTATGAGCAACAGAACAAGTAAATTGTTTTAATTATCTAGGAGTTCAATGTGACATTGTCAATAAACGGTATAAAAAACTTAGAAAGGTTTGTATCATGTGTGATATAGTAAGAAGACATCGTAAAAAAGCTACATAGTTAAAGTTCTATTAAAATAATGTTTGTGCGTTTATCCTGCTGTTAGGGACTCTATTCCACATAGAATTCTTGCTTACCTGTACAGGAAATTCATTTATTATTGTTAATATTAATTATAATAATTAAAATTTTCAATGAATCTAGTAATTCTTAAATATTGAAATGTTGAGTAAGTGTTATATATAATACGAAAACACATTTTGATTAGCAAGTTGCAACTCTGCTCAAATCAACGAACATTAGAAGAACAGTTAAATAACAATCGATAAGATATACAACGTGTAGAAGCAGAATTAGATTGTGCAAACAACTTTTTATTTGGGCTCTATAATATTGTTTCTCATCTAATAATGAGGATATTTATTTTAATCTTTAAAATGTGATTTTACCTTAGATTCCAAAATTTACATTTATTAAATATTTTTCTAACTTAACCCTGATTTAATTTATTAATGTGACGATTCTCGCATGTTCTAATTTATAAGAATGTGTGTATTCTTAGCTTTTGTCAAATGCAGGTAGTGTCGTATTTTACTGACTTTGGCATATGGTCGGTTCGCATTCACCCTCCTTGAAAAGCTAGGCCCAAACAAATGGATGACACGCTACTTGGGGTAATCACTGCAATGACAAAAGATAATCTGTCCTGGTTTCTTCATCGCAATTACCTCTCCATTTGCTTCATCAACAAGCCAAATATACTTCTACATTCTAGGGGGTTAAAACAACGTTTTGAAATGATTACAAGAAAGAATAATGCCACACACACACACACACACACACACACACACACCACACACGCCCGCGCGCGCACACACATACACATCCTTTAGAAAACTTAACTGTGAACTGCCAGTCCCAAGAGATACAATATTTATTTCTGTATTAATACCAACTTAAAACACTCTTGGTATAGACTCATGAATATTTATTTTGACCAAAAAACCTTAATACAAAAAAAAAAAAAAAAAAACTAATTTTATTTCAATACAAGTACCCATAAATATATTACATTGACAGTTAGAATTACACAAGTGCAACAAGATTTGTACACATTTTATCGTTATTTTCGATAAAACTGTGACATAATTAAAATTAGATTTCCAAGTAAAGAACTGTCATAGAATTTTTAGATAAAGAACTCTGTTTTTATTTCATTTGTGTAAATGGTCATTCAAATGCAATCGTGAAAACAGAATCAATTTCCTTAATTAACCTTTTGTGCCATCCTTTACAAAGTATGTGTGAACATTGTTGACCGTGATTCCATTTTCAGAAATTAAATATTGAAGTGAAACGTTTGTTGAAACAAAGAAATGAGTAAGGGCTTAGAAATCTGAGCATACGTGCGCGCGTTTTACTGGGATGAAACTTTTGCAGAAAAATATACGACATAAAAGCCTGTAGGGTTCTTACAATTACCTAGTTGAATGATAATTCAAAGGCATGTAGGCAATTCTTGCTTTGTAATCAGGAAACTGTGATAATTATTGAAAGAATACTCTTTTTCATAAATCAACGTGTTATTTTTACATGTAACGGAAAAAAAGCAAAAGAAAAGAAGAGTTTTTGTTGTTCTTTAAAAATAAATTTACTTACCAAGATACATTGCCATATACTGGCCAGGTGAAAACACATTTTTTTTCGAATTTATTGTGCCTTGTAGAACAAAAAGACATTTTTGTATGTTTCACAGATGCAGCAAAAAGCTGTTTACCTTTAAAAGACAAAATTTATTAATATAAAATATTTAAAAAAAATGGACGAAGGGGATGCCAAGGACATGGCTATAACTTAGGTAGCATTTTAATTAGTTTTTGGTCTATTTTATAAAGGAATGCAATTACTTCAACAGGCATAAAATTTATATTTACTAATTTTTAGTTCATATCAAAATACAATTTAAAAACTTTTATCCCATTTTTTCGATATGTGAAATGTTTTAACCCAAGAATACACAAAGGAGCGCGGTCATGTATCAGCATTATTTTAATTTCCTACACATAGTGCAATACTAGCTAACTATTTTTATTATTTTAAATTATTCCTATTTTAAACAAAAATGACTAAAAGCTTGAAGTCAGTCATTGTGCGCCAATTAATTAATAGTATATTTATTTAGAATTGAGATTTATTGAGGTAAATTTAATTAGAATTAAAATTAAAGGCGGTTATTTGCTAAGAAGAGAGCTTTCAAATAAGTAAGCCAACAATGTGGAGCAGGCAGAACACTTGATATATAATCATATGTTCCCTCGTAACAGCAAGCATCTTTAGACAGCGAACTGCATAGGCTGAGACGAACCCCAGTTTTTCCGGACCACAAAAACACCATGAAAGTATTGAAATCGTTCGAAACAAATTGTTTACCTGAAAAAACATCTCTGTAATCATAGATAAAACAAATAAGGAGAAAGAGAGTGTATAGCTTGAGCGAGAGCAGGCGTGTGGAAGATGAAAAGTGAAAGAGGAGGTTTTACATAAGGGGAATGCCCATCATGTGAAGGGAAAGAAGACTTACTACATATAGTGGTTGATTGTAAGGAAAATGAAAACTGGAGAAATGAATTCATTAAGGTAAAACTTAAAAGGGGATAATAGAACAACAAAGAGAACATTCATAAAAGAGTGCAGGAGAGTGGGTCAATATTTATTTAAAGTTAAACAGAAGTGAAGAGAGAAGAATTAAAACTCTCACAAAAATAATAGTATAGTCAGAGTAAGTTCTGGGGTGGGTCAGAGGCGAGTCTCCTGGAATTCCAGTACGTTGTGCTAATGAACCGGGGACTGGGGTCTGATGCAATAGAAGTGAATAATTTGTATTTTGTTTATTTGGAATTTAGATTAAGGCATTAGTATATCATTAATTATTCTAAAAATTGTAATTGTGAGGATAACATCTAAAATGGCCTGGGCCAGATGGATGAGACTCCTTGTGGTTGTATTTTCTTAGCATTCAAATAAACAAATAAAAACGCTTGGTTAGGCCTATGGCTACACGTTGAAAGCCAAGGGAATTGGAGGTCAGAATTGCTTTTGCTTTCCTTCTTGACAGCAGAAGGAAGCAAATGCTGCACGTAAAACCCAATGATCCTACATAGTAATTCAATTAGTGTTGCCGCAACTACAACAAAGTGATCCATTCCTGTGATGATTAGTTTAATTCTTGTTAGCCTCATTGTTGGAAAAAGAGGGGGTGGAGGATACCGCACGTGGTAGGACCCTTCCTCTTGCGGTCATCTACAGGAGAGCGGGCACACCAAGAACAGAGAAGCAAGCGTTCCGGAAACCGCAGATACATTGCTAACAATGGCTGCGTGTTACAGCCACTTTCATCATACGAACTCATCACTCTCCCAGTAATTAAGGCTATTAGTTTCAGAACCCTCCATCTGAAACCTGCCATGTCCTCGGCGATGTCCACCTACCAAGTCCATTCATTGGATGAAGTGATAATGTTTTGTGGGTGCACAGTTTGTTTGCTTCTTCCTTTGCCATGGGCAATTAGTGGAGTGTCCTATGAGCTTAGGGTACTTGCGGTACCAGTTCAAATCTGTGCTTGCGGTTTCTGCGGTTGCAGAAAGCTCTACGTTTTCATAAATGGGGTAAACGGATTATAGGTTAGCTCAGAACGTTGTCCGAAAGCATTAAACCGCTTTATGTATTTATCCCTCCTTGGTTAGCATTATAAGTTTGGTTGCGCTCTATAGCTACAAAAACTGAATAAATAAACGAATAATATTTAAATAAAACAAAGTGCAATTATTACACAAACCAATTTAAGTACTACAGGGAAAAGCACTTCTTACCTAAAAAGTTATTTTTATCATATATATAGGTAAAAGAATAAATAATTTTCAACAATACATTCATTTATTTGTACAATGGCAAAACTAATTATTTTAGACATTTTGACTTTTTATTGTAAATTAAATTTTTAAAACAAAATGTATTTATTCGTACAAGACTTTACTTCCCAACCTACTTTATCCTCCTTCATGGATAGACTCCGTAGTTACTAGTTAATGTAATTTTTTTATTTTTCCGCCCACTTTAACATACATACTTATGCGGTCCATAAGTTTCCGGCCGGACCATCTTAGGTAGGTAGTGTAAAAATACAGGTATAATTTGTCAATGCAGTATCTCTTTATTTAATACATTTATTACATATGTGGAGTAACATTTCAATCTCCCTCTATATTATATTTAATACTATTTCTATAAGTAATATATATTTTTTTTTCCGAAACTTTGCCTGCAAAAGGCTAGGAAACAGTGTCCTTCAGCCCATTGTCGTTCGCGAGTCTCCACTCTCGAAGATCAGACTTCATTTGGAAAACAGTTATTATTCACTGGGGGCAAGGTCTAGGCTGTAAGGTGGATGCTCTAACTTCTGGAAGCTAAATATGTTCACAACTGCCTTGGCAGCTGCAGCCCTGTGGAATGGTGCAGCGGATGACTTCTCGACCTAGTATTCCACCTTCTTTTTCTTGGTGAGACTGCGCAATAGTACCCAGTCACCGCTGTGTTCCTTTCTTTGAAGTCTATAATGAAAATTCCTTTGCAGTCCCAAAATTTTGCCGTTATAATCCTCTTCGTGGACTGTGTGACGTTGGTCTTTCTAGGGGATGCTTTGCCCTTCTTTAATATGTCGAGCAATATTCCACTTGCATTTGCATTTGCACCTCTGGTAAGAATTTTGGGCAGTCATCTCGCACTGGTCTTTTGCATTTGAAAATGTTGATGGCGAATGCGAAGCACCGTTGTTTTTAAAGCCCCAACCTTACGCTACTTGTTTTGTCTTTAGATGCCTGTCTCACTGAACTTCCTCCTCGACAACGGAAGTTTTCTTGTGTCAACACATCCGCCGGCCTACCTTAACGTGGATCATTTTAAGGCTCTCTCTGTCAAAGTAAATAATTTTGGTCATTCCTTCACAATGCAATATGAATTGACAAGTTTCCCCATACATAACGGGAAGACATTCTTTAGTATGATTGAGTAAAATTCATTCTTTAGTTAAACATTTGATCACTGCGCTACAACAATTTTGATCATCATGTTGTCTATTTTTAGGCGGTTTCTTGCTAACGCTGCAGAAAGGTTGTGGTCATATGAAGTGAATCTTTTGACAGTATATCTACAGCTTCGTTAACTTCTATACCTTTGTGTCCGGGGATACAAAAATGTTCCAATAATTATTGTGGAAAGATTAATTAGAGCTTGAAGACATTCTCATATAAGTCTAGAGTTAGCTTGACGAGACTTAAGTACACCAAGTGTCGCTCAACTATATGTGAAGGTGAAAATACGATGGTTAATATACTTTATCTTCTCACAGAAGTTAAGCAGGTCATAAGTGAGATTACTTTTGTCTGAAAAACTTTAACTCAATTTCAAGATTCACGGAAGTCTTTACTTTTGGAGATAAGACATAAACTCCAGCTTTACTTTTTGTCATAGTCTCCATTTTGGTGAAAATATAAAAAATGCAAAGTTTAACGGAAGAAGTCATATTAATTATTGTTTTATTATCACTTAACTATCATATACATAAAGCCTCTCCTAGATGTACCAAATAAATTTAGCTTTTGTTAAGTGAACAGAACAAACACATAACACATAAAATCAACGCGAAAACTGACGTAAAAGAATGTTAAGATTATCAAGAATATTTTATGAAAAGTTTACATTAAGAAAACGTAGGAGCCTGATACGCTAATCTCTTCCTTTTGTGGCAAGAGATTTGAAGGATAAACATCCAGTAATTAGATGAAAACAGTAGCAAGATAGAAACATGATAAAGAAATAGAAAGTGGTTCCTAACACTTTAACAAAAATAGCAGTATGTACATGGTTTCAAAACGTTAAAGGTGAAGTTCAGCTTGTCCCGTGTCTTTATCTCATCCATCATGTTTTTATCACCTGTTTGGAGACCTTAGCTTTACTTTAGCATTATTTTATTTTTTTAAGTTATGTTCATGAAATATCTTGCAAAAGTAGAGTAGAAGTCATGCCAAAAAGAGAAATAACAAAATAAACGACTGAAAATCTGTATAAATCACTGTGGCATGTAATGTCGACCACAGCTGCAAAGAACTAACGTATAACAGTGGCTAAAGATTGAGTTCAGGCTTGCAACGGCCTTGCATATGCTGATTCAAATTACTGCTACAGTAAGTTCTTGGATGAAATGAAACCAAAACATATATCGTTTATTACGACACGCTTAACTCGAAAACCACCTGGGACAATAACACGAGATTTTTATTGCCTATTTCACTTATGTGACGTCATCTTAAAATCGACGAATGAAACGAAATAAAATTTTGAATTTTGACCAATCACAGCAGGGTTACGGAGTAAAATTATCGGAAAAAAATATAAAATCCGTTTTATCACCTCTACTATATAATTTCTGAACACGCATCACTGACCACTTTTGCTAGATGCAGTGGCAACAAAAGTATGGACAATCGACAATCATAACGCAAAATGGAGGGTTCTCCAAAGCGTTTTTGTGATGCGTCAATGTGCAAATTGATCTTATCATTATGAATTCCAAACCACAGAGTACAAAGAAAAATAGAGACAGTATATGTTATCTTTTTTATTTGTTTGTTTTTTTTTTCTCAGTTGTTATTATAAAATCGAATGGTAGCGATTGTAATAGTCGATTTTTGTCCGTTTCAGTCTCACGGTTCTAAATAAAATACATATGTGTAAGTATAACATTTTATACAAGTGTTCACATTCTGTGCGCGAATTTCAAATACATACTCTTTTTCGCTAGATTGCTTGAAAAGGTTAAGTACAATACAATTATTATAAATTTGTAAACAAGTTTAGAGGAATTATATTTAAATTCTTATTTTATTCGTGAAATAGTCCTAATAAATACCATTCAAGGGTCTGAGATTTCCAGAGGAATTCACTCACTACTTTCGTGAATTTATCGAAAATCTGACCCTTTCGTGATATTACTTGTGATACTTTAAAGGAAAACCCCCCATTTCCATCATACAGTCTTCCAGATGGACTTTTCTTCTTTTACTGTCTTTCAGTTCTTTCAACGAATAAGGGTTATTCCGATACAATTTATTTTTCAGAATTTTCAGTAAAAGAAAATCCCTCAGTCAGGATGCACTGGCCACAATTTTCTATCAATTAAAGCTAACAAGAGATGAGCAGTATGTGCTGTAATGGAGTCTTGTAGAAAAAAATGCAAGATGAGTTTATTTGTACTTCAGAACTGATAGTTTCATGTAACTACACAGCTATTTAAATAAATCCATGCTTTGCCTGTGAAAAATAAATGCAGTTCGGCGAGTTATTAATATCATTAAAAATATCCGAGTGTAGAAATTTACTATATTTACACCAAGTGACTGAAATTACTAAACCGCATTTATCTTCTATAGCTTTAATTTTAAAACTTAGTGGTATTCCGAACAAAGGTTTGCGAAATTCCTTTTTCTTTTGCAAGTCTTCGCAGATATTGCTTAGGACTTCGTTCTAACCTTTCTCCAATTTCATCAAGTTCCTCCTCGGTGAGCACATGGTGGCTTACTTTGGGTTTTTTATTGAGAAAAAATCTCCCAGTTCCCTAACTAAATCAATTCACAAAATTACGAACAGTCTATCTCTGAGATGCCGGAAAACCTGGGAAATTTCTTATAAAAAGCCGTCTCACTTCTCTCAATAGTTGCTTTCAGATGTGAAGTACATGTGAACATTCCACATGTGTTCTAAAGTGTATTGATTTTTTAGCTTTATAACAACACTAACACACAAATAAAGCAAAGCACAACTTGGCACAAAGACAGAACACCAACTACTTTAGGTGAGAAGAACCTGTTAGCAGCACTTTCTTCTCGGCTGTCGTTGCCCTCGTATGAACGCCCATTTTAAAACACCAATTAATTGACCTTAAGTTACAGAATTTTTTTAGCATAAATGAAAAAAAGGGGTGAAAAGTGCAGTAGAAAGTATGTTACGGTAATTATTTTGTCACTTTGTAGGCGGAGAAACTACTTGCGCATGTGCAAACTAAAGTTAGCAATACTTTTAATACATAAGGCGGCTAGCGAAAAGTTCATAAAATATTCACTTCTAAAAAATCTTTAAATGCTTCGCAAAAGTATCTGTAATAATTTAAAATAATTAAAAATGTGTTTCAACTAGTAATCTTTGCAGGCCTATGTAATAGCATGGAGGATGTAAAAAGTCAATACACAAAATCTGTCGTAAGTACTGTGTAATGGTAAGGATAGGAGGCAGCGGGGTTGAGTTAATACATTTGTTTTCCAATGGACATTCAATGTTGTGTTCCTAACTGAATGAGTGTATTTATTAATACAACACGCTGTTTTGTCTTGGTAATGCAACATCTAATGCTGATTAATGAAATTGAAGTACAGAGGGCTTAGTTCAATATACACAATAATGCAAAGTCTAAAGGACAAAACTCAATTAACTTAGCATTAAATACAATAAACACAGAGGTTGCAGGAATAAGAGACTTTTTATGCTCTCATTGTTCTAGTTCCCCGTCAATTACAGAGTAACTGAAATAATTAATATTTGTAATTTGTAATTTTAGAAGCAGCAACTCAGTAGTTGTGCATTTTCTTTCAGTGGAGAATTTTTAATGCCATAACTCGTGTATGTAGAATTAATATTTTCTAGTGACTAAATGCGTTCAAAAAGTTTAATTTTTGGTAATATATAAGAGATGATGTGTAGTAATAGAACAAAGTAAGAAAAATTTATGTCTTTCTCCGGACACAGAAAGACTTAGCAAAAGTAAGACAATGCATGGTAATCCCTTCTGGTGTGCAGCTAGGATTGAAATGCCCCCGCCTCAGGGCAGACACGGGTTTGTTTGGTGGCAAAGTTGCAAGAGTCGTTGACAATAATGTATAGAATCTGTTTAAATTCATCTTATTGTCGAATAGCGAAGCATTTGGTTGACCAAAATTGTCCAGTGAATAGAAATGAAATTCAGTAAGGTAAACACTGATCTATAAGTGACATTAACACAAAACTGACGGGAATATTTCGCGTCGCTGACCGGGGATAGCGTATTTTATATTCAGTATAAAAGGGATAGATTTTTGCCCACCAGTCGTACAGTCTCCGGGACCAGATATGTGTGACTGCCAACGCCCGGAGATCAGCGGAAGAGCGGCCTAAGTACCAAGTACCAATTCTGGGGACAACGAAGCTTGAGTGTCCGTCATCACGCTAATTGCTGATACATGATCATTGAGCTGCATTAAAAATTCTATTGAACTAACAATCTCTTCACCATTTGGTTAACGCAACGACGTGAGGCGTGAGTTTGCCCAAATATTGGAAAATAAACGATATCACCAATTAAAGAATGAAGCATTATTTATTGTTTATTATTTATTATTTATTGTTACCTTTTTGCATTGGAATCCCATTCACTCAATCCCAAAATGTCAAAATCCAGCGAAACGCCTCGAGAGAGTCTCAACAAAGAAGAATGGCGTTGTACCGCAGCAACCATGCAGCTCAATTTCCATCCCCCACCTATCAAACCCGTTTCAAACTGCAGCCCAAAAGGAAGCAAACAAATATCACGCCACCTACAGTTTTATTACGCATTATAAATACATTTTGAAGTTTAACACTGTTTCAAGTCCTGGCTATTTTGAAGTAAACAGTCACATCTTGTATTTTCAACACCCTCTTACTTGTGAAACTTATATAAAGGTTTAAACCACTGAATAGAAGTAGCTATTTTGTTTCATGCCATACGGTAGTTTTACTTTCTGTTTCAGTTCCATATTATTATATGGATCATAATTTCCATGGAAATTATTTCTTAATAGAGCATATTCTGTTATCCAAACATATGCGACATTTCCTTCGTTTTAACGTTACTTTTCAGATGTGCGTTATAGTTTTGCTTGCAAAATGTCGCAAGAACTGATTTGCATTTTTGTAGTATTGTAGGTAGACATAAAAATCATGATGCAGAAATTCATTCGGTTTAGTGCTCTTTTTCATAATAGTTTATTTCTGTATCGTTTTTATTTTCCCAAGACCTGCAAATATGGATGAAAATGCAATAGAAATCGTCAATTTTTTGTAACTAAATCACTGCAGTGAACCGTTTTCAGCTTTTTATAAATAGCAAAGGGCTTCAAAATACCTGCACATGATACTGCAAACAAATAGTAGAATTTTAAAACATAGATTTCTCAGAATGCCTTAGAGCATAGATTGCCTGCCACAATTGTAAACCTAGCATCGACTTTGTGGAGGACTGTGGCCTTTTGGTAGACAAAGTGCGACTTTTTGTGCTTTTGTTGGGGTTCTCCCATTTCCCCAATTTCATCCTACTAACTCTTCACTTCCTTGCTTTCACATATGTAGAATTTATTCTAGAAACTCACTCAAAAAACTCCTGGCTGATGGACACTAACAGGGCCACCTTTTGTTCGCCACTCCTTATCTTGTACTGTAATCTTAGACTACAAACATAAACTTCTATGATATCCAAGTTAGGACGTGGTTTTACTTAAAAATATCTGCATGGCTATTTTACATTCATTTGGCAAGGCTTGTCAAAGGAAATTTGTTAAATTAAAACATTTGTTATCCACTAGATTATATTATATACTTTATTAAATTTTAATTTTTCCAAACAGAGAAGATACAGTTACTATGTATCTGTTATGCAGATTCTACACGATGGAGAATTGGCCCGTGGAGATAAAGGAGAAATGGCACTGATGAGTGTGTCTTATAATAATAAGTCTTAGGTGAGTGGGTTCAAGCCACTAATCATATTCATATTTCCAGGAACGACATCAAACCGCCACTTTGAACTAACGAAGATTTCACTTAACGAACACTTAAACCGAATTGCGATTTAATTATCCTTTTATTGTATCTTTGTTTACGATATTATGTACATCCTAAGTTTCTATATTGCAAAATGTAACTGCATACTGTTATTTATTTGAATTATTAACAATTATATATACTTTATAATTCGAGTTTTTTTCAATTATTGTAATAGCGAATGATATTGAAAAAAGATAGCTTACTATCTTCTGACTGTAATACCAAAATAATTATTTAAATAAAATTATAGAAGGGCATAACTAGCAATGAAGTCATATTATTTGTGACGAACATCTCTGAAAATGTTAGCAATTGTTCAATATTATTTCAAATGGAACGTTTATTATGAAACTATAAACCCGGTTCCGTATATCACATTACTGAGCAGGGTAACTCAGAATATAATGCTTAGAACTTGCACTGGATAAGTCCCCGATTTGAATTCCTTGGGGCCGGGCATTGTGACCTTGGGATTTTTTCTGGTTTCACCTGATCACTGATCCATTTCATATCAGTCCCCTTTGTAGTTTTGGTTGCAGGTTCGAAAGTGCCAGACGAGGCGTGGGTTTGCTCATGAAGAAGTTTCGCATTCTGGCATCTGGAGGGATTTGGGGGACAGACCGCAGGGCTAAAGATACCTGCAAACTACAAATTGAAAAACTAGGGACTATCTACATCCGTGAATCACCATCTCTTGCTGCTGGTCACCCAATGTCTCCTCATCTCTTCCTTTCCTCCAGAAGGTGTCCCTTCGGGGACATAAAAGTACAAAATTCCCATCAGCCCGTTCCCGGCTTATCCTATCAAATTCAATGCCATATTGTTTGTCTAAGAGTCACCATCAAATTTTCCCAAGTATATTATGGACATAACTCGTTTTAAGCAACTACTTAAAGCGGAATAAGGAACTTAAAAACTGGAGCAGAAAGGACCAAATCACTCAGTTCCTATCGAACTGTCCGACATTACTTGTATGCATTACGACTTCCGCTTATTGTCTGCATAACAATGCGATTTTGTATATTCCTGTGTTAATGTGTAAGATATTGAATAGTTTTACATGTTCTTCAATTTCAACAGAAAATAGATTGCTAAAGGATATAATTGATTTTTACCAATTCTTATCAGTTTCCTTATACGTTATACTAATCAAAATACTAATATACTAATCAAATACCCAAGTTAGTGGTGTGACCCTATAAATATTTTAATATATTTACATCACCAACAAGGCAAACAGGATATAACGTCAAGTATTCATTATTTAGTTTCTACCCAAAGCGCATGTATATGCATTATACGGCACTAACACCTCTCTCATAACCATTACTGCTTTTGCTCTACTTTTAATAAATACTGCACCGGATGAACGTATTTCACGTAACGGTTTACAACTCATTAATTTTTTTGACTATAATGGCTAATTAAAGCTGTGATATATTGGCAGTGTTATGCAAAACCTTCCACCTATCTTTAAACACAATCTGTGGTAATGTTCTCATAAAATAACCTTAACGCGAAACCTTCCGTGATAAATGAGCGAACCCACATTTATTTTCTTACAGAGATATGCTTATTTCATCTATGCGCCCAAGCTTTAATTTTCATTGTTATTTCAAACAATAAATGATGGAAAGAAACTGCAAAGTACCATACCTACTTCTGAATCAGTAATGACTAACACCAGAGCTTTTGGAATCTCAACTGCATAGCTTCATTATTTCTATTTTCAATAATCCGATGCTAAATAGTGTAAATGTTATTGTTTGGAGTTAAGCGATCTGTCAGCAATATATTAATATCCAAGGAATACAAGTAATCTATTTGTTTCCTTTATACACTTCCGTTTTACCAATCCTCTGGGAAAAAAAAAAAAAAAAAAAAAAAATCCTTTCCCAATTTATCATTTCATCTCATGTATCATCAGTGTCCACCGCCTGTGGTGCCTCAGTAGTAAAAACGGGCGTTAAACACTACTCAAAAAAAAAAAAAAATCCTCTGGGCAATCATAAGAGCTATTAAATTTTTTCAGAAAATTTAAGTAGAATATAAATTTACCTAACTTGCTATTATTTTACATAATAAACGAGGAATGGAATGTATTTATAGGGGAAAGGTTATGTAAAAAATGTAATTTTCATAATAAGTCAGGTAATTCAAAAGACGAGTGAACTGAGCTTAGAAACTCAAATAGTATTTATGGGCTACCTGAAGATTTTTGATAAAGTTTTTATGCATAACTATTTCATATATTAGAAAAGAAGGGCTAACTGCAGAATTTAATTTTAGTGATGAAGTCTTACTTGTTAAAGAGAAGGAAGGAACTGTCACAACATGGCTTTTGGGCGGAGGAGGAAGAGTAGGTTAACTTTCGTCTACTTCTCGACCCCTTCACTTTTGTTGGGGGAACTTATTCTGGAAAGATTCAGACCGATGACTGTCACTTATTTATGGATCATATTGGTAAAGCACTATTAGATTACTAAACACTATTTTTTTTCCATAAAATGTCTACCACATTTTCTATCTTGAATCCATTTGCATCATTTTGTGGTCATTTGTGGGTGATGTAGTGGCTGCAGAACTTTCTGACATGAAAATATTTTTAATTGCTGCTGATTCCATGTTCTGAGTATTCTGAATAAAGCTTATGCACCGTACATATTCTCTTTATGTGTGTTCTATTCTTGTCATATTTTTACCTGTTGCAGCTGCTGATGACAGCCATTTAGGTGCGGTCCAGTATCCCAAGGAATACCGTTCTCTGTGATAGCTTATGAACGGCAAAGATACTCGAAAACACAGTACTTTCTCTGAAGATTATCTCCCTCTCAACCAATATAACTACTATCAACATGGCGAGGAAATTCGTTCGTTTTGGATTCTTCCTGGCTCAAGATGCTACAACTTCTAGCTACATTGCAACGTATCTGCCCACAAAACATTGTCGCAGAGCGTTAAAATTTGTGGATGTTCCTTCAGTCTAAAGATAGGAAAATTTGCAGTATGTTGATTCATTGTTGTTAATTCTCAATATTTTCAGAATATCGGTAACATATTTAATCTTATAATGCCATTTTTCTTGCATAAGAGGAACTTTCATTAAAAAGCATGCTCACAAATTGAAAAAAAAAAAAAAATAAAATAAATGTTTTAGCTGTGTAAATCTTTTTCTTCGCAAATAGATAGGAATACTTCATCAAGAGAAATCTGGTTTTTTATATACAGATATTTTATGTAAGTAGTGTTCCGTTTTTCAGTATGCTTCTTGCATTTCTTTCATGCACATATTTAAAAGTTATTCATCTGTGCTGAATATCAGTTTAGTTTTCAAAATACTACAACAAAAGGAGTTCATTTTCCCCAATGTGAATTAATATGTTAAACCTCTTACCATAGTTTATATTCTACCATGCATAAAAAAGAAACATGAAAGATTTACTTTTATATTATACCTGATAAATGTACTAAATATTAGCCTTTCCTATTGAAATCTGCTGTTTTTCCATAAAAAGACATGACTGTAAATGATTATATGTGCAAACCTTAAATTATTCTCTCAGATATCTAAATTTTCTTATTTCATTATTTTTTTACAACCAAGTGTTAAGGAAGTGCAATCTAAGTTTCACTCGTGCACAATTTAGAAAATCTCAAGCTAAGAAATTACACTGTTTTACTACCATTTTCAGTGTAATTTGTCTCGCTGAACAAGACTCGTATGAGTTTAACTTATCCTCAGAAGAAATTGCATTATGTAAGTGGAGGAGTAAAATCATACAACTTACAGTTGCTGATATGACGTTTTTTCTCGACTCCTTTGAACACTAGGAAGAATTGGCAATAATTATTAAAAATGCATTCTGTTTCTCTAAACTTTTATTCGTGTCAACAGTGCGGTAGTCTACTTAAAATTACAATGTGTAAACTAATAAAGCATCAAATCTACACTCTAATAAAGAAATAAAACTTGCATGTTTATTTAGTTCTTCAAAAATTAACTCCTTTTTGAGGGTGTTTAATGCTGAATTATTACAAATCGGAAGTTATAGATGTACCGTAAATTATCTTAAAAATAAAAATTTCAAATAAATATTATTACTATGCAATATCACGATAGATTTGGAAGTTTTTAACAACATAGCTTGAAAGTTTAGAGTAATCAAAGTTTCAAAGTCCCTAAGTCGAGATCAGATGTTGCATGCTGTGCCATTGGATTGGACTATTTTTGGTTAAAGGAGAGGACATTACACGAAATAGTTGAAAAATATTTAACAGACGTTTGCAAGATATAGTTAGGCAAAATATTTGTCTCAATTCGCAGAAAAAGTATCACTTAACCTTCAGACTCAAATACATCTGGTATGGGGAGGGGACATTTAGATATCTGTGGTAGAGAAGAAAGAATTGATCTCGCATGGTTCAGATTAGGGACTTGGAAAGGAAACAAAACAGTCGATGCTCTCGGGGAAGGAATTTGTCCATTTTGCGGAGAGAGCCAAATCATAATTTTTATTTAAACTATTTAAGCTACCTTATATTCAAATAGAAACAAATTATCTTTTCAAAATTAAAAAATTTAAGGAGATTCATGTAAAAAAAATAATAAATATTCACGACTATAGCTATAATTCTAATTATTACTATTATCCAATGATGGCGAGATGTCGTTCGAGAAAGAGGAGGCATATTTTGGCAGAATGCAGGGTAACCGAGATTTTAAGAAATGAGCGTTTATAATCGCAATTTCTGAATTCCAGTAGAAATTTGAACATTTGCCGGGAAGTGTTGATGCGTGCGAGATTCTCATACAATTTGGTAATATTTCTAGAGAAAACCCGACGAAGAAGGTTATGGCTATAGTGAAGAGGGGGGAATTGGAGAGGGGTTATGAGTAAATGGAAGGGGGCTCAAGAGTATTTCTATATAAATTCATTAATAGAAAACCTAAATATATGGAATATTTGTATATTTGTATGTAAGCATGTAGATTGTAGATATGTGTATGTATGTATTATATATGGATGCATGTATATATGGATATAAGTATGTTTGTATGTGTATGACCCTTTGGTTGTTATAAGGACGACATTAGCATATACGGCCGTAAGGCCCTTGCGACCGTTGTATTTATTTGAAGGTATTCTGAAACGCACAATAAAACGTCCATTACTACTAAGTATTAACCACTTTTGTCTTCCAACCACGAGGAGGTGAATGCATGCTTACACAACTCTGGCTCTAGCTGAAATACTTAAAGACTCGGGTTCGAGCATAACTAGAACATAGACAGTGCAGAAACCAGACGCTTTCCACTGCTGCTCAAGACAAGAGGCGCTATCAACTGTTTCTGTCTAGATTCCTCATCATATACTTTCAATAATGTTCATATTACCATCCGGATTCATTATAAACAGTTCTTTTTTTCTTACTAGATGTTGCAAAAAAAAAAAAACTCAAAAAATTCCACATACTGACTTCAGGTGTGTTATTAAAATAGCACACAGTCACATTCATTCATTATTTCAGTCAATTTAAATTACAGTGTTTCATTTGAGATCTATTCCCCCGCATCTCACCACAATAAACATTGCCCCCGAAAGATAGTTCTCGAGTTGGGGGATTGTACAACTATAAATATTGCATAATTATTCTGACTTTCACTTTCTTGAGGAAACAACCAAAGTTGGCGAATAACTCCATAGCATAGCATTGCGTGCATCCCTTCAAGCAAACATCTAGTTTGAACCCTGCGTGAGCCAGTAGGTCCTATTGGTCTAGTGGTAATCATGCTTGCCTCCTAGATCCAAGATCGCAGGTTCAATTCCTGCATGGTCGATGATTTTTTCCGGCGTAAATATCTTAAATATATCTTCCTCCTGAAGGAAAGTAAAATCCGTGGGTTTCGTGTCGTGGATTAATCTCAAGCCTGAAAGAAGAGACCTCTGAGCAACATTTATCGGCCGTTTCAGGCCCTAAATATAACGGACGCTGATTACCTGAGATGTTAAAGAGCGTCCGTAAATACACCAAATCAACTGCGCGAGCCAAGCGAATAAGGCTTGCACAAGCTGTTCATTGTTTCCCGTTACTGCGGCTCAGAAAGGAAATGCTAAAAGAAACAATCAGTAAGACATTAGGCATAGCTTGTTCAAATGAAGACAGACGATGATGAAATGCAGAGCAGAACCAGTGTCCGTGCACATTAGACATAGTACTTTAGTATTCTAAGTTCACCAAAATGCTGTTAATTTTTATTCTTTACGTGGTCTTGATTAAAAAAAACTGCCTTTAACGCTTAAAACTGTCCAATTCTGTTGTAGGATTCCTGGATATTCTTTGTTATTATAATACCTAATGTTTCCCGTGGATGTTTGATATAGAACATTAGTTCTCATCCATATTCTTTTTTGTAATGTGACATCCTTTAGCGTGCTTAAAGGACATGCAAGTATATTTCAGTTGCGAGATGGCTGCGAAAGAATACAAACCAATTAACTGTTTTTTCCCATATTCCAGTCACATTAGAACTCTAGAATCGTTTTGTACGTGACTAACTTCTATCCGATAAGGATTGTTATCAGACAAATAGTCTACTGATATGACCATAAATTATAATCTCATCACTGAAAATGAAGAATTTTCCCACAAACAACGAAATGCTTTTTGACGTGCCATCTCCTCAGATGCTGAACGATATTCTTTTATAAGAACGAAATCATAATAGACGTTTTGCTAATTTTAGTCTTGTGATGTTGATGCTTTGGATTGGTTATGCTTTTTGATCTTTCCCTTCGACAGCATTCATACCTTTTCTCCAAAAGAATTCAAGAATATCGTGAAAATCTATTTTGTCATCACATACTCTTTATTATATCAGGAGAACATTTAACGAATATATATATAAACTATTTATTAAAACAATGCACTCAGCAAATATATAAAAATAATTCATTGCATAGTGACTCAGAAGCGAATGATCAGACCGTTAGGAAAAATCTAATTGGCCAACCGAGTACAGGGTGTTCGGAAAGTCACTGTGCACTTAAGACTACAGATATTGATTACGCTGGAAGTTCGAACCAAAGTTAAGTTTTTTTTTCTATATAGAATCTTAACACAAGTTGGCAAAATTTATTTTTCAAAGATGCGCGATTGTTTTTTAATTCGTTACATTGTTGTATAACCTTTAATTGATTATTTCAATTATCAGTTGATAAAAGATATTGAAAGTAATATGTGTAGTGTTTAGATGTTTAATTTAGTTTTAAATTATGGTGCTTTCAATTGAGGAACGTATTTTTCTTGTTGAACATGCTTTTCGACATGGCGATAATACACAGACTTAGAGCAGGAGATATTTGCTGAAAACTTCCCAGTAACAGCTGTACCTTATCGTAAAGCAGTTCGTCGACTTTGTGAGAAATTTCGAGAGACAGGCTCAGTGCTAGATGCCGAACGAACTGGAAGACCACCTAAACTAAACGAAGAGAAATTGTTGGACATTTCTGAATCTATGCGGTGGAACCCATTAAAATCATTGTGCATGTTGGGACAAGAAAAATATATCGACCTTGTAATCGCGCATAAAGCGGTTAGGAAATCATTGAAATTGTTCCCGTATAAAGGGCAAGAATTGAAAGATACGGGTCACGAAAAGTGAGTGGTTTACATCTTTATTGAAATGAATACCATCGATATTCTGGATATCACCTTCTATATAGACAAGACCTGGTTCCACCTCTATAATAGCACCTTTGTAGAAAATATTTTGTAATAAAATTAAGCGGGTTCCGGTTTCCATATTCGCCCATGGACGACATTCCAACATATGTTGTAACTGCACTGTGACTTTCCGAGCACCCTGTATTTTATTGGAAGACGATATAGAAAACACTTTGGAGGGGCCAAAAGTAGTAAAAGTAAGGCCTGAAGAACAAATATCCAAACAAGTTATTTTGTACAACCTTCGCCGAATTTTGCCTTTATAGCTAAATTTTACTCACTCGAAATAATTTCACATTAGAAAATACAATGCGTTAATTGCCTCTCTGATTTACAATGCTGTTTATTCTGGTGTCACTATATTTATTGTTGTGACGCCAGCAGTCATCATTTTTGCAGAACAGTTAATATAAGAATAGACGTGATTAAATGAGTCATAATGAATTAACACATATTTACATTTCGCATGGGGAAATAATGAATTTGCAATACCGCGCCACAATGGCAGCACAAATTTGCATCCGTGCGAGCGAGCGGCAGTTGCCATGCTATGCCACAAATTTCTCGCTGTCAAGCGGGTGAGGCAATATCTGTCACGCAACACCGCGATACAGGTGCCTGGGAGTCGCATTTTGTGCTGTCGTACACGAGAATTACAACATACCTCGATTAAAAATATTAATGACAGCATAACATTTCCTCCTATAATTACATTATTTCCCTGAGCTAATAATATTACACGAAATTTCCGTCGCATAAATAAGAGACAGTGAGTTTAACATCTCCCCACCCACCACGTCGCCCTTTTCGGATTCCCGTGTCACTTGACATGATTAATTTTGTTACGTCTCTAGTCGTCCTATCACTTAGCTCCTTGTTTACTTTCTCCACACCTTTCCTCCGGTTCCTTCTCCGTTCTTAATTAGCTATTGTTCAAAAGAGGACTTCCATTTGGTTTCTTTCGACCTGCAACTTAGTTCCTAGAAAACACAATAGCAAGATTCACCTTCAAATAAAAATCGTAAAAAGATTTACAAGTATTCCGAGCTTGTTATCTGGATACAAATACTTGAAAGGAAGAGCAATATAAAATAAAATTACTTAATAATGTTCTCACCATATTCACACTAACATTTTTGCAGAACCTTTGAATTATAAAATTAAAAGCCTTCCAAATTGAATTTTATTTACTGTGTCATTGCTAGTGAAATTCAAGATTTTTTTAACATGAACATTTTTTACGTATTAATAATACTAAATGTTACTCCAGCTTCATTAAATAGTGCAAAAACATAAAAGTTTAAAGTTTACATTTCCCCAAAACGAAATAACACAATAACTTGCAACTGTTAACTTTATTAAAGCGATGTTATGTTTTTCTTGTTATTCATATTTTCAAGAGTCGAAAAAAATAAAAATATTACAATGGCCTTCACTATGATAGTACAAAGAGATTCTCTCGCTAGAGAACCAAAATTATTGTTTGTAAAATGTATTTCATTTAGATAACAGTTTAGACACATACATTCAACAACATGAGAACCCTCACAATAAAATGAGCTTGTCCAATGATCTTCATTTGTCTATGTTTCACGTCACCGCATCTAGGCAGCTGTTATTTGTTTATTGCGCGAATAACAATATACACTATACCAACTTATAGGTTCGTTTAAAGCATGCCAGGCGGCATTTCGGATTAAATTTGGTGAGATGTTTAACATCAAAATAAATGCAGAATTTGTTGGAGACAACAAGAAATCTTATCTTATTCACGATGCCGCAGTTCCCTGAAGAAAATAAACGATGTAAAGAAGTTATTACTGGTACCACAATCAAAATTATTACGAAAACTACCAAGCTACCATTCTTTATTATGCCAAGTGTCAAGGAGCAGAAAACAAAGAGAGAGGGGAGTATAACTGCACATTTACAACATATCATGTGTTTAATAAGTGAATATGACGGGCTAGAAAAACGTAAATGGCATTATTCATGGTTTATAGATTTTCTTACTGAGAATCCTGGAGTTTCAGGCATCACTTGATTTACAGTTTATTCTGAGCGAATACGTTAACTCTCAGAAAACGCATTACAGCAGAAGTTTCTATGATTAGCATAAAGTTAAAAAATTAGAATAAATGATCTTACATTTTATTTAATTAACTTTTTATATTACTATAAAAATGTTTGTATGACATTCCTAGGTATAATAGCTTTTATGTAGATATTCACAAAAGATACTGTAACTTATTGCAATTTTCTTATTTGTAGAGACATATATCTAGAGCTCTTTAAAACAGAAATTTAGACAGCTGTAAAGCGCTATCTTGGTGAATTTAATGATTTGTAAAACATAATATTTTACAAAATTATAGCACATTTATTATATTCATATTTGAACGAATATCCATATTATTTAAAATAAATGAATTGCTAGAACTACAGTTCTTATATCTATCTTGCATGCCGATAGAGTTATCCCCAGAGTTCGGGAGTTCAGGCATTTATTTTGGTTAAAATAGACAGGCAAAAGGCCATTTAAAATACTGAAAATAGGGAGTAATATAATTTAAATAGGCATTTATTAAAAGTAAAACCGTAGAGTGATAGCTCTAATAATTAATTAAAATATGTATTTAAGATACTTTATAATTTCTTTATCGTACAATTAAAGTATTTAAGCTTACTTTTCTTGGTTATAAGCAACAATAATATTTTTTTCAAGGCATTAATAGTCATAGTCAACCGCTAGTCAGAGAGAACATTTTTTATCATGGAAAAAGAATGTTTTTCTTCCAGTGATGTGATTGCAGCATGTTTAAGACAGGCAAATTTGGAAGGAGTCGTTTTAAAGGGAACATTCATCTTTTAAAACATCATGGAAATGTTCAAGATCAAGACAAAGTAAAGTAGTTTTAAGTGTCCTGGCGAATGAGCAAAATATGCGCAATGGTTTCTAGTAAAGTCCATTATCTTTCGCCTTATAAACGCATAAAGAAAATCAGGTTAGCATCTCTCTTACTTCCTTACTGAGCACATTGTAGGAATGGTTTATTGCACAGATGTATCGCTGTCATCTTTATCGCTTGTAATTATTTGTTACATTTTTGCAACTGAAAAATTAACTCTACCACAAAGTTCTGAGAATTGTCTTGCGCGGACCGATACGAGGTCTTTCGCCAAGACTATTCAAAACTACAGTACTTCCTTTATCATCTTTATCTCCTGCTTATTCGTTTGGTCCCTGAGGTAACCTTGCGTTCCTTTCACTAATAAAGGTTCTTATATTTAAAGAGCTTAAGTGAATGGGTTGAGCATAATGTTTATGACTTCCTAAAAATAAATAAATGTATAACAAGATTCTGAAATTTAAATTTTTTCCCCTTCGACATATTCAAATCCATTATGTACTTTTTAAAATGAGTAAATAATCGCAGGAAAAGACATAACAATCCTAAACAGGCAAAAAACTTTTTTTTCAACCTTAAAATTGGCAACAGAAGCCAAAATAGACAAAAAATAATAAATACAAAATAAATAAAAATAATAAATACAAAAACTGGACCCCAAATGTATGGAAACATGTTATTTTCTATCTGATTCCTAAATATATCCATCCAGATAGAAAAGGCATTTTGTCTAACTTACGGGCTCTGGTTATTACATAGCCAATACTCAAGAGACAAAATAGGACAGCTGACAAATGAATGTCGAGTTTTAATCTAAAGTTAGAATTTGCCTAAACAGGATTGGAACCTGCATCCTCAGTTTTTTTACATTGAAGATGGGCAGAGATGCTTAGCTGTATATCAGCAGGACTGCACGGAACACCCTGCCTTCATAGCATTGCATTCATGAGACTTCTAGGAAAACATAGACTTTTATGCATTCTATTAATTACAAAATTTTGTGGGAAAACTTTCAAAGCTGTTTTTTTAACTTCTTTGTTCTCTCTACCTTATTCTAGTGCTACGTAAATCAAAATATAGAGAAAAAAAAATACCAGAAAACATGTTAAAGTATTTGCTCTCGTGATTTTAACATAAAAATGGAAAAATATTTTTAAACATAATACTGATGTAAATATTACTGGGAAATCCCCAAACGCTATTTAAAAGAGAGAAAACAATGGCAGAGTTTTTGTAAATGCTATGTACACATAGTTATGAAGCGCAAATGGCCCTGCTTTTAATACTGAAGTAACATGTGCGTCTAATATGGAAAAGCAGATGAAGAGGGGAAAGTAAATTTGAATCGCTGTATGGGGCCTCGTTTGTGGAATGTTTGATTTCATAACAAGCATGGAGAATGCAGCTGGTGTGTGTTTGTGAGTGGGAAAGAGAGAGAGAGAGAGAGAGAGAGAGAGAGAGAGAGAGAGCAAGGAATTTAATGTTATTTTGCAATTATACTTTTTTGGGCCTATATTGTCTCTGCTTTTACAGCAGCAGCAACATGCTCGAGGTGCTCTCGGTTTCCAACGGGATTCAGAATCTACTTTCTCGAAGTATAACTTTTTATGTCATTTTAGGTTTAATGTTTTTAGACGTGCTCAAGCTTTGTGCTTTACGAGCTGATAAAACAAACTACGCCAACCTAAGCCAAAATTAAAACATTTATGTAGTATTAGCGTTCTTAACGACATTGATGATACAAAATTAGAACTACGTAGAAAGTATTTCAATAAATTACAACGTCTTCCATCTCCTTTTGTTATAACTAGCGGAGACTGAACGTTCCATTATCGAAGAAGTGATTTCTTTATGTTCGGGGAAAAGAAACAATTTTGTAAACACACTGGGATAACTTCGGGCAATTAGAATTTTATTTTTTATCCAATATTTCTCTGTCACTCCTTATGACAAACAAAAAGATATCAAGTTTTACCGATTGCCTGGTTGCAAACATATCTACCGAATTGTGTTCCTAAAGGTTCTAAAAGACAGCCACTATTTCTTGGTTAATGCTATTAAAAATGTGAAGGGGGAGGCTGTTTACAAATTGAAATATCTTGAAGAGTCATTTGTACACAATAAATAAAAATATATTTGAAGATCAAGAACACATAAAATTAAAATTCATTAGGAAAATATTGCGTATACCACATCATCTTAATTTCTTTTGTGTGTAAAGTTTAAAGCATGCAATTGCAATCGTTAGACGAATTGAGAGAAAAATTCTCCAAATTTTGTTCTGTACTGTCCACCTTTCAGAACTGATCACCATTTGCCAAACTGCGGTTAATGGTAAGGAGAAACAAGTAAGGTCCTTACCACTTCCGCACGAAATTTGAATTGGATTCATCTTCGTCACCTTTTTCACCAGACTTAACACCATGTTACTTTTTTCTGTAGGGATATGTAAGGATCGGGTTTTTATTCTCTTTGCGATTATCCTAGATCTGCAGCGGCGTATCGGAGGTGTTTCTATAAACGCCAAGTGTGTGGAAAAAATGGACTAATGTAGAGATGTCTGCAGAGTGAGGGAGGGGGAAGCGTCCATATTAAGCATATAAAATGCAAATAGAAACTTTGAGAATTTTACCACACGATACATTAATTTTGTAGTCTTATCTGAACTGTATTACTGTTGTGATTATTAAACTCGATACACTATGTATAATGCATAAAATTGCAAATATCGAGGTAACTATGCGGGTTACATTAGATTATACATACAGATTATACATTTGCACGATAAAACTGACTCTCCTGGGCTTGGTTGTATACAGATTCGTCGTGGATGGGCCTGTGTTTCCTGGGCCATCCGATAGAAAAAGCAAAAATAACAAGATATAAGCAATTGAATTAAACTCCCTACGAATGATTCACCCTTTTATGTTTGTAGTGACCTGAAAAACCTTAAAAATAACAAAATATAGACTGAAGTTCTTACTTAAACTAACGAAGAAAAATCAGAAAGAAAAATCGTGCGTTGGTGAGCGTTAGAAGGATGCCTCAGATAGCAAATATCCAAAGTCGCCATAAACCTTCTAGGTTTCTGGGATTAGGCAAAGTTAGAAAGCAGATACGGAAACACAGAACAGACTAGATTAGTGATTACAGCGTAACGTCCCAAGCAACTAATCAAAATATTCATTTTTAAATTTAATTTTGGTTCGAAGATGCAAAATAAATGACAGGCTAAATCTAAGTCAGTTAGGGCGGTGTTGCAAGCGTATCTATCCATTTTTACTTCATTAGTACTACCTGCGGTTAATGAAAAGTGAGATGATGTACCGTTTTGCGTACTCCAATCAGATGGTAGAATATTCCTAAATGCGCTGTACTTTCCTTTCGTGCTTACATAGATCATTATTATAGATTGCTGTGAAAGAGAAATGTGGTATAATGACTTTAAAGAAAATATTGCATTAAAATTTACGATGAAATTAGTGGAGTATAAATGCTTACAAACATCTTTCATAAATGCATCGTTCTTAAAGGGTGTTGTATGTTATATATAAATATTACACATGAAACATAACTTCGGTTCTTTTTCTATCTCTTAGAAATACTAGTTGCCTAGCGTCCTTAATATACAATTGCTATTTTTTAAATAGCGTTTAACACACGTTTTTACTACTGTGGCATCACAAACAGTGATTCATGGGATGAAATGAAACTTTGAAAGTAGAAAGTTGAGAAGGAGGCTTTTCAGGCCTAAGTTTAGGCTACTTCTGCAGCATTTTTTTTTTTTTTTGAGTAGTGTTTAACGCCCGTTTTTACTACTGAGGCACCATAGGCGGTGGACACTGATGATACATGAAATGAAATGATAAATTAGGAGAGGATTTTTTTTTTTTTTTTTTTAAGGAAGGAAGCGTTCCAGGCCTAAGTTTAGGTACCTCCCCGGCATTTGCCAGTTATGAAGACTGAGGAAAACCTGGAAAAAACCCCAGTCAGGGAGGACGGTCCTGGCGGGATTCGAACCGCAGACCTCCCGCTCACGAGTCCGTGCCTTAACCACCTCGGCCACCCGTGGCGGTTTCTGCAGCATATGGCAATGATGAAGACTAGGGAAAACCTCAGTCATGGAGAAAGGCACCCAGCGGGATTCGAGCCTCAGACCTCTCGTTCACAAGATGCGCCATTCGTGTCAGTATGAGTTGACGTTACCCACAAGCTTAAAACAGTTAACTGCTTCTGCTGCTTGCTGCTGCTCCGAGCGGCTAGCCAGAAGCTGGCGACAGCGGAGAAAGCGAACTTACCCACACGCACTTTACTTAGTAAACATAAATGACTAGAGACGTGTAGGTCATTGTAATGAGGACATTATTAGGCGGGTGAAATATTGTAAAGGTGGGAAATGTGCTCTTATTCCAATTCGCAAGTAATTCACATATACACACCACTAACCTGATCAGTCGGCTAACCTAGGGAAAACCCAAAAACCGATGGACCCAGTGGTTTAGTGATTAAATAATTGTAATTGTGTCAAATCTCCTTTAACTATGGAGGGAAAAAAAAAGCATGTGGTAGTAATATTCGAACCTGATATTCTTTCTTCACAACTGTAGCATGACGCTCTAACCGCCTACGCTATTGTACCGTTGATCGTGAAGTGGTATTATCTAGTTAATTGCCGTGCCAGAGGCAGCAGGAGCAGCAGTTAAGTGCTTTCAACCCTGCGTGTAATGTCTAATGTTAGTATGTACCGTACACACAAGAAGAGAAGGCCGTGAAGCACTTAAGTCAGGGAGGATGGAATTGCAGCTTCACTGCACTACACTTAATATAAAAATATTAGTTCTGTTAATTTTATTTCAAGGGAGGGAATACAATTAATGCATTAGCACGTAGGTCCAGCATTTGCAGTTTAGACTACACGGCGCATGTTCGACTATACTATACTTCTCTCCCTGACACATCTTCGTGTAAGAGTATCTCAGCTACCTCTTCGCGCGCCTATAAATGTATCATTTGCTGTCGCCATTTTATTGATCGATGGTATTAATGGATAATTAAAAATAAAAATGTATTGATTTCTTATTGTTTCTGACATAAACCTTTTTTTGGGTGTTCGTTAAAAAATATTCGTCACTCCGCAAGAGCTCATTCTAAGCGATTAACCTACTTGATGACCAGTGGAACCTCAGAGATGAGAAACTGAAGGCAACCCAGACAATAGTTAGTTACATGTATGAGAAAAAAACACGTATAATTTACAAAAGAAGCTCTAAGTGTTGAGTCAGTGCATCTAAATCTGGAGCACGAACATTTTTGTATAGCATTCCACACTGAAACTTGTATACTAGTTATTATGGGAGATTATAAAAATCCTCTCTAACAGAAGGAAGCGTAATTCTCCAAGCTATTTCTTCTTCCATTTCTATGGCCTATATCAGAAATCACGCTGAGCCTTCCAAATACGAGTCTCAGGCTATGCCTTGAACCACTTCCCTCGAATTGTCTAAGTTGTTTATTTTAGTGGCACAGGAGAGGAAGGAAAACATTACTGTAATCTGTAACAAACGTAGAAAGTTTAAACTTGTTAAAGAGTTTCTCCTAAGGGTTATAAGAAATAAAGAGAATAAAATGCTGCCATCGTTAACTTCTACAAAGTTTTTAGACCGTTACCTTAGTACACGACAAAAGAAATGAGATAAATTTACCTTCCCTATCTCGATCTTGATTGTATATCCCAGAAAGACAAATTTCTTTCTTCGTTTTGGTAAGAGATTACACATCTAGGTGCAATAACCAAAGCCTGCATTCGCCCCGTTGTAACTTTTGTGCAATTTGGAAAGAGCTTCGAGTTAATAGAATTTCCGCATCAGAGAGGGAAATATCCACATTCGACAAACAGTGGAAGCGGATTTGTCTGCAATTTATCTACACTAGCTTTGGTTTTCTATTGTACAGGTGCCTGATATTACTTCCTCTGCGGTGCCATTCAAGTTCCAACGCAGATAATTTGAAAATTCAAACAAAAAATTGACCCACATTGATAAAAGTTGTTTTTGTGTATGCTTCTTTGTTTGCGAATCTATTGCTGAATATTGAAACTGGGCCGCAGATGCATTGCAGCTTCCATTTAGCAGCGAAAAGAATGGCTGGATGAAATTCTGGCTCCGCAAGGGAGAGTGCTAATTGAAAAGAAAGATTGTTGACATTTCATTGTTCCTTTATTTATGATGTGGATGCAAATGATAACATCGTAGACGCCTATGGATGCAATTATTTAACTGGATTATTATATAATTATCTTTTTTTCCCCTTCTTTTATTGTTCATTGTGCCCATGAGATCAAAGTCCTTTCCAATAGCTCTTCTGAATAAACGTAAGATGCACATTCTAATTTTCTTCCGGTTTCCATTTTTATTTATTTATTTTTTGGAATAATCTGTAGTTGCTGAAATCGCTTGACTTTAACCTTTAATTCCTTTAACTACCAGTAGCTAAAATTTGAAGCGGTTTTGTCTATGTCGAGTGGTCCCACTTTCAGCGCCAAATATGAAGTGGTTTATTAGTGCCCCCACGTTGGTGAAGCCAGTTTTGAAGCGGCTGTTGTTGAAGTCACGTTGTGCGCCAATTATGAAGCGATTTAGTTTCGGATCGCCATACTTTGTAGCGGTGTATCTTGATTGATTAATGATCGGTTTAGTGTTGTTATCCACGCTTCATCACAATATCATTTGAGGGTTTTATTCCGTCATTTTGTGATTCGTGCTCAACTGGACTGAGAGAGGATATCAACTGTGTTAATTATCACGCGATAAGTAGATCTGAATATGTATGGTATTTTATTATTCCCAAGATCTTTTGCGTTCTCTGGGGTTCTGCGTACGGTAGAACTTAAATACATGGAGTATAAATTTAGCTGCCGCGACTTCTAAGGAGACGAACTTCAAGTTCTAAAGCAAAGCAAAGAATATCTGGGTCGAATATAGATATTCTGAGTGCTCCAGCAGAGCAAACGCCTCCTTACATGTATCTGATTCAAATTAACTATGCGTTTGCATGACCATGCCGAAGGGGCTTACACAAGCAAGTGCAAGTCTCGCGTCTTAATTAAAAAAATCAAAACATACATCTACTATTGGCTGGTTTAAATTCACCTGCATGCCAGTCGCTACTATTTGAAAATTTAAAACATTTATTTACATTGATTGGTTTAACGTTAACTGTATAAACGGCTAGCGAGTTCATTGCCCTAACGTATTCGAAAGCCTCAACTTTATTAACCCTTATCAACGTTAGATCTTTCAAGAAATGTAATAGCCCTTGGGTTTACTCACCCTTTATACTATGATTTGCCTCCGTGGGTCTCCTTCATTTCTAGCTGGCCTTCCGTAAACAGTTATACCAGAGAACTTCCTCTTTTAACGATATACAATTCACATTCACATATTGAGGTAATACCTTATGATATACATACATAATATCTATATTACTAATTACAATGAACAAAATAAAACAATTAGGTTTACAACATACATATTATATAATATTTATATTGGAATGGAGGTGGGCCGTAATAACTGTTTCAAACTTTCATTCAGATATTTTACCTCTAAAGCCATTTGTTTCTGCAAGAAACTATTGAAATAATTGAAGATATTTTGTTGTTTTGTGCTGATTTATCTCGGGCATTTTGTAACATATACCTAAATGCGTATGTTAAATGAGCAGTTGGTATACTGGCGAACCACTGAAGTCTGAGAAAGCATTTCAGATAAGAAAACCTCCCCGCAAAAACCTCCCTGCAGAGTACGTAATGAACAAGATAAAATAACAACCACTTCGAATGTGAAACATGATATATAGGTGATATAATTTCGTTTGAATTATTATACCTAATGAACATATCCATAAGAAAGTCAAGTAACTGATCTAAAACTTATACAAGGAGCTTATTCGAACAGAAACGGTGAAGATATGAAATGGCATTATAAGCCCCTAAGGCTTCAATGTTAGGGTGTATTAATTCAAAAAATTTTCATTCAAATATAATCTTAATCTTATATAATATAATATAAGATTTAAAACTCTTAAGAATTGTACTTATTGACGATAATTATACTACATAAGGTGTCGAAAATTATATTTATATATAGGAGGTTCCCCCCCCCCTCCATAGCGATCGCAAATTGTGTTTTGTGTTTTGGTATCATTAAATTTACAGTTCTTACTATTGGGAACCCTGAAGTAATTTTATTGCATAAAAATATGCAATCCCTAAGGATCTAAATGCTTATACCAAATAAGATTATTATCAACTGTGACTCCAAGGAAATATGTTGAATTTATCTAACTAATCAGTTCATTTGCTATCCACAGATTGAATATTGTTTTGTTCTGAGGTGTTTAAAACTTTATAAATTTTATTTTATTTATATTTATGTAAAGAATGTTGGCAGTAAGATATTTCATACTTTGTTTAATATTAGTAAGTATAAAATCATAAAAATAATTGTCGGTCCTGATGGTGTAGTGGTAACCATACTTGCCTTCTAAACCCAAGGTCGCGGATTCAAACCCTGCCAGGATCTATTGATTTTTTCGGGCGTAAAAATCGTGTATGGCTTGCTGCGGAAGGGAAGTAAAACCGTGGGTCCCATGTGTATATTTACGGCACGAAAGAGAATCTTAAGTCTGAAAGAGAAGGCCTCTGAGCAAAATTTATCGGCCATTTAACGCCCTGAATAGAACGGGACGCTGATGACCTGAGATGTTAAAGAACGTCCTAAAACAAAACAAATAAAAATAATTGACCATCTTCCTTCTTATTTAATGTTGATGCATTATCTGTATATCTATTAATTTATCATCAGATATTTTTTTGGAATATCGTTGATGTATGTAATGAATAGCGGATCTAATACTAATCCCTGATGTGCACCATGATTTAAATGTTTGAGTAGGAATATTTTTCTGTTTTTGCTTTTCTATAATTTAATTGTACTTGTTAAGATCTGTTAGTAAGGTAGGATTTTATAACCCCAAGGGCATTCTCTCCGATTCCATTTGATAAGTAAATAGTAACATAGGCTTGACACAATCAAAGGCTTTGAATAAATCCTAAAACGTGGAGTTGCCAGCATTATGCTTATAAAAATTCTGTACTATAAAATCAACCAATTATTCAAAGAACCTTTAGTATACATATTCTTTGTATATTCGTTTTGATACTTATTTCTAAAGTTGTTTTGACAGAAACTATATTATTGGTTTAGCAATTATTTTTTCAGAACTTTAAGTATTGATGAAACTATTGTTTTTGGTCGGCAGTTATTTGAATTCTTCTTTGGATTGATGCATGGTATCATCCAAAAGGATTAGATTTCTTCCTGTGGTGATAATTACCAACAAAACTGGTTCAGAAGAGATGTTCGGACTATCACTGAGGAAAACTTGACTGCCGCGTCACCCTTATCTCGATCTACTAGACTCACATGATCAGAAATGAAGAAGTGCCTATGAGTATGAAAGCCTTGGTCACAGAACGAGACGAAGCCATTGACTTCACTGAGCTTTGAATATCAAGGGCGATATGCTGTGTAGTGTTGAATACTTTGAGACATAACCTTTCGCTATGATCATTGATTTCATAAAGTTCTCGAAAATCTCGTATTAGTAGACAAACCGAGTTATTCTACTTGAAGACATTTTATCCAATACACTCATTGTGTCCAAGTTTACAAGAACTTGTCTCATTAAAAGACTTACAATATTGAAAAGAATCCGTAGCATATGTGAAAGCTACAAGTGACAAAATGGGTACCATTACGCCAAAGCTGCTTTTGAAATAGTTGTTTTTCTTTTTCAGTAGACAGTACCGGATAAACAACAGTATTCGATTTTCAGCTCTTAAATTTAGTATTCTATTGTTTTTACACGTTTGGGAGATAGGGGAAACACAAACTTTCACAAGCAATATCTGCAGCACTTCAGGCAATTAAAAAGAAGTATATTAGGGAAAACGCCATTCATTTAAAATCAAAATACTATGTTACTGTTAAAGCCATCAGCTCGAATTTGGGTGCGTGTCTGACATGAGATTTAGTAACTGTCTCTACGAGCGGCTGTCCCATCCCATACTCCCGCTACAAGCTGTGTGTTTAAACAGCTCCGAACGGTACTTGTTATGTTGCTAGGAAGAGGCACTTGTTAACAAGCTCTTGGCCCAATCGTAGTGTGCTCTAGTGCTGTTTCCGAGAATTAAATTTCATCCGGTCTAATTATTTCTGTCCGGTACGCGTTCTTGCGCAGTATTCTGCCTTACAGGGTCAACTTGTTCCCTGGTACGCACTCTCAAATGAGCCTAGACGTGTTTACTGCTTGTGTACTAGGAATTAATGCTGTTTCGTCTAATAAATCGAGTAGGTAACCGGACTGCTCTCTGTGGAAGTTTAGCACTTTACTAGAAATTATGTATGAAATTTAGCGTTTCTAAGCCTTGATTTCTCGTTTGAATAATACCGACTGGGTTCTGAAATTTTTATTAAAGCAAACCTAAAAAGTAGCCAGGAACTTACATCAGCTAAAGCACTGAGATGCCGAGAATTGTGAGTGGGCCCGTGTTGGATCGTTAGCAGGGGTTAGCGTTTGTACTGAACGAAGTCGGAATTTTCGGTTTTCTTCTCTGGAATTTTTCATTTCCGTTTTATTCCGTCAACATTCTTCACTTGCTCTCCCTTTCTTCTCATACTATCATTCATTCAATCTTCTGGTTGGCGGCCAAGGGGATTTCACAGGGTGCAAGGCCACATGGGGTCTACCACACATCTTCCTTATCCATTCTTCAGCCATTGATGAAAACTTGCCGGGATCCTAAAATCTTCCAACAATTTTCAGAATATTATTTATTAAATAAATATCGGGACGTGCAATTATCTGATGACCGACACGCTGCTGGGGACTATATTGGTCGATAAGCCATCGCTCAAGGCCATCCTGGTTACACGAGTCAGAAGGGCGGGGCTTACTATGTCACGTTCTGCTTACGTCAATGTCGTTTAAACAATACTTTTTTATTAGTTTTTAAAGCTCCTTTTTACTACTGAGGCACCATAGGCGGTGGACACTGATGATACATGAGATGAAATGATATATTGGGAAAGGATTTTTTTAAGGAAGGAAACGTTCCAGGCCTAAGTTTAGGGTAGCTCCCCCGCATTTGCCATATATGAGGAGTGAGGAAAACCTGGAAAAAACCTCAGTGAGGGAGGACAGGCCTGGCGGAATTCGAACCCCAGACCTCATGCTCACGAGCCCGCGCCTTAACGACCTAGGCCACCCGTGGCGGTTTTGAAGTGATAGAACCATCAGTTGTCTAAGTGTAGAGTAAAATCTGCTAAGAACACTAAATGGCAAATACCAGCTAATGATTGCATTGCACTATTAGGTGTTTAATTATAATTCGTAAACTGTACCGAGCCACTCGTGCTGCTAGATTATTTAGTACAATGCTATTGATAAATTAGTGGTATTCCACATTTTAAGCAAACTAAAGGGCAACATCCGTCAAGATATACTTTATTTTTCAACGAGAATTAACAAGGATAATTGTTAATTTCGTAAGCAGATGCCAGAAATTTATGGAAAATAAAGGCAAGCAGTTACAGCATCCCCTTGTGTATAAAGCATTTTGAGTGCATTATAATTTATGGGATTATTATAAGTAATATCACAAAAGGGTCTGAGATTGTCGATCTGGAGCTTTATCAGGAAATATCAGAGCCTCGAGTGATATTTATTGGGACTATTTCACGAATAAAATAAGAATTTAAATATAATTCCTTTGAACTTGGTCTACAAACTCGTAATAATTGTATATTTCTATACCTTTTCAAGTAATCTTGCGACAGAAGAATATCGATTATCAGTAATGCCAATACAGAAGAGCTAAATATGGCTTTAGGACTATTTCAGGAATAGAGTAAGAATAAAAGTGATATATATTTGAAACTCGCGCACAGAATGTGAACACTTGTATAAAATGTTATACTTATTCATCTATTTTATCCAAAAACCGCGAGACTCAAATTGACAAAAGTCACTATTACAATCGCTACCCTTCGATTTTCTAATAACAACTGAGAAAAAAAAAAGATAACAGTGTGTTTACTTTTCTTTACATTCTGTGGTTTGGAATTCATAATGATAAGATCAATTTGCACATATGACGCATTATCAAAAGCTTCGAAAAATCCTCCATTTTGCGTTATGATTGTCGGTTGTCCATGTTCTTATAATAAAGAGGACCATTTACTAAACTGATGCACCTCTCGGCCGTACATGTGGCATTATTGCCTTTATGAAGTATGTTTCGTATTTAAACGGACTCCTGACATGACAACCAGGACAGTTTTTTTTAGTTTTTAATAAGTTTAATCAACACACGTTTTGACAACCTGTAGTTAAAATCATACAAGCACAATTTTTAACCACATCGTGTGCATATTCACTTGTGACTCCGCAGTCTGTGAAAGTGGAACGAAACATTGGGCTCTAATATCGTAACGTGGTGTCAGTTTATAAAAAAAAGTTGCATAATGAGTTTGAGTTATTGGCGCAAACACATTATACATTTAAAGCAAACATTTTTGGTGAATTGCAAGTGGCGTAAGCATGGTGGCCCGGGACATTCCCTCCCCGCAGGTATTGTGGACATTGTTTTGCCGTTGTTTCATTACCGCTTAGACCGGTAGGTTTTGGAGGAATTAGTTCAGGGATTGATCATTCACCTCCTTACTGTGATACTTCTATTCACTTCAAGACATCTTGTAAGGTATTGTATCTGCAACATGTTATGGTATCATGTGAACTAGCTAAATTCCCAAAATGCAATGTCTGTTTCTTTGTGAAAGAATTGAAGTCATGCCGCTTCTGAACTTTCAACACGTACTTCTCAGCCTACTTCCCAACCATCTTAGCAGGCTGTAACAAGTGACTGATAAGATAGCAATCTGTAAAGGACTGTTTACTTTGACCAGTTTATTTCGCTCTTTAAGTCATGGATTGCATTTGTACAGATGGCTTAGAAAGAGATCCGCTTTTCGCGAATTTGCTTCTCTACTTAAAGAAAGTATTTTAATTAGAATTTATAATCGGAAAACCACTCTCTTCTCCAAAGAAATTTGCCAATCTACAAAGAATATCACAGAATTTCGCCTCTTTTTCCTCTCTCTATTTCCTTGACTGTTATGATATTCTACTTATAAAATAATTGAAAAACTATTTAACATAATGCACTAACACATTTATTACGTAATTGGTTTCTAAGAGAAAAATAAGGGGGGAACATAAAGCTGTCTACATTTACAATCCATACAGCTATAGATGATACAATATTAATATTACATGCCTTGGTAACATTTATCATTCATCTTTGTCACTGAAATGTTATCGCAGAGAAAGGATTTTAGTCTACATAAATATGGCTGGAAAGGGAAAAGAAAATTTATACAAAAATTGAAAAAGATGCTGATAAAATGCTTTTATTTGGGTCTAAACCACTTACATCAAATTTCTTTATTCAACACTGTAGAAAACAACATAGTAACCAATTTATAGGATGTAAACGGACATTTATTAGTTTTCAACCAGTTTGTTACACTGGGTTACACACACGCAATTTCTATGTTTTCATTATCCCAGGCTGTCACTACTGACTTGACTTTATCTCCACTGAAGCCAATGGAGTATATTTTGTAAACACCTGTTAAGGGAGATAAATGAAGGCTTCAAAGACTTCCACGTCCGAATTGCTCCTCAAAATGAATTCAAGTTTGACTTTGTGAAATACTTCAATATTATACTCACAGTTATAAATTTCTTCCACTGCTATCCCAGGCTGTCACTACTGACTTGACTTTATCTCCACTGAAGCCAATGGAGTATATTTGTAAACACCTGTTAAGGGAGATAAATGAAGCCTTCAAAGACTTCCACGTCCGAATTGCTCCTCAAAATGAATTCAAGTTTGACTTTGTGAAATACTTCAATATTATACTCACAGTTATAAATTTCTTCCACTGCTTCTCTTTCTCCATTATCTTCTTCTAAACTCTGAATCACATCTGGCAAGTACCTGTAGCTATGCACTGCGAAAAGCTCCAACTAAGATCTTTGTGGTTGAGCAATTGTTGGGCATGCTTGATGGCTGTTGAATCTAGAGCACTTTTGATTATTCGCAGTTTTCGCACAAAAACTGTCTCTTATCCAAACACCCTACCGGTTTATGGCAGGAAATTGTGATAAGTGGAGCCCAGTAGCTTCTCGGTGCCTAAGAAAGTTGACGATATGGGGGGGGGGGGTTGCAAAACTATCTTCAGAACAGCAATGAAGTTATATACTCTATTATATACTTTCACAAACACAATATGTCCATATGTAATACATTTCACATGGTTCAGGTTGGAATAATGACCATCGGTTGTTGCAAAGTCGAAAGCGCCTAGCGTTCTTAAGCAGCATCAGTTTTTCGTATTGTATATTCTATCATTGAATGCAATTGCATTACTGCACAGGCATTTGTATTCTACAGTTGGCACTCTCAAAGAGCATGAATTTCCTCCTTTCACCAGATAATTGAAACACCAATATGACATTCAAATTATTTTAAAGCGCATCAGCAGCTTCGACTAATATCAAGCCTACTTTATGTTTGCAGACCATATATTTTATTTTCTCGAAAACATATAAAGTCTCTTTATATAATTTTCTCTCAGGATGTTCTCATCCAGTACTGACATTTGTCTGTATTTCTTAGGTAACAACTTGAATGCAGGATTGTTGACCTTGTGCACTGATATTCCTGATTGAAATATTGTCATAGTAAGATTTGCAGAGAACTGATTCGATGACTGCTGCTTTACAGATACTGTAGTAAAGGCACTTATCAAGGTATTTGCTGAGGTTGAAACTTTTGAACCCCATCATTCTTCGCAAGCTTGCCGTACTGGATATGTTAGTTTATTCTGACCCTTTGGTGCTTCTCATCTATTGAAATATTTACTTTGCAGGAGGCATATTCAAGAATTAGATCACCAGTTTCGGTGAATTGTCTCTTGAATTCTTCTGAAAGCCTATACAACCTTGCAATCTGAATGTTAAATTTGGACTGCGACGTCCAAACACAATCAAGTAGAGCAGCTAGCAAATAGAGATTTGAATCTTTTTATATAAAATTTGTACGGAACACACCGAGTACCGGGTTCTGGCGAACAACTTTGATTGAAATCTGTATTTTGGAAACTATTGAGCTACATATTTATAAATATCATTTTGTAGCTCTCGTTCTACTCTATAAAAAGACTGTGCTTTTATGTAACAGCTCATTAAAAGTAAGAATAGTTTATTTTTCTGCTCCAAAAAGCGAAAATAATTTTCTGCCCAATTTTCTAATAAAACATGAAAGAAAAGGTTCAAAATGTGCTGAAGCATTCAAGAGGGAGTAATGAGGAGATAAATGTGGAAACCTTACAAATGGTGCACAAAGACCGAACATAAATATCTATTTCGCTTCATTTCATATCCCAAAATACAAATCTCAAACGATATTTATTTTTGTAAAGACATTGCACCTTAATATCCGTTCCTCAGACATCACTACTGTCATTTTGTACTTTTAATGTCCGGCTGTTATCAGCCCCCCCTCAATATCTCTGTGCACTTTGTCATATCTGACATTTTAGACTTCCAAAGAGCACAACTTATTTATGCTCTACTAGTCGGTACATCCGCGACTAAAGTTGCCAAATTAGTATCGGGAGCTAGTATCACGACACCAGACATGGTGGTGAAACTCGTCTGTTAAACATACCTATAGTAGGGAATTTAAACTACCTGACAGAGACGGGAGGGCATTAGAGTGTATTGTTACTTCTAATAAGAAAACCAATGCTACGAGAGTGACTGTTGAGGTAAATCAGTGTCTACAGGACAGTACGGAGGCAGCAACAATTCACGGCAGAGGTGTCATTGCCAAACCTTTTGTAACCATAGTGAATGCAAAAAGGAGACAACAACGGTACCAAGCGCAAAACCTGGACTATCAATCAATGGGAACATGCAATGCGGTCGGATGACCACATTCACACTATTACCCATTGCGTGTTTTGTTTACCCGTGAACACCGGAAGAGGCACACAATTCAGATTTTTCCTACCGTGAAGTATGGTGTAGGTTCCGCCACGATTTGGCCGGTCATGTTGAGATATTGTAGATATAACTGCAATTACTTTAAACGAATTGGAAATAGCATACAAATTTGTGCATAAAAATCGTATTAAGAAGAAAATAGCATCTTCATAGACCATAAAGAGTAAATCTAGATGTAAATACAGTAGATGAATCTTTTGGTACACCTACAAGAATTTAAAACTAAGACTTTTTTGCAAAAGGCACAATAAATATAGCAATGGTGTATTAACTGTTCTCCCCAATTACTTTTAATATTAATTTCATACTTGTTCAGGCAATACAAATACCATAACTAAGTGTAAGAGTAAGAGGCTGGAGTTGGCAACCACAATAATCATGTTGTTCATGTTTGGCGTTTCATTTGTTTCTGATATTGAGTTGAGTTTATATTGTGTCTGTAGGAGGGTAGGTCCATAAGTTTCCGATCTCGCCAATAAGGATTATCGTCGTATCTGTTAAGTAAATAATTGCATCTATAACTTCCGCTCTGCATATTCAGTTGTTCCGATACAGTTGCATAAAGTAGGCTATGTGTAGAAGATTGTGACATGTTCAAAATGCAGTATCCAGCGTTATTAAGTTCTTCACAAAAGATGGACCTACTCCAAATGAAATTAAACAGCGATTGGACGGTGTATATGGGGAAGCATTCCCCTCATATTCTACCGTAAAAGAATCGGCCAAACTTTTTCAAATGGTTTGAGAAAGCACTGAAGACGAAGAGAGTGCAGAGAGGGCTCTTGGAGGTTCTCACTTCTAAAAGCATCGCTCTTGTGAAAGGGAAAATTATGGAAGACCGGCGACTCAAAGTTACAGAAATAGCAGCAAGGTTGGGTCTTTCTAAAACAACAGTCCTTAGAATTATTCATGAAGATTTAAACATGGATAAGGTTGGTGCAAGATGGGTGCCTAGACTTCTTTCCTCAGTCCAAAAGCAGTTACGAGTGATCTGTTGTCAGGCATTTTGGAGCTCTCCGTGGTAACGAGAGAGAAGTTCTGAAAACCATTGTTACAGGAGATGAAACTATGGTTCTCTACTATGATCCCTTGTGTAAAAGAGATCGAATCAATGGAGCGGTGTAAATCTGGCGAATCACAGCCTCTAAAGGCCAAGGCCACTCAATCAACTAAGAAGATCATGGTCACAATCTTTTGGAAATGTGAAGGAATGCTCTTCATTGACTTCAAGGAGAGGAACACCACAGTAAATTGAGAGTGCTATGCTAGTCTACTGCAGACTTCCATCAAAGAGAAAAGGCGAAGAAAGCTAAGTGGTGGTATGCGCCTTCTTCACGAAAACGCGCATGTGCACACAGCTTTTGTTGCAAAGGAAGTTATGAAGAAATGGGGCTTCAAAGAGCTCAACCATCCATCCTACAGCCCAGATCTAGCTTCCAGTGACTATCTCCTCTCCTCAAAACTCAAGAAGTACCTTCGAGGAAGGAAATTTAAGTGCGACAAAGAAGTGATGGAGCTGTTTATGCCCATTTTTTAGGTAAGACTTCTGACTAATTTTTGAAGAGGGGGATTGAAATATTAATTCAAAGATGTGAGAAGAGTATTACAATACAAGGAACTATATTGAAAAGTGAAATATAATTTTTGTCTTTATCGTACCTAGAAAATGGTTAGGCCGGAAATTTAGGACGTACGCTCGTATCTGCCACGAACGCAAACTAAGCAATTATCTCAAATAACGTTACTGTTTCTACCTGCAACAGCCCTATCAAGTTGCGAAGTCTCATAAATATTATGAAAGTTATTTACAATCTGTTTTCTCGATGAATGGCCAAAAGAATATATTGTGAAGTACTATCAGCAGAAAGTATGAACATTTTTGCGATCCCTTTAGGGATCCCAGTCCACAGTTTGGTATCCGCTGATGTAAAAAATGCTCATTTCGTGGCTCAGAGCTGGGTCAGTGCACGGAAGTCCGGAAGAAGGAGGTCTCTTGAACTGGGGATTAATTTATTCACTTTAAGAGCCTATCAGACGATCTGCATCTGAAAGTATATCGACCGAGGATTTCGCACAGCTACACGAAGATGAATCATCGCGTTGTTTGAATTTCTGCGTATAGTTTCGCTTTCTACATGCGCCTTTTGTAAAGCATTTCTATGAACCAGTGAAGTCAAGTTTATGCTGAGTAGTCGAGTAAACCGGTACAATCTTGTTTACTATGGTACCAAAAATCCACATCACAGAGGAATCAAATACTCCTTGTTATTGTTTGGGGTCTAATATGGAGGTGTCATAGAACCAAGTTTTGTTTTGTCTTCTTTTTTGAAGGAACGTTTACAGCAACTGATATATTGAGATGTTACAAAAATTTGATTATGTCGGAACGTGAGAGCAGTCAACGTGCATTTGATATAGCGATAGAATACATCATCTCTTTACTTTGATATAGGTATGTCTTGTAACAGCAAGTGGGTCGCCGCCATGCACAACAGAATGACCATCCAGGTCTATCGTGTCATTTCTCACTTTAGGGTATCGTGAAAGATGTTTATTCTTTGAAATCATCGGATCTGCAGTACTTGCAAGATTTCTTCACTATAGTTCGAGAACATCAATGAAAACTGCCAGTTAAGTTTCGCCGTTTATAAAGCGGTGCCTAAATTATGAAAATTGAGCAAAAGAAGCATGATGTTTATTTTAAGCACACTTTATAAATCTTTGCAAATAAAATGTACATTAATGTTAAAATGAAAACGAATTGAAAGAAGCGATTTTTATACCATTCTGTATCACTAGTAAAGTGTGCAACGTTTTTTCTATTTATAAGGCTGCTGAACTTAATTAACATGGCAATGAAAATAAATATCAGAAGAATGGAAAATAGCCAATGTTATTCCTACTTAAAAAAAAACAAAGGGTCAATTGCCGAGGTACACCTCTGGGACCTGTGTTAAGTTTTTATCTAATAACATTCATAAAATATCAAAAGTATTTCTATTTGAAGATTATTATGAACTCATCAAAGGAAGATTTTACATGATGCAGCTATTAGATAAGTTGGCCTTGGTCGTTTGGGGTAACGCACTTGTCTTCAGGCACACATATTTACTGACTGAGATTTAATGTTTTCAGAGTGCAAATTCTCCGGAGGGACTTAAAGCTTTGGGTCCTGTGTCGTAGATTTACGACAAGTTATATTTATTATTTTATTACTAAGAAATTTATTGTGTGTTTTATGACTTTTGTTGCCATGTTATACACATTGTTACAAGAAATTAACTTTCGGTCGCAATTAATTGTTGAATTATAGAAATAGTTGATACATGTGCATACTATATTTATTGTTATATATTTAAATATAATATGAATTTATGGAAAACTGTATTTTCTTATTTGATTGTAAATATGCCCAACTACAACATGAAACCATCACGAGTGCCGAGATCATTAAGGGACGGACTCGTGAGCGGGAGGACTGGGGTTCGATTCCAACGTGGACCGTCCTCCCTGACTGAGGTTTTTCCCAGGTTTTTCTCAGTCCTCATAAATGGCAAATGTCAGGGAGGTACCCTAATCTTAGGCCTGGAACGTTTCCTTCCTTTAAAACTATTCTTTCTCTGCTTATTATTTCATCTCGTATATCAGCGTCACAGCCTGTGATGCCTAAGCAGTAAAAACGGATGTTTAACACCATTCAAAAAATTACATTTTACAATTCCACTAATGCAGGTTTGAATGCGTAAGAACATAGTCTCGTCGTCAAAGAACAGGCAATGGCAAATGTTCATTCTAATTGGCTTCTTTTGTGAAACTAATAACTAAGTGGACTAAACAGCACACAAAGAGAAACTCGTAGAGGGAAAATTATTTTAAAGAACTGGGTTTGGAAACTTTGCATCGTAATGTAAGAAACGTGGTAAAACTTCTGTTACTCTTTATCCAAATTAAATAAAGTCTTATGCAACTGTGAGTTCAGTCAAGGTGCAATATATGGGAAACACTGCTGTATTTACGTCTTAGAAGCAAGGATCGAAATCACATGAAGCACTCGTGCCCTATTAATACATCAAAAGTATAGTCTAATATCATAATCCTCAATGTTAAATCTAAAGGATTGTTTTCATATACACGATTCTTATGTTTTTGTATGTTCATCACTGTGCATTATTATATTACACGAATATAGTGTATAAATTATATGACGAATTTCTAAGAATTTTATGTCTTTTATAAGAATTGGTTAAAAATTTAGCGTATATTGAAATATGAAAGTGAGCTTATAGCATTATACATAATCATAAATACTTTCTTTATAAAATCTTTGCTCTGCAACATTTGGTTGCTTAATTTATATGTATAAAATTCCTAAATTATAACAATTACAAAAATATATCATTTAGGTACCCTTAATGAAAAAATAACCTAACTATAAGCTCCATGGGTTCAATCACCGACACTCCCCATTTGTTGCTATACCAGGTCATTGAAGTTATAACACCTCCGATTTTTTTTCCACAGGACTGGAAACAGAAACATGCGGTTTATTTTAAAATACGTGGACATACGTTGCAAATGCGTGACAGAGATGGCAACACTGTATAGCACACAGAACTCTAGCGACAGCGGCGAGAGTGAGGACTGTTTTTGATACTTCAAAAGGACGACGTTTTCATTACAAGAACAGCGTGGATCATTCGTTTTCCTCATTTGTGTGGTTTAGCACCGATTGAAATTCATCGCCATTTGAGTGAGACATGTGGTGATGGTGTCATGGAGGTGTCTAATGTGCGTTCATAGATGCGACAGTTCAAGGAAGGCAGATCGTGTGAAAACAATCCAAGGCAATCTTGGCCTCGCACAAGTCGGTCTGAAGACATGAACGAGCGAGTGAAGAAAGTTGTTTTGGAGGATCAAAGTTGGCGTTTCCATGAGATTTATGCGCACAATCCTGCATGAAGACCTGAAATTTTGAAAAGTGTCCTGCAGGTGGGTGCCACGAATGCTGACGGAAGTCAACAAGGCTGAGCGCGTGGCATGTTGCCAGGGATATTGACGCATGGTGACGGCATGAATGGAACGTTTTCATCGATTGTGACAATAGATGAGACATGGATGCCGTTTTCAATCCTGAAACGAAGCGCCAGTCTGCTCAATGAAAGCAGTCAGATTCACTCAGATTTTCCAGTGGTCAAAACAGACTCCTACAGAAGTGTTCGCAGCGGCCATGGAATCAAGGCGTCGTCGTTGTGAAATATGTGTACTGCTGGGAGATTATGTCGCGTAGTGACACAGGTTTCATAGTTTTCATGTAATTAGTTAGTTGGAGAAAAAATCGGAGGTGTTACATCTTGCATACACCTCGTGCTTTCCTTGACTGTTAAGACTTTTACATCAAATATCTCAATTCAAATAAAAACCATAGGTACTATAAATAAGGAAACATAAGTTTTAGATCTAGGTATTACACAAAAATTACCTTCCTCTTTCCATCCAAGAATTTTCAGTCATTAGTCATAATTCTTTCTTTATATTACCAATTAATACCTTTTGGTTACTTTCCAAATAAGTGTTCAGAATATAAACCTTATCATAAACTGAGTCATAGATAAGTTGTTCTTTGTCTCTAACAACGCACTGTCAAGACTCGCTATGTTCCTCTCCTTGAGAGGGTGGTCTAATTGTAGTGATAAGTGTAAATATTACCTTTCTAAGCTCATGTGTACTTTTATTCTTATAAAAGTATAATTATAAACATATTTATCACTCTATGCTATAACGTGATTAGCAAAAGAATCAATTAGCAGTTAAGATCAGAAACGCTGGTCTGCAACACAAGCTTACACAATTTTGCTATACTGCGATTTATCCAATTATAAGGGATGGAGAACTATTACACATGTGACTTTGCACACAAACTTCAAACTACGATAGCTCTACCTTGAAACTTACAACTTCAAATAATGGTGTAGGGCTATCAAAAGAGAATCGCTGGACTTCACAAAACCTCACGTTAACCCCCGCTCTTTCTAAATTACATCAGACAGGGGGCTTTTGCCGATACCCATCGAAACTTTGTACTTAGGTAAGTCCCAAACTTTTCTAATACAGCGCGTTATGATGCAAAGATGAGCATCAGATTTCGGCATAGGATATTACGAAGCGAGTATAATGTTCTACGTGCACCCCGCCTGACGTCCTCTCATGTGTTTTGGCAGCCATGAAATTAGATGATAGCATATAATGACGCTAATCATGTTGTCACCGATGGTTTATAGCTTGCCACGTCTCTCTTCTGTCTCGTCACTAGCAGGAATATGTTAAGACTGGTGCAGCCAGCCAATGTCGTAAAATTCCTCTTCATTGTTACTGCACTATTGTCTGTTCGCAATTCAATAGAGTCAAATTGCATTACGAAGGAGTTGACTAAACGGACTTTGAAGTATTTTATTTCTGATGAAGCTAAATTATGCCCAAATAAAAGATCATTAACAAAAAAATTATCGTCTCTCTGGTATTAGAAAATTGGTTTAAATCTATCGAAATACTAAAAAGCAGCTCTGTAGGTATAAAAAGTCTCAAATTTATTATTTTATTATAACACACTAATTTGTCATGCAACATTTCTGTCAGAAATATTTTAAATCAATCCTAAAATTGAGTTGATTATTGTTCATGGTGACTCCCTCGCCAAAGACCATAATTATTGTCTATAAAATGTATGTTATTTACATAATGGCCTGCAGAATTTTATAAATAAACGTTCAAAGATGCTAAACAGGGCCAGCTCAAAATCTATGCTGAAAAAATTCTTTCTCTTTCTCATCTATGAGATATGCCACGCTAACTCACATTTTCTGTAAATGTAATGACTATTAACGCAAAATAGGAATATTTTCTGTTACCCGTATGCATGTGTTTTGAGAGTTAATGTATTCGTCCAAGTGAAACTATGCTTCATCTGTGAACTAACAGACATAAAACTTCCAGGATTGTGAAAAAGAAAATCTCTATACCTTAAACAAATATATTTTCCGTGGTCCGTCACATTCATTTTACCAAGCATACGTGCTTTTGCTGCTCTTTTATATGTGGAATATGGGAAATTGATCTCTTGGGAAGATTTTTGTAATGAGTTTATGTGGCGCCAATAGTCGCTCCTATATATTTTTTGTGTGTTAGTTCAGGAAATTTGCCGCCTAGTGAATGTTAAGACAGAAGGCTTTCTGTTGCCTCCAACATTTTAGCAAATTTCTGAATGCGACCACTTTGACAATACAGACTTTCATTAAATTCAGTTGGAAATGTCACCTGGCATGCTTTAAGTGGATCTATTTGCCAGTATTTACTATCGAGAAACACGTGCTCTTCGATCGTTTGTACTGTTAATCAAGGGGCATCATTAATTTCATCAGGATGCTTTTCCACTGTACTATTACATTTGGAGTTATATAGAGGGCGCCAAAATATGTATACACACTTCAAGCAAAGAAAAAACTGTATTAACATAACAAAAACGAATTCACATAAACAGAAAATGGTGAGCTCTAATCTTAGACTTTTGTAGTTACAACAGTTGATCAAAATGCCCACCATCGACGTCGATACACTTCTGAGTACTTCTATTGAACGTTTGCGGAAGTGTCCTCAGCGATTGCAGCACATACCGTTTCAATTTCTTCCCGAAGTGCTGCCAGTGTAGCTGATTTTCTACGGTATACGGTTAGATCCGGAGAACTCGGTGGAAACTCTATCGGATCTCTTCGTGAGTGCTCTGCGGCGAGTGTTCAAAACGTTCCAAAACTATAACCGAGGACACGGGGCTTGTTGCTGTGCGAGGTATTCAAACAATAATATTGGCTCCATTTTGTTGTAGCAACGCTAGCACAACGTAATGTGAGTCACATCTGTTTACAGAACATCTTACTACACATTACTGTTGTTTTTCTGTCAACTTTGAAATATAATAAATAGATATCTACTGTGATCCTTTTTCGACACCCTCGGTATTTCCTTAGTAATTTCTCTACACTTTCCTTGAAAGTTCACCAATACCCTTTTTTGATCTGCACGTGCAGATTTCTACAACGTTATGATAAAACCATTTCAAAGGTATAATTCCAATGGATCATTGTATGTAACAGTACAAAAATCAGTCACACTAACAAGTAAAGGTCTATGTTGATAGAGAAATAATCAAGCTTGGTGCTTCTGAAAGACACAAAAAAAAAAAAAAAAAAAAAAACCGAACCAATGAAAAATGATAGTTAACATATGACCCCATCCGAACTCAAAATTTCAATCACTTTCTGGCAATTTTTCAGAGCACTAATACAGTTTGTTGACAAAGGGAATACAATTAGATTCGTCCAAAGGAATGCATAGAATTATGTGTGTATGCAAACTTGTGGATGACATCAGAGGAGTGTGATTTTGTTGAAGTTGAAATATGATGTACAGCAGTAGTTTTCAAATATGAAAATCGAACTGTTTTGAAATAAATTGTACACTTTTACCCCCTGGAATTAATTGGACAGCTTTGTCAGGTAGTTACAAAAAGTGTGCAGCTAGAAGCTTAACTGAGGATGAGTTACAGGAAATGTGCTCTACAGGATCATGTGTTGACCATGGCATTTCATGATTTATGATTGGACATATAATATTTAGAATGGCCAGCTTTGATTGTATAAAATAACACTTTTCATCGCAAATTTGTTTTTAAATTCATCTATATACCTGAAAATATGACCTACAGCTTGATTTCAATTTAGTAATTTTTCCACAGTTTAATTAATTTATTCTCAATAAGTGAAAAATAAAAATGTAGCAACACTGCAGGAGAGACAAAAGGGAAATCGGAAACAAATGATTACTCTGCTTGAGGGAGGTCAGCGTTTTCTCCGAATGCTTACGCAGTGCACCTTCAACTGAATCCCGAACATTCCTGCAGCATGCATGAATATTTCAAACGTGGTTATTAAGGTGCCCATTTCACCAGTATATGATACAAAAGTCAATATGTGGCGTATTCTGCTTTTTCTCTGAGTCTCCATTAGATGCAAGTGTATGCATATACAAAATACTTCTACAGCAATAACCTAGTTTACACCAGGAAGGTTAAAATAGCGAATAAAATAAATCAGAGTAAAAATCTACAGAAAGAGTGAAAAACCAGTCTCCAAAAGAAAATTTTACAAGAGAAAATAAAATAAAGTTTGAAAATGTATCATAGTTCACTATGCCATGTTAGTTTTTTTTTTTTTTTTTTTTTTTTTTTTTTTTTTTTTTTTTACCTAAATCGGATTTTACTTTCTGTTGTACAACTGTTTTGGCGACTTATCTATTTATGTTCATTTTAAACAGCACACTTCGAATCAAACATTAACTATTTATTTTATTTCTTATTAGAAAATGTTCAAAGTTGTAAGCAAGGAAGTATTAAAGCATATTTAATTGCACATATTAGGTTATAGCCACCTCTTTTTGAATTACACATCTAAGGAAAAAAATTGGACAGTTGCATGTGAAATAGATTTACAAATATTAACTTTCACATATTTCGTAAGATTCGTGCATTTTTAACTCAAACATTAAATATGTGTTTATTTTAATTCTTATTGCAACATTTAAAAAACAAGATTTAACATATTAATATCATTACATGTTACAGTTTGGATTGCATATATCTTCAATTAGTTCCTCCAAATCAGGGTCAGTACTGGGAATTTTGTCTACTTTCAATTTTATAATAGTCGTAAAAAATTTCCAGCACTTACAGGAACACAACATTCATGAATCACCGGTACTAATAAAATACAAGGAGCCCATGCTTAAGTAACTGAACTTGCATGATTTTCCCGTCCGCTTTCTGTTGTTGAAAAATAAGTATAGTCAATTTACCTATAATGTTACTGCAAACTGCGTTCCTCACGTTTTTCACAGTTCAACATCTCCATAACTAATTGGAATTAAGATTTACATGATTTTTGACAATGTGATATGCTCGCGGAGAATTGCTGGATGCCAATAACTCATTTTCAACCAAAATTGGACTTTTGGATCATTTTTTCACGCTTTCTGCAGAATTAACATTTAAACGCTAATTTGTGCAGATATTTATTGAGAATTTTTGTACATATACTTTTTTTTATTGAAAATTTGTTTTTATGTGGAACAAGATTGTGCATTTACATTCATGATTGTTCGTTTCAAGTTTTAAACTACGTTACCAGCATCAGCGATCAATCAAAAATGAATAAGATTTCTTAAAGTAAATTAATTATATATCTGCTTCATCAATATTGTATTCAACTCTGTAGCTATATATTGAAATAAAAATATTGAGTTGGCAATGGTGGAAGTCGAATGTTTTATTTAAAAACAAGGTGGAAAATATGTAAGAATCAACAATGACATGGTGAATGGTAGAAAAGTATTAATCTCGTGTATGAAATCATTTTTTCTGCTCTTGATACTTTTAAGGAATAATAAAATAACGGAGAAAGCAGCAATGATTGAAACGGTTTGTTACTGGAGTATAAATTTTCATGAGAGCATTATAAACAACTAGTTTATACAGAACAATAGCACAACAGAAAATTATTAAATTCGCATTCTATTGAGACACTACTGAAAGCAGATAACAAAATAGCGGCTGAGGCTCGGAAAATCCGCGAAATGGAGGCGAACAAATTGCTAACGAGCTAATAGCGCAGTGACGATTCCAGCGATTTTATAGTGATTTTAAAAAAAAAAAATCTGCCATGCTGCGGAAGAACTTTTACATGGAATGTTGAGAATACGCGTACAGCTATGCAAGAACATACATTAACAGGCCCTTTTAGGTTGTCAGAAGAACTTATTGCATCGAAGGATACGGTACATCTTAAAAAGTCCTAGAGAGGTTGTAGAGTTGTAAGTCATGCAGCAACAGCAGTATTTCTGCCATTAATTTATCACAGATGTGTAGAGAATGGCAAACTGCAATGAAAAATCTGCATATTCGTAATCCTGACACCGAGAAACAATGGCTACACTCTGGCCATTCAGCTAAAACCGTTGCTAAAAGAAGCCACTGTGTATCTGATGGGATTAGAACTATACGAACAATTGGTCCTCCGTTTTTCGTCGACAAATTTAAAGAGTTTATACTATATTAGCCAAAAGAAATCAAACCGCTGAAAATTCCGTAGCACACCATACGGCTCATCAACTAGGGATAACACGTGTAAGAACTGGATGCAGTCAAACTCTATCACACCTGACATAACGTACAACTTTAACCTTCTTCCTTCGGATTGCAATCTGTTTTGATCGATGATTAATTTTCTTCCTGAAGAAACTATCAGAACATAGCAGCTGTTAAATAACAATCTAGGTACAGGACGTCTGGATTCTTCGTATGAACCTAAGAAACCATTGATTAGGAGCAGTTTTGGTGATAAAATCTCTCACAAGTGAAAGGACTGAAGTTTATGGTGAGTCTGCACCTTCATATTATAAAGTCAAATTTTGGAGCTAGCATAATCAGTGGGAGAGATTAAAAATTATCCTAACACAGAGCGATTGAGGAAGCAACTACCAGAGAAATGTAAATTTAATTTCGATGGACAGACGAATTAAGGTTTCTCAAATAGTAGAAGAAATAGGCATTTTAGCGAGTACAGTTTAAAAACTAATTCACAAAAATTTGGGCATGCTCAAGGTTAGCGCAAGAAAGCTTCAGGGCTACTGAATGTTTCTGTAGCTAAACCATAAACCCAGGTTCTGACTTGGCTCCTAGGATTACTTCCTCTTCCAAATGTTGAAGAATTTTCTTCGTGGACAGTGGTTTTAAATTGATAAAATGTCAACGTGGCTGTAAATACCTGGTTTCAGACAACCACAATAATTTTTTTCTTAAATATTTAAGTAATTGCAAAAAACAAATCGATGAATTGTATTAAGTTATAAAGAGACGTTATTGAAAAATAAAACAAAAATAATTATTGTATATCTTTTCTTTCATGCTTAGGTAGAATTTATTGACATTTACTTTGACAAGTAATATGTGTTCTGTACCACAGTTAAATTGTAATTCGGTGAAACAGAATTTTGTCAATGTTTCTGTTTAATCCTAAAGGATTATAACATCCTGTTTGGTCTTAAAAGTAAATTTTTAATGAAAGCTTACATACATTTTATAGTATTATTATTTAATAGTTCTAAAAAAACACAATAGGCACCAATAACAAGTAAGATGTAAAGTTTAGAGCATTTTATGAGCATGTTCATCCTGATGAATATTCCATGTTAACTTTTAACTGAACAAGGGTAATGGAACCCTCTATATTTACTATCGGCAATTTTGAATTAAGGTTAATATTTTAGGATAGTACGAGTGCAGAAACGCATAAAAATGCTTCATGTTGAGACTGACTTTCAAAAAGGCGAAAACAAAAATAAAAGAATTCGAAATACGGTCCAGTAGCGCCAGGACGCAAGGACAGGCGATGGGGAGAGACGTAATTTTTTATTCATACGCGATGCGCAACTAATAATCGCGACTCGGCCGGCAGTATCGGGTCCCGGCAAAGTGAAGGGTGACCAGCCCCCTGTTCCGTCATTTGTCATGGTTAACGCATCGCAGCCGCTATTAGCTCAGCCCCACAGTCACACATGAGCAGGCGTCTCCTCCACCCCTCTAACGAGGAAATTGGCACATATCACCTGTTGTATTATTACTGCAGTAAGGGAGTGCATTCGCGTGTCGGGCTTGCCGCAGCAGACATTCAGAGCAAGAGCTGACTATCAAACCCTACATTCTTTCTGTTGTGCGTGTAATGTCAGGATCAGATCAAAGCCACTCTGTAAGTGACGGCAGCTCTGCACTTTGCAAGTAACTACAAAGGATACAGAGGTACAGCACATTCTATTAGACCTGATGCATTATTTCATGCAGTGCTTGTTGTTAGACTTGACATCTTGTTTTTATTAGATATGGTGCTCTCTTGCATATATTACTAACCACATTTGTCAACAAAGTTTTTCTGTCTTTAATATTGTCAATTTTTATTAAGATAAAAATAAGAATAAGACATAACTTTTTAATTACAATGAGACCTCACGAAGAGTAAAGCAAAGTTCAAATAGGGTAGTTTTTGGTACCATTGAGGAAAGGGTACATGCGAAGTAAACACGATCTGAAAGATGATTGTTCATTTATTTTTTTTAACGGACGCTCTTTCACATTTCAGGTTAACAGCGTCCCATTCATTTCAGTACGTGAAACCGCCAGTAAATTTTGCGCAGAGGCCTCTTCTTTCAGTCTTGAGGTTCTTTTACGTGCCGTAAATCTACGCCACGTGACCCAAACATTACTTTCCTTCCGAAGGAAGCTAAACTTTGGCTTTTTACACTCGAAAAAATTTATCGACTTTTGAACTTACGATCTTTTTACGAGGCAAGTATAGTTACCACTAAACCACCAAGATTAACTCTGAAGGAGAAGTGGAGACACGGCAATTAGTTACTGTCATCACTGGGTATCGGCATTCCTAAGCACTTAACGTCAAGCTAAGTACACTCAAACTATATGAATACAAACAAAGCAAGCTATTAGCCCCACATGGTAGTTATCAAAGAACTGATAAATGGCAAGCGTAAGAAGAGAGGACTTGTAGCTTGTGACCTATTGTACCTTATCCACCTGTTATCTACTATCCTGCACCAACATTATCTTCATTTCTCTTCATTCTGGTTTTAGTACGAAATCCAATATCTGTTCATTAAAATCATATACGTTCATCATGACCACTTCCACTGCGACAAATTATTGAGATCTTTATGATTGGTGTATGTTTTAGCCTTAAATAAGATTTGCCCAAATAAGGATTGATTTTTTCTGCAATGGCTTATTGGTTGCAAAATGTTGACATTCAGGAAGTAATAGTGAAGGAAGTAATAATAATAATAATAATAATAATATATATATATATATATATATATATATATATATATATATATATATATATATATCAGCTCAAACATAGTCACCTTGTCTGTTCAAGCAAGTATCTCATCACATGACTAAATTTAATATCCTGAGCGAGAAAGTCCGTGTTGGTTGTGGAACCAATTTTCACGAGCGTCACATAACTCAACATTTTTGGTGAACGTTGATGTACCTATTGTGTAACAGAAACTATTTCCATACACACTCTTCATTAGACAAGCAATTTCGGCTACATTACACCTTTTGCCTCACAAATTGAATAAGTGCTCTCAAGACATCTTTAGACGAATCCATATTGGTGATCAATATCAATTCAGGTTCTTCTACACAGGAAGACAGCAGCAATTTTCAAGTGGTATTGGAAAATCGAGAATGTTGTTGAATGTTGTTGAAGTTCAAAGGCAATGGAGAAGTGTGTACAGAGCAGAACCGCCAACGCGAGTTGCATGCATTCGAGGTAAATTTGAGACTCTTGGTACCGTATGCGATGTTCACAAGGGCAGATTTGGGAGACTTCGCACAGCAACAAGCCCCGCGCACTAGATCAAAGGTATTATCCTAGGGACTATCTAAGGCACTGGATAGGACGAAGGAGTCCCATTGAGTTTCCACCGCGTTCCCGGATCTAACTCCGTTGGGCTTCTACCTATGGGGAACTGTTAAGGATGTTGTATACCGTAGAAAACCAGCTACACTAGCAGCACTTCGGGAAGAAATTGAAACGGCATGTGCTGCAATCGCTGAGGACACTTTCGCAAACGTTGCTCAATCAGTAGCTCAACGTACTCAGAAATGTATCGACACTGATGTTGGACATTTTGAGCAACTTTTGTAACTGCAAATGTCTTAGACGATTAGTGCTCATCATTTTCTGTTAGTGTGAATTCAGTTTTGTTATGTTAACATGTTAAGTGTGTGTGTATTTTTGGCACCCTCTGTATACGATAAAAAATACAACATTCCATAAATCTGTAAGGAACTTCAAGGCTATCTAAGTAAGCTATTTATTTCAGGATCTCTGCCACTCATTTGAAGAACTTATTAAATGTGTGCATTTTCATGAAAGAATCTTTTCTCCATAGATAGTAATCGTCACCATTCTTCAGGTGTTTTTTTTTTTTTTTTTTTTTTTTTTTGCACTATTCAGGATCATCCTTGTTACGCAATACAAGAAAGTTCTGAATCGTAGTAATAAAAGTATAATTAAAAAATCACTGTCCACGCTTATAAAGGTTCTGTATCAAGCACAGAAATCAACACAAGAGAGATATTGTACTCTCCTTTGATTGGTGCAATTGGTGTCTTCATACGAAAAGAGTTGCCGGCGGCCGAGTTTCTCCCGATACACACTGTATCCTGGGAGTATCGCCATCTGAACGGCTCCAATTGCATGTATTACAAGTTGTGAATTTAACATACACGTATGGCGATATACGCGTCGTGCATAAGAGTTTGCAGTGCACCCGAAATGGTCAGTTTTTGAAGAGAACTTCAATTGGCAGAGGCGACTTAGTAGGCTAGTGTTATATGTTGCAATTATTATAACTGAAGAGGAATAAGGTAAATTGTGTAATCTTTTGTTACACATTCGGACATTTTATGAAGAAAACATGAACATTTGTTGAGAAAATCAAAGATGGCCGGAAATCTTGGAAGCAATCCATATTCTGGATATTCCGATCATCCGAATATCATAAAATGTCGACTGCTCGTGGACTACAATATAAAAATTGGAAGCTGATAATGCCCGAATTACAAAATATGAGGATTTACGGAGGTGTAGGCATCTAACGGGTTATGCAGATATGACCATAAAGCAAATAAATAGTCACCCCCATGAAAGTCCTATTTTTGAGGCTTAATAGTAGAATTCAAATGAAATTTGTAGGTCTCCTTGGTCATTGTAGTCTCAGAAAGCATATGGGAATTCTGAAGCAAAACCTACTTACTGTGCAGACTGAATAGTGATGAGAGGGAAATAGGGTTTTCACACATTTTTCAGTGTGCAGTTTTTCGCCAAAAGGAAGCAAACTCCCTGAGGAGCATCTGCATACAGGGAATATGGTGAACAATCTCCTCAATGTTACACAAGGAACTGGACTGTTCATTTATAAACAATAAAATAATACCCTTATGGTTTTCGTGTGAGGGAATATTAACCCAATTCCATCTTTACATTAATCTAAGTATATCGCCTGCACAGAAAAACATGCCATGGAATCAGGTTGGCCATTTTACAGGATAAATGAACTATCTGCAGCGAATACATTCTGCATATTAAACACATTTAGAAAACAGCTGCTGTTGTCAGCATTCAAGTGTATCAGTTATACCAAAGTCTAGATTTTACTGCCTACAATGTCTAGCTTTTCTCAAAGTCAAATTTGTTGTTGAAAAGGACGGTTTTTATTCGGAGTGAGATTTATAACAACGTGAAGGCAGCTGCTCATTTTCTCCCAAAAGAACTGTTCAGTTTTAAAAGTATTACTCTCTCTATGGTAAATGCTTCAGAAACCCCATTTGCAGGAAATTATGCAGCCAAATATTTAATATTTTAATATTAAGGAAATTGATGTATCTTCTGCCCACAAACCTTAAAAAAATGAAATTTTTAATTGAATTTTATTGATTGGGAGCCTGGAATAAATAGTTATGAAGCAGTAACCAATTATTGTCTTTAAATGTTGAGTGTTCAGGCGATTTTATATGAAGTACGTTAATTACTGCTTTGCTTTTGGTAAAACACCAATGATAACCGAAGATAATTCAATAAACAGTACCAAGATAAACGATTACATACTTTATAAATATGCGAGTCTTCTTACCACATCTAGATAGTAGAAGTTTTGGCTTTAGAAATTTGGGATAAAAGGCTCAGAAATATTTATGCTTTAAGAAGTATTTAAATTTAGAGCATAAATAAAGGGTTTAATTAACTTTTACATTTATTAAAATATATGCCAGAATACTTTCACTATTTTCAGAGCGAATGTACTTTAAAATGAATTACATTTACATTTTATACTCGTATGATGAACTGACACTTTGAAATGATCATGTGAGTGAATCTAATGCTAATTTTCTTACCAATTAGTCAATCGAGTATTGCATTCGGGTGGCAGAAGACAGGAACATAATGCACTTGTAACGCGCACACCGAGAATTTGCGAAATACATTGCCCTGAATGGTGAAGCTGAAGATGGGGAATAGATGGTGATTGAGGAATGAGTTGTAGGGGAAACGGACGTACACATATCTAGGATTGAACCTGGCCAAGAGTTTAGATCATTATTGCTCTGTTTCGCCCTATTGAAGAAGACCAGTAAAACTGGTCGTTTTACTCGTCTGCTTGCCTTCGGGGGCTGTTTAGAAACCTCTTCATTTAAATTAAAACTTCCAACTCTTCTTTAGTTTGTGATTTTCATTAACCAGTCACAACTTTAAGGTCCACTATTTTACCCCTAAGTAAATTATCATACATTCACTGTGTTTTCTTATAATCTTTTTTAAATAATACTCTAGTTTAAATTAATTTAAATTTACTTCATTGTGCTGCTTTCCTTAAACAGGAAGGCTAAATGATAACAAATATTTTGCATTTAATATTTAAATTCTTATAATTAAATTATAATACATAATATATTTAGATTTTACTGCTTGGCAAGAGTATTCAGCAACTATAACACTCTCTGTAAATCGAACGAGTATAAGTAAAGTAGAATCTTAAACGTTTAGCATGCTTTATTATATTATGTCATCATTCTTTTACAACTTGATTAAAATGCGTGTTAAATTATAGATAACAATGATAAAAGACATTCTTAACAGATTCTTATATTTCTTTTAGTACATTTTTTCTCTTTGAATTATATTTATTTTATTGCTGTAGAATTTTTATGTATACTTTGCGCGTTCGTTCTAAAAAACTCACTCAAAAGCTTTATGATATATTATAAAAAGAAACAACAAAATACTAAGCTACATAACATGTTAAACCGTTGTTAGATGTGCTTTCATATGATTACTGCGGGATTATAGAGTTTTATAGCACTAAATGTTAAAAACGCTGATGAGTTATTGAAAAATTGGGATTTCCTTCCTCGCAAAACAGGTTCGTAGATATTCTAAAGAAAAATTTTACCCCATTTTGTAATAACACTAAACTTGTGTTTCTAATTTAAACTTCTTCATCAATAGCCGTATAACTCCCTTATCTTCGTGGATATTAAGATTTCCTATCTAAAATTGTTGTTCTAACATACTCTCTAAAATATCAGAAAGTATTGCTGCGGTGTAGTTCATAAACTGTCTGTATATTAAAATTGTGACTTCTAAGTAGAACGTTATTACTGGGTGTTACAAAACTGAAACACTCTAAGACTAGGTTGCAACGCAGCAGTTGCAGAACATCCCAGGCTATGTGAAACAGGTCAATAAAATATTTTTGCAAGAAATTGCTTATGCAGCATATGAGACATAGCTCTTTATTATAAATAGAGGCTTAACCGGTGCAAATAAGACATGTCCTGTTTAAATGGATTTGGTATCTTGATTTTAATGCGATAATGAATAGAAAACACAGCGACCTTCTGTTCGCTACGTTTTAGTGAAAAGTTGCGTTTTGAAGAAAATAACATAAAAAGAAGCCTTATTTGCAGGAGATCAAAGCTTTGCAGTCTAGCAGCACATTTCGTTTAGAAGTAACATTTCCTCTTTTACCTCCCGCCCCCTCCCTCGTCTCTTCATTCCTCTCTATAAAAACCCTCATCTCTAATCTTCAGCCTTATATGTAGGTAGATAGGAGCGATTTTGTTGAAAACGGTAAAAAAAAAAAAAAAAAAAAAATGAGCGTGTGTTTACATGTACTTCCTTACATCAAAGAAAAATAAGAAACCTAGTGCTGTTTGATAACAGTTTTAGGCAGAAGATGGGGGGGGGGGGAAGCGGGAACTCTGTAAACTGAAAGAAAAGCAAAGCCGCATTTTATCTCTTATCTTTTTTATTTTTGTAGATGAAGGACGAATATTGGAACATCATAGAAATGTTTATCTATAGTAATATGTATTAGACTTTTCAGTTCCGTGAATTGTATTTACAAAGGTACGGTTTATATCCAGCTAATATACGATAAAATGTTAATAAAGATGAAGAGTCTCTTCATTGGCAAGAACAGAAAAATAAACAGTAATATTCTGATAGAGTCAAATTCACAGAACTTTGCACCTGTGACTTTTAAACAGAGTGGAAAATAAACTCAATGCTTCAGAGGCAGTACAAAAATAAACTATGAAATAAATGAAACAAGCTATTCAAGAGTGCTGTAAATTCTCAGAAATGGTGTAACTGCTCGGACAGTTCCACTTACAAAAATTGGAATATGTCTTTTTTTAGGCAAGTGTGTACAAAACTCAGGAAACATGCTTTTTTAGTACACCTATACACCCCCAAAAATAGTTCTGTAATTAATAAGAACAGTTTTTTAATGAATTATTCAATGAAAACAGTTGCTTCTATTTTCTCAATTTTATTTTCATGATAGAGTTTCAGAAATACCCCGACTTTTGCATTTGCATAACTTTATGTGTACACCTAAAACAAACGATACAAAAAAAAGGCCGACTTAAAGTCTGAACATCTTAAGCCCTCTTCGACTCCGCTAATTAAAGTAGTAATGTGGCATATGCATTGTTTAACTAGAAGCGCCGAAGTGATCATTTCGATCACTGATGTTATGTATATATTAAACATACCAAGAACATATATTAAACATAATAACTACTAACTTTTTCCTCAATGAAGTATTAATGTATCACTTAATAGTAATGATTTGTTGTTGATTTAGTTTATTTATGGACGCTCTTTAACATCTCAGGTCATCAGCGTCCCATTCAAATCAGGGCGTGAAACGGCGGACAAATTTTGCTCAGAAGCCTCTTTTTTTCAGGTTTGAGGTTCTTTACCGTGCCGCATATGTACGACGTGGGTCCCACGGCTTTACTTTCCTTCGGAAGGAAGCCTTAATAAGGATTTTTACGCCCGAAATTGGTCCTGGTCGGGAACGAACGCGCGATCATGGGTTTAGAAGGCACGTATTAATAGTAATGTAGCTCAATATAAGACTATAATGGGCCTAAGTAAAACCTTTATTGACATAATGTTAAAAGTTTATTTCGTATGTTATAAATCTAAGTCCATTGTCTTTAAAAAGAACTAATTAAAATCCAAAAATCAGCAATGCAATATTATGATTTCATTGCACTACATTCAATACAAGTTACTGTCTTTATCGTGTGTGTGCGTGCGTGCGTGCGTATGTGGAGGTCCACTAAGTGCTTTCTGTATTTATTGCAATTTGTATTTGTCTTGTTTCGACATTACTTCATATGGCACTAATGTCTCCGGTTATCCTTTTTTACGTTTCTTCCAAGATTGGTTATCTTATTCGAAGCTGTTTCTTTTTTCTCCATCTCCTCCATTCTCTTTGTTTGGTTTCTACATATTCCTACATTCAGTGTGTAAGTTCTTCCGCGAGTTCTACGATAACATTTCCGAGCCTTATCCCACCTCCTATTTTTGCATTGCTACTAACCCATGAATTGATAACAGCTAAGTCTCGAATATTGAAGAAATCGCACACTGTCCTATCGACGTGTCTCAAAATGAACAGAATATCTTTTTGCTATCTGGCTCATGACGTCGAATGCAATCTTTGTTTTGTTGTAGAAACTAATTTTATTCTTTATCTCAACACTAGGGTACATTGAACTATTCAGAATAGCATTGTGTTTTTTCCGTTGATAAATAGGCAGGGTGGTGTCTAAATTTTTTTCAGGAGAATTGACAAGTACAGCGAAGTTTTCATTTGTTTAAAATATCGTATCCGTTTCATTGTGCCAATCTGACAACTCCTTTAAATATTCATCATTAAGTTGATAGAAAATCAACATTCTATGCAGTAAAAAGTTTTCTGTATTGGCATTCTGTCCCTTATTACGATGTGGTGATCCACTTCAACAATATACTCTTGGAGTTTTTCGACAACAAAACTTTGTTCATCTTTGCCAGGATATGGGTTCACAATTATAATATGTGAATCTGATAAATTAATTCTTAAGATTCTCTCACTAAATTACAATTATCGGCAGTATTGAAAGCATAAAAATGATTAACTATAATTTCTACATGACAAAACGATAAAAGCGACTGAAGTCAATATGGGACGGACTTATGAAAGGTCTTCAATTAAATTCCCATCACCACTTTCCTTGCTTACTTAGGTTTCATTCAGATTCTCATAATATGGTAAATTCCGGACATATATTAGGTTATTAGGCCTGGAACATTTTCTTCCTTAAAAAGGGGGGAAAAGTAAATGAAAACATTTCATATTTTATTATTTCATTTTATATATCATCAGTGTTCACCTCTGTGATGCCTGTGATACCTCAATAATGAAAAGCTGGCATTAAACACGACTAAAATGAAAGAATAAAAATCTACATGGAAAGTGAAAAATTACGTCTATCCGAATTCTTTCATATATATAAGTCAGGATTGTATTTTGTCACTCGTCACTGTTCCCGCAGCTGAACTGCAGCCTCGGAGGAAGAGCGAGCGTCGCTCAAGTCACCGCCTCCCATAGACAAGTTCCACTATCATAATTGCTCGTAGAAATTTGATAAATAATAATATGCACACAGTACAAGTTTTATTTCATAATGCGAGCTGACCTGTACTGTAGTTGTTCAAGTGGCGTCCGTCTATAGTCACACATTTCTGATATCTGTTAATGAAATTTGCATTCACAGCTCTGCTTCCCTTATTCTTCTAATGTTTTCCCTATATTTAATTCCTTTAAAGTATGGGGGCAAGTCCATTGTACTTTTTTCTCTGTTTTATGGTAACGTTTTCATTCATTATAGTAAATACACTACACCAATGCACCGTCTTTAATAACACTAGAACACCAACGCCATTATAATATGTAAAGAACAAGTTACATTATCTCTTAAATTACGAACTGAGACAGAACACGCAGACGAACGCTGTTGTCTCTCATAACAACAAACTACAACTGATTTTCCACGTGTAACCTGAGCTGCGGTTAACTGTTTGTGTGACAGGCGACTGACGTGAACCTTGGCCCAGCGTGAGTTGCGGTCACAGGCCAAGAATAGTTCTTGATATTGGCAACGTATAAGCCATTAAGATAAAGAACAAAACGAAGAAAAAACGTGGATTTTGTGGAATTTTACCGGGGTATAAAAATTATCCAATTTCGACAATTTTATAAGTTTATTGTTCAGTGCTATCAAAGATTTGCCCAATAAATTTGATAATTTATTCTAAATGGACACGGATTTTTATTATAAGAGGATAAAAACTAAAGAACCTGGGATAAATAATAAAATAATATAATATAATTATGGAATGATTAATTTATAGAAAATGAAACAATGGAACGTTTTATTAACTTTGTTATTATTAGGAATATTATTTAATCTTCGAGTATTAAACGAAGAAGTAGTGCAGACCGAATAAAGCAAGAGAAGTATTTCAAAAGGTTTTTCAGTGAGCACCTGTTTTACGACGTGGAAAGGAAGTTTGAAAGTTTTCAAGAATTTGAAATATTTAAAACTTTTAAATTTTTAAGCTACATTTTAAAAATAAGACTTCCAGAAAAGATAGAAGTTAAAGGCTATAAAGTAGAAGTACATATATATAACAAGCTTAGACAAAACGATATGAAAATTACTCCCCCCCCCCAAAAGAAGAACACATTAAATTAGAATCCACAGCGTGTAAAGAAAAGAGTGAAACCAAAAATTGACATGGATTGACATGGACAAACCCAGTCAAACAAGAAACAAACCATGAGAGAGTTGGAGTGAAATTAAAGCACTCAAAAATAATAAATAAATAAATAATGGAGTAAGAAAAACAAATATTTGTTTCAGCCCTATTTTTTTTTCTAGCGAAATGAAGCTTAAAAAACAACCTAATATAAAAAATGCCTCTAATTTAAAAATTATGTTCAGACTTAAATAAATATAACCCATTGTTACAAGAAATAAAATTTCGTTAATAATCACTGTCTAGAAGTCGTAACCAAGGATTTTGTATTTTATTCTAAAGAATGTACAACGAATGAATTCACTCTCTCCAATTTATGTAGCAGAACTCAAATAACAAACTTTTGTATTTATTAATTTTGATTAAATTCATTAATTTCAGAATTTTTTCTATATACAGATGTTTTATATTTAGAAAAATCAGAGTGACGTCATGACAAATGTGAATGTTTTTTATCAACCGATATTTTAAGATTCTGAATATCAGTTGGGCATACAGCGTATTCTCAAGCCACTTATCTGAAATCGATGTCACGATTGATAGCGCCAAAAGTAGCTCTCTAATGGCTGATGCTCCAGCGCCATATTTCTTCATGCCTTTGCCTTTTTTAAGCGTTGCAAAGAGTGGAATGGCGTTTTTGAAATAAGGAGGTGAATTTATTGAGAGGTAGATAACTCACGTGTTTCACGCCGTTTTAGTCGTGATTTATGTGATATGGTAAATGCAGATCTTACAAATAGTATTTTGATTATCTTTTTTGGGGTGAGCGAAGATAAAATGGTCCTCTAAAGGGAATTTATAGCATGTTTTAACATGTAAGACCTAGATTCAAAATAGTGAGACAATATTTTTACATCAAGAGCATAAACATCTTCTGGAGCTCAATTTTAAACATCAAGAAGGTTAAATGTTGGTGCAAATATAAATATTGATAATCCTGCAAATATTTGAAAAAGCTCTAATAAAATCGATTGTTATAAGCAATGTATTTACTTAAATATGTACATCAAAGGTGGGACTGATATTGAAAGAAATTTAAATTGCTAGTCAAAATGATTTATTGGCAATAGCTTAAATTAAAATTGAGTTAAACTGAAACTTCCACAAATATATATACTATTCACGGAACAATAAAAATTCTAAAAAGCATAAAACTCATAAAAAGCACTCAGAATGCAATATAAAAATGTTCACATGAAAGTTCACAATAAAAACCATAAAACTAAACACTAAAACCACGATATTTCGAACTTGGACACGTGCTGAGAATAAAGTACAAGAGCCAAGCTCGAAATATCGTGGTTTTAGTGTTTAGTTTTATGGTTTTTAATGTGAACTTTTTATATTGCATTCTGAGTGCGTTTTATGGTATGTATAACTAGTGACAAAAATATGGAATTTATAGTTTTAACTAGATAGAAATTTTGCTGTAATCAACATATTGAGGTTATAACTTAAAAATTATCAAGGTAATTGGGACATCAAAAATCTAATCTCACCTAATGTTTTATACACATTATGGTTTGTTTCACAGTCAAACCTGACTTGTTATTTTATGTTGGGTAAAATTGTTAATGAAAGATATGCTTTTATTTTATAGAATAAAGCAGCTCATATTCCAAAGGTTGTGAAGTTACTTGAAATTCATTGAAAAGCTATGTTTAAAATATTAGGCATTTTGTCTGTTTCCTCTCAGTATTTCTTTCTACCATAAGTCTATGGAGGTTTTCGTGATTATATGACAAAAGTTAGTGTTCATTATTATGATACACGAAATAATCTAATTAGCTGCTCCTAAATTTTTATTACCAAGAACGTACAAAAGTAATATTTAATGAGTGTTAAAACATTGGATCATCCAATTATTTAATGATCGATGTGGAGGCGGGTACTTACATCGGCCGACAAGGCATCGTTCAAGACCAGGAGTCATGGTGAGTGGACGGGATCCAGATCTGCTACGTTGGACTTGAGTCTCACACTTCTCAGTCAGTATTGTTTGAATAATGAAAAAATCAACAAGTGTTTATCCTCATAGAGCAAATTCTTCTAACATTACTAAATGACAAATACTTGGCCTTAATATTCTATCTATTCCACAACGAATGTTTATGATTCATATAACCGCACGGAGTCCGCTTGTGCTGCCAGGAAAGTATTTGAAAAGAAATTTACAGGTGATAAGAGTTTCAAGTCGCAATTGTTCAGGATAACCAGTGAGTAGATGCCCTACAGTACACACAAAAGAAGTTATTGATGACACCGCCAGGAAATTTTCCTTAAAAATCTCTTCGGCATCTTTCTCACCAAATGGGAATTTCTTGCGATTCTATACAAAGGGTTATGACGTTACTCAGATAGAATTAAGAACAGTTATTTCATAAGCAGATGCCAGAAATTTGTGCAAAATAATGGAAGCAGTTCAAGCTTATCCTTATCTAACAGGGGTCAGTTATTTTATTTCGAATTATTAAACTTTTTTCCAATCGATCAATAGATAGATAGATAGATAGATAGATAGATAGATAGATAGATAGATAGATAGATAGATAGATAGATAGATAGATAGATAGATAGATAGATAGATAGATAGATAGATAGATAGATAGATAGATAGATAGATGAACTGAGATATAATAAACTTCCTCCTGAAATGAGAAACTAAATATTAGAAAATTTAAAAATAAATAAATAAAAAAAAATAATAAATCTGCTATTTGTGGATATGACCTTTTTTAATTTTACAGTTTTTGCTGATTCTTTAATACTTTCAATAAAACACAGTGAATCGTAGAATATTTAAAAGTTTGGAAGCATATTTATTGTATCCTTCTATGGCGATTTAAAACTAGTTGGATGCTCCATGTCTGGCGAGGCATTGACTGTGCAGTTTCTGCATGTTCAGAATAAGCCAGAACACGTCTGCGCAGTTGATGCATCCTCCAGTCCCATTCACTCGATTGGCAAAGAGCTCTCGACTTTCTCCTTGCAAGCTTAGAGAAGGCATTTGGACTTCGAGTAAGGCAACGCTTCTCTTTCTCAGCCTGAGGGAACTATTTGGTTTGAAAATTTATTGGTTGGAATAACTCAAGTTACCAACACCTTTTGGGTCAAATTTCCTCCCTGTACTGGAGCGTTAAGTAATTACGGTTTGCGTTCATTTATCAATCGAGATTATAAATGGTACAAGGACTCTAGACTTATATGTTTGTACGATTGGTATTTTCTTTAATTGTGCATTCAGATAATTGTATTTCCTTGTTACTTCGTTTCCTTGCCGATAATAATACATTATTGTACGCAAAACTCGTTAACTACACTAGCACCAGCTCCATTTGTCTGTTTCATTTTGTAAAGCTAAAGCAGTTGTTTTAATAATTTTTCTTGGTTATCTTTTAATATTGCCAAGGGTCGTGTCATTTGTATTGGTATGTTTCATATACAAGACCCATATGGGCTAATAAACATTTTAATTATTAACAACGACTCAAACAACATCCCAAAGCAAACTTACTTAAGGCATTATAAGAGAGATATGAAAAGAGAAGCATTTAAGCTCATTCTAATCCAATAAATAAACGAGAAACTGCCTACCACCCGAAATCATAACAGAATTGTTAGATCACCTTTTGAAATTAGAGGAAAATTTTTATGGTTTAAGTATAATAGATATCAGAAGCTGATATAGTTCCAATTTGCCTGAAAATGATAAATTAAAGCATCTATTTCTCATGAGAAAAGACATGTCGAAAAAGAAACGGTTTTTATCAGTTGACGAGAAGATATTCATCCTCGAGTCTCTGTCAGTTCGAATGCACATCACTGGTTAGAGAGGATTCAATAAGGAAGATGATCATGGATGTTTCTATTTTTAGAAGAAATTGTGCAGGAAAATAAATTTGATAAAAGCAGCGGACCTACCCAACTGAGAACGAAATTTAGCCCGAGATAAATCTTAATGTCTGGAAGTTCATGGTGTTTGAAGAAACTGGTTTAGAAGATACGATGCACTACCAGAATTGTAAACAACGGGCACATGAACCTTGTGCCGTCTAGAGCTGTGCAAATGATTAAATGCACTTGTGATTATTGCATTCTACGAGAATGTTAAAGAACGTCCTTAAATAAACAAACAACAATTCTACGAGAACAAAATATGTTTACATGCTCTGTTTTAATTTAAAAACTTCAGCATATTCCTCATTTTGGAAACTTAAGGATAGAATACTACAACACTTTCATTAATTTGCATTTTCATTTATTTTGCGTTTTTTATTCTTACATTTGGTCTTGCTTTTGGCTTGGGATATTCACCAAAATATAGCCATGCTCTAAATCAACAACAGCAAAGATTCTTGCACACACAAAAAATATGACGATTAGTAGTAGATGTAAACTATAATTCGTACGTAAGCAAGTAATGTTTTTATCAAAATACAATACAGCACCTACAGCATGTAGTATTGACAAACGCATTATTAAGGAAGTAATATATTTTTGCCGATACATCTAGAACTCTTAATTCGTATTGGATCACAGTGACTAAGTATAATAGTCAACATTTTATATGGGAATTATTTATAAATATTTTAATTTATACTTTTAAGGGTTAATTATAGATTTAACTTTAAATAGATTGATATTATATTTTGTAATTATTGTTATTATTATATGAACACTAATAAAAGAATAACATTATTGTAACATTAACGAATTAAATAAGAGTGTTCGGACAGTTCCGTATAGAGTAATTATTTCTTCGCCAATCATGTCTTTGTATTTAGTGTATAGGACAGATTACTGCGGTTTTAAAGTATTGTTTGCCGATAACAATTTTGCTTTCATTGGGAGTTACGACGGTTTGAAGACGTTCAGTGTCAATCTCTGCTTAGTTGTAAACAGAGGAGTCAAGTATACATTTATAGAGCGCGTATGAGCGAGTGATCGACTATTATTTATTAGCTCCCAAATGCAACTTCCACACACGTGCTCCTATTGCCGCTACTGATCTAAATTGACGGCAAATTCGCTAAATACTGTCCAGTATATAAGATGTAAGATAAGCGCTGCTTTCTCATTATATTCTAGTGATTTAAATTCGTTCTAATTGATACACATAATTAAAGAAACAAACTATAACTCTTATAAATCAATTTCCAAGATGTAAATTTCAGATTGAAGCAATAACACTTTGGTTAATTGTATAATGACAATATAAATTATTACCGCCACGGGTGGCCGAGGTCGTTAAGTCTCGGATTCGTGAGCGGGAGGTCTGGGTTCGAATACCGCCAGGACCGTCCTTCCTGACTGAGGTTTTTTCCAGGTTTTCCTCAGTCCTCATAAATGGCAAATGCCGGGGAGGTACCCTAAACTTAGGCCTGGAACGATTCCTTCCATAAAAGCCTTTCCCAATATATCATTTCATCTCATGTATCATCAGTGTCCATCGCCTGTGGTGCCTCTGTAGCAAAAACGGGCGTTAAACACTATTCATTCATTATAAATTATTAAAACTTTAATCAGAAAGGCATATGTGACGATGCATTAAGTTAATTCAAAGGACAATAATCAGCCATGAAAAATATATACCTACACAATGATCATGCTAAGAGGTAATTACCTCTTAGACATATCTAAGTTTATTTGTATAACTATTTGAAGATAATAAAACCAGTGATAACTTGCTATTCCCGTATCAGATCTCTTCTCCTTTAAACTACACCAATAAACTACTACCTGCCCTCAATCCCCGCCAAAGATGACAGGATTCTGCACTCAGAGGAAAAAGACTAAGAGTAAAGGCGGTGCAAGTCACTGCTCTCCTTTTTTCTCCCCAGTCTGACAAAATAGCCGCAAGCAAACTGCTTAGCAGGAGGCCATCTGCACCGTGATTTATGACTCTAAATCCCTTGTGTAGAGTGTCTCAAAATGATGTAGATATAACAAATATTTGTAGTTTCTTCTAAAATGACGAATATTAGCCATTTGAATTCACAAATGAAAATATAGCATTGAACACTTGAAGTATCTAAGAAAATTGAACAAAAATTATATATAACAATTGTGTTTAGAAAATAGAATATGCACGGAATTTAAATTTAAGAACATCGCATGTAATTGATGTTTATTTATGATCAACTTGTTTCATTATATCTAACAAAATTAACCTCTTTTTAACAAATATTCACACCTTTCATTTAATTCTTCTTCCACTTTACAACCTTTCTCCTACGAAAAGAGAATTCTTTATCAGTCTTTCCAGTGTACTTTGAAATAAATTGCTGATATTTCTACACTCTCTTGTCGTTTGCTTTTTATACCATAGTAAGGTAGATCCTTCCTGAGGGCATTCTAATTCCTGGAATCGAAACCTTTATCTACTTAAAAACCACTTTCCATGCGTTTGTGAAAAGGCTGTATTGCTCTTATTATAGTTAATCTTCCAAACTATCTTTCTTAGCTCAGAAAAGCTGGAAAGCCTTTAATTTTGGAGAATCTTTAACTTTTTTCTATGAGAATTAGTTTCATGCTAGAGATTAATTAGTACAGTATACTTTTGTATCTTATCCATAATTTGTATGAATATTGACTGTTTTGCTCTCATTCATTTACTCCGATCGACACTTTATTTCACTTTGCCTACCTTTTCTTTACCTTTCTTTGTCGTAATGTACACAAGGCCCTATGCTGGAGGGGTTCGTCTATTGGCTGACAGTGTTCCTATGTTAATGAATACGAAAAGTTAACTGGCTCTGCTACGCATCGAGTGGAAGAAACACTTTCCTTCAGAGCAAGCACTTCCTAGCTTTCTTCCTCAGCAAACGAAGTCAAAACGCTCCGGGCGTGGGGGTAATTTTCTAATTAGAAAAACAAAATTTAAGACATTGGTTTAGTATCCTAGTGAACCAGTATCCATGTATTTAGGCGTATGAATGAATTGTGTTATATAATACGTTTTATTAATTTTTAGGGTTTTATTAATGTAAACATTTTATCTTTTACGTACTTTCGTAAAGGTTTGTCAGGTGGTTTTAAAGGAGTTATGTGCTGTATTTAAAGTGAATTTGCCTTGATAATGAAATTTCAGTCATTTCATTTTTTAAATGTTACTATCTTTTTCTTTGACATGAAGGAAAGTTGTATGATATCATTATACTATCCCCATTAAACCTCTTTTAGAATCTATTCCTCTGTTTATAATTTTATAATCTATTACGCTTTATCGGTGCTGTACATTTGGTTCATGTTATACCAAGAATTATCATGCTGCATTGTATTTCCACCGTTTTCTTGGCAACTCTGAAATGCTTTAATGAGAGTTATTCATGTGTTAATAAATTGTATTTTAATGGGGTTCTTGAATTTGGTTAAGCTTTCTTCTCCAGCTCTATTAATTCATCCATTATTACTAACACACATTCCACAAACGACATTTGCAAAAATCAACGGGAGATGTTAAAATATTTTGATATAATGGGGTATATCAATTATATGGTGTTTCTGTATTGTCAAAAAGAAGAAAAAGAGTAGTCGTACGCATCTACCAGTGTAGAAAAACGAAATAATCGTCTGGTACTGTTAAATTAGTATCTATCAATTAAATAAAACATATTTTCACCTACCTTAATTGTGGCTTATTGCTAAACTCATGTAATTGAAAATAGAAAGGTTTTCACCAGTTCACGATAAAGAAAGAAGGAATCAAGAATAATTTAGCGTAATAAAAGCACAAACTATAGAATAAACAACGATGAACTTCATCACACTGTTAAGAGATTGAGCTTTAAAAAGAGCATACCTGTCTAAAAGAGGCTCCTCAAAACTTTGTTCAAGGGAAAGTGTAACAAATAGTATTCAAAAGTTGTAAAAGTGAACAGAAAATTGGAAAATAGCATGAGACCAAGAGAAGGTTTATAGTAAATGAAAAGAAATAAACTAAGTAAAAAGGAGCTCAACAGAACTGCGCGAACGAAACTAATACATTACGCATGACTTAACAAAAATGAATAAAGATGCTGCAATTCATAACCTAGTTAACTGCTTATTAGAACACCTGAACGTTTTAAGAAAATATTTGAAATTAGAATACCAAGCCAGTAGCTGTGACCCGGTTAGGATTGATTGCACTGTTAAATTAATAAACACTGCAAACATTGACTTCCAAGAATGATTTATTTTGGTTTATTTACGGACGCTCTTTAACATCTCAGGTCATCAGCGTCTCATTCAATTCAAGGTGTGAAACGGCCATCAATTTTGCTCAGGAGCCTCTTTTTTCAGGCTTGAGGTTATTTTTCGTGCCGTAAATGTACGACACGGGACCCGCGGTTTTACTTCCCTTCCGAAGGAAACCATACTTAGGATTTTTAAACCCGAAAAAAATTAATCGATCCTGGCCGGGTTTGAACCCGCGATCTTTGGTTTAGAAAGCAAGTATGGTTACCACCAGGGCCGCAGAGACTTCCAAGAGAAATATAGTATAAGAACAAGCTCAAAGATCAATACTTTCATAAACAGAAATGGCGGGAAAATGTGCAGTCTTAGTAAATTATTATGTAGTTTATGTCATAATTGTCTTCTTTAAACTCCCTGAATTTACAAATCGGCACTAATGAAAAATTTGTCAAAAAATCTGTTATTTCCAATTAGGAGGTTTAAATATTAAATGATGCATAAAAGAGTATTAAGCACACAAGTATAGTAATCTTCCGAGGAAGACGAAAGTCTGAACCTCATAAATGGCATTGTGCTTATAGTGTTGACTACAATGTTCAGATGAAGTAAAATTGTGCCACATATGGCGGAATAGTGATGCTGCGTAACACAACCCGATATGTGCAGTTACGCGACCTGGCAGATTAATATACCGCAGTCACTCAAGGTGTGTTGTTTCAGTTAAGATACTGAAATTCTGCAGATTCAGTATAATTCAGTATAATTCTGCTTAGTACAGAATTTCAGTAAAACTCCCTGGGGTTGCTGTAAGTGAAGTTAGTCTAGTTCATTAAATATTTAGGAAATTAAAAGTATATTATTAGGTGAGGATATAAAATTAATCCAGGAAATCAAGTTTGATGAGGTCTTTCAAGTTAGTTGGAATGAGCTATGTCCAGCCCAATGCTCTACAAAATATTGTATTTAAGATTACAGCATACCTGACACATTTTAGTAACTTATTTGCTCAGTCCACAAATTACCACATTTCAGATCTTGAATTTTTTTTTTTTTTTTTTTTTTTTTGGTTGTTCCCTTGCCGATTAGATAATGGACAGCACAAAATCCATAACTCGCACACGAAAACCCATTAACATGATCCCAAAGTTAGATTGTGATGTAGTGTATAAGTATAAAGAGAATAATTAACCATATTAGTTTATCCTGATCAATAGATGCATTAAATTTAATTCATGACATTCACGCGCAAGCCCGAAGGTGTGCTGCAACGTCACCAACACCTTTCAGCCGAGATTGGCCTCAGTGAGACTGGTACGTTACATAGAAGACTGCTATTTATCCATTCAAAAACGGCAATTGATAAAAAATCTGAAGTTTGGTTCAAAAAAGTAAAGAACAATGGGTGTAAGTAAACAATTTAGATGGGTGTGAAAATAAAAACTGTGAATAAGATAGCCGAAATGTGAACGCCCTTATTCAGTATATTTTCTGAAAATAAAAATGTTTGTGTGTGTTTGTATGCATTTTAAAAGAAACCGTCATGCATGTGCACAAGCTAATTGCAACAGCCTTGGAATACAAGTCAAGTGGAAAGGTGTAATGATGTCCGTAAAGAGTATTTTGTTATACGCAACGGCATATGGGGATGGTTAGAGCAGCATAAGCTGGAAAAATAGTAACTAAGTAACCTGAGGTGGATCTAGCAATTAGAGACACAGCAAACTACATCGCACGAATGAATCAAGCGAGATAGCATGAAAACAGAAACAAGAATCAGAGCGGCAAAATTTGACTTACAGCTAAGACAAGAGTCATCAAACTTGATTTTTAAAGAATGTTTAAAAGAGGTAGACAACAGGAAAGAAGGACATTCAAATTGGAAGAGGAGCAATGGAAGAGTTACTGAAATGACTAGTTAGCCAAAGTCAGAAGTATGTGGAAACAAAACGAGTGCGTTCTCGATCATCTGTGCAGAAGGGAGAAGGATGGACAAACAGATTCAACAAGATGGAGAAAGACTGGTATACCAGAGAATAAGGACAGGGAAACTACCAGAACAACTAAACTAAAGAGAGTACAAACAAACCAAATTGTCATATCAAAATTCATTGCAGAAAATAAACTTTAGCAAACAATTACTAGGTCAAAAATATAAAAAGAGGGGCAACATTTGTCTAGAAAAATTACATATAGAAGAGTGTACGCCGGTAAGAAAGGTGGACGAAGGAAAACACCGCCCATTGAACATTCTGAGCAAGAGAGGGAGCGTAGAAACGTGGATAAGGGATATCTTAAAGAGAAGATTGTAAATAAGTATTTTATAAACTGTCAGAATAATAAGTAACCATCATAAGAGTTATTATAAGTAAAGCGAATGACTTCTTAACAGTATTCCCATTGGAGCGGTTTGTATGCGGTGGTTGACTTTTATTTATGGACGCTCTTTAACATCTCAGGTCATCAGCGTTATGTGGTGGTGGTTGGCCTCCAGTTATGAAGCGAATTATTTTGATCGTCGTATTTTGTAGAGGTGTATCGTTGATTAATTATTGATCGCTTTGATGTTGTTCCCAAGCTTCATGACAACAATATCTCAGGATTTTGTTACGCTGTTTTGTGAATCTGCTCAACAGGACTAGAGATGATATCAACTGTGTCAATAATCACGCAATGAGTAGACCTGAATATGTATGGTAATTTATTATTTGCAACATCTTTCGCGTCCTCTGGTGTTCCACATATGATATAACTTAGCTCCGTCGAATATAAATTTAGCTGCCGTAATTTCCAAGAAGATAAACTGAATCTGATTATCTGACGATTTGAACTGCTCCTATGAACTGCACTTATTTGATCTGCCGAACCCAGTAACTGAACTGAACTGTGTGGGTTTGAGAGCTGCGTCTCTCTGCTTGGTGGATTGAACTATCCCTGATGTACTCAAAATTGATGTCAACTGATCTATACGATTGCTGATCTCAGAGGAGCAAATACATCCTTATATATTTGATTAAAATTAAGTAGAGACTGGCTTCACCAGTCACACAAGCATGCACATGTCTCGCGCCTTGGTTTAAAATTTCAAAATATACATCTATTATTGGCTGGTTAAAAATTCACCTGCCAACGCATGCCAGCCGCTACTATTTGAAAGTTTAAAACATTAATTCACATTGGTCGATTTAAAGCTAACTATATAAACAGATGACAAGTTTATTTCCCTTAACGCATTTAAAAGGATTTATTAACACTCACCAATGGTAGGTCTTTTAAGAAGTGGCATAACACTGGTACCTTTGGGTTAATACACCCTTTAGGCCTCTTTGGCGTATCGGGCTACCTAAACAGCTATACCAGAGAAATTAATTTTTTGATGACAAACAATTCACCTTACACATATATACACAATATTCACATTATTAATTATAATCCATAAAATATGACTAGGTTTGCAACATACGTTTTGTATTACATTCATATTTTAGTAAGGGTAGGTCGTAAAGACTGTTTCACCATCTACGAACTACGGGATCAGCTGAGAGGCGTTTTCACAAAACTTCAAAATACTTAATTTTATGAGAAGCGTAATTTTTGCAAAGTTTATTTAAACAGGAAATATAGTTACACTAATTTATCATACAAAACATATATAATATGTAACAGGACCTCACCGACAAACTTTGAGCAATGCTAATTGCACAGAGAGGAATATGTGTTTGCTGCCACTTCCCTATGAATTATGATGCATCTGTTTTAGAATAGCATTCCGCGCATGAAGTGTGCGCCCTTAAGTCCTAAGACAAGTGGATTCCTGCACCGCAGATCTCTACCTTCTCGCGGCACGGTCACAGACTGATCACAACGTAAACAATAAACACGATGCATATGAGCCGATATTCATATTATTATGAAAAGTGCTTGCATTTTATGACAAATATTTTTGTCTTGCGGTTATATACTTTTAAGTCATACGATTACATTACCAAACACAAAAATACATGACATTTAATATTACCCTCCTCATCTCTTACACGAAAATTTACCGCTACTCTGCGACGTTTCCCTCGCTTTCTGTATGAGTCTCTGAGTCAGCTGACATTTCTTCTCTTGACTCATTCGTTGCTCTCCAGTCCTGCAGTAATTACCTGTTGTTCAATCTCTTTTCCCAGTACATATGCTGAATGACCTTCACCTGTTGATCTCCTCATCCGCTGGTTTAAATTCGGTGGCATCTTTTGTCAATATGTTTAATGTTGCCAGAGAGACATTGTCTACATTTGAAATACTAACTTTTGTTCCTGATAAATTTCACATTGGCACGACGGAATAAAGTCCGGGTGATAATCCAAGAGATGTGAAGCTAGAATCTCCAAAAAAATTATTACAGAATAGGATTTAATCGGCTCGTGTTGCCTGCATGAATTATAAATTTTGCCTTTCTCATTTTTGAGTCACATTATATATTGTTGTCCTCTAGCCAGACGTGTATATATGTAATTTTATTGTTGGTCGAGAGCATTGTTCTTTTCTTTGTTGTGATACGGAGCTTGCCACTTATGTATCAATTAATATTTCACCAATTTAGAATAATGTTTATAGTTCATTTTTTGTAGTAATCGGATGTCTTAGATTTCGAATTATAAATGAGGCCGGCTCCCAGAACAAATCCTTTCTCCCAACCAAAATGGGCAATAATAATGCCCTATTATTTACATTTTTATTTACATACGAAGTGTGCACAGAAAGTATCCCACGGTGTGGCAACTGCAATTACGCGTAGAACAGACTTTCATACGCATGCGTGATATTTTGTTTCCTCACAGCAGCGCCGTTAGCTCAGTAGCTGCCACAGAGTCACGTGGTGTAACACATGATTTTCTATTGTCATTTTCTTAGGATGACTGAACGCTTGGAGCAGCGATACTGCATCAAGTTCTGTCAGAAACTAGGGGATACCCCGCATTAACCATCCTAAATGTAAAGAAGGCTTTCACAATGGAAGCACTCAAGTTACCCAAGGTCGAAAGAATCACATGTTCGCAGCAAAGTGAAGGTGATGCTGGTTGCTTTTATCGATTACCAGGGAATTGTGAGTCATAAATATGCACCAGAAGGCCACACAATCAATAAGGAACACTACAGGGATGTTCTTCGTATTGGTGATGTAGTTCGACGCATAGGAGTTGTTGACTGCAAAGAACTATCAGCTGCATCATGATAAGGCTCCAGCTCATTCAGCACATGTAGTCCAGAATTCCCTGACCAATCACGTCATTATGCAAGTTTGCCAGACTACTTGCTCTCCTGATATAGCTTCTTGTGGTTTCTGGTTGTTCCTGAGGATTAAAACGCTAAAAGGATCTGGAAAGATCGTTAGATTAAGTGTTTGGAGTCAAAGGAGCCTACGTTGAAGGGGATCATATGTAGATACTTCTTAATATCATTTTCTTTATATACTATACAAATCAGCCTGGCATAACAAAATATTCAAATATTTAAACTGATTTAAATACATTTTTATTAAATTTATTATTCAGTAGTTAGGGGCTTTAGAAGGCAAAAGCAGAATAGAACAATGTAAAACAAAAAATAAATATCGGAAACTTACTGGTAAAAGACCACTTTCACACTGAGTCTTCATATTGTCTTCATTTATTGGGCTGCCATGTTAGAAGCCTAATTCAGTGAATTAAAGAGGCTTATTTCTTTGCTCAAACAAAGGACCTCTATAGTTTATTAGAAACCAAATTTTCTTTTTCTCCTAGCGCTGAACTCGAACTTTATACATTTTAAAAAAAGAAATCGTTTTAAGTAGATTTTGAAACACGGATTTAATATCGTAGATATTTCAGTCTTTGCCAAGCACTAAACGTTATTTAATTGTGATACTGTGAGGGCACAATGATAGTCTATCATGCCTAAATTCCTTTTTTATATTTTATATATTAATGCACGATCAGGGGATACCTTCTGATTGTGAAATAGTGTAGAATTTTTAATAAAAATGTTGGATTCTCTGCAATTTTCATTTATGTTGTCATCATTGTCGAGTTATTTTTCTAAAGCCACTAGAAGATTTCTTCTCTATTTCCCCCTTCTACTTTTTCTTGCTGAGAGATTTAGAATTTCATTATAAAGGAAACTTTGATTCCCGGCCATTGTTCATTTCTAACCAAGTGTAATAGCTAAGATTTTGATTTACATTATTGAATCCAGTCCTTGGTTGCGATTATGTTAAGTGTACAGCTGTGGATATTTACTTTTTAAGAACTTGAATTTTTGTAGATGCGAAATTTTGAAATTTTTGCACTTTTCTGTCATAAGTTTCATATGTATACATTTTATTTAAGTATTACAACATATTTAGGTACGACATTTGTAAAATTCTACTACATTTTTTAAACTTGTTAGATATTGATTTTTGTGAAAATGTCTTTCAATTTTATCTCTTTCGCATTTATTTTAAATTTGTAGATTTTGGATAAGCGTGCCTACACACGACTTTTGAAGGCGAATATCTCATGAGTCTAATAACAAAATTATCAGTTATAAAATGTCTATATTGTGTTATTTGAATGTCATGTATGTGCTTCATATAAAGTGAAATGTAAACAGACTTTGTATAAGCTACAAAAAATGCCCCACGCTCATGTCAGCTTTTAAAAATGTCTACAATGCAAAGCTTTGTGAGACTGCCAGGGAGCAATGGAGTTCCAAAGTACAGTAAAAAGATGACAATCAATGGCAGTGAAGCAAATGTGATCTCAAATGCTACATGGTATTCCTTTTTCAACATGACACAGCCAATACGTATCTGTCACTTTTCCGTGCATCCGCGATTCAGTTCTGACCACTTGATCCATTGGAAACATGGGCCATGACTACACGCTGTGGTTGTCATTTAACCACGGCCTGTCGACTAGGTGATTTTTTTCTCTCTTTAGACCTCATTTTTTAAGGCTTTGTATAGGCTGCTTTAGGAAAATGAACAGAATTCATGACATTCTGATGTATAGATATATAGATTTAGTATTATAATTCGTTGAATATAAAATGTTGCGAAATTAAGGAAATAAAGTTTTGTTAGGAAAATATCCTTAGGGCAAACTCCGCCAAGAGGTCACTTCGGCAGAAATTCTATATTATGAGAATTTACAATGCATCGCAAATAGATGATACAAAGAATACACCCAGAGAGTGGTTATTTGGAAAGACAACCTAATAACTTCGGTCAAAGGCCTGGAGACGTCACAAAACTTAAGGGTTTCCTCAAGGGGGATTCTAAACCCAAACAGTACGGAGTGCTATTTTGCATCTCACGCTCATCAATAATCTGCTGGTATTATATGTAATAAAAGTTCTAAATAAATTCACTGTAAACAGGAATTAATGTTCGAATTTAGGCTAGTGTAATGTTGAAATGAAGCACCAAACTTAAAATTGAAAGATAAAATAAACAAAAGTTGTGAAACAACACATTTACTTCGATATTTGGTAATATTTGTAATAGATTATATTACTTCATTTTTGACAAAACTTGGACATTATACATACATTTTATCGTATCTATTTAATTGTGTTTGTCTGCGTCAATTTTGCGTTGAGCATTCCCGTACTGGGGTCACCTGCTTTTTGTTGATCAAAGTCGAAAGCAACGTTTCAAAACTGAGCTCCATTTCGTTTTTGTATGGAACTTTTCTATCGTAATTTATACAAAACACAAAATTTCCTCCTTTTCTTTACTTAAACCTTCAGGATGACCCACTTTTAAACAACGTTACACTCCTCTTCTAATCAATTTGACATTGGAGTTTTGAGCAATTATTTGCCTATTTAGATTTGTTGCTGTACCGAAATGCAGTCAATTTGTGTGGAACTAATGGTTTATATACAATTCTAAATTGTTACAGGTAACAAGGAACCAAGAGCAGTTGATACCCTTTCTCTATCGTGATACTTAGATACGTCTGAAAAAGAACGCAATCTAAGGGTTCCTTAAAATTGTTTTAGAATTTCTCACTACTTATAATTGCGCATTATTTTTCTGCCACTTAATTCGCAATACGAAAACTACAAAGTAACAAATTAATTAACTTTTAAGGAAATAAGGTAGAGAAATGATTATATGAAAGTTATGCTTAACTGTTAATTGAGGATAGAGAGACTAACGTAAATGAATATATGCATGTATGGAAATATTGGTTCATTTGCCGTTGTCCGCTATAGCTCCTAGCCCTCATAATCAATTTTACTTATTTAGGCATCACAGTCCCCAACAATTTATGCGTATAATCCTCAATAAATGCCAACATTTGCAGCATTTTCATTTTTCTAAGTTACTTAGATTTATTAATATTATTGTAGCATATTTTACTAAATATACGAGTATTACCACCGTAAACAGTATTTTGATAAGCGTGAATTATTTGTTACATTCTCTCAATCAAAATCAACGCAAATTTTCGCAATTGTATTCAATACATATAGGAGCAGGTATTCCTATTAAGTTTGCAACTGTGAATAATTATTTTTTTGTTTTCCTCTCTACGCAAAGCGAAAGGGAATTTAATGCCTAATATTAAAGATTATGCAATAAGGGAAGAGAAATATGGGTCTTCAACAGATCTGTTGGGAGAAAGTACTGTTTAGTTTTATTTGTGGTACGTGCTGTGTAATATTACTGCGTTGAAGTTCATTATTTCCAACTGCAGCAAATAGACAAAAAGTAACTGAAGAATATTCTCTTATTCATTTAGCCGAATCTTACAGGCTTACGTGAATCTGTCCCCGTTTATAAAAGTAAACTTGATATCACTGAATTGACGAAAGGGACAAGATTGTTGTGTCAAAGATATAAGTAATCTCAATATTTACGTAAATTTCAGTTAATAATAGGCCAAATACAGTGCACACAATTTATCTTTCAACGCTAATTGGAAGTAGAGTGGAAGCGGTATGCATGCCCTGTCAATGCGTGAAGAAAACGTGTTTAAAATATTCAAAGAAAGTATTAAAAACATTCCCCATTTACTGCGACACTGATTTGTAACCCCCTAAACACATTTTGATTCACATGTAACGATTCAGCTTACGGAATGCTGGTTATTCCTTCTGGTTTATTGTTAGCAGTTCATCAAATGTATCGCAGTGAATTTATTGTCGTCTTTTAAACTGCCCCATAAAATAGCACGGTTGCTGCTCTGAAACTCAAAGAATGCTGCGTACATTAATAGGCAATTGTCTCTATTGACTATGCGCGTCTTTGAATGGCAGCGTGCACAGCAAGTTATTGCCGAAGCGGGTCTAGTACGCGAGCATGAAAGATAAAATTTATGCCCTGTATATTCATGAGCTCAAGTATTCAGGAAAGAGTCACCTGTTGTAGAACTGGTACTATAGTTGAAATTAAGCAAGAAATTCCTAAGAATCGCATAAAAAGCATCCAGACCTATTTATTCCCTTTATTACGTTATACTAAATTTCAGGTTAGTGAATATTCAAGATACGCCTACAAGCAAGGTAGACTGCTAAGTTAGAAATCGAGATTTTCGGGAAAATATTAAAATAAATCTCTGCCAATCTCTATGCATGTTACATTGCACTGTAAAGAACACACACACAAAAGATTTAACTTCATAAGCACTCCTGGTATTCTCAAGAGTGGCCAACAACTTTTGGTGCTTCCCGGAAACTCCACCATCATTGTTAACCTGCAAGTTCCTCTCTTGTAACAGAGGTCCCCAGAGAAATTAAATGTAAACGTTTCCAGCAATTTAGTGGGAGCAAAGTGAGTAGAAGATTCCTTCTGTAAGTTTCTTTCTCTCCGTTAGTTTTTATTTTGTTCTCTTTTTCTTTTGATGGCTGTCAGAAAACGTGTAGGCAATATTAACCAAGTAATATTTCAGTTACAGAAAAAAAATTGGTCGGTAAACGTTACCGAATTTAACCCTTGATTTTTCACCATGTTTCATTCACTTTATTTTACTGTGTGAATTCACAGATAAGATAAGTAACCACAAAAACTTATCCTCTTGAAGCATTTACATTGTAAGACGGCAGAATTTGCCAAGAAAAGTTTATAAGGAGTTTATTGCAGAGTAGTGTTCCCACCTCTTGCTGTTTTACTCTGAACAAAATTTATCGGACATTTCATGCCCTGAATTTAATGGGACGCTATTAAAGAGTATGCTTAAATAATAATAGTATAATAATAATAATAATAATAATAATAATAATAATAATAATAATAATAATAATGCAACGGTAACAAGTTGTTTCTTTAGAAGTAAACTGTAGCTTAATTATTTGCATATCTTACATTAAATCCTTTTCCTTGAAATCATTCAAGCAAAAATTAAAATTGAAAAACTGAGTAAACCAACTCCAAATATTAATTATTTGAGATATACTGTGATTTCAAAATACAGGAACATTACAAAGCAGTGGAAAAATTTATTCTGCAGATTCCAGGCTTTAATCAAAAGGTTATAGACAACTTTGGTGCAATGAAATCCTGAGAATTAATCTTTTTAATATTTGCTTTACTGTGATGTTTTAGTCTATTGACCCCCCTCTCTCTCTCTCTGTAATACACCGAGTGTTAGTTCCAATTATTATATTCTAGAAGCTTTCGATCTGTGTTTAGCAGTAGCAGTAGTAAATATGTGCACCCCGACTTTATGCTGCAGCGATACTTGTCATTGATGGCGAGTAGAGCTACTTTAATCAACAGAGATTGCAAAGTATGTCTCTTCGTTTCGACCCAATTTCTAATAGTAATTTCCTTTGTACTTGTGATTTTCAACTGTACAATTTTTATTAATAATTAAACCAAAAAAGAATTAAAACTTTTCTAAATTTGTGCGAACCCTGCATAAATTAATTCATTGGTTGATTTAATATTATCATCAGTTTAGAATTTAAGACTTTTTCGATAATTGTATTCATATGTACATCGAGCAGGAACACTTGTTTTTTTACTAAATCATGAATTGCAAAGAAAATTGTGTAAACGTTACGAAATTGAAACTGATGCAGGCTTCAAATTAATATTAATTAATTACATATTTTTTCATTATTATTATTTGATGTACTGTATTATAAAATATAGTTGTGTGTGTCTTTTCATACGGAAGAAAACCAAGTAAAACATCGCCTTGACTTCTTGTTACTATGTAAGCCACAAGTTATGAAAACTTCATTTAATAACCATAGTGTTCAACTTATCCTCCTATTTTGAGAGCTGTGTGCATTCCTGAGACCTAGGTTGCAACGCGTTAAAATATTAACTGATGCCTCTAGAGTGCCGAAACTTTATTATGGCTGCTCTCTCATCAGACGTTGTTATGATAACACGGTACACGCCATTGTCAGCAAATGCCGTGTTACTGGAGTGGAAGGGCAGTTATGAGCACAAAGTGATGATGTGAATAGTACCGCATGATGGCTAGCCCAGGGAATGTGCTTAAGGGTATTGCAGACGATGCCATTCACACGCTAATGCTCTTTGGACAATTAGACCAACATGTTAGAGACAGACACTTAGCCCGTCCCCCAACTCTCGATGTTTACACAGGATGCCCAAGCAGCTTCTAAGCTCTCGCAATGGAATATGTCATAGTTAAGGATTTCACCAAAACGCAGTGCCTACATTCAGTCTTTACATCTACACAATACGCGTGAAATAAATAGCACTGAAATATCTTCCATTTTAATTAAAACGAAAAAATTAACACTACGTTTTGAATTACTGTAGCAAAATTGGCCCGGAAATTTAAATATTCTCACATTAACTGAAACATGGTTTCAGTTTAAATAAATATGGATATAAATAAAGTGGAAATGCGAAAAAATAAAATTATAATTTTCCCCCAAAAATTAATTAAATTGAAGTGAATAGCTTTCAAAAAATTTATACTCTTCAGACATTCCTAAATATCTTTTCTCCTTTTTCCTTAATTCTATGTTCTACACTCCTAGGTTTTCTAAAGGTTGGGCTTTTTCCCTTGAGGAATGAATATTTAAGTTGTCTAGGATTGGATATATTATAGTTGTGTTCACATCAATTTATTCTATATGGTTTAATTTTTGGTTTTATATATTTTAATGCTTTATCATCTCTGATTTTACAGTTAAAAATGTTATTTATTGCGCTCGCAGCTGAACGCGGCTTTGCAGGCCTAAGATCGTTTTAGTCCCCGATCCATCCATGGACAAGCTCCTCTTGCATTTCTGATCTCAAAACTTTGATCGATTATAGTACGCACACTATATTAGTTTTATATCATAATAAGTAATATTCTCTTATAAAAGTTTATATGTGATACCTATCTGTAGTCATTTATTTCTGACATCTTGTAATTAAACTTGCATTCGCCCACAACAGCTCCGATTCCTAGTTCTTCCAATTTCTGCCCTGATATTTAAGTTCCTCTACAGTATGGGGACTATTCCTGTAGATTATATTATTATTTTTATTACAATATAAAGTAATACACTACATTAAAATGTACTTCACTAAAACACTGATTAATAACAATGGTACATCAACAGTCTGTAATAATAAGTTGATAACACAAATGCTTGAGTTATATTAACCTCTTAACCGGTTACTGAGCTATAACAACAGAAAGATGGAAGTAATGCTTTCTCTTGTAACAATAAACTGCGATTAACTGCAGCTATCAGTGCCGAAACTGCCTGTTATTTGACAAACAAGTGACGGGGTGTTGGACCAGATCTGGCTGCGCTCAACTGTAGAGCAAGCTAAAAATAACTCGGCATCTTCGCATTGAGTCTTATAAAGGATTTTATTTCTGTATTCAAAAGGTTGTTTATTTTTTGTATATATAAGAATATATATATATATATATATATATATATATATATATTATAGCTTCTTGCCATTGAAGAACTCGCAGTAGTTCGAATATAGCAATTTCAAGTGTGACTTTTTCTCAGTGTTTTATCTTGTCTACTTTTATTATTACTGTTAATTTGTTACATTGTTAATAGTGTTACTTTATTTTTTTTCATTTATATTATATATATATATATATATATATTCTTAGACAAAACTTACCTCCACGGGTGGCCGAGGTCGTTAAGGCACGGACTCGTGAGCTGGAGGTCTGGGGTTCGAATCCCGTGAAACAGGATTTTTGAGTGTAAAGACGAATTTAAGGTGAAGATGATTGGATAAGGTGATTAATGATGGTTCGTCAATATGGTAAGGAATTTTGGTATTAGAGGAGAGGACGAAGATTCAAATAAAAGTTTAATCTCTGGGGCTGTACAGGGTATGCAGTCGCAGGATTTTAGGTTACGGGTAGTGACGGCCTCGTAATATCCTCTGCGGATCCCGTTGTCCTCTCTTCGTTTCCCGTCTTCACAGCTCGTTCCCTCCTCCAATTAGTTACGAGTAGGCGAATCTCCTCGCCGCCTCGACTCAAATTATAATAGCCAGTGCGTTTTGGGAGACGTCTCGGCGCTCCGCGGGAAGAAGATTTGTAAGGGTGAGTCCAAAAGAGAATAGTGGATAGGTTACAATCACAAACATAATATATATTATGTTCCTTTATTGAAGCTCGTTTTATGCTTGGGAAACCGCTACTACCTTGTTGGATTCAAATCTTAATCTCACTCTCTACGAGAATGACGTTTTCTCACAGTGGTACTAGGGATTGACCGGTGAATAAATATAATGTTACTGAATTGACTATTGCTTAAGTCCGTGCTGTAACTACACTTCTTATAGCTCTGAAAACTATGACGAATATGACCCCACTGACAACTGCTGACTGGATACACTGACTGACTGCACTATCTGACTGACCTGACAGACCACTAGATGCCCCACTCACTGTCCTATAACCAATAATAATTCTTACTATCCACTGACCGCGAACTCGCGGCGTTCCGATGATTTTATTCTGGTTGAATCGGTTGGTTTTCCGACGGCATTATTATTTAAAGCTCGTTGAAGTTCAAAAATTTTGATGACTGTTCTTTCCTGCTCATTGGTGCTTTAAATTTCGCGTCTAATATGCCTTTGTCACTTGTTGCGTCGGTTCTCTGCCCTAACTACGCAATGGATGCCATAGGGGCTGTTGCAATGTCCTTGAGGAGGAAACTAGCCTAACGGGTCTGAAAAGAATTCTGTTTTTCTCCCCTTGGGTTTTATGGTCTTGGGTAAAAACCAGCCATAAACCATTACATTAACTTTTGTTTCTTTACACAAATTATAAAATAAATATGTGGATTATTTCATAAATATTTTATCATCGTCACTGGTGTCAAATACAATAGGTTCCTTCGATGCCAAAACACATTTTTTTTTTTTCACATTTCATTAGTTTACAAGGATTAAAGCATTATTGCCTATCAAATTTATTTTCAATTCCATTTGTAGTTATTTTCTTCTATGTGTAATTTACAAGGAAGTATGTTTTAGTAACACATTTTGCTCTCTTCTTGCTAATATTTTGTAGTATATTGCTGCTCATTCCACCCTCCAAAGTCGTTAAGATTATTCATTTTATATGTAATATTATATTAATAAATTTAATTTATTATTTTTTCCAATAACTGTTCTAATTAACTTTCCTTTCGTTTTACAGAATAAAGTTTTTATTTCTTTTTACTAAACAATAAAGATATTTACTTCCAATACCTTCCTAACTGGTTAATTGTCCAAGATCGTACCGGAGTGACATTATTCCAGTCTTTCTATGTTTGAGTGCTTATTCAAGCTTTCATTTCCTATAGTGCAAACATATTCTACACATATCTCATTGAAAATAACCGCCTCATTAGTCTAGTGGTACCCTTTGCGGTTACTAATCCCAGTCTCAGACTCTGAGTTCTGCAGTTCACAAACCGTCCGTATAGTACCGCTCTCCTTACATCTCCGGCTGAAACTCTCTCAACAAACAAGACTGGGACCATGCAGACAGGATCACATACATTTCAATGCTTCATAACATAGATAGTATTACGACAAGACATAACAAGAAATTTGACGGACTTTTGACCACCAGGAAAGCCGACATATCGACGGACGCTGGTCGCACAGTTGTGAATTTATCCGATCATGTGCTTTTACCTGCAGAAACTTCACTACTCGCCAAAGGAGACAACTACGCAGTGATCCCACTTTCCTTGCCGGCGGAGGAGATTATCTCCAGCATTGAATCTGGGATACGCGTCCTTCCAGCTCCTGCTGCAGAAGAAATACGACTAGAATCGCCAGGATTCTCCAACGCGCCAAACGCCCAAAAAGCAACCTGACGCACCAAGAGAGAACAGCCCTCAAGAGACTCAATGCCAACTCGGATATCATTGTGTGCTCTGCAGATGAGGGCAATGCCACTGCCCTTCTGAACCGACGTGACTATCACAACAAGATCTTAGAATTACTACAGCCTGACATTTACCGAAAACTTCAACGAGATCCTACATCTCGCATTTTACGGAAAACCAACAGTCTAGTAAAAACGTCATCCATATCACCTGAGGACAAACGCCGCATCACAAAATCTGAAGCTCAACCACCTAGACTCTACGGTCTGCCCAAGATACATAAAACAGAGGTACCATTACGAGCCATTGTCAGAGGCATTGGGTCCCCTACCTACACAGTCGCCAAGTATTTAGCCAATTTATTACAGCCTCATATCGGTTCCACTGACACTTAAATCAAGGACTCGTAGCACTTCGTAAGGAAACTACAGGCCATCACATTGCAACCTCAAGATGTTTTCGTGAGTTTCGATGTCGTCTCCCTCTTCACCATGGTTCCGGTCAATAACGTCATCACACTGCTGAAAGATCTCTTTCCAGACGACATACTAGCACTATTTCATCACGTGCTTACAAACCTACAAACAAATAGACGGGGTCGCAATGGGCAATCCACTTAGCCCAGTTATTGCGAATTGCTTTAAGGAGTCTTTCGATTCTCAGACTCTGAGTTCTGCAGCTCACAAACCGTCCGTATGGTACCGCTATGTGGATGACACTTTTATCGTATGTAGTTACGGAGAATCAGCTCTTGATAGTTTCCTCCAGCATCTCAACAGTATCAATCCACGAATCCGGTTCACCATTGAGAAAGAGAAAGATGGCCAACTAGCTTTCTTGGATGTTCTGGTCACCATAAAAACCAGATGGCAAACTGGGACACACAGTTTACCGCTAACCCACCCACACCAACCGATATCTGAACCAAAATTCCAACCATCACCCGAAGCAGAAGCGCGCAATGATAAAGGCTCTCACTGAACACGCTGCTCGCATCTGCGAGCCTGAACCTTTACAACAGGAACTCCGGCATCTGGATCGGGATTTATCTTCGAATGGTTACACGGCACAAGAAGTTTGCAGAGCGATACGCCCACCCACATAACACCCGGCCAAACAGGTTTCGCTCAAGAGCGAATTATTATTATTAGCGTATTGCTTTCCTACAATACTTCAATAAGGTCACGGACAGAATTGGACGTCTACTCAAATACCTCAACGTCAAAAACATCTTCCAGTCCAACAGACAAATCAACACGTTACTACGCTCGGCCAAAGAACCCAGGGACCCTCTCGTTTCGGCCGGCGTTTACCGAATTCCTTGTTCCTGCGGGGCAGTATACATAGGCACCACTCAACGAGGCGTCAACACACGGCTTTCAGAACACAAGAGATTCTGCCGTATGGGTCAACTGGACAAGTCCGCGGTCGCAGAACATGCAATGTGGGCAGACGGAGAACACATTATCCAGTATAATGAAACATCTGTTCTCTCTTAGATACCACATTACCATGGTAGATTACAACGCGAAGCAATAGAAATTTACAAACAATTTCAACAAAAGGGAAAGGCTCTCAAACCAAGCAAAACTTGGCATCCGATATAGAGCATATAAAACAAGCCGAAACTCGCAATAATCATGGGAAATAATCACCAGAACACCAGAACAGAACAGAACACTCACAGTACCTAGACTCACCTGCGGCTTTACCTGTGTGATTAATAGGTCTCTGTTGGGTTTACTTCTGTCTTATGCTTTGTTTGTGTTACGTCTATAATTAATAGAGTCGGATCTGAGGAGGTTGACAATGGTCTCTAATGCATTGATTGACCATGGGCAATTTACAAAACGGTCACCCATCCATCTACTGACCATGGCCAATGCGACTTGACATTCGGTCACCCATCCAAGTGGTGTCCACCCCAATACTGCTTAACGTCCGAGATTGACTTTCCGTTAAGCAATGGGGACACCCCTTTTCTGGTGGAAATCTGATTAAATGGAACGTTAAGTTACCAAGATGTCCTTGGGCAGTCTATATGAATAACAGCGTCTTTTTGCCTTAGGGTCGTACTGTCCCAGAAGACGCGCCAGCTGGTTAGGATGGTATGGGAGTTTATCCTACAAAGTCTTCGCCCTCTTGCGAATGACAGCGACGATGTGGTACTCCGGATTGTTGATGGAGAATGTGGGAAGGAAACTGTCGGTCTGTATCGTATATCATCCTAAGCGCCCTGTTCTGCACTCACTGGATGCTGCGGATGATGGACTTGACCACCACTCCCCAGACCTCGCAGCCGACAAGAATCAGGGGCGGTAGGATAGCTCGCTCGATATATCCTCCGTTTTTGGTACGTAGGCAGTGTTTTAGATCGGAAAATAGGGAACAGATCACCTATCAAAGCGGAGATGCCCTGCCCTCCGAGTACACACCCCCTGCTCGAGCCGAACCAATCCCCTTCGAGCAGCCCGTATATAAATATAACACCTCCATCTGGCATTTCAGTCGTGCCAGAACCTTCGTCTAGAAGACTCAGATCGCGCAACTGAAGATGACCTCTGCAGGTCCATCAGACCACGGCTTCCAAACTCGGAAGAAATATTTAGATTTAAGCCTGACTCCGGCCGTGAAAACTTTCGACTATTCATGATATCAATTGTGTTAATAATTACGCAATGAGATCTAAATATGTATGGTAATTTAGTATTCGCGAGAAATTTTGCGTCCTCTGGTGTTCTGCATACGATGGAACTTAGCTCCGTCGAATATAAATTTAGGTGCTGCAATTTCCAAGGAGAATATCTGACTATCTGAACTGCTCTTATGAACTGTACTTATTTTACCTGAGTATGTGAACTGCCAATATGAACTGAATTGTACCGAGTTGCTGAATTGCGTTGAGTTTGAGAATTGAAGCTCTCTGTTTAACTGATGAAATGGTCTATCCGACTGATCATCTCAACTGATGACATTATGAAGTGGCCATCTGGTTATCTTAACTGATTTCAACCGCTATGTGAACTGAACTTTTGATGTATCAGAACTGTGTCTCTCTGCTGATGAGCTGATTTATCTGACCGAACTGATGTCAACTGAACTTCTGATCATCTGATTATCTCAACTGATCTGTGGGAACTGATGCCTCAGCGGATCAAACCTCTCCTCATATATTTGATTCAAATTAACTAAATGTTGCCTTCACCAAGCTAAAGGGGGTACACACAGATCTCGTGCCTTGCTTTAAAAATCCAAAATATACATCTATTATTGACTGATTCAAATTCATCTGCCAACGTATGCACCCGCTACTATTTGAAAGTTTAAAACATTTATTCACATTGGTTGGTTTAAAATTAACTGTACAAACGACTGAAGAGTTCTTAGCCCTAACTTATTCGAAAGCCTGGACTTTATTAATCCTAGCCAACTGAAGTTATTTTAAAAAATTGTATAGCACTGGTCCCTTCCCTTTGATAGCGGTTTATGACCTCCTTGACTCTTCCCGTTTCTGGCTGGGCTACCGTAGATATTTACACCAGAGAACTTTCTCTTTTCACAACCTACAATTCATCATATAAAAGCTATATATAGTATTATGCATATATATATATATGCATAATACCCTGGTTACTATTTCAGATTCACCAAATATGATGATTAGGTTTATAACATATATATTATATTTATATTTCAGTTGAGGTGGGTTGCATGAACTGTTTCAAAGTCGGTTCTACACAATTTTGCCTCAAAGAGTTGTTAATATCGAGTAACATTTTGCTCCCAAGGGTATTTACCACATTATAAGCACTTTATCATTATTGTACTAGTGCGAATATCTTTCCTACCCTTTTATAAACGCAATGGCAGAACCAGAATGTTTAATTCTCTTGATTGTTCTTTTTTATTTATTTTTTCTGGAGAGTGAAACAATACGAATTGAAAAATGTCATCTAACGTAGTTTCTGATCAGTGCTGAGATATTTAGCACATCGTTTTGCTCTACCAAATCAGTGTTAAAATTTTCTTAAATACGTTTTAGACCAATTAGTCGATCCTCTATGATCATCTCATGCACGACATTACTATTTATAAATATATTTACCAGACCCGCTTATATTTACTTTCTAAAATTCTTAAAAATCATGCACCTAACTGACAAATTACACGTAATTTTATTACAATTTAAAGCTTGCCTGATATGATCGATTGAGCAGCTTATCACATGAAAACGAGAGAAAAAAAAAATCAAACGATGTATCTCCCATACTGCAAGCAAAGTTGAGCAGATTACTGCAGAATTTTCATGCTCATTACAAACTGCAGTCAATGACCTGAGTACATAAAAGACAAAGAGTCGCGCCTTGTAATCCAGACATATGCAAAAAGAAAACTGTTTTCAGTCTTGCTTTTTATTTTCGAGCCACTTTGACTAAGAGGACGGGGTATGCAAAAGGGAAATGATAAAGGCGCATCAACAAAATGATACAGGCCTACGAGAAAAATGTATGCATCCCGTAAAATGAACCAAATGGAAGTCGGAGGTTAAGACAATAGGAAACACAAAATGTGAGATGCATTATGTGCACCCGGCAGGATCCGTTGATGGGATAGGCGGGTGGAGAGGGAGACATGGTGAAGTGAGAAACAGAAATCAAGAAATAAAAGCAGCAGTGGATCAAAAAACAGATCATTGCTGACTCACGCTGGTATAGTAAAGGTAGGAGGTAAAATGTGGCGAGGGTTGTCACAAGGGTGGAGAGGAAGGGAAGGAAAAAGGGGACAAGAGAATGCGTGATATATCTCTTGTACATCTCCTCTCTACTAATGGACCTACCCTCTAGTCTGTGTTCATCCCTCCTCTACCAGTGCTGACTCGACACTACGTGGAGGGGGGCAGTGTGTAGGTGTGTAGGAAGAGGGTGGCCAGATTTAAAGGTGGAGTCACAATAGCGCATTGCTCTTCCAGAAGTCATTTAGGAAAAACATTATCAACATATACACGCATTTCACAGCATCCTTTGCATGACAGTTACGGGTTTAATGATCAGAAATCTAACGATTATCAACAAGAGTAGTCGAAAAACTAGAAGATATTTTATAGGCCAATCTTAATAAAAAAAAAATCTAATATGTTCCTCCATTTATACTTGTAGATATTAAGATATGATATGGTTATGAGGTAGTAGGTTTTGAAACTATAAAATAAAATTGTTTACTAATCTAGGCGATTGTTCTTGCTAGAAGTTTGTAAGATTTTAAATAAATAACAAATAAAATCACAATTAGAAAAATATTAAGCGATAAAATGGAAAAAATATAAATTTCTGTTACAAAATTCAATTACAAATATTAACGCATTACTGTTAGCAACCAATCAGAATTTTATTTCAAAATTAGAGCATAAATTAAAATAAAGTGCATAAGAACTTAAAATATCTCCAAATAATGTTTTATAGATATAACATAAACATTTAAAAAAAAGAATAATAAACTTCTCAGCAAATAAATGCTTTTCATGTTGGGTTAATTGTATTACATATTGAGGACAAAAATAAAAAAGATTTCAAAACATTTGCATGTTCCTATAATAATAATGATGATGACAACAATAATAATAGTAATAATAATAATAATAATAATAATAATAATAATAATACTAATAATAATAATAATAATAATAATAATAATAATAATAATAAATATAGAGCCATCATAAAAATATATCAGTTGTTCTATGAGTGATAATGCTCTGTCACAGAAATTAAGATTTGCATTTGTTGCCATGACTCTTTTCAAGGCTTTAATTTTCCAGTTATGTTAAAAATCCAAATTGGACATCTCAAATCTCCTCAGTGAGTAGGCATATATATATATATATATCGTATGACAGAATCTCACAAGAAGGCAAAATATAAGTTTATGACCTATATTACATACATACGTAAAATGTAAAAATTACAGTACATCAAGATGCTAAAGTTTTATATGGCGATTGCGGTACCAATTGAAGTTGCAAAATAAGATTCTTACTCCAAGCATTATGAATATATAAGTAAACAAATATTGAACTAGAAAGCAGTAGAAAGTTTAAGTCAAAAAGAAAAACACGATATAGTTAATAGTAAAAGAAACTCGTAAGTATAATAAATGAAAGAAAAATATAGACAAAATAGAAAAAGAAATGTCACTGATTCTGAGATAGCGGAACGACTCCTTGATGCTAACACTTTGATTATTAATATTAAATCAGGAAGATAAAAGCACCGTATATATGTTTTATTTCCTTTGTTTTTGCAACTCTATCGGTTGGACTTCAAAGCATATTATATAAAATATTTTAAACAATATTTATTATATAACCAACAATTCACTAAACACTAAACTGAAGAAATAAAACATTAGCAAAAAGCATTGTTACCTTATTAGCAAATAAGAGCATTTTACACACATTTTAAATGAAATAGGATAGATTTAATTTTAATATAATATTGATTCTTTCGTTTAAATAAGAAACTGATTTTTTTCTCATATAACGACACGGTTTTTTTATAAATGAAAATATAATTACTGGAATCCTTCTTCGGTGGTATAATATATATTTCTTTGTTTTCTTCAACTGTAATAAGGGACGTTTAATTATTTGAAGCAATAGAAAACATTTCTTCCATTTGGTATTATGATAACATTACATTCAGTATTGTGAGCTCCTGTTGAAGCTTCTACCAAATTTTTTATATATGTGCTTTGTAAAATTATTTTTTCTATTCAAAATAACTAATATTCATGAATAAGTTTAAATCCACCTATAACGTTTCTTGGTTAGTGGTAGTGTTCCTATATATTTAGCATTAACTCTAATATTTTAATATATTTGTTGATATGAGGAATTTTCAACCCCAGCTTACACGGTTTACAAGATTCGCCATAATTCATTGGAATAGACAACCTATATTAAGTTGCGGGGGTTGCAAAAATCAGCAAGTGATTTAATAGCCGTTAATATCCGAGTACTAAGAACCACCTGCATATAACTCGTCTCGTTTTCTTACCTTAGTATTTCGAAGTATAGCGTTACAAAATCTGTGTGACTTTCTAAGTATTTTATCCTTATCTAGTTATTGTTATTTAATTACATTGTTCATAGTGTTACATTGGTTATCATTTATGTGTATGAGTTAGCATTTGAAATTGACTCTGCTTTGCTGACTGTCATTGCGTAAGCACGATACTTTACCCTGTGAACTGAAAGTCCATTCAGTAGGTCAGAGTCCCTAACAGCTAGAAAAAAAGTATATTTAATGCAGGTACATAAGTAGGGGAGGAAATTAATATGTATCAATAGCTGTACACCAATGGATATTCGAAAGGAAAGAAACACACAAAAACGTCTAATTTTGTCATTCCTAGCACCCCTGAAAGATGCAAATAATATGACATATATATCATGAAAGTAAATGAGCGTACAACTTGTAAATAACTTGTATAATATTATGAGACATCATGTACATACTATGTCAGTTGCATTGACACTTTAACACAAGAGAATAATAACAGTAAACAGTGATTAATCTTATAATGGTCAGCGGTGGACATGATATTTTTGTCTCGCTAGTTCAATTGTCGGTATAAAACACTGCAGGTGTAACTAAAATGCATATTTTTTTTTAAATATTACTGAAAAGTTAACTACCAAATTTTGAAACTAATGTACACAAGATAATTTACTATTTTATTTTAGGTGAATGTTTAATATCACTGCAATGTTATGTTACAGGATGTACAGTGATCTATTTTTTCCCTCGATTAACTAATACAATTTTGGTATGCTATGCTCAGCTATCCTGTAACAATATAACTAGTGCCTCAAAATCATTGGGAAAGTTATTACGGAACTAGTGCTTGAACTTTTGCCAGCTCATACGAAATGCATTTGTTTTTATACACTTTTTATGAGTTCCGTAAGATTTACGTTCCCATTTTACTTTATAGCAAGTGATCAAATTTGTTTTTATTTTACAGGTGTATCTACCCAGTTTCTCGATGTATTTTTTTAAAGTTAAAAATGTCAATTTGTATAAAATAAGCTAAAATACATTCCTTTATGATATTAACATTCTTTACCTATGGGTTCTGGGAAAAATAGCGTTCTAGGAAATTTATTTGTTCGCTAATTATTGCTGAATTTTAAAAACTTAAAAATTATGATGTAAGCGAATGAACATGCACAATGACAAAATATATTAGATGAATGCGTAAGCTTCCAAGGACAAAGTTCATTGTACCTAGGTCTTAGGGTGAAAGCATTACAATATCAATATTAATAATAAAACATTTACAAAATTGTTACACTTATTAATAAAGAATACAATTTACATATTTTTCAAATTAAATAAAATATTTTCAGTTATTCAAAGCTGTGTATTTTAATTTCATCTAATAATAATAATAATAATAATAATAATAATAATAATAATAATAATAATAATAAATATAGAGCGATCATGAAAATATATAAGTTGTTCTATGAGTGATCAGGCTCTATCTTAGAAATTAGATTTGCATTTGTTGCCATGGCTCTTTTGAAAGCTTTAATTTTCTATTTATGTTAAAGTTCCAAATTTAACACCTTAAGTCTCAGTGAATAGGCATGTATATATGCATATATAAATATTAATATGTATGGATAAATCGCATGGAAGAATCGCATATCACAAGAGGCTTTAATGGTAAAATAGAATTTTATGGTTTATATTATTACACTGCCTAAGAATAAGCACATCAAAGAGAGGACAAAACGTCGACAAAACCAAGCTCCTCGCTTGGTGACCTAGGAACTACAAAAGGTATATTTAGGTTTATTTCATTTTCTTAAAATCTTCTATTTCACTTTTATCAGCAGTTATATGCAATAAGTGTTGCAGTGTTCCACCAAAATCATTGAAACGTGCACTAAATATATAAACGATCTATATTAACTGTTCTAATCTTTGGCTTTCCGTGCACCATTTAAATTTGTTTTTGAAATACTAATTAATACATTGGTATAAAGGATTCATAGTAATATTTTTATAAACGAATTAGTATTTTATAACAGCAACTAAAATAATTTCAGTATTTATACTATCAGTTTAAGTTTCCAAAACTAAAGACATACTTTAATGAAAATTGTATACACAGTTAAAGCTCCATTCGTTATTGAAATATTTTGAAATGCCAGTATAGCCTTGCGTTTATAACTGAAAACGAATGTTTAATTAGTTTGCTATTATTGAAAACAATGTAAATATGAATGCCAACATATCCTTATAACTGTAGTAACGTTAGATTAAACACATAGAAAAGCAATTTCCACAGGAATGTTGTACTAGAAACAGAGATAAAATACAATTTCAATTATTCGTCTCTGAACTCCACTTCAATGCTAAAACTGTGGATGTACGAAATTAGATGTCTGTATTTATGTACATTTTATGCAAACTACGCTTTGTTTTCTAAACTTTTTTCGCCCTGTTGTGAGCAACACTATTAACCATTTGAGGCTCTGTTTTGCAGCGCTTGTGAGAGATAATGAGAGAAGAGGACTAATGGCTCTTTGTGTGAAAATGAAATGTGAAAGGCCAGCATGAAGAGCATGATCGCCGTACTGTTTCTCTCAGTGAGCTCATCACACTTAATGTCTATTCCATTTACGTTTCACAAAATAAACCGTCATCAGTTCAGGCAATAACTCATCTTTGGATTATGGCCGAGCTGAAAACCTAGTTAGAATTTGAAACATGAAGTGTGCATTTGATGCAGCTTCATGTACCTGCTCAATATGACAGTTTAATTCTGGGGTTTTGAATGGCAACCGAGGCATCAGGCTTCCGCCAGTGACATAACACTATTGATCCTGGAGCGTTGTGATTCAAAACCCCACCGACTTTAAAGGCTGTCATTTTCAAATTACGTGACAAAAAATACATTTACACTATATAAATATATATTTAAACATTTTTCAATAAAATGCGCCATTCTATTATTAGCCACTTTACATATAGATGAACTTTATATATATGGACAGGGGGCTACTCACAGTATGCTGGCTTAATTATATTTAACCAATGGCGTCAGTGGTACTTTTTTCTGCCTATAATCAACACATACGTTTGCACCGCTTAATTTGTAAGACATGGCGATGTAAACAAATCACACAATGTGTAACGGGAGATTCTGATTAACTCCCACATAATTAATTAACGGAAACCAGATTTAATCCCGGATAATTAATAAAAATTTATCATAATACATCCTACTTAACCATATATTAATATGTATCTCATAATATATCTATATATAATGTTACAGAATGAACAAGAAATAGAAATCTGCAGTAAGGGTGAAACATACATGTAACAATGAAGCGACATCCTGGTGCTATGTGCAAGATTAATCTTTGAATAGACAGGAACCTTTCTTTTCATATCAAAAGAAAAAAGTCTTTGGAGAAAAATCATGGTAGATAGCTTTCACCTTGGGCAAACGACCCTTAAAAAGAGAAATCCTCGATACTGTACAACGGCTCTAGCGCACGATAGAATGAAACAAGCGTAGCCAATAAGCACTCGAATTTTAAAATATATCTTCGTGAATCTTTCTAAGCCAATCAGGGAGTAAAGTGTAGGATGTGTCAAGATTTAAATTCTCGTGGAGAGACGCGTAAAAAAATCATTAAAAGCATTATTTGAGTCCTTTCCTAGTTCGTTTTGGGAGAGGTGAGAGAATAGTTCGTTTCTGGAAGCGCAAGAAGGCATTTCACGTTAGATATAAGAAGTTAGTTCGTTTTAGGAGATATAATTGGTGAGATGAAACAGTAAAGTTCAGTTCGGTTTTGGAGATGTGAAAGTGTAATTCGTTTTTGGAAGACAAAATATGTTTAATTCAGTTTAGCTAATGTAATCGAGAGGAAACTTGTTAAAAATATCTCAAAAGGAACCATTTTTGGTGTAAAGTAACGGACTTTAATAGTCCAAAGTCTAACTGGCTTACGTATGTTAAGAACGAGAGAATTTATGATTTACTCATTAGAAGCTTTAGCAAAGCATTATATCTCCTTGCAAATGCCAGTCGCAAATGTGTCGCGAATAAGTGATAAATAAAAATCGCAGTGAAGTGCGAACATCATTATTATTATTTAGTGATTCCTTGTACCTTTTTCCTACCCTGAGAACTTTGCAGAAAAGCTTTAAACATTTACAACAACCCTGAGAAGAACATCTCTTTTCAATAGAGGCAGAAGAAGGTGCTCAACGTAGCATCGAAGCCGAGGCATTCAACATTAAACAACATCAGATGTACAATATTCTCACTTAATCAAATCCACCTAACCTTTCAAATCTCCGCCGTAAATTGACACTTCGACTTGGGGCTTAATATTCCTCTCCCACTATAAACCAAATCACCTCCAATTCCTGCCGCAAATGGATACAGTCAAGGTTATACAAAATGTAAAGTTAATCATTACAAAGTATTAATTATATCTAGCACCTACTATTTTACAGTAATTAGTTTACATACCTAGGTTCTTATTAAGTAATTCCTACATTTTTATTCTCATCATAATAATTGTTAGAAAATATACATTGTATATTATTATGTAATACTTTCATTTTTAAGGCATACGAATTCAATACTTTCACTCTCTGAACACAATAATTACATTATAAATTTAATTTTATACAAGTGTAATATCATGAACTTTGAAATCATATTACTTATTCAATCTATGAAGAATGCATTTAAACAAAAAAGATTTGAAAGATATATTTTATTCCATTTTCAACAATTAATATTGATATGTATCAATGAAAGGCAGAATGTATTACATTTTTTTAAAGAAAACAGAACTTATTCCGATTTTTATAGATTAACGAGATTAAAACAAGTTAGAGTTGCAAACAAAAATTGAAAATAGTTTTGAAATGACTCCGCCTATAACAGCAATTTTGATGTACAGGCAACAAATGCAAAATAAATAGAGACCTTATAATCTTAACTTCAGAATTCCAAACAATTCTTTGCTAAAACTTTGCTTTTTGAGACTTCAGTTAGTGGTGCAACTTACCCTGTTGACATGCCTTGTTGCCAGAGAACGAGAGTGCAGTGTATCCTTGTGTTAGGCAAATAGTGATATTGAGTGATTCTCAGCATTTGTCACTTCTGTGACTTTTACTGTTTACTCCTTATACATACACGCTACCGAGTTTCTCGTGTTCCCAGAGCAGCTTTCTCAATTTTGCACAATACAAGTAGTACAACTATAGCTAGATCACATAGAAAACTACCAAGTACACAAATACCACGAGACAGGTAACTTCACCACCTAAATTTCAATAAATAATAGTGCAATGCTATACAGATATTTGAAAATAACGCTTAATTGCCATTAAAGTTATTTTTTTCATTCAGAAAATGCTTGAAAACATCTATAATGTCATAGTAGCTATGACGTTTTAGATACAAATTGTATTCTCTCAATTTTACATGAAAGAGAATTTAGGTTTGTGTATGGCTATGTAACGGTTATTTTGTTTTATAGAAAGTGTGATCACAGCAACAAAATTATTTATTGATCCTATTGGTTAGTCTTGTCTATGAATATAGTTTTATAGTTAAAATGACGATAAAATAATCTTTTAAGACAAAATGATAAAAGTGAGAGTGGGATGATGATGCAACAGATTGTCATTGAAAGATTGTAAATATTAAATATATGGAACATATAATTAAGTAAAAATTATTTGCTTCAATAGAAGAAATTAATTTACACACAGAAATATTTTGCAGATGCTAGTATCATTTCTATATTCAACTTATAAATGTAAAAGATTGAAATTATAACTTTTTTTTGTGCTCGAAAATTTCGATTTCTAGTGTTTTCCAAAAGAAAATTTTAATTTAAACAATTTATTACTTTTGGAAAAAATATTTAAAACATTTCTAATTCTATCCTGTTAGGAGTCTACCAGAATTAAAATGTTATTCAGGAGTCATAGGTATTTTAATTCTATTACTACGGAATCTCAAGCGGTTTGAAAAAGTAGCTCCCAGTTAGGCATGTAGGGAAGGCTTTTCTATATAAATACAAGGGTTATTCTGAAAATTTTGAGAATGAGCAACAAGGAGTTACGAAAGTCAATTCAGCTTTTCTAGCCTTTTAGATTGCAACATGTGCAAGTCGGAGTGTGCTCCAGCAATGAGTGATGTCATTACTTCTCTATATCTGTGTGCAAGGATGTTGCTGAGCCAGACGTTTGAATGCATCTCGAGCTAGAGCATTTCTGCGCTAAAGCTGATGCTACTATTGTCCCAATTATTCAAGTGATTTACCACTAAATTTGGTTTAGTCTTTATAGATTCCATCGTGCGTTTGGAGACCTTTGTCCTTGAGATGAAAGCCGGGGTATGGTGCGGGAAGATCATTACTGGCCTTGATCAGGTTCAAAAAGCGCTGAACGTTGAATAGGCAGCAGTGAAAGCAATCCTCGAAGAAAAACTTCTTGTTCTTTCACACAAGCCTAGTGGAGGACATAAGTTCGGAAGGAAGAACCACATTTTAAAAATTCAGTTCACGGTCGGGATTTAAACCACGGATCTTCAACCATTCGTGCTCATGTTCTAACAATTGAGTATTCTCCTCCAAGCACGAAACCACAAACCTTGCTTATCTGATTCTATGTATCAATTAATCCCTACATAGTTTATGATTAAACTGAAAGAATATGTCAAGGAACTCATTACGTTATAAGTCGTAGCAATGAAAAGGAAGATCTCGAGATATATAGAGGCCTAAGAGAATGATTTGTGGTTTGGAGGAGGACACTGTAGCTCAGTTGGTTAGAGCCTCCATACAAAAACTGAGGATCTGTGGTTCGAATCGCGACCGTGATCCGGATTTTTCAAGTAATTCATACTTTTCAACATGGTGGGCTGTAGTTACAAAACTTCCCCACTCATGAGTTATTTTACGTCTTGGCTACTAAGCATACAGCAGTCGGCAGAGCCAGCAGTCGGTCCAGATATTATGTCGACAAAGATCATGATCGGGATTCGCGAGCTCATGCTCAGCTAAACGGTAGTTGAAACCGCACATGCAGCAGTGTATTTATGTTCTAAGAATAGGTCTAATACTCTATTCTGTATTCACAATTCGGCAGAATTGCCGAATATTATTATTTAAAATATCCCTAATTATCAAATTCCAAGTCTTACTACAATTCATAAATTACACTTTGCGACGACACATGCAGCCAATGTTTCAATGCCAACAAGTATTTAACTATATAATTATCGGAATTTGGCCCGCTCTCCCGATCTAACCCCTTGTGATTACTGTCTCTAGGGTTCAATTAAAAGAAGCAATGTTTAGAAAAAATTAGATAAAATGGAAACGAGCAAGGGAATTAAGAAAAATGGTGGATAATTGTATTAGTCCATGCCAGAAGTTAATTGGGAAATGAAGGAAAGACTTTCTTCACGGATGAAATAATGTTGTTCACTCATGGTAAATTGCTTCTATTCTTCAGCCAATCAGTGCAAGGCATGTGGTATGCAACATGCTAAAGTAGAAAATCTCTTGCTTGAGTTGCACGTATACACATGTGCTTTTAAGTGTGTGTATATATTACTAACGAATGTCTCCAGTATTAAATATGTCTTTCCGGACCTTGATCATATAGGCCGCATTGTCGGTCACAGGTAGTAGTGTTTTCATCACGATTTTCTGATAACCATACGATGCATCTCTGATGATGCAGGCTATATTTCTGTGGTTCGTTTGGTCCAGTAATTTGTATAATATGAGACGAAGTTCTATGGGGTCTAACTTACCTACCACGACCTTAGCAATGAGGCGACCCCTACTATCGGTGGACTATAAAAGATGTCTGTTAGAGAGTCATTTGAGAAAAATAGCGTTGAGTGTGACTGACCTCAATGGCATTACGAAATTAAATTCAGTTTGCTTTTAAAAATAAGTTAATTTCTAAAATTTCTAAAATGCTATTAATACCTATACCTATACAAATGCTATGAATTTCATTTAGATGCACATTGTTGACTAATGTTCTAAAAGTATTTTATAGTAAACATTATTAAATGTAATTTTAATAATTAATAATTACATTTCAATTTAATTTTAATATTTGAAACTAATAGCTTTAGTAGTTCTTAAAACTCCCATGATATACAAATGGATAAAAATATCACAGCTAAGAAGGAAAACATTTTTTTAAAACCTAGCATTAATGACTGCCTAATTTTATAACTTAAAGTAGCAGTCTAGCGGCACTGCAAAAAAAAAAAAAAAAAAAAACAGTTGAAGATTAGTGCTACAAAATAACTTTGCACATTACTTTGCACCACTGTTTTATAAATTACAACTGAAAGTAGCAGGCTATCTATATCACACAATATAATAGAAGTATGCTTAGAAATTATTCAAGCAGTGCAAATTATTTGATGTTAATATGAATAGTTATACTACACGAGACACACTGGGTAAAATTAATCCCTGGAATTTTATTAATTGTTTTGAAATTGTTCTTTGTGAACAAAACTGTGCATAAAACACGTTCTCGCTCATTTAGATTTCTCAGGCAGCAAATCATTCCTTATGCTAATCGCCGCTTATGGCGAGAGTTCCTTCAAATGTTTGTCAAATTCCATTATAATTTTCAATTAAGATTTATATCATCGAGTTACTAAAAGTTTCAATAATATCAACAATAACTAACAACACACTAAATAGTAACCATATAAATAAATGCTAATCGATTCAATATTTCTTATTTTAATAAATTAAAAATAAGTGACATTACGATATGATAACATAAAAATGGTATGTAGCATACTTGTTGAAGGGTTCTTTACGATTCTCGCGTGAAATTCAACCCAAGGTTTACCTCGGGCCGCAACTAATCACACTCGGATGCGCAATACGAGCTTTCCGCACGTACAATATACCCTTTCATAGTTTGATCTTCATTACAGCATATTTAAATATATCATAAGACTGTAAAGAAAAAAAAAATAAAAGTGATTTTTTTATTTTACATGTATTTATTTAAAACTACATTTAAATTGGGTTGGTAATGAAAAGAAAACGTTTCATTACGACTATTATTTTATGAAAAAAACTTGGCAATAAATAATTATTTATAATTTGTTAAATGTTTCCTTTGCTCTCAAATAAATGAAACATATTACGTATATGGGCATCTTTCCGCCTGATGCTTGCACGAACATTTAAATTAGACAGATTGCTAAGAAAAGTATCCAGAATGGGCCAAGAAATGACAGTACGGAAGAAGAGAATTGCACAATTTTTATCAAATTGCATGCAGAAGCATGCAATTCTCAAATTAAAAAATACTCATCCAGTGTAAACATGGCAACTTCAATGAATTATGTTAGCTTTGTCTAGACTGCCATAATATTTTGACTATATCCAAGATAGCATTATGCATGAAATTACAAAGTAAAATAATTATAATAGAACAATTCTTGTCTCAATTTGCAATTACAGAAAAAGTTATTGGTTAAGTCATTTACTAAATTCACCTCGAAAAGTTTCATATTAAAAAGGTGATTGCTTCAAATTAAGAAGTATACAGAAAGCATAAATCATATACAATTGAATTAAATTTCCATAACATTAAATTAAACGTAAATAAAATAATGTAACAAACTCACGTGTTACTTTGTTCTCTTAGTCAGATATGAGAAGACGGCAAAGAATCGAACATTTTAGAATTTTTGCTCAAAGACATCCGAACCTCTTGCACCCGATGCTCCCTCTGAAAGAAGGAAACCAAGCCAAGTACACATTTCTTACGTCATTAGGTTTTCGAAAGTTCCACAAGAGTCTCAACCAATAGAAAGACATGGATAGAAGGTTCCAACAGCACGCGTTTGACACAAACATGCACATGGGTGCGTGCAAAACCGGCACAATCTGAAACAAGTATACACATTTTTAAACCATTCCATTCAGAATTAAAAGATTTTGGCATTTGAGCATATATATACATATATATGAAAAATAAAAATAAAATAACAATATTGACAATGTAACAAATTAACAGTAATAATAAAAGTAGGTAAGATAAAACACTTAGATAAAGTCACACTTGAAATATAGCAATTTCAAGTGTGACTTTTTCTAAGCGTTTTATCCTTATCTACTTTTATTATTACTGTTAATTTGTACACACACACACACACACACACACACACACACACACACACACACACACAAACCTGATATTGATTAACTAAATTGTAATAGTTTCAGATATTGTACAGCGGTTTTAAACAATCAATATTAAAAGGGTGTCTATGCTGATAAGTTCAGTGTTAAAACGAAATGGGGTACAAACTTGCCCTAGATTGTGTTCAAACTCACTTCGCGAGCAAAGAAATTTCGATTTTCAATAGCTGATCAACAGATTTAGTGTTGTAAACAATATAAATCTCGAACTGATTCTGTGACAGTACTATACCTGTGAATATGATTTCGAAGATTGTAGTTTCAGGTTCCGTAGAAGTAGGTTTTTTTTTTTTTTTTTTTTTTTTTTGTCATACATAAGATGTAAGGCGAAAAGTAAGTATTTAAAGAGATTTGAAGGCGATAAAATGATCAGGGTTTAGTTAACATCAGTATCAACTGCGCCAAAGAGACGTGATCCACAACTTATTTTGTGCTTCGAATGTAAGTTTCATTAGTGGCGTACTGGTCCTTTAGAATCTTAATGCCAAAACGTTGAATCTTTTATTGCAGTTTAACGTTCTTCATAATAACAAAGAGCTGAAAAGAAAATGGATGAATATATTTTAAAATATAATATATGTGATCCGCAATTTTTTTTTGCTTCGAATGTAAGTTTCATTAATCAGTGGCGTACTGGTTATTTAGGAACTTAATGCCAAAACGTTGAATTTTTTATTGTTTAACGTTCTTCATAATAACAAAGACATAAAAAGACAATGGATGAACGTACTTTGAAATATGATTAGTTAGATTATAGATTTCCAATATAAAACTGATTGCCCATGACCCCCTACATGCTCTGAAGTGGTTGCTGTAGTTTATTAACACCATAAATATTGTTTATATTTCTTTTACCGATCATAAATTAATGTTTCATTATTTTTAATGGAAAGTATAATAAATTCTGATAGTTTTGTAATCAATGACTGCCAGTTTTGAACTAAATTTATATCTATACTCTTACTGTTGTATCAGTTTTAATCTATGAGGTTCACACTTTCCTACAATATATCAATATTACATGAATATATAGGAAAATATTTCATTGCAAAGCATGAGTGAATCTCTAGCTGTACATAAGTGGTTAGATTAATGCAACTGGGTAATGACACATGAATGTTTAACTGCTATTGATTAGTGTGGCATGTCATAAAGTGTTCCAAATCTTGTCAGAAGTTTCGTGTGGCAAGCACTAAAATGGTTGTGGAGCACTGCTCTGGGAGATAATAAAAAGGGCAGAATTAAGTACTCTGAAACATTTCACTCTTGATTTTAATTTAATATCAATTCAGCTTAAATATGGATTATTGTTTTTATAACATTCACAGATAAATGCGGCTATAAAATGTTTGGTCAAAACATAAGAATTTTTGTGACTTAATAGAAAAAAAAAATCTAACAGGAGTATCAGGCAAAATATAAGCTACCGTGATGACAGTTTTTAACTGGTAAGATAATTAAAACTTTAAGCGTTTTAGAATATTAATGTATTAAAACTATATGTTGAAGATTAGGCAAAACAAGAAGTAGATTAGCAATAAACACCTCTCTTGCACAACGTACGCCGAAAAAATTAGCTCATAAAAAGCAACAACAAAGACTCGTTTCTATCTGAAGCAGTTTGTAAATCGTTAAAAACTGTTTGCTGCTTCTCTTTCCATCCCTCGCGATATCCAACGCAATGTTGGGGTTCTATTTTATTTTAAAAAGAACAATAAAATGGGAGGGAGGGAAGAATGTTGGCGAGGGTAGAAACGCTCCCCTGGCACGTACGCTGTAGCAGTTGTTATGAGTTTATTTCGAACTTCATTTGTAAGCGCCCAGGCACGTATTTTTAAGTTTTTTACTTCTATCAGCATGACACTTGCCCAGTAGTGTTGTAATTGTCATGTCGTAGTGTTGCGGTGGATTGCCTTCTATTTTTTGTTTTGCTTTTCATTTGCCGAATAAAACAGACTGCAAGGATGAAACATATGGCTCTTGCAAATTAACCATCGCATATCATAGCCGCCTCCTGTGCGAGTTTTCTACAGGGTGTGACCTATAGTTTTAAATTTCTGTTAGATTAATTTTATTTTATGTAATACCTACGAACCAATAGCTAGTATCACTGTTTGTGATTTATAAAATTTTTCCTATGTCTATATTGTGTATCACTAGAACCAAGCTCGAGGTTTGGTTTATTTACGGACGCTCTTAACATCTCAGGTCATCAGCATCCCAATCAATTCATGGCGTGAAACGGCCGATAAATTTTGAACAGAGGTCTCTTTTTTCAGGCTTTAGGTGCTTTCTTTTTTTGTGCCGTAAATTAAAGACACGGGACCCAAGCTTTACTTCCCTTCCAAAGGAAGCCATACTTAGGATTTTTACCCCCAAATCGGTCCTGGCCAGAATCGAACACGAGATCTTGGGTTTAGAAGACAAGTATGGTTACCACTACACCACCAGGACTGACCCAAGGTCGAGGGTTCAAACCTGGCCAGGGTCAATTGATTTTTAGGGTCCCAAAATAGTGTGGTTTCCTTCGACGGAAATAAAGCCATTAGTTCCGTGTTGTAGATTTGCGGCATGTAAAAGAATCTCGAGCCTAAAATAAGAAACCTCTTGAAAAACGCATTAACCGTTTCATGTCTTGAATTGAATGGTACCGCCACGGGTGGCCGAGGTCGTTAAGGCGCGGACTTGTGAGCAGGAGGTCTGGGGTTTCAATCCCTCTAGGACCGTCCTCCCTGACTGGTTTTTTTTTTCCAGGTTTTCCTCAGTCCTCATAACTGGCAAATGCCTGAGAGGTAAACTAAACTTAGGCCTGAAACGCTTCCTTCTCTAAAAAAAATATCCTTCCCCAATATATCATTTCATGTATAACCAGTGTGTCCAACGCCTGTGGTGCCTCAGTAGTAAAAACGGGCATTAAACACTACTCAAAAAAAAAAAAATAATAATGAACTGAATGGGACACTGGTGACCAGAGATGTTAAAGAGCGTACTTAAATAAATCAAATAGATAAGTAATCTAATAATATATGTCAGCATTTCTTTATCCTAAGTGTTAAAAAACTTTTCTAAATCACTTAGTAATCAGAAATTAGATGTATTAATGAAGCACACTAAAACCTGTCAACAATAGTTTTTTCAAGTGGTAAAATACAGTGAACCCCAGAATAAATTTTAAAACCTTACGCTTTTTGTTTTATATGCAACTTCCTTAGTTTGGCTTTAAACGTAATACGAATATAAAACTTAAACTGGATATATTATAATTTTAATTTGAAAAAATGTGGATTTGAATCAAAACAATAATCGGTTGTGCTTAAAAGTATGAAGACATCTTCATGCTCAAACTAGTATTCAATATTAGAAAAAAACAAATTCTCAATAATTGTATAAGAAAAATATAAGTATGTACATTTTGTGGAAAGATGTTCAGCCTGAAAATAACATTTTTCTAAACCTATTTCGTTTTCTGAAGGAAAGTCGTGGTTTATTAAACTTTTGTTCCTTATAAATGTGGAATCTATTTTCTTCTATAATGTTGTCATTGAACAAGAAGGGATAGCATTTCTAGGAACCGCGCAATCTCTCTGCAGTGGTATCGAGCATATTGGCGTCATGCTGTAACAAGCAGCATTCCTTCATTGATTAGGAAAGCATTTGAGCTTTATTTTGGATGTAAAGTAGGAGATCAGGATAAACTTTCGTTTCACGTTCATGGTGCTGTAAACCTCGGAGCATGGTTAACGTCTCATGCAGTTCACTGTTGAAGCCGTTTGGGGAGAACAAATGGATCATAGACTGCACTTTTGTTTCACGAAATAGTTTGGCTTCTGTGCCAAAAAAAAAAAAAAAAAAAAGTATTCCATTCTGTTTCGTGATGCGTTATCAGTCCTGTGTCACAATCCCTCGAACAATAGATGTTCAATGTGAAAGTATCATTACGATATTTATACGATGGCTACCTTTTAAGTTGTTACAAATATTCCCCTTTAAGATTTATACACTTTTGCATGCGTTCAAACCAATTCTGTACACATTTTTTCCACTCTGAAGTTGGTATCTCAAAAACACAGTTTTTAAAGGCTTCAACAGCTTTTTGAGGTGATGAAAAGCACTGTCCAGGAGTTTTTCGTTTGACATTCGGAAATATAAAGAAATTGTTAGGCGATGAATCAGGTAAATACGGGCAACGGAATATTAATTCGATGTTTTTCTCCTTCAAATAATTAATTGTTTGACATGCTGTGTGAGTGCTGGCATTATCATGATGAAGAATGTTTTCGGTTGTTTTTCCTGATTTCGTTGATGACTTCTGGCAAACAAATTGTTGTGTACCGTTCAGTATTGACTAATTTTTGATCCTCTAAAGGAATGGTTGCGATATGTGCAGTACAACCGAAGAAACAAACGATCATTATCTTGGAAGTGCTTCATGAACGAACAACTTTTGTGGGATTCGGTCCATCTTGGAACACCCAAACAGTGGATTATTTGCTTAGTTTCCCGTTCATACGAATATATCCAAGTTTCGTCACCAATAAATATTATATACATATTTTGCAGTTCCTTGATGGAATTTTTTACCATTTCATTACACCAATTAACACAAGCGTTCTTTGAACTTCGGTCAAATTATGAGGAGTCCATCGAGAACAGATCGTTTTCAAAGCAAAATCGAATGCACTGCATTCTTCAAGGTGCTTAAGGATGCATCTATCTCACTGTAAGTCACAAGCAGATCTTCTTTAATCATATTGTGCACAGCATTGATGTTTCTTGGAATGACAGCCGATTTCAAAATTAATCACTGATGGACGCATGATCACGACGGAATTCTGCAAACCAATTGTAAACAATCTTTTCTTATAGGGCTTCATTATCAAAAGTTGAAAGAAAGAAGTGATTCTATGCATTTTTGTTGAGTTAGGCCTTTACTAAAATCGTAAAAAATGTCCAACCAAAACCTTCAAGTCAATTTCAATTTTTCGTAAAATTGCGTTGTTTAAACGCTCACTGTAAACCAACTATTCAATCCATTTCTAAGCTGCAGCTGTTTTTTCACAATAACAAAGACAATTGTTTAGAAATACTAATGACATATATCAATAGCGAGATCTAGTGGTGATTTGTAACAACTTAAAAGATAACTCTCGTAATAATGACGTAGTGCAGTTATGCGATAAGGGTGATCATTCAGGTCAAAGTATCACCCACTTCGAGCTCCATCTGATTATAGCAAGTGAAATGAATGAGCTATTAGGAGATCGACAAAATCTGACGCCTACACGAATGTCTGAATGGCGTCTCATTAGTAAATCCACATAAAATCTTATTATCAGTATAGCATATCAAGCTACGTAAGATATTAGTCAAAACACTGCACTAATACCTATTATACTTTTCAATATTTACATAAAGCGTTCCCAAAATAAATAATACAATATTAAAAGTAGATGTTTTCACAGCCTTGACATTAAACAATCGATGTGCGATCCTAAATTTGAGAATATGCTTTTACAGAAGAGTGTGACTATATATTCTTCATTAAAAATTACAGCGACGAATTTTCTAGGCAATGTAAAGTCCCCAGACTACAGACTACTGTTTCTTAATGGTAACAGTTTTTACTGAAATGGAATACAGCATACCTTCTGGATTGCCATATACACTTATTTTCTGATAACTTGGGCTTTTTAGTTTGAAACATGGAGAACACTTTTATCACATTCAATTCAACAATTTAATTGTTTTTATTCATGAACGAGTAGAAAAGTGATCGAAAAATACTCACCTCAACAATATGGACAAGAGGTCTCGGATTTTAGTTAACTCCAAAGTTAGAAATGTACTTATGAATAGTTATGAGGGCTGAAAACGCAAACGAAGTTCAAGTATAGTAATCGTTTATACCAATTCCCAACAACGTGGGTTTAAACTCTGCCAGGTTTGATGGGGTTTTTAGGGCGTAAAAATTCTAAATATGGCTTTCTTTGGAAGGAAAGTAAAGCTTGGATCCCATGTCATTGATTTACAGCACGTAAATGAATCTTAAGCCTGAAAGAAGAGGCCTTTGAGCAAAATTTATCGACTTTTTCATGCCCTGAATTGAATGGGATACTAATGACCAGAAAATTTAAAAGCGTCCTTAAATACACCAAATAAATAAAATACAGTCAATATAACTTATCCACCACAGCTATCAAAACGCCCTACCATTTTCACTTAGTGATAACGCATGACCTGTGGTTACAGCAAAAATACTTTACATTTGACCAGTTTTGAACACACGTCACATCACAACTTAGCCATGACGTTGACCTATATCAATACCTGTAGCTCCATATTGAAGTGAGTTTGACCGTTTCCACTATGAAAATACTTAGTGTCAAGCCCCGTAAATTCTTCGTATGTGATTTTTTCGCATTCTGTATACGATCATGACCTTGTATTGTTGTGAAGAAGGAGAAATATGTATTTGAGACACACAGAGCTATTTTTTTTAAATTTCCTAGCGTTGTAAATGGTAACATAATCTTTACTATGACACAATGAATCAGTATTGCCGTTTTGGATTCTCAGAAAGGTGAGTTTAGGGCCTTACCTAAAAGTTTGCCTTTTAGTTTAAGGACCAGAGTCACGAACTGATCTTTCATGTTTCATGTGTAGGACGAGAAATCAATAACTCCTTTCTCATAATGTTCAAGCGGCTATCAGATTAGATTATTAGACACCAACTAGAGCTTTTAGCATAAATTGAATACAGTCACTGGTAGATAATTATTGTCCTGACATCACTGACAGATGCTTTTTTTGAACAACGCGGCATCTAGTTCTGATTGCAGAATATGAGTATTGGTATGAGTTATCATTGAGATGTTACAGAACTAAATGCAATCTTTACATGATAACAATTCTTTGTCAATTAGACATGAAGTGGTTTAGTAGGCCTGGCTAAGTGCTCCGGGCTGGACACACTTTTTGCAGTAGTTTGTATCGGTCTCACGTTGCGGTTTCGTCGATTTTCTACTATTTTGTGAGTCGTGATCAACAGAAGGGAAGGACATATTGACTGTGTAAATGATCACGCAATGCGACATAATATATGTAGTGATTTATTATTCTTACCATATTTCGCGTTGTCTGGTGTTCTGCGTACGACAGCTCTTTAGCTACGTTGAATAAATTAGCTGACGCACTTTCAACACCATCATTCTCTTATAGGTCTAAAGAACATTAATCTTGAATCTTAACTTAATTCTCCGGGCTTTTGACCGTGGTATAATGGTCAAATTATATTTGTAGTAACCCGGCGCTTAGCATTTACATTTTTTTATTCCTTTGAAGATTTTCGCGCTATAGTATATGACGAAATGTCAGATCACTAGAAATATAATTTAACCATTAGATCACGGCCAAAAAGCCCGGAAAAGCATGTTAAGATTCAAGCCGTGAAAGCCCATGTACATATTTAACAATCTTCTTTCTTTGATGTTGTCAAGAACATAATTGTCTACATTTATATTTTCTCTAATACTGGAATTTTTAAAAACATTTAACTTTTATTTCCTTGCTATTCTCTGGTAAAATTAATTTAGATATTTATTTTTCGGCTGGCTTGTAATCTGATTAATGTCAATGTTCCTTAACTATATGATCATTTGCACTAAAACACTACAAATGAGATATACAAGATGTTAATGAATCAATAATCGCAATAATCGAGAGGTGGATAATCCAGATTCAACTGTAAATATAATTTTATGGTCAACAAAGCAAAATACTTCAACATAACGGGTATTGCATATTCATCAAACTAAATACATATAAATTAGATAAAATTTTGGACTGTACCTTGCGATCCATTACTCAATAATATGCAGAGCGGTCTAGAAACTACAAGTAAATTAATGGCGACTTATGTTAATAAAAGAACATTATACGCACAGAAAAAAAGAGGCCATCTATCAAAACGATTTCGCACGCAATTAATGACGCTCGGATATGGAATATTCACCTGTATTCCTGTGAGAGTGCATTTCAGATTCAGAGCTACATAACACTTGGTGATATTACACTGACAACACTGATTTATGGAAATTTGCATGTCATACGTTTCAATTTCGGAAGCGATTGTGAAGCATGAATAAAAAACAGCCCCCAAAGGAACGAGGGTATAAAGCATTGAACTGCACATGGAATAAAACACGTTTGCGCTTTAGTTTTTACCACTTTTTTTTTAACCCCAATCAGGCCTTGTCGTAGTGATCAGTTGGGGTTTAATGGGCGGCTTTATGGATTTCCAGGCGCCATCACAAAAACCGGTACTGTAAGCTCTAACATTTCCACACTTCTGAACCAGCATGTCTTATGGGATGTTCAGACCTACCCAGAAGCCAATGGCGTCAAACATCTTATAAAAGTAAGTTCGTCAATCAAAAAAGGTGGATGGACATTAAATTGACAACATCCGATAGAAAATGCACAGAAACTAGAGAAATGGAATATAGAAGCTTGGACCGATAAAGGAACTAAGCATTAAGAACTTGCAAATTTATTGTGATTTAAAGCGTATATCCCGGTGATATACGCTTCATAACTGGAAACTATCATATGGTTTTGGCTTTAGGAAAAGATGGAAACCATGATGTTCATTAACATTTTAGAAAGAATGAGTTCACAGTATTCCGTTTTCAGAAAAATTACACGTTTTGTCATATCACAGCAAACAGAAGTACATGCAAGTAAGCATAAAATTGTTGCATCAGTGAAGATATTCGGTTAGATGCACTTCATCCCAAGGGTCTTCACAGAAATCTGCCCATCTCTTTAGAGGTCATCCTACATTTATTTTTCCTGAAGGTATGTGTTCTAAAGATTGCTTTAGAAGTATAGTGCTATCCATTCTGTTAATATGACGCATTAAATTATTTCTTTCTATTTCGCCAGTAATGGGATGTATATTTAACTATTTCCTGATTTCTTCCTAGGGTATGCGATCTAATTTTGTACAGGATTTAGTTTTTTTAGAGTGTTCATTTCTGAACTCTTTATCCTGTTTTGCTTTTTATTTTTTTTAATATCTATTTTTCGCAATCGTAAATAAGGCAGGAATCACCCACTTCTTTATAGAATTTAATTCTTACATTCTTTCATATCCCATTTTCCAAAGTTCTTTGTATAGTGCCATATTAATATTGAGTTTTTTTTTAATTTTCAATAAATTGATATACGTCATTGCTTATTAACAAATGTATTTTAAATGAGAAATAGGGACATGTGTGATTTCGAGTACTACCAGGTTCTGGGTCCAGGGGGCGTAGCGCACGCACTACATCACAGAGGTCTGTGTGCCCCGTAGTCTTTTGCATTCAACAAATGCGATTTATTTAAATTATTTAATGTTCATTACACGCAATCAAATGTCACTGCTAAGTTTATGGTACCTCCCCGGCATTTGCCATTGATGAAGACTGGAAAATATGGAAAAAAAAAAACGCAATTAACGATTCTTGCCGTAGACCTGTCCATGAAACCATGGGCTTTAGCGCACTCGGCCATCGTGTCGGCACCATGTGAATGAATTTTGTGGAAACTCCATGTACTGTTTTATATATAAAACTATTAATGAAATTATTAATCCTAATATCTCTTCTATCTTTAGGGGGATTAGCTCCATTCTTAGGATTCTTGCCCAAATGAATTGCCATCCAATTAATAACTAAAAACTTATGGTTGGCACAACAAAATAGATATTTACAGACCAGCGATCTCAATAAAGTGCAATTAAATTTCTTGCAAATTTCTTTCAAATTGCCAAATTTCTTTCTAAAAGTACACTCAATTTTATAATAACAATTTCAGCTCTTAAAACACACACATATTATATTATTGATAATAATATCAAACGTTTCATTACTTTAATAAATTACCAAAGAAGTACTTTGAAGGATTAGTTCCATACATTACTCCTCAATATGGGTTATGGGGGCTCAAAATTAAGTTATTAATGCTTGTCAATTATTCCCTTAGTTGTCATCAAAGTCACTGGTGTCTTTATTATTTCTATCTGCATTTGAAATATTAAATATATAATATAAGAATTAAATTTAATTTAATTCACATAAAACTGACTCCAAATGAAGTTAGAAGTATATGGAAATTCGCTAATGAAAGCAGGAAAACGTAACAAAAATAGCATTGTAGTATTATTAGAAATGATAGCAATGGGTAAGCAGCTCAGAGTAAAAAAGAGATATGGGATATGCCAAAACATACAGTTGTGCAATGAAATTAATTAATAATTAGTTCGTTTATGTTATAGTGGGCATATATGAGTTATACTCATTGCAGAGAGGAAGAAAAGAAACTCCTGGCTCGCATTATTTTGTTCATGTGTGAATGTTGATAAACAGAAAGAAATTGGAGGAAACAATGTTGAATTTAACAGGTCACACGTACAGTTATGTCAATTTTTTCTCCTGAAAATCGCTAAAGTATAGTTTACAGTTGGGATATTGAAAGAAGCGCAGAGAAATGATTTTGGTTGTACTATCATCATACTATGTGACTTCCTTGCACATTTGAGTATCAAATGGATGAGATGGCTTGTAAACACTGCGCTCTGTAGTACCTCCCGAAATTAAGAACACCTTTAGGAATAACAAAACACGTTTTTATTTTTGGGATAGTAATTTGAAACAAGTTTTCAGCTTCGTGTCAATGAAATAATTTTTTCAATATCTACCCAACTGGCACAGTTATGCTTTAAAACATTTTAGTTTGCGACTACAGCTGGGCCATTAAAACAACCCCAGCAACGCCTCTTCCCCACTTGACGCATTTTAAAGTTTCTCATAATTTATTAATTTAACTTTCGTGCTGTCACTGAATATGTTTCATTCTAGAAGCGCGGTGAACTTGTTAGCAGTGTGGGAGACCTGTTAAAAACATAAGTAATTGTTCAACTGTTTATTTTGAAAGTGAAATCACATAGTGGAAATAACATTTTTTTAAGCATCATCAAACATGGGTAAAAGAAAGGTGCAATATTTGGAAGACAAATCGTGAATTTAGATAATCGACACTGCCGCTAAGAAGAAAACTGAACACCTCATATATTATGATTGCAATTGCCATTACATCAATCGGTAAGTTTGTACTTTATTTTCTCAAAATATGTATTTTTAAAATGTTTACCTCATATTCTTCTTATTGAGGCGATTTGAATCTGAGGTTTTAACCCATGTTAAAATAAAAAAATTAAAATGTAATGAGTTAGTGTTTAAAATTTGTACCGGTATTTGCCAAGTATTACGTTTGGAATTTCCTTTCTCTTTTCCGGCCCCCCTATCCTCAATACGAGCACTAGCAGCTATTTGGCAAAACTGTGCTCTTTCTCTATTGGCCTTAAGCTAGTGGGGGAAACAAACATTCTCGTATCTGCTAAGTAACATCATTCTTTCAGTATTATATCTTCTTTCCTTTCTGTTTTAGCTTGATTTGGTTCCGGAATCTCGGGAAAGATAGTTCGTGAGACGCCATTGCTGAGTTCAAATCGGTCCTTGGGATATAGTGGTAACCATACTTGCCTTCTAACCCAAGATCGCGGATTCACCCGGCCAGAATAAATGGATTTTTTCGGGGTGTAAAATCCTAAGTATGACTTCCTTCAGAAGGGAAGTAAGCTGTGAGTCCCATGTCGTATATTTACGGCACGATAAGAGACCTCTGAGCAAAATTTGTCGGCCGTTTCACGCTCTGATTTGAATGGGACGCTGATGACCTGAGATGTTAAAGAGCGTCCATAAATAAACAAATCAGCAAAAAAAAAAAATTGCTCAGTTCGTATGTAATTTAATAATTATTCGCCAATTGCACGCCTCCTGCTTGCCACTGCAATAAACTTTTGTTAGGCTGGGGCCGAATTTAATTTTCATCCAGTGAGCCAGGTAATTTATATATTATATTAATAATAATATTTGTAAGGTATAAACTAAAACTTTTTTATTATTTCTAACGACATTTGGTGCTCAGGAATTATTTCCTTAACATGCATTTTCACAAGAATTCCTACTCAAAAGCTGTATCAGGCACTTTCACTTATAATTATATTTACTGTTCATTGTTTAATTTGATTGTAATTAATTGGTAATGTATTGGGAAATTTTAATTTCGGTTTTTCACGGTGTTTAATTTGAAATATGCAAAATATCAGTATTCGCATCTTTTAATGTTGTTCTTATACTGTTTCAAAGGGTAAACTTTTTCTTGCTTCCGTTAAAAAGACAATTTACCTTTCCTAGGTCTAATCCTGGAGTTTATCTTTCAGTACATTTCCAAACGGAAATTTATTGCTATGAAATTAACGGGAGGGTGCCAAATTAACTTGTGCGAAATTGAACTCGTTTATTAGCGGCAACTTGAGGGAGTTGAGTTCAATTGAAAGCAGCAGAAAATTAAACTCTCAGAAAATATTTTCTGTAGATAGTTAAACTATTGAGATAAATAATAAAGAAATGCTGCTTAAGAAATTTAAATATTTTGGGGAAAAAAATGTAAATACCTTTTGATGCAAATATATAATGCATAGATTTAATAAATTGTAAATTTAAAAAAAAAATGGAAATGTTTTATATTGTGTTAAAGAGCAGATTTTAAGTATTAAGCACATAATGTAACAAATGTGATAGGTCTTATAGAAATGAATAAGGAAAATGTGAATAAAAAATACATACACCAATTTAAGTGTTAAACATGTACGTTCCCCCGTAACTCCTTACGCAGTTATTACAGTCCACCCCCATTGAAATTTAAATATAATACAATATGTATATTGCATACCTAATTATGATTATATTTTATATATTGTAATTAGTAATGTAGATATCATATATGTATAATGCTTACACGTGAATTTACCGCCACGGGTGGCCAAGGTCGTTAAGGCATGGAGTGAGCGGAAGGTCTATGGTTCGTATTCCGCCAGGACCGTCCTCCCTGATTGAGGTTTTTTCCAGGTTTTCCTCAGTCCTCATAAATGGCAAATGCCGGGGAGGTACCCTAAACTTAGGCCTGGAACGTTTCCTTCCTTAAAAAATCCTTTCCCAATACATAATTTCGTTTCATGTATCATCAGTGTCCACTGCCTGTGGTGCCTCAGTAGTAAAAATGGGCGTTAAACACTACTAAAAAAAAAAAAAAAAAAAGAAAGAAAGAAAGAAAGAAAGAAAAAAGAAAAGAAATACAAGTGAATTGTACGTCGACAAAAGAGAAAGTCTCTGGTGTTTTTTGTTACGGTAGCCTTTAAACTAACCAATGTCAACAAAATGATTCAAACTTTCAAAAATAGCGAATGGCATGTGTGGCAGGCGAACTTAAACTAGCCAATGGAAAATTTATGTTTGAAACTTTAAAGACAGGTGCGAAACTTGCGCGTACCTGTCTGACCCCGTGGCATTGTTAAGCCAACCATGACTTGATTTGAATTTAATTTCTAAGGAAGCGTATGGCCTGCGGGGATACACAGATCACAAAATTAGCTCAAATGCAGGTAAGTTCTAATTCGGACGTGGGCACTCACTTCCGATGTGTCAGTTAGGCCGTTTTTAAGTTGATCCTCGGCTAAGAAGCAGTTATTAGTTCATTTAAGCAGTTTTCAGTTTCACATGCAGCGGATACTGTTATTTTAACGCACGAACTTCATTCAATAAAAAATGAATGATTTGCCTCAATCTTCCATGACATAAATATTGCACGTAACACAAATATATACAACATTTAATATTCGTATTCACATTTTAACGGTATTATTTTATAGTAACGCATGTAGTACTCATTGTTTAAAAAATCTGAAATAACTTTATTTTTATGCGTATAATTGGTTATTTGTTTCTCTATGTTTCTGACTTTAATAATCACTACTTTCTGAATACGCGATTTTTGTGACATTAAAGTTGACAGAGCGAATGCCGCAGCCTTGATAACCATTTCACTTTCCGATTTCGAATACCAGGCTCGTATAGTGCAATGTTCTCGAAATTACCGCCATCGAATATAGTATTAAACGTTTCCTAACTGCTATATTGATATGGTCGGTTTAGAGGACCATGAAAACGGATCATGAATAAAACAGGTTGTGATTCTATGGATAGCTATTTCCCAATGGTTCTCAGTTTAAACATCAGAAACGAAAGGCTCTCTTGTTGACAACCGGTTTACACGGTCATGAAATTATGCTCTTAAAACCTCTCCATCTTGAAATATTTATGTAATGTAACTTTTGTGCTGTCTTTGAAAAACTTTATATAACACACATTACTTAAATTAGTGTTTACATACTCATGTTTTTCATAACTTCACAGTCGTCCAAACATTACGCAGTAGAAACTTTGAATCATAGTTTAATTTTAATTGTTCAAAAGTCGCCAATTAATATTAGAATTTATTAAGGCTTATGGTTTGCTATAAAGTACAATGTAAACATTACCGAAATTAAGTTTTTTAACGTTGAGCTTTTATATTTTATATTATGTTTAACTTTTTGAATTTTTGTCTTATTGCACTGGGCCCTTCATGATTTTATTACTCCTTTCACGGGAGATGGGGGTAGCCCCTGGAAAAGCCAAGTCATGTACGAGCAATTGATTCAAGCTCTTGCGATTTCAACTACAATTATAATGAAAATAAGCACATACTTTATGACGGAAGAGGTTGGAAATATCTGTCTACATCCATACATTTCTGTGTCATCTTAATAAAAAAAAATGTCATTCATACGCATCAGATCATCGTTCGAAATTGAGCCAGTCTAAACTTGAAAGCATACAACATAGCTGTTGTTCAGGAAATGCAGGCAGGTGGTCTAAATATTCGGATATATTTTTGCAATTTGATATTACGGAACGTTAGTGATAGTGTAGTTGACCTATACAAGTATTTTTCGCTGATGAATCATGTTTTCATTTGCGTACTCGTGTTTCGATACAGAATAACAGGCATTAGACCACAGAAGACACCGATTTTATAGAAAAAAGCGCCTTGCAAGAAGAAAACTTGGTGTTTGCAATCATTTTCATCAATACAATATATTAAGCGTTAAAAGATAGTTTAGCATTAACGTTTCGTAACACCAAATTTATCCGAATATCTGCATCACCAGCCTGCAATTCGTGATTGAAATTCTAATTTTAACATATTTTGGATTGAGGCATTAAATGATTTGAATTATTTCTGTTCTATGGGAAAATAGTCAAATGTTATTTAAATTAAGTATTAAAGCATATTTGTTATTTCAATGTTTGGATAAATAATAAAGGAACTTATGGACCATATTCTTAAAAAAATAAGCGCAAATAAATATTATAAGTATGATAATATTCTCTAGAAAATGCCAGGAAGTATGAGATATAAAAATGAAGCAAAACCTTTATTCTGCTTAATGATTAATTTCAATAAAATTAATATAATGATACTTAAAATGAAAACCAAAACTGCTTGGTTATAGCATAAGCTACAACAGCATATTAATAAATAAGATATTTTAAAATAGTTTTGTAAAAAAGAAAAATAATATTATTTTGTATGTAAAACTTTAAATAAATAAATGCTAATCCATTTTTTGAAATTTCAAAAGTGAATGATGGAAAAGAAAATACAAACTCGTTTTTAGACCTTGATGTAACAACCTCCAAATGCAATGACATTATTCTCTGCAGATTTATAGCAATTGCAGGGTAGCGGTTAAGGTTACGCTGATAAGTTTCCTAAACTCTCATCTTATGAGCTATTCACTTGTACTCTGTGCTTGCCTTTCCTTCAATTCTTGAATCACGGAGGCCCGCGCATGTTCAATAGTTTCCAGTAGCAAAGCTTAAACGCTAGAATATTCCTGACTCTCTAGGTAATCCTGGATCATATTGGAGTATGCACACCACTTTTATCGGACATAAATAGGTATTCCTTTTTTTCTGGAAAGCTGGAGCAAAGGGATGGTAGCAAAATTCCAGAAACATTGACATATCTTGCTCTCATCATACTTTTCGGCACTTCAACCAGTTTCCCTGGACCCGATACTGTTATATAGGATAGAAGTGTGCTGAAATTATTGAGAATGATCAGTTCGAACTACATACATATCTGATCCACATGATATATACGAAGGTACATCTTAATTTTACGGCCAAGCCGATAAGAATTATCACCTGCACAAAAGCCCTATCTGGTTTCATACCCTATCTGTTAAGTAAGTAATTGCAGCCTAATTTCCGCTCAGCTGTGTTCAGTTGTTCACAAATAGTTGCATAAAGAAGGCTATATGTAGAAAATTGTGACATGTTCAAAATGTCCAGCTGTTATTAAGTTCTTCACAAAAGAAGCACTTACTTCAAATGAAATTAAACAGTGACTGGACGGTTATTATAGGGAAGCATCCCCCTCATATTATACCGTAAACGAATGGGCCCAACTTTTTCGAAGGGCCGAGAAAGCATTGAAGACGAACAGTGCGCATGTAGGCCTTTGAATATGCTCACTTCCGAAATCATCGCTCTTGTGGAAGCAGAAATTATGAAAGACCGGCGGCTCAAAGTAACAGAAATAGCAACAGGATTGGGCCTTTCTAAAACAACATAGTCCTTTGAACTATTCTTGAACATTTAAAAATGAATAAGGTTAGTGCAAGATGCATGCCTAGACTTCTTTCCTCAATCCAAAAGCTGCAACGAGTCATCTGTTGTCAGGCATTTTTGGAGCTCTGTCATGACGAGAGAGAGAAAGAGAGAGAGAGAAGTTCTGCAAACCATTGTCACAGGAGATGAAACTATGGTCCTCTAGTATGATCCCTTGTCCAAAAGAGAATTAATGGAGTATCATAAACCTGGCCAACACCGTATCTAAAGTTCAAGGTCACTCAGTCAACTAACAAAATCATGGCCACAATCTTTTGGCACTGTGAAGGAATACTCTTCATTGACTTCAAGGAGGGAAACACCACAATAAATGGGGAGTACTATGCTGGCCTACTACACAGACTACGTGCTTCCATTAAAAAGACAAGGCGAGGAAAGCTTATTGGTGGTGTGCGCCTTCTTCACGACAATACGCCTGTGCACACAGCTCTTGTTGCAAAGGAAACTGTGAAGAAATGTGGCTTCAAGGAGATTGACCATCCTCCCTACAGCCCACATTTACCTCCCAGTGACTGTTTTCTCTTCTCAGAACTAAAGAAGTACCTTCGAGGAAGGAAATTTAAGTGTGACGAAGAAGTGATGGATGCCCATTTTGCAGACAAGCCTTCTGAATATTTTGGGGAGGGGGAATGAAATGTTAATTCAAAGATGTGAGAAGTGTATTATAATAATGGGTAACTATACTGAAAAGTGAAATATAGTGTTTGTCTTTATCATACCTAGAAAATGGTTAGGCCGGAAACTTATGGACCTCGTAGTCTTTTTTGCTGTCAGATCGCAATACATTCTCGTCAGTTCAGATTACTAGATCCCAATAGCTTCATTAATCCACAGGTACCATATTTAAATGCCCTCAATGCTACCTCGGAAATCTTATTTAAATCCTTGTACAGCTGCGCGAGTATGTTTTAATGTTTAAAAATGCATATAAAATCAACCAATATAATTTGTTTCTTTAAATGTTGCATGCATGATACTGGAAGCATTGACTCGACAATTTTGATGGACTAATATGATTGTTGGGTGTAGTAGATCTCAAAGTAGTTCTCCAAATGAAGGGCGGCACAACATATGATCGGAAAGTGGTTCCTCATTTTAGCTTGCAGTCTCAAAGGGACATTTGCAGCTCGATTTCTAGCATTGTACTCTGGCGGTGTTACACTTTGACGCAGCTGATGAGTGATGTTGGTTCTAAAGTCCATGCAGTTTCTTTTTCTTACAAGGCATCATGTGAAACACAATGAAACAGCTGAATACGCTTATGTCTAGCAGACTTCCTGTAACCTTCAGCTGTGCATCGTATTATAGGAAACAAAGCTGTCACTTGATCTTGCAAATTTGCACATTCCATTCCCTACTGGTATTCAAGGACACACTTTGACTTCTTTACCTACTTCATGGGTCTTTGACCTTTCCTCCTTCTCAGTTTGCCTCTTGCTGTAATGTCAGCAGCTTCGTATTTCGTCGAAGAGAAATAAACATCCTTGTTAATCTTCCACCTGACGCAGCACATTCTTTGCAGACCATGATTCACAATCCACACGTTTCAGTTTATTATGAGTGATGTCAGGTGGCGTGTCCTTCCTACTTGTTCTCACGGTACCAACCGCATTAGTTTTTCTGTCCATTAGTCTTCTAAAGAGATCTGGAGACGAATACCATTATACAAATACAACTTGACAGCTGTCTAACAATGTTCCAGACATGTTTGGTACAACATTTGTACTTGCTGGAAGGCTAGAATCTGTTATATTTACACCTACGTAAATTTTGAAGTACAAACAATATCCAGAATAGATTCACAAAATTTGTGAAACGTTTGTTAAATCTTGTACGTTTGGATCTATCACAATACACGTATAAAAGGTGACCTCTGAATTTCATTAGGCTTTTATCCAGAGCTATGGCTTTTGTAGGAAGATATAATTCTGAAAATGTTGCAAAAAATGCTGAATGATAGACCCAATCTTTTAATCGTTTTTATCTTCATTTCTGCCCTCGATGAAATGTACAAAACTTGAAATAAATTTGAACCTCTGTCTGCTCATTGTTTATCCAAATATCAGAATAGCTAGAACAATGTATGCTCCAATCTCATCTGGTGTATTATGAAACCATTTATCACAATCTTTTAGTTTCTTTCTTTATTTTGCATTTGCTTTGTAGCATTAGCATTTGTTTCTGCACAAAGATTTTCAAACAGAGGTTCCATAAATTAAAAAAAAAATCAATTTTTGAAGATGGCTTTTTAAATCATTTTAGTAATTTTTTTTACAGACTCCAAAATAATTAATGTGATGTCACACAATGGTATTATTATTACTTTTTATTCAATTGCAACCACTTTCTCTCTGCGTCACAACGTAAGACTTGGAGCGGAATCATTATCATCACCACCAATTTCTAAACTGCATTCATTGACTGTTGCACTAATTGTATCTTAATTTTCTGTTTCAAAATCAGAAAGTTTGCTAAGTTTACTGTTACTATTTACAACACTTTTAATAACCTTTCTCAAATCCTCTTCGTCATCACATTTCACTGCTTGTCTTGCCATGTTGGTTACAGAGGTTAGCTATACTTTGTAATAAAAGAAGTAACTTTATCGAACATATAAGAGATGACAAGGCAAACTATTTAGAATTTGAAGAGTGTGTGTTTAGCTTCATTCTCATTTCTTTTTATGCTACTTGTGACTTAGAAATGCAAGTACATGCAGTTTTATTGGCCAGCGCCCACCTGTATGCTGTTTTCGTCAAGCGATTTATACAACCTTATCGAGTACAGTTCGTCATAGGACTCGAATGGTTAAGATGAATATTCCTCTCTGCCCATTCTAACCTTCTTGCTTTGTATGCTTTAATTAGGAGTTTAGGGTCAGGGTGATAAGAGTTAATGCCAGCTTCCTTTATTCTTTGCCGTATGGTCTGATATGATCAACCAGACTCCACCACTTTGTACATCTCACAGGTCGGTTCCTCAAATCTCTCACCCAACCTTCGTCTTGGACAGCTTTTGCTGCCCTAGTCTGCCTAAACACAGTCATTCATTCAACTCCCTCCCGCTGGTGTGTATGCACATTCTATAATTTTATCCTGTTGGGCTGTTATTGGTTACTGAAAACTACCAGGACAAGGAATCGGCTGCGATGGAGTTTTACAAAGAATATTTTGAATGACAGTTTATAAGTAATAAAACTAATCTTTTTTTTTTTTTTTTTTTTTTTTTTTTGATGTGCATGAAATGCAAGGAAATACGCTGAAAAAAGTGATAATGTGTTGGAATCGAATAGTGACTCTATGGATCTCAAAACCAAAACGGAACATATGCAATGCTTTTAATCATGCAATTAATCTCTTACACAGTAACAAAGGTCGTTGCATTCGATTTAGAGGCATGTGATATGGTTTCATTCAAAATTAAAATAAATTATATCATCGTCAGTTCACTATAAGTGCTTTTTAATTTCCTGTTTAATATATAGAGCATATTTTGGCATAAAAGAGGAAATAAAGCCTTTTGTGAATCAGTATTTTTTTTTTTTTTTTGATTTAGTGATTGGTATTTGAAGCTTAACTCCTTACATAATAATAACAAAATGTTTTAATACTTCTTTTAAATAACATATGGCTGTTTACCCAAAAAAACAGAAGCAATTCAAATAAATAGCGCAGGTAAGCTTTTTACGTAGCACTCAGAAAAGGAGAACAAAAGTCTATATGTTATGCTGATATTATTCCAGTATTTAATCTAAACTAACTTTAAAGAGCATTAAAAAATAAAAAAGTAATTAATCTGTAATGGTCAGATTTACTTTCGTGTAAGTAATACCTGGTTATGGTTTTTAGCAACAAGTATATTTTAATACATTTACATTTTTAAATAGTACATTAACAAAACACTGAAATAAAGGCATACAAATCCAGAGGACTAACAAAAACATGAGTGAATACTAAAAGGAATGTTACAAGAGACAGCCTTCAAATAGTGAGAATGGTAAAATGTTGCACATCCATTTGTAAGAAAAAGCTAAAATATTAATATAAAATTGAATAGAAACGCGAGATTGCAAATGCTAGGTTTACGACATAGAAGAAGGATTGTAGCACTGCTTTAGTTTACTCGACCACCGCTCTAAGTACGAAAAGGTTAGCGTAGTTAAGATACAATCCACTGCATGAGAATTTCATGTGTATGCCATTTTCCCTGTTTAGTTTTATATTCAATACAGATATATTATCATTAGCTGAGCTGTAGGTAAATTTTCTCTAGTTTCATGACATATGGCATATATTCTGACAAAGAAACTAAACGAGGATTTTAAAATCTTCGAAGCGAGCACCATCTACACCGGCTCTGTGAACTCGACTGATTTAATTTTCTTCCATGCACACATACCTGAACATGGCTGATGCTGTCCCACAAAAGGCTTCTTTCTTGAAATATAGTCCAAATCATCAAAAGAAAAAACAACGATCTTAGTGATGACTTTGCAGTGTAATATACGGTGGGGCACCATCTTGTTTCTTCTATTCTAAAATGGAGATTTTCTACTATGCCTGGAAATGTATTTCGCAAAACTAAAACCAAAGAAAGAGAGAGAGAAAGAGAAAACCCTTGTTACCTGTTTGGAAAGAATGTAGAAACTAGTAGACGATTATTGGAATATATCCCCGCACGTTTATCCAAAATCTTTACTAAAATTGATGTTGAATTGTGTTGTGGAGAATTTAATCGATCATATATGCATGTAATTAAAATTGAAAGCGTTTTATCTTGTGAAAATAGCCTCGTCAGTTGCCAATATTATTTTTGGAAAATCAGGATCCTGGTTCAGGAAGAGATGAGAAAAATAAAGTTTGGAGCATGATCTTCCTGTGATTAGCTCCGAACTCTCTGGAAACAGAAATGTTAATAGTTGTTTTATAAAATCCTGTGAACTGTCTAATTACAGGCAATTGGGTCTTCATTTGTGATATTTAAAATCTCTACTTTGGTTCCATATGTGTTCACTGGTCGCCAGCTTCTATTGTAGATTTTACATTCCCCGTTTTCAAAGTCCCTGCTATTAATAAAATGAGTCATAGCTTTCGTGACTGTTGGAAACCGTTGCTGGTACAGTCTAGAAGCTGCAGCAGCATTTTGTTGCATTTTGATTAAACATTAACAACATATTTAGTTACTTTAATATGAACTTTTTGTTATCTTGAAGTTCAACAAATTATATTTATTTTGCTTTATTTTCCATTAAATTGTGCAAAGCATAAATTATAGTAGGCATACACGGAAACCAGGAAAAGAAGGAAAAAAAAAAAAAAAATAAACGAAGACCGAAAAGATTGGTGCTTTCATAGTTCCTAGATTGTATTTAGTTTTGATCAAGTACTCTTGGTTATAATGCTGCCAGTTTTCACATTACATTTTTGGAAATAATGAACAAGTTTATTTTTAGGTCCCTGTGCATTTCATAGATAATATAAAATTAAATATTATTATAAATAGCTTATAATCTAGAATTCTTTAAAACAGTTTCACGAAAACAAACATTACAATTTTAAAACAAAATGTGCTTTTTTTCTGGATTCGTTCAAGAAGAAAATATATTTTATTATATTTTAGGTTTAATTTACTCAAAGGAATAGTCATTTGAGAAGGGGCTATGAATTTTCCTTCCGCATTGCATGCTAACCAAATTAATTGCTTTATTCGCATGGGTTGTAAAGGAAACTTTTATACATTTTTGCCACGGAATCTTCATGTACGTTTGATTAATTCTTTTATACGTGCGACTTATGCTGAAGAGAGACAATATTGGCAAAAGAAATCCTGCACACATTGAAGATGACTACTGCTCATCTGTTTGTGAAGAACTCTCCTTGAGGTTATACGCGTTATATGCGAAATGCTACCACTAATTGGCAACGAGCGATATTGAATCAGCTCTTCCAGGTAAAGTGTACGAGAAACTCTAGACCTTCCTTCATATGTAGTTGGAGGCGCTTTCATTCTGTATCCAACTCAACAGTACACTGCAGGAAAAGTTTGATGATTCAGCTGCTGCCAGTCTGGGAACGCTGATACAGCTGTTTGGCTTTGCGTTCCTTTCCATTAGGGCGACCGTACATGAAAACATTTCTGCCCACTCACGAAATGAGTATCCGTTCATAATTATGCATTGAAATATAACTACACTTTAGAGCTCTACTAGAACCTCCATCACCTGTGTGGTCCCCAGGGAGAAAGAAACAACATGGAAAGTGGCCGCTACTACAGAATAGCAATCTTTTGGTGTAAAAGCAAGCTAAGTGACACATTGGGAGGATTGCTGACTCTCATTGCGCTGATGTGTTTACGTGCGCAGTAACAGACAATATATGTATATTCCGTTTGTAAAAGCAAACTGGGCCTCTCTGCATGAATGATAAATCTAATATATGAGATTATATTTAATATTAATAGCAACATATAAGATATGCCTTGCTTCCTATGGATAACAGCTCTCTGTCGATTTATGGTTCTCCCTGTACATACAATACGTGGACTGATATGACTTGGTACGTATTCGTTTGATATTACTATACGCCAGTTTTAATAGGTAAGCTACACATGTACTTATATGTTGTTTAGTTCTCCTTTCATATGCAATGTGTCTAGGCTCCTCCCGAATGTGTCGCTTAATGCATGTTTTTATTAATGTTATTAGATAATTACATTTCAATTTTTTGTTTTTCTATTTATTTATTTTCGGGTTTATACGTTTTTTCAGAGGATTTTGGTTAAGGTGGCACACTATGTACCAATTGATAATTATTATTAATAAATAAACAGCGATTATAGCAAAGTACTACTATGTAGGTTTTTACAGCTGCTATTTTTATATTAATTTTCAAAATTAAGTAGGTTATGGTGTATATTCGGATTAATTAATGTAATTGCTCTCTTGTTTAAAAGTGGAATTTCTCTCCTGCACAAAAGAATACAAGTTTATTTCATAACCGGATTAAGTATATAGGTAGTTAACGGGGTAGGGAGGAGAGTATCGAATCTACTTACTTGTAGTGGAGTCCTAGAAACTTTTTTTATATATACATATATAGTACGTATATAACAAAACAACTCCAGCTTCCAAAATTGACAGTTGTGACCCTTTATGGGCAGGGAATCGTTAACGGAACTTATGCTTTTAAAAGAAAAATATTCCAAAATGAAGAATGTATTCGGCAACAAATAACGGTTGAAATTCCCCGGAATAAACCTGCTACAAACACTTGCGTAAGGAAAAATCTACTTGACAGGTGTTTTAGCAACTGATGACAATCTTTAGTGCGCAGTTTTAGTGCGTTATGTTATTAATGCGATTAATTGAATGGACGAATTACTTGTGCATTATGCTTTGTACAGTGGGAAAAAAAATATATGAGAGGGTTGTGTAATTATTTAATTGTCATGTGCAATAATAAATATGCGGTGGGAAATAAATACTTTGTAACAGTTGATGGGGTATCAATGACGGTATCAAAATTATAATAAAAATTGGCATTACTTGATATAACCAAAGTAAAAAACTTCTTGGTTAGCTTATAAATTCTTTCCCTATATAATACGGTCACGGTCCAGGCCTCCTAAACGGCAAAAACTTACACTAACCTGGGGAGGCGGCATTCGGCGACAAACGTTCTTCCCATTAAATCCTAAACATCTGAACAGAGGAAAGAATGTTAAGGGTTGGTTTCACAAATAGCACTATTGGGGTTGCATATAAACTGGTTTCATATTATTATACTTGAAATTAGCACAATATACAAAGAATTAGTTATCTACAAATTTATGTCGTAGTTTTTTGGTACATCTTGCTACAGATTTCCCCCGACTGACTTGACTCCAAGTTATCTGTTAGCCATGTATGATGAGTAAACCAACGCTATTTACCTCTTTTTAATTTCCCTCTTTACTTTATCTATCTCTCTTCCTAACGGACAGCTCAACTTTTTAAACACAAACTGTTCTACCTATCAGTACCATTTTTGTAATAGTATTAGCTGTCATACCTCGACAATGCAACCACACTGTAGACGTCTCATTTTGTAACCATTTTTGTAATGGTCACAATATATATATTAAATTTGGGGTGCTTATTATTATGGAATACTAATTAATTTATATATGTGTTTTAAAATATATAAATACTTTATTAATATATTTAAGTTAATTAAGGTATTCACAGCTATTTAACGCTATAAACTCAAAGGAAACTATTTTAATCCTAAGAAATGGTATAAACATTAAAAATAATAATACTTTTCTTTAATTCTCCTAAACAAAATGATATTTATTATTTTAATATAAATACATTTTAAGTAAAATATTTTTAAAAAAATCATGCAACAAGATCATTTTATATAGATTACAAAGCAGTATCAGGCTTGACCAAGCTTATTTTTATTACAGCATATTTCGACAGATTCATTTGTGTCTGTCAACAAAATATTTTTTCCTGCCATATATCGTTCCAAAATTAAAAAAAAAGATAATTGCTGCATAACAAATAATTTCAGAGTACATAGTACAACACAACTCTCATAATTACATATACTACTGCTGTGCAGTCGTGCATGGTAAGCAGAATTTAGTATCTGGTTTAATTGAAATGTTCAATAAATTCTACACACGTTTCATTACGAGTTGCATTTCTGCATTTACGCGTCAGTTGCTACCATACAATGTTACATATGCGAAAATTGCGGGATAATTGATTTTGTTTATTTTGTTTAGTATACATATTTATCAGAACAAATTTACATCGAATTGCGGGCACATTGTTTAAGAATTGGCCACTAGTGCTGTATTATATATTTTTTATGTTATAGTTTTATGGTGAGTTTTGACCGACGAATATTTGAATGTGCTGCTTAGTGAAAGATATTAGAATGTATCGAGAATATAAGGGGAATAACAAGTATTGATACATGAACGGCAACCCCTCCCTTCCGTCTTTAGGTCCTGCCAGATTAAATACTTCTTCTAAACATCTATTACCACTTGTTTTCGTTTTAATGTTATTTTCATTCCATATTTTCTTGTTGTTAATACAGATTTTTCTATGTCTAGTTCAGAGAACTCTGAAATATTGAAAAATCACTAATTTACTTTCCAAAAAAACTCTTATTTTTCCATATATTATAAACTTTAAAAATCTTTTAATGAAACAGTGGGGATTTTAAGCAATAAACGCCCTTCTACGAGAATTACCTTTTAAGTTTTTACAAAAACAAGGAAAGAGAAAACATTTTTGGGAACAACTGTCTTATTACTTCTAAAAATATTCGCCTTTAAGATTTATACTCTTTTGCATAAGGTTCAAACGAATCGCCAAACACTTTTTTCTGCACTCTGAAGTTGGTATCTCAAAAATGTGGCTTTTAAAGCCTTCAATAGCAACAAATTGCTGTGTACCATTCAGCATTAATTGATCTTCGATTCTCTAATGGTTGCAATATGTTCAGTACAACCGAAGAAACAAACGATAATTTTCTTGGAAGTGCTTCGTGAAAGAACAACTTTTGTTGTACTCGATTTATCTTGGAACACCCAAACAGTGAATTGTTGCTTAGTTTCCGGTTTCAAGTTTTGTCACCTGTTACGACATTGTATACGTTTTTCAGTTCCTCGATGGAATTTTTTGAGCATTTCATTATGCTAATTAACACGAGCGTTTTTTGCGCTTCGGTAAAAATATGCGCAATCTATCGGGAACAGATCTTTTTCACAGCTAATAAATGTCCATGCAACACAAAATGTACTAAAGTCTTCCATATGCTTAAGGATGCCTCTATCTCACTGCAAGTCACATGCTGAACTTCAATTATGTGCCGCACAGTTTCGATGTTTTTTGGAATGACAATCGATTTTGGTCGACCTTCCGAAATGCATCTCTGACACGATGAAATTCTTCAAACCAATTGTTAATAGTCTTTTCTGATGGTGCTTTATTACGAAAAGTTGAATGAAGTTATTCTATGCATTGCTGTTGAGTTAGGCCTTCACTAAAATCGTAAAAAATCATCCAACGAAAACCTTCATGTGAAATTTCCATCTTTTCGTAAAATTGCTTTGTTTAAACGCTCATTGTAAACAAACTACTCGGTCAATTTCTAAGCTGCTACTGTTCTCACAATAACAAATGTTAACAGTTGCAAAAACAGTAATGACATATCTCATTAGCGCCAGCTATTAGTCGTTTGTAAAACTTATACATATATAGCCGCCCTTTAAATGCTAAAATGCCACACTTTTGCGTTTCTCACGTTTGCTTTCTAAGACATTCAAACTTGGAATAAACTTTAGTTTACTAATGTAAATTTGTTGGTGCATCTCTTCACCACAATTCATAGGTAGGTAACATGTTAAAAAAGGTGAAAAATTTAAAAAATGGGGGGGGGAAATAGAGAGTTAATTGAAGGGCATAAGCTGGATGATGAAAACCTTCCTTGTAAGGAAGGCAAGATGGAAATCAGCGGCATTAGGGCTAATCATCAGACATAAACACTGGCGATGATGAACAACTGAGGATAGCAGTAGGGGTAACCTTTTCTCATGAAGTTTCTAAATAAGCGCAGTATCAGCTCATAATGTGTCGATAATACGCAGCACTTACGGATGTATATTAAAATATTGTGGTTAAATGTGAAGTATTGCTACTTGTCCATTGAGCTACACAAAGCAACCACGATTAAGAGAAGAATAACTAAGGGAATTAGAATTGTAATGCAAATATTTAAAGTAATTTTTCTGAAAAGACAATTTCTGCATAGCTCTTTTTTTTTTCTTCTTCTTTTTTCCCCCCAGGAATCATGAGAGCTAGTTGACATGCTATGTATCTCTGTGGCAATATTCTAATGCCACATTCAACATTTGAAAGTTGTAGATATTAGGAGTATATATTGGAATGTTTTTGGGTGCTTTAATTTGAATTATCTTTAAAATATTGATATTTACATTCAACATTTTTGAATGTACATTTTCAAGACCGCGTTCACCCTTTAAATTTTGGGTTCATATAAAATTAACTCTGACAGTTTATTTTATATTTGATCTCTCCATTTGTTCCCTACTCTAAATAGATAATTTTAAACTCTAATATATCACATATACCTACATGTTGTTCAGGAAACAAGTTCATTATACTTGCTAAAAACCGCTCCTAGTTAATTTTTCCTTCTCTGGTATCGAGACAGCCCTCAGAGCTTCAAGGCCGACCACAGAGACCACTGCGTCCTATACGGTATTGCAAGGAAGTATCTGCATAATGCCAGCCACAATTACGCGGTTTCAACTTCTCTATCAGGTAGATCTCCAATTATCTTCATCAGATGGATGGACCGTGTTCCCCGGTAATGCTAACACTATACCAGAAAGGTAGTTCGACGTAACAATTAATAAGATTAACAAAAGAAAGAGCATAAGTTATTTCACAATGATACCAACATAATTCATGTGTCAGTCAATTTTGTTGCCTTATAACTGTCGATTTAATTTAATCATTTAAATACGTATACTAACGTACGTTTTTAAATTTGCTTGATATTACCGGTTTATTTCTGCATGATAACTTTAATGCAATGATGCAAAGTAGTATCAGTTTTAGCATAATTATCTTTAACTAAAGCTGATAAAGAACTGAGTTAAATGTTCATAAGTAATTACACTTCTTGTAAAATCCACTAATAACGATATTTTAACGAGACATATTCATTATTAATAAGTTTTAGTTAAGTTTATTTAATAAGTTACATTTGTACATTCCGATTATGATACCACTTCATGTTTACCCAATATTAATAATTAAGAAAGAAAACATGTGCACAGAAAATGGGGAACAGTAATTTTTTTTTAATTTATCATCTGCAAGATCTGAGTTCATAAATTTATTTCTGCATTCAACGTTTTTCTGTCTAGTCCTTGATATTCAGAGTCTTTTTAATTCGTACTAATTAATCTGTTTTTGTGTTTAGTCCTTCTCATGTGTAATATTTTCTTTCTTATGAAAGTTTGGAACAACATTTCTTCTTCCTCTGCTGCTACAGATGTCCTATTTTGATTCAAGTCTATTAGAATTTCTGGAGAATTTTCTTAATTCATATTACTTAAATGATCTACACATTTTTGCCTATAGATTGAACTTTTATTTATTATGGAAAATATTGTAAGGTATTGTTTTATTTGCTTGTTTTTAATCTGAATTCTGAAGTGGTTTTGGGATGGTGGGTGTTGTTTTGAAATGCTTTGAGTGTGCCCCACGTCGGTAGGCCAACGTTTGCAGGCATTTATGTTGGTGTTAATGCTGGTTAAGGTTTAATTAATTGCGCTGGAGCTCGCCTCCCCATTCCTCCTCAGGTCGTACTCAGGGATGTTGCTGGATTTCGGGACGTGATTGTGCCGGGCTGAGTGAGGAAAGTTTAAAGGTGTTGGATGCGATATATAAGATTGCTCTGCCAATCGACGTTGTTTATTGAACCAACAGGCCCGTATCAGGGCGTTTCTCGTCGGACCGTGGAAAAGTAATAGCTTGGTGGACACGTGGATCTATACGGATTATCAACTAACAGCTATATAATCGGAGAGTAGCGAATTACATTTCGGGGTTCGTGTCTCGGTGTTAAGTGTTTCAGTCGAACATTTCGGCCTCTCTTGGACAACACTGCCGACACACTGTCCTCGCCGTGTTCGGGGTAACCGAAGTCGCGGTCCAAGTCGTAGTAGTAATGTTCTTTTCCATGGACGGCCGGTCTTTATGTCTTCTAAGGTTCGCTTGACGACGTGATCAGAACAAGTTGTTATTTTCGCACCACTACAGAATTATGCATTCTTATAGGCTCTTGCTGACATCACGTGATTTTATTGTTATTCACTATTTCAATTTACTGCTCTGCAATTCGTTTGTAGTTAATTTCAAGCTCCAAGGTACGTTACAGATCCATAGCCCGTAACGGAGCTGCAGGTGTCACATTTATGCCTCTGTTAGCAGGCCCCCAAAGAGTAGTCGCATTCTTTTCCCCAGAACTTAAAGAAAAGGGTTTACTCCATTGTCTGCAAGAAGTTGCCTCTCTGCTGTCTAAGCGAGAATTCCTGGTCCTGGTTTTTGTTCCATTTTCGCATTTACAATAACCCTTTACTCATATATAGCTGAAATAAATTCACGCATATATTATAATTAATCCCTTCTAATTGATAAGAATAAGGTACTAATCGCTTTTATCTTACAATTTCTGCGTACGACTTTAATTTCTGAGCAGTTATTTTATTCATCTAATATAGCCATTACAGTATCCTATGGTATTTAATTGGGTTTCTTAGTTGTTTTTACTTCACATTTTTTTATTGTTCCAAAATATACTGAATATATTGAAATATACTGAAATTGGTTATTTCGTAATAGACAAGGCACACTTGTCTAGATACCTGAGACTTTTTCATCCATTCTAAAATAGTCTTTCCCGAATGTTGTTTCTCGTCTTTAGTGTAGATTATTTCCAAATTGTGCTCTCTGCATAATTTGAGTATTTTTTTCTAACTTTTTCTATTGGACATTATAGCTCAGTTATTAGCACATAAAACTGTTTTAATATGTTTCTTATTGCCTAATTTTGTTCCTCTTATTTGTTAATTCTTTCCATTGTTTTATAATTTAATTATACATACTTTTATTATCTAAATTGTGAAAGAATGCAGCTCTGTATTACTTGATTAGTTTCTACATAATACTTCTTAACTTAGTCTCTATTTTTAAAACAAGTGACCATGATCGCTTTTTGTCACATTGTCTTCTTTTATTGATAGGTATTTTAATATAAATTCCTATCTGTACATGATACGATATAGTTTTTGTTCCTCTATAAGAATTTTTCTTTTATTTTTAAATACAATTTATATCCTGGATTTCGAATGCTTGTGCCTTTATAAATGAGATACTCTTTGCGATTTTTTTTAATAGGTTAAATTATGCCTGATTAGTGCTTTACTGATTTTCACTGTCTCCAACAAGAAATCTTAAAATATAGTAGTGATATTAGCGCAACTCAATTTGTATATAGCCCATTTCAGCTCTTTCTCTTTTTACTCGTTTTTAAAACATCCTATCATGAACTTGTTGATTTTAACGGTTCTTTAAGTACAACAATTTCATTAATTACCGGACAAACACAAAATATATAATAAATGCTATTTTTATAAGGCACTAATCCTAATTTCGCCAAATTAAATTAATGCATTCTACAAAAGGTAATTTGATTGAGCCTGCAGTAAGAGATATGTTGTATAATAATCACTCACGTTAAGTAAATATTAGCAGAACGAAGGAATTAATTTTAATAAAAAATGCAAGCCACTCAGAAGGCTTTCTTCATGCATATGTAGCGAGCCGGGAGCAAGGCTGTTCATGTGGGATGGGTTGATCCAGCATAGGGCCACTAATTAACGCCTATGTGTATGTATGTGTGTATGTGTACACATGACGAGACAGAGCCTCTGCTGGTATAACTTGTAACTATAGGTAGCAGGTGCAACAGGGTAACCCCGTTATGGGCTTGCAGAACCCTATGTTAATAGCAGAGCTTGCTCTCACCAGCTCCGGCGCGGGTAGCATGTGCGTGCATGCATGCGCGTCGGCGAGCTTTGTTTTCCTTTTATCCTAGATGTAATTAAGCCACATCACCATCACGTTGTTTCCTAATAAATTCCATTTCAGACTCATACAATATTTATTTTACAGTACGGTTTTCATGCATTAAATTGTGAAAATTGCAGTTTAGCTTTGTTTCGTTAGCAATTAACTTTCACAAAGAACCTTATGGTAAATTTCGTCAGTTATACTGTTATATTTTATCCAGAATAAAAACACCTACAAAAATTATACATGTTATTTTTCTCCTGGCACAGGTAACTTTCAGTGTAAGGAATAAGAACAGAGGTACTGAACAATGTCTATGCCCGAGAGTTCATTTGCTTTAAAATAATAGTTAATCGTATTCTAAGGCCTTGGTGATTTCAATTTGCTTAATGGGTATCTCTAGCGTGATACAACATGGGAGTGTACCAAAAATGTCGTGACCTTTTTATATGTCAATATAAAACATAAATTAATGAGCATGATATTTTATGAAACCAGCTAGATAAGGTCATGTATAAACTGATAAAATATGCACGTTTTTACTAATGAATAAAATGGATGACATACAGTTGTTTGACAATAAATTTAAGAAATGTGCTGTGTTCCAAAATATTTGACGCTAGTTTTGACAGAAGATCATCGTTTGCAGTGTAATGCAGTTGAAATATAGGCAATTTTCTGTAAACGTGCGAACGAAAGATACAAACATTCACGTTTATAGACCAGTGGTATTCAACTTGGGGAATGCGTACCTCCATAGGTACCCCTAGATTTTTTAGACGTTATGTATAATTCAAAATATGAATGCTATCTTTAATTAATTATCATTTATGCCATAGCATTGTCCTTTTTTCCTTTTTACCCTACTCAACATGAAATCCTGTAGCTGCGCTAGTTATGCCATTGTGCTCCAATAATTACGAATGATATTTTAATTACTTGTTTCAAACGCCGACAACAAGTATATATGGCGAGTGTTTGTGCTGGTTCGTTTTCTTTACTTAAATTTCAGATGGTGTTGTAAAGGATTTTAGCTTTTCTTGCAAAATGGATACATTTATTATCAGAGGGAAACGTAAAAGCAAATGTAAAAAGTGAAAGAGACGATAGTGTTGAAACACTGACACTAAAAATGTGACAGTGTTTGCTCTACCATGGGACATCAACGTTGAACCATCTACGATAAAGTACATTTAAAACTATTTTTTCTCCCATTTTTAATGAGAGTCCAGCTAATGAGTTGCCCACAGCAATAATGGACCAGGAAGTTTTTGCTCTGCTAGTGGCGTTAGAGTCTCTCGATATCCGTCGCGTATACTTCGATGTTCATGTTGATATCTCTTACAATGACTGCCACTGAAGTCCATTACCATATGTCGCTATTATTTTTCTTTTCCATGTTTCACTCTCATGTCTACGGCGACATTTTTTGGTTACCAATTTCATCCTCGCCAGCTACACAGCTCTCATTCAGTAAAATCACTGGCTACGGTGGCAGAATTGGTGGCATCGCGTTATTTTGCTTTATTGATTCTTAGAAAATATTACACATATCAGATTGTAATTCTTGACAGCGGTAATCTAAAGTTAGATTATTGGTTAGATTTTATATAGGGTACTTTTTGTCTTTTTAAGTGTACCAGTCCATTAAGTTATTTTTTGTCCAATTATCTGTTTCCATGCAGGAAATATATAAGGATACTTTTTTCTTCGTGTGCTGCGAAAGAAGCTGGAGTTAATAACGTAGTTTTATAGTGTGAAGTGGTTGTAGTGGGGTGTTGAGGCCGTCGTCATTTTTGTTGGCCCCACGTTGATGAGCCAAATTATGAGATGGTTTGGTATGGTTCCGGCTATGTGCACCAATCTTGAAGCGATCTATTGTTAGCATTGAGTGGCCTCACGTTGTGATGCCGATTTTGAAGTGGTTTCGTAGATTGATTATTGGTCGCTGCTGTGTTGTTGCCCACGCTTCAACGACAACAATTTCTCAGGGTATTCTGCTATTTTGGTGTTTTGGACTTGGAGTGTTTCATAGTGTAAATAAGCAGGCCATGCTACATAATATCTAATTGCGTTATTTAATTATGTCCAAATTCTTTCGCGTCCTTTGGTGTTTTGCGTATGATAGACTTGGCTACGTTGAATATAAACTTAGTTGCAGTGTAAAACTTACAGACGAGTACTGCGAATTGCTTAACTGAGTCGAACTGAGACTGAGCGATGAGCCAATGCGAACTGCATTGAACCGAATATGTTGTAACTGCTGCCTCGCCGAGTATAAAACTTACCTCGCGGCGCGTAGAGCTTGTCAACTGCTTGCTGAGCGATGAGCGACCGCCTCCTTTATATATATATATATATATATATATATATATATATATATAAAATTGAAATAAAAATTATTGGCTAGGAGATGTCAATAGACATAGTATTATAAACATATATACATACAAGGTATCTGTATCACTTGCTACAATACACAAAATATTTTGATTATGGGTGTAACAGACATGTTATATTTTAGTGGGAGTGGGCCTAAGTACAGTTTTAAGTGTCATAGTTTTCCTGGATATACCTCGCGATCCTTAAAGAGCAAAAGGAGAGGGGGAGAGAGAAGGAAAGAAGTTTGGACATAGCACAATAACACAGCTTTTTTGTGATATTAGCGTGGGTTCTCCAACAAGCGCTTTCGTTGGCTTGGGTAGCAGCCAGGCCCTATGTCTATGTTGTGCCCAGCTTCTATTGATGACAGGGCCATCATTTAGAGAGCGTGTATATGTTACGGGCAATGAAGTTAATTAGGAAATAACGTTATTGCCCGGTAACATAATTACCTTTTACTACGGTGCACTTGCAGTCAATAACGTCAATGATAACCAAGCAGCTTAGGGCATTGTTGTATACTTCAGATAAAAATGAAACATTATAACACATTGCTCAGAGACTATGTTAACTGCCAGGTGAATTGGGCATTGCCGATAAATAAAGACACCATCATTTCAAAATTTGCTATTTATTTCCTTTTATATTAAAGGGAATTTTTTAGCATTTGTTTTCATAACACAAACTTATGGAATACTTACTTTTGTGATAAATAGCACAAACTTCAATTATACTTCGAATTGCATAAAATATTGAGCGATCGATACTTACACTTATTGCCTCTACATTTAGTTTTGCTGCGACACCTCTGTGCTCCTGATATTCTGTTTTGAAACCGCTTTTCTGAAACTTATTGCACCATCTTTAGCCTACTCCAAGGTTTCTTTCAGCTCCACGTTTTCTATACTGGGATTTATTTCTGATGTGGTAGGTTTTTGCTTTAATATACGCGAAGGAGTGTCTGAAACGACAAAGATACAGTAAATGCATTTCTAATGTTAACATTTTTTTATATCTTGCGTTCCTGGTTGATTTTGTTTACTTGTCATCAACGAGAGAACTGTGAAAATCAAGTTAGTTATTAGTAATATTTCAAAAAGCTTGAAAAAACCGAGAACTAAATTAGAACAGCGAAACTTGAATGGAATACAAAATATTTTTACATTCTTTGTAATAGAATTACAATGGCAAAGATTAAAAACTTTACTCGCCTAATTCATTGTTATGGCATTCCTTGGTTCCTTTAGGTCTGGTTCATCTTCGCTTTCTGACTGATGGTGCTCACTTTCCTCTCCAGGATTATTGAACAAAACCTCAATATCCTCTTCTCTATGTATAATAGGAATTTCGTCATCAGGAATTCCAGTCGACATAACCCAACTCTAACTGCACATCACAACATGGCTTTATACGGCGGAAGACCAGTTCCTAAAACTATGACAAAAATACGGATTTGCTCAAAAACACTTTACAAAACACAATTAAACACACGTTAATTTTATTGGAATTTTAGCTAAAAGTATAATATGAATATTTCTTACCTGAATGGTAGCACGATTTTTCTTAAACTGAATGAACATAAGCCAATCAGGGATCTGATTTGCTTAAGCCAGGCATATAACGTTTCTTCAATGTCCCGGTTCGTTCTCTCTACATAACCCTGTTTCTGCTGCGCCTTGGTTTACTTGTGGACCATTTTAATTTGAATTTCATTCCACATAGATTACTTCTTTTAGCATGGAGTTCACAACTCTCGTCCGTTATCGGAGTAAGGTTACAGGAACTTCAAGCTATATAAATATCATTGAGATTGATAGCTACTTCTGCACGTTTATTTTTAGCGGTCTCAAAACAATCTCTTTAGTCTGATGTATTTATATATCATTATAAATCGGAAGTCATTGCAGCTTTGCAATTGCATATCAATCAGATCGACCTTAACACGAGAGTAAAAGCTGAATGCAGAACAGGTTTGGTTACTGTCCCTTTTTTCAAAATACTTGACTTTTTCTGGCAGTGCATACAAAGACGTAAGTAAATCATTATACTTTCCTTCCTGATGTTGCAATGTTTTTTCTTCTGCCATGCCCTATTGACGAATATGTGGTAAGAAGAATACCAAACTGTGTGTTACATAATATAATACCCGGAAAGATCAGAAACTAAGGTTATAAGGTCGATATTCCTGGAGTTTCGTCCGTTATAGAGAAATTAGTAGTATGCGGTAATTCCAATACATACGGTTGGCAGTTGTGCAACGTTTCGGCCAACCACCGCTTACAGCGCTAGTTGTAGGTAAACACAAATGGTGACTCGTTTGATTTCGCGAAGAAATCCGCTCCGTTGTTCCATTTTTCTGTGGGCGAAACATATGACCCTGGCTGAAATTCACCGACAGTTGGTAGAGGTTTACGGAAAGACTGCAATGTCTCGTCAGCATGTCGCAGAATGGTGTCGAAAGTTTGTGGCTGGTAGAGAAAACGTCACCGCAGTGGATCGCAGTGACCGACCGAACACGGCATCAACAGATATGAGCACAGCTTGAGTGGAGCAGTTGATTCAGGACAACAGGTGGATCACGTTACGACATATGACGGTAGAATTGGGAATGTCGTTCGAAAGCGTTCGTCACATTGGTCACGATATTCTGCAGTACCGGAAGGTTTGTTCCCGATGGTTTCCACGAAATCTGTCCAACCAACACAAGGAGAAGCGCATGGGGACAAGTCTGCAACTTTTGCTACGGTTCTTCACACAATGGAACATTTTTCTTCATCACATTGTCACGTGTGAGGAAATATATCCACCACTACCCCCAGCAGTAAGCGGTCATCTTTTTTTTAATTATTATTATTATTGTTATTATTATTATTATTATTATTATTATTATTATTATTATTATTATTATTATTTTAATTTATGGACGCCCTTTAACATCTCAGATCATCAGCGTCCCATTCATCTCAGGGCGTGAAACGGCCGTCAAATTTTGCTCAGAGGCTTCTCTTTCAGGCTTGAGGTTCTTTTTCGTGCCGCAAATGTACGACACGGGACCCACGGCTTTACTTTCCTTCCGAAGGGAGCCATACTTAGGGTTTCGGTCCATCGGTCCTGGCCTGGTTCGAACCCGCGATCTTGGATTTAGGAGGCAAGTATGGTAACCACTACACCACCAGGACCGACATAAGCGGTCATCTATGGAGTGGAAACACCCCTCCACTCCAAAGACAAAAAAAGTTGACGCCATCTGCCGGGAAAGTGATGGCCACAGTATTTTGAGACAGCGGATGTCATAATCGTTGAGCTTTTGGAAAGAGGGCACACAGTGACCGCTGACTGATATTGCGAGACACTTGACAGGAGGAAACGGCCAGGAGGAGGCGTCATCTTCCTTCATGACAATGCGCAAACTCATAAAGCCCAGAAGACCACCCGCTGTTGAAGCACTTTCTCTGGGACATCATCGACCACCCTCCCTACAGCCCGGACCTCGCTTCATGCGATTTTCACCCTTTTCCTCGCTTGAAGGAGCAGGCCGACGATTCGCTTCAGACGAGGAGGTGAAACACTTCGTGACAACGTGGCTAACACGCAATGGCAGGAGTTTTATCAGAAGGGAATATTCAAAATCAGTGCACGAAGCAAGTGCCTAAACCGATACGGAGACTATGTCGAAAAATAACCTATGTATGTACTGTCAGTTGGCTGTATTTGTTGTTTGAAATAAAATGTCCACTGCAGGCTTTGTAACCTTAGTTTCTCCTCACCCCTCGTACATCGTCAGTGGTGATTTTCAGAAATCTTTAAAAATCTTTCTTGATTGTTGTAACTTCACATTTCCGTTCTCTTCTATAATATTTTATTGTTCTCTTTGCTCTAGAAGTTTTCAAGTTTTTTTAAATTGTTTTTCATTTTACTATGCTCAGTAAGACAGGCTTTGTTATCAATACATTTATTTATAGTATGGTATAGTAGAGCTTCACATTTCCTACGCATATTAATTTCTGAATTACTCATTATTGCTATTATTAACAACCCCACTATAGGCACATTACAATATATTAAGTTAACAGATGAACCAAGAACTCAATAGAAAAAATACGTGCCTACAGGATTTGATGGAATACATTACTAACGAGTGTTACATCTTCTGCATTGTCATCGCTTTCTCTTCTGCCATTTCTGCAAAGTCATGACTTTGTTTTTTGCTTGCTGCCAGCTGCTGCAATATTATTGAGCTGAACTAACACAAAAGAGTATTCGTTACAACATTGGCAAAGGATATATGGGAATTAAGAAATTGCCCGCACATATCACCATTGTTCAGTTATTTAGGTCATTGTAATTAATAACCGAGCATTTTCGTTATTACCCATTTAGTTGAACAATGAAGTTAAAGACCAGCCATTGACGAATATTCTCTCTCTCTCACACACATGCACACGCACACGCACACACACACACAATTAGTTATTTTGTCGTGTTCTCAGGGCATATGATACTTTGTCTCCTGGTATGATGGTAGCTGTGGTACAACAGGCTTGGTGATGTTGTCTTTGCGCGGCAGGTATCTGCCTTCACGAATCACAAGACATGTTTACCAAATACTCGTATTCTTATAAAATTAGGGCAGGGGAGTGAATCACCTTTTAAAGACTGATATTCTTTTTTTGTCTTGCTACGTTTGTACTAAAGGTTCCACTCACCGTGTACCTAAGAATTTGCTCTTCTCAATCAGACAAAACGCTTTCAAACTTTATAAGTAACATGTTTTATGATTATCATCTTTCAAATTGGTAAACGTTATATTTAAGTTATTCAGCCATTGCCAACTCGTGGTTTACTCTTTTATTTCCTTTATTTAATTATTGATACAATTATTTATTGCAGAAATATTAATTCAACTTGACGGATAGATAGTTCAATTTCCACACACATACTATATGTTGGGTAGAAAATAAAAAATAATTGAGAAAAAGCAAAACGATTGCCTGCATTTATTATTTAGAGGTATGTAAAAATCACAAAGATTTAACACATGATTTTTGTTAAGAAATTCAGGAATTTTAACATTTTAGAATATCTAGCAGAGATTTCATGTTTTATGTAGAGTTTTGAAACCAACCCAATGTAACATTTTGCAGTACAACCTGTGTATTGTTAAGGATTAATTTTTATTTTGTTAATGAAACTTTAAAGCCCTTGTGTAAAACACACAAAGAGAAACATTTCAAGACCTGAACAAACTGCGTGAAGATATGAACACTTGCGCCTTATTAATAGTGCGAAATAGAATTAGATGGGCTATAATTAATCTTGACTAATCATTGATAAAAGTATTTTTTACACTTACTATTTATGTTGCCTATTTTGTTAAACGAGTTTAATTAAAATTGTCATTGACAAGCAAATTTATCTTGCAATATCATACTGGTCATATAGTAACGTGTTACATAGGGATTGTGAGTAGTGTTTAACGCCCGTTTTTACTACTGAGGCACCACAGGCGGTGGACACTGATGATACATGAGATGAAATGATAAATTGGGAAAGGATATTTTTTTTTTTTTTTTTGAAGGAAGGAAGCGTTCCAGGCCTAAGTTTAGGTACCTCCCCGGCATTTGCCAGTTATGAAGACTGAGGAAAACCTGGAAAAAACCCCAGTCAGGGAGGACGGTCCTGGCGGGATTCGAACCGCAGACCTCCCGCTCACGAGTCCGTGCCTTAACGACCTCGGCCACCCGTGGCGGTATATAGGGATTGTAATATATACTTTTTCTAAACATAAAGAATTTTGAAAATAAAACTTTTAAGAATTTTATTTCAAACATTCAGAGTTTCAGACCTTTAAACTGAAGGGGTTTAATTATTTTTGTGTTTCTCCGGAAAAAAATAACATTGAGCTCTCAGAGGTGAGAAAACTTATATAATTGCTGGGTACAGTTCAATGACTAAGTAAAAATGCATGCAGTATACGAATTTTAATATTTTAATTTAATTAACAAAATGAAAAACATAGAGATAGATTAACGGTGTTGTTGCAATTTTTATTTTAAGGAAATAATTATTTATTATGGAAATCGTGTATGTATTGTTCATGTGTATATGTCAATTACTGCTCTAAGTGTCATAAACATAAGTAATATCTTGCTTTCCATTTTATGCATTACAGCACTGGGTATCAATTAATAGTATACTCGTCCAAATAAAATTGAGTGTAATAGTGTTATCCTTACTCTGTTTGGTAGCTGATTTATTTAATATTAAGTTACTTTATCTGATAAGATGTATGTTATATTTATATCACCAAACAGGAAACTCTTCCCTCTGTAGAATATAGTAGTAATACGGCTTTAAATATAAGCATTAATATATTATCTGTTCTGAAACTATTGCACTGGTTCAGCCTATAATAATAAAATTGTTTATATTATTTTTTTTTTTACTCCGCACATTCCTTGTACAGCTTATAGGTATAAAATGTAAATTTAAATGCACATTTATATATCTACCAACATTTTTACCCTCCGGTGTGGTTTTCACTAATTGGGTAAAACAAAAGTTTACAATTTCATGAGAAAAATATCTAATCCGCAAAAGGGGAATGCGCTTTATTTATGACAATGAAACTGTAAAATAAAACCTTTACCTTTGAGCGTTATTCATCTATTTTAAAGCCTTATTTTGTTGGAGTTTATAACACATTTTTATTTTTAATGATTATTAAAACGCAAAAGTTAAATAGTCAAAACTAGCATTTAAATTTGCATTCCCTTTCCGCATCCCATACTCCATGTATATAATTCATCTTCTGCCTTTGAGGAAGAATATCAGTTGTTTAAATTGATTGTCATATTTGTGCAACTATTCAAGTGTTTATGTATTTCTATTTCTCTAGTTCTTGTTTTATATGACCTGCTCCGTTGTCTTGTGGTCAGCAAATTCGGAGATTCCGAGTTCGAAACCCGTAAGGTGATATAAGGTTTATTTTGGAGTTTTTCCTTACCCTGAAAAGATGAATGCAGGTTACTTAAGCGTTGTGCATTCTTGGCTCATTAACGCACTCATTTTATCAAATATTCACTCGTCGTCTCCTTAGAAATTCGTTGTTATGAGGGTCATTAAACTATAACAAAAACAAAACAAAACAAAAGAAGCACGACCTGGTAAATACCACTTGATGTTTACGTTCAAATCGTCAATTGTTCATTGTTGATGTTAGGTCGAGTATTTTGAATAACGCATATTTAATAATTCACAACTCTAAACAGGTGAAAGTAGACCGCGTGATGCTTAGAACATCGGGTAGCCACACAACGAAAACCAACGACCATGTGCAGTAGTGAATTCGTTTCTCCTTGTCTAGCAACTCATGAACAACAGCAATCCTATGTGACTTCCGTTTCGCTACTTTGTCACTCTTTCACATGCCTCCTGAGACAAATGACGTAATGATTTTGAGAAGACGGGCCCCGATGTTTTCTGCCACATTTGTCAAACAAGTAGCGCGATGTTTGCCAGTCTCATTGAACAGAATCTTTTGTTTCAAACTTCCTCACCGTGGAGAGCATTGTGTCTCTCTCTTGGGAGGTATATATACATCTCCCTAAAATGTTTTTGCATTGCAATGACGGAGTTCGATATCTAGCACAATTTTTTTTCTCACAAAAAAGCAGTGCTTACAACATCTTAGGCTATAGATAGCAATAAGGGAAAGGGAGAAAAAATTAACATACCTAAGCTGTAGAGAGGTCACTCGGACACTAAATATAAATCTAAACTCGCATTTAAATTAAATCCCTCCAAAATAGTCCAAAAATTAAAAAAAAAAAAAATATGAGTTTCCTATTAGTTTTGGCTTCATATGACCGGATAAATTGTTTTTGCATATTTCACGAATTTCTGCCACGATTTTCATGAAATGAAATAAGAATGATAGGAATAAATCATAAAATCCCATTAGGGCAAAGACATCTTGTGCTCATTTTGTGAGCTAATCCAAATGAATGTTTATACCATATAATTATATGTTCTATGTGCTTAAATACAGAAGGTTGCAAAAAATGTATACACACTTCAAGCAAAGAAAAAACTGTGTTAACATAACAAAAATGAATATACACAAACAGAAAATGTTAAGCACTAACCATCTTAGACTTGTACAGTTGCAACAGTTGCTCAAAATGCCCACCATCGGCGTCGATACACTACTGAGTATGTTGAACTACTGATTGAGCAACTTTTGCGAAAGTGTCCTCAGCGATTGCAACACATCCCTTTTCAATTTCTTCCCGAAACGCTGCCAGTGTAGCTGGTTTTGTACGGTATACAACATCCTTAAGAGTTCCTCATAGGTAGATGGGGGAGTTAGATCCGGAGAAAGCGGTGGAAACTGAATCGAATCTCTTCGCCCTATCCAGTGCCTTGAATCCAGTGCGCGGAACTTGTTGCTATGCGAATTCTCCCAGATCTGCCCTTGTGGACATCGCATACGGTACCATGAGTCTCAAATTTGTCTCGAATGCGTGCAATTGTTACTCGCGTTGGCGGTTCTGTTCTATACACACGTCTCCATTACCTTTGAACTTCAACAAATTCTCGGTTTTCCAATACCCCTTCAAAATTGCTTTCCGCTGTTCAAACGATAATCTGGGCTCCATTTTGATATAGCAACGCTATCATGATGTATGTGAGTCACATATTTTACAGAACATCATATTACACATTACTGTTGTTTTTCGGTCCAACTTTGGAATATATTAAATAGATATCTACGCGAAAGTGTGTATACCTTTCAAAGGCACCCTCGTATAACTCATACACTTAACATTATCCTGATTCTATATAACTTTTCTCATTAGCAGTTTCAACAGTTCGGTCCCTCCCATTTGTTCAACTTATACTGACAATTAAATACTGTTATTCTAACGCTCTCTTAAATTAAAAGGAGTTGCAGATCTTCTAGTGTTGCCTTCTAGAGCAAGAGCAACCTCATGTCCACCGGTGTTTTGCGTTTTCCTCTCTTCATTTATCTATCCAAGGGTCACACATCATTGCTGTCTGGGTTAATCCTCACCACGTGTCCTCTTCACTTCCATTTAACGCTCCCTGCCGATGGAAGCTCTTCTTCGAGCAGTTTGTCTAAGGGAAGGGTGAGATACGGGATGGGCATCAAAAATAAGGAAATGTATGAACAAAATTGGATTAGGATACATTTGGTTAAGGGAAGAGGCCCAAATACATCCAGTGTGGGGGAGGGAAAATTATTTAGATGCCTGTGACAGGGAAGAAAGAAGTGGTTTCGCATGGCTCAGATTAGGGGGGAGGAAAGGAAACAAAACAGTTAATGCTCTCGGGGAAATAATTTGTCCATTGTGCGGGTAAAGTTATACCTGGAGGCATATTTGGCAGAATGCAGGGAAACGGAGATTTTAAGAAATGAGCATTTATCACCGCAATTTTTGAATTCCAATAGAAGTTTGAACATTTGCCGGGAAGTATTGGTGCATGCGAGATACTCACACAATTTGGAAATATTTCTAGAGAAGATGCAACAAAGAAGGTTAATGGCTATAATGAAGAGGAAGGAAAGGGTGTGAGTAAATGGAAGGGGGCTCGAGAGTAAGGGTTCCATTCATGTTTATGTATTTGTACATAAAATTAATAATAAAAATGTAAGTATTGATGTGTTTATAAATTTGTATTTATGCATGTGGATCTGTATGTATGTTTGTGTATTTTGATTGTTACACCGATGATATTAGCATGTACGGCCGTAAGGCCCATGCAACAGTTGTACGTTGGCAATAGAATATATTTTAAAACTCTTTGTACAATAAAACGTCCATTTATTATTAAACATATATAAAATATTGAAGAATAGAATCATTTTCGGCATTTTTTCTCTGGAACTAAATATTTTAACTTCAAATGAAATCACATTAAGGACTTTTAGGTCTACAAACTAATATTTTGTAACGTATTAGAAGGGTAACCACACGAAAATGTTTTTGCTTAGTTTGGCGTTGTTGATTTGTTAAACATTCCAATTTTTTCCTACGGTTTTCTCTGACCTATTTGTATTATCTTTATTTCTTTTCTTTTTATTTTTGTCATAGAGCATGTTTTACTACTATGGAGAAGGACTGTAAGGGCACACAACTCCATTAATTTCCTCCTGGTGGCGTTTTCTATGATTTGTCTTGTAAGATAAATTTTAAACTCCAGAACTTCTTCTTTTCACTTCTATTTCTGTTTTGATTTGGAATGACCTAAGTAGATGTCCTAAAACATCAGCCAACGTTTTTTGTCTACTTCAATTTTGACTTATGGACCATTTGTCATTAATTTAGTGCTACTGCCATTCATTTCGAGTGCGACATTTTTGTTCACTCAGCCGAGTTCTGAATTTTGAATTAAATAATTTGGAAGCTATCTTTTCAAAGGTTTAAATTGTACACATTTGAACCCTTCATGCATACAAAAAATCTTCTTGGCCAAATATCGTCACGGCCTACTGAATAACCATCGTACATATTAGTTCACGATAGGGGTACCAGCTGAACTCACAGCTCCTAACGCGGTAAGTATTTTTTATTAATTTCAACTATTATAAATATTTGTTTAAACTGTAAAGCTCAGCTTTAATAGTCACGTTCTTATTTAAATATTTGGAAGAATATAATCATTTTTACACTCAGTATAAAATATATTCACGTTTGCTTGTGCTCACTTTAAAATTTAATAGCAAAGTTTTTATAACGTAAAATATATTAAATGAAGAGTTTGGAAAAAGGCAGAGAAGTAAATTTTTAACATTTTATTTTATGAAATTTTATTTTTATTGCATTATATTTAACTACTCCATTAAAGTAATATTTGATAAAACTTACACAACACAAAGCCATTCGCTCACTATATAACACATGACCTAAACATTTGTTCATCGTTAATATTAATCGTTCTTTTAACATCTACAACTGCCGTTTCAAATGCAGGAACCATGGGAGAAAGAAGCATATGCTTTACTCCCACACTAAAATTTACATTTACGTATTTACAATGAGGGTCATTTTTCCACAAGTTTCAAAACAATACCTTAGAAACATTATTTCATAAAACTCTAACTAAAATGTGTTTTTCTCAGTAATGCTTTAAAAAAGAAATAACTATCGCCAAAGCCCGCGTCATAATACTTCGAACTCGTGTCTTAATAGCTTCATTTCATGATCGTTGCATAATTTACTATCTCAATTTCCTTTGGCATTAGTATAGAACCATTATTATGAATGCTGAATTTTAGAGCTAATTTACAATGGTTACCACAACAAATAATGTACCAAAAGTATTTTAAAAATAATACTTTTGGAATGAAATATAAAACACGTTGAGAATGGTCACAAAACAGAATGAAAACCAACTCCACTGTATCTCAACTACATATATTTACATACACAGAGTGTTACTCAGCAATTGAGAAACTTTTGGGAAAGTGATGAGGACCTAAGAAAATAAACAAATACAGAAAACAGTGTTTTTAGTTAGTTATTTTTAGTAATGTACTGAATACCAATCCACGTGTTTTTTTGTTTTTAACATCGGTGCTGTGATGTGCTTTATAAGCAAAGCAATATTTCATCTACTACAGTTACCATATAATGAAGTATAGGTATTTCACATTAGTATGTATGACTAGACGAAAATTTCATTCAGTTTTGGAAACGAAACACAAACAGCAATTCAACATTAAATTATGGGCTGGAATTATTAACAATCATTAATTAGTTTATTTATACCTGGAACGTTGACAGGACCATCATACGAACAATTAAAATTGAAGAAATGTTACTATATTTAATATAACTCATATAGTTCCTGCATGATGGGGCACTGTGTCATTTTCCTCGGTGTTACCAGAGAAATTCTAATTAGCGATTCCCAATATAATGGATGTGGCCATGGCTGATTGTATTTTATGCCTACCACGAGATATTTTTCGCCAGCGAACTGAACAGAGATATCAGCAGATAAGGCAGACGGGAGAATGTAAGAAAATTCATGACCGGACTTTTGGAAAAGTTCCATCTATTAGAGTTCATGAATGATTTTGAAGACCTTCTGTAATAGTATCAGTAAGAAAATAAAAGAAGTAAAAAGTTAATAAAATAAATTAATATAACTAAAAGTAACAGACATTTATCTTATGGTTATACGAATGTGAAAAATTTTAATTCTTTATTGTTTCTCTATAAATGCATTATTACACTAACTTATACGTTTAGTGTTTATCGTCGCTACCACAAAAATATTTAAATTAGGACATCATATTTACAGATTTACTCCGACATAATTTTTGTCAATATACTGTGTAAAAACACTAATTGATTTTCCTCGCACTTATGGTTTTAACTGATGTGATACAGCACTGGTTACCAAATTAAACGCTTTAAACTTTATTTATCATTTTTTGCACTTAGTGTAGAGTATATCTGTAACCTAAGATTCTGGGAAGTTCTACCTAGATTGAAAATGAATGTCAAGGCACAGATACATAATTTATCTGTATTAAATTTATATACACATCCGCAAGTATTCGCGGCTATAAGAGGTATTAGAAAATACTGTCTGCCTTTTGTTTTGAGTAGTATCATAAATGTTTTAAATAAATGTTTTGAATTATGCAGGCGTGCCTTTTTACATAAAGATGCATTAAACCCTGGATAAAACTCTGGCCTCTTCCTTACAGTACTGCTATCCCAATTTTCCTACCATTCTAAATATCAGCAATTATAATTTAATTGCTGATATTTAGAATAGAATAGAATGATAAAAAATTAACATCATGCTAACTAGTTTTATCTACAAGTTTATCATCAGAAACTCAGTCGGGTAAAATAATTTACAGACAAGTAAAGATGTGAATGTAATGAAAATATTTCAAACTAGGCTTAATACTTTAAAAAAAGTTATACTTTATTTGCAATGCCAGACAGACTTAAAATACAAATTATTAAATAGACATAATTGTATATTGATATAATCTGCCAATATCTCACCGAATTTTGTAATCTATTCAACAGCAGCCAAGAGCAAATATCTGGGACCATCACCTCCACTAATGACACGATTAGGCATACTTGGATCGACATGTGCCGCTGGGGTGATAGACTAATTTATACGATCAGTACCGAACTCAGCTTCAAAGAGAGACACCAGAGAGGATAAACGGGTGATATACGAGGGGAAACTATAGATAGTTAGTGATGCTAATTTTAAACGAAATTAAATGTATAATCCAGTTTGCAGATTATTAAACATTTTAGTATATTAATTTGTTTTTCAATTTACTAGCCACGAAAGTAAATAAAACTGTCTTTCATTATATGTACCTGTAATATTAGATATACATATATACATATACATACGTTTGCCTTGAACAATACATGTATCTTAACCTTTTGCAATGCTTAAGTTATTGAGCATCACTTTGGCCCCAAGACGAGGGCACTTTCAGGTCGTTTTCAATTGTGAAATAAGTACATGAATATTATATTTTTAAACTTATTCTTATATAACTTTGTTGCAGACATTTCCCCTTTATAATAAAGCACGTCTTTCTTGCATACTTTTTATTTTTAAATATTTCTGTGCCCCACAACATCTCAGCTAGAGACTTTTAACTCTGAAACCGTGAATATTGTAAATATGATTTACGTATATCAAAATATTGTCAATTCAAGATTTTGTCACCGGACAGAAATGTCATGTTGTTTAGAGACTTTGCTAAAAATTCTACAGTAACATTGCATTGCACTGCAATGATAGGTATGAATCAGTGCTTCAGCCCTACTCAAAGGCTGGCTGTTTGTGTCTAAGCTCCCGAGAGGAAGGGTAGAGTTGAAAAAAACACTAGGTTACCAAGATCTAGGAGTGGTAGACCACGTATAGATGGACCCCCTAACAATATTTATAAACCCAGTAACCCGAAGCCAGCGGAGCTCATCTCCAAGGAGTTCGAACCTTTAGAAGGGTCGCCTCTGAAAAAATCTCTCCAAAGCTCAAGCCCCCGTCACACCACACACAGCACCAATTGAACTCACCTGGTACTTTCGACTCTGTAACAGAACCAATGGAGTAAAATGAGATGAAATGGGGGAGCGGAAAATTCGTGGAAAGGAATAGGGAAAATCACGATCAAGTCCAACCTCAGCATGACCGGCCTTAAGGAACTTGAGCCCGGGACCTCTTGAATGAGCTTGAATGAGTCTTACCTGTTACCCCCTGTACCATACCGCTCACCTCAACTGTAACATACTGTACCACGATTGGTAATAATAAAATATTTTGTAATTTTTAAAGGAGAAAGAAAGCCAACAACTTGCTGTGAAATCGATGGGATTAAATAGTTTTTTTTTTTTTCTTAAATATAAGCCGTGTTTCTAATTCTTGTGATTTTGAGACTTACAAGCTACTAAACGAAATTTTTTTTAATGTGAAGCTGCCCCTGGATCCCCGTCAATTACAGAGAAATTGAAATAATGAGTACTTGTAATTTTAGAATCAGTAATTATGTGCAAGCATGTTTGCATTTTATTTCATTGGGGAAACTTTAATGACATAACTCGTATATGTAGAATTAATATTGTATAGTGCTTAAATGCATTCACAAAGTGTACTTTTTGTAATATTTATGAAATAATGTGTAGAAATGTAACAAGGTAAGGGAAGACTCTCGTCTTTCTCCGAACACGAAAGACTTGGCAAAAGTCAGACAATGCAAGGTAATCCCTTCTTATGCAGCTAGGATTGAAATGTCCTCACCTCAGGGCAAACACGTGGCATAGTCGCAGGTATCCGAGAAAAATGAGTCATTGAATTACGAATCTGTTTAAATTCATTTTACTGAAGAATAGCGAAGCACTTGACTTGACCAAAATTTTCCAGCGAATAGAAATGGAATTCAGTGAGGTAAGCACTCCCCAATGAGACACGTTAACACAAATTTGGCGGAAGTATTTCGCGCCGTTGCCCATGGATAGTGTCATTTTGTGTTGTGTATAAAAGGAATACATTTTTCACGAAAGGAGGGCAGTCTCAGAATTTTCCAGGCCCAGATACGTGTGGCTGCCGTCACCCGGAGATCAGTGGAAGAGCGGCCTAGGTACCAAGTACCAATTCCGACGATGAAGCTTGAGTGTCATTCACCACGTTAACTGCCGATATATCTTGAGCTGTATTAAGAATTCAGTTAAATTAACAATTTCGTTGCAATCGGCACCTTTTGGTCAACGCAAAAAACTTACGCCTTTGCCAAAATTATCTTACCCGTGGTTCGGCGAGAGATGTGAGTTTGCCCGAATATTCATGTTAGGAGAATGAACTATATCAACAATTAAATAAAGAAGCGTTATTTGTCGTCACCTTCGGAATCCCGTCTCAGGCCCGGCTGGCACACAGCCGCCAAAATCCAGCGAAACGCCCTCGAGAGAGACTCATCCAAGAAGAGTGGGATGGTCTGCAGCAGCCGTGGCGAAACCTGCGGGCATAAATTATTTACCGCTGCTACCATACAGTCTATTTCACTTCCTCACCATCAATCTGGTTTCAGATGTGATCATATCAATCATATTTAGGAATTTAACGAGTATGAAAAAGTTTTGCAGTTTACCCTGCTTCGTAAAGGGGAACAAAACTGTTTCCTAAATATGAAATATCACAGATTTACGCAATAAATTTTAAATCGCCTCATAGCTTAAACAATTAATTTTAGAAATACTTTACTCAATGGATTTTAAGTTCTTCAAGTATATTTCCCATCTACTTTGATAAAGGTGAATTCAACCTCTCGCTTACGCAGGACACATTCCATAAATAGGAATCCAGTGAGTTAAAGGGACTGTATGCTTATTTTAATGAGGTTTATTCTCTTGCCATTATATGCCGTTAATGTCAAATGCCGAACCGAGTCAGCGCCTGGGCGCTTCTCAATTTAGAACGAGTAACATACATACCCTGAAGAACCTGTTAACTTTATTTCGCTGTCCTGATAGGTACCTAAGCGTTTGGCTGTAGGAGATGCAGAATGCAACTCAATTGCGTTAGCCCACTAGCAGACATCTAGATGCTAATGTGGCAGTCAACAACAGCTAAACACATATCATTCCGGAGTGGCAATCTCTATCTCTGTGGGGGATATCGGCTCATGTTTATGCATGAGTTTTCTTCTTACCAATGACGTGTGTGTAATTATGCTTTGTGACAATTGGCATTGTTTGCTACAAAGGGTAGATCAATGGTAAGGAGGATGAGGCCACGCCAGGAATAAGCGAGGTCGACTGGAGTAGGGCGACCGGCCGTGCACCAATCAATTAGCATCCCTAATAACTTCCTATCTGCCTCATGCACGATTAACATCGATTTTCGTGGCCATTCACCATCACCTCGGTCATCCGCGGGGCAAGGTAGGGTAGAGATGCTTAATAATCATCGGTATAGGGCAAATTGCAAAATCTAAAATACTATTTTTTTTCTCGTTTGGTCACTAATTAAATTCAAGCATGTAGCGTATTCTGATTTGTTATATAAAACATTATTTTTTAATATTCCTTATTTTTGGATGTCGCTCTGGTTACCGAGAGGCGGAAGTGTTTTATAGTGTTCTTAGGAGATTGTTTTTAATACTGCAATTAATAAGTTTATATTCTATTTGTGAGGTAGGAGAACGACTAGGTGTGTGACTAGAACCATATTCGATAAAGGTTATGTGGTTAAGTAATAAATGAATAATCAGTATTAAAAGTACTCTAAATTAATGTGTGGCGGCAAGCCATTTAACTTGTTAGTTAGCAACTGTGCGGTCAGCAGCGACATTACGCACATGCGCCTGTCAGCCAGCTGGCTGGAGATATGTTGATGTGTATTAAGTATTTCTAGAGTCGTAAAATGATAAAATTAATCTGACAGGAAGTTTTTTGAGGGGTTTGCACCTCGACATACGCTAGTAGATTGCCTGATCGAAGAGTTGAGAGTGGTGATAAACCTAAAAACATATCAGTAACAGATGAGAATGATTCTAATAAGAAAGAATCAGTAAAAGATAATATAACATGGAACTTGAACATAGTTTTGGTGATTTAATATCTGAATTCTATCTGTTAGTAAGTAAAGAAAAGAGTACATGTGGTAAGAAGAAATAATGATAGTTAAATTACACAAAGTTCATAATAGGGTGAAAATAAGGAACTTCGGGAAGAAAGAACGAACAGTGACCTATACCCAAGTGACGGCAGCACCAGTACCATCCGAAAAATTCACATGAGGAGCTTAAGAACAGCCGGTAGAAATCTAATAATGAAGACTGAAACCGAACAAGACTTAGTAAAGGTCATAAACAGTAACAACTCACAAGGAAAGGATTTTAAAATTGAAACACCAAGAAAAAGAAACCCCTTAGTAATTTTGTATGATGTCCTAACGGAGTTGAAGGAAGAAAAAATGAGAGAGGACATATATAGGCAAAATTACGAACAAGTGGTAACCAAAGAGGATTTTGAAAATGAATTCAAATTAAGATTTAAAACAGGACCGAAAAAAAAGAACAACTGTACACCACATGGTGGAGATGTCAGCCAGATTAAGAAAGTTAATAATATCCAAAAGGAGGTTGTTTATTGGTTTCCAGTCGGTAAATACGAAAGATTTTATTTCTGTCGCAAAGTGCCTCGAGGATTATGGACACGTGTAAAATTTTTGTAATAAGGATAAAGTAATGTATGGTCACTGCAGAAACAACATCATGAGAGACAATAAAAAGGAACAACAGGCTATCTGCATTCCATGCGCAAGGAGAAACAAAAAATATGGGGGCAAATAAGGTTACCCTACATATAAATTAATGTGGGAGACGGTTATTGCCAATCCGACCATGAATAAAGGATTTATAATCAATAAAGTAAACAAGAACCAAAAAGAAGAAATACTTCCAGACATATCAGAAGAAATTTAAGAAGAGCGATCGCTAATAAAATTAAAATATATAGAAAACTAACGGATCAATATATGGAAACAAATGAAACAATTACAACCGTAGGATATTCGTTTAACACTCATTGGAAACAACACCAAGTGATAGTAATGGTAAAATAAAATTATATGAAACGCCTACTATACCACCAAAAATAAGAATTTATGCTATTGACCAAGAAATAGGCATTAAAAAAAAGAATACAATGTCATTATACAAGATGAATTAACAACCAAGGAGGAAGAAGAGGTAAAAAATGAATAGAAATTGAGAAAGAAGAGAACGAAGGAAAATAAATAGTTTTGAACTTATTAGATAATTCGCATAGTAGTTTTTTAAATCTAATGGCAAAAAGACGTAACAAATCAGATAATAGTAATATACAACTATGCACCGATATTAGTACGTTTAGTAGGGAGAATAAAAATCACTCGGCAGTAGAAGAAAAGGAGCAAATAGAAGTGTGTACGGCAGAGATACTGATAATAAAGAGGAGATTAAAATGGGAAACAACAACACTTTTAATTCCGGAAATAAGTAAAGCACAAGTTCTAACTCCGACAGCTGCTGACGCAATGAGTGCACCGAACACGAAGCAAATTTATGCCAACTTCGACGTGACGTTGCAACTCAGTCGATTGGAAGAGCGAAGAACTTTTATTGCGCTTTGCGACATGTTATACGAAAATTACTTGAGAATGGCGACTAAATTATTTTCCTCTTACCTGATGCAATAGGCCGTTCAGATTTGCCAGTTGATCCTAATAAATTATTGAAATTATTCATCACAGCATATGAAAGGAGGAATGGCCAGTATATAAGCATTTTGTACTCTGTTATGGAAGAACTGTATTTGACAGCAGTCAAAGCTTACAAAATTATATCCGTATTCGACATGATGGGTAAACTATTCGAAAACACCCCCCCAAAAAAAAGAATCCATTAAACCAAATTTCCCAATAGCAATTTCTCGCAAATAATCCTTTTAAAACAAAAACATAAAATAAAATACCTATAAGAAACGATATAATTACGACAATAAAAATATTTTCAGCATTTTGGTGAAATAATTACGCAATAATTAAAAATTGAAACCAAAATAAAAATTATCTATTGATATTAAATTAAAAAGTTAAAAAATATAAACAACCCTAGGAATAAGGTTAATTAGAGTACAAAAACGGTTCAGGGAAGCCACAGAATGAGAGTTTAAAACAGGGATAAAATATCACTAGTATGCAAAACAGGACATATTTTATAAGAAGACAGGCTACGGAGGGTGTAAATAAATTAATTAAATTGCATAAATTAACTCATAAAGAAGCAAACATTCTATATCAGAATTGGAAGACAATTGACATATTTGAATTGAATATTTTAGTATACAAGAGTCTTATGCCTATAAGGAAAAATTACACATGTTCCAATCAGAGGTATGACAAGGCGATAATAGCCCAATGGCATCAGTAATAAAGCTATAACCCTAAGTTAAAAATGGTTAACATTGCACAACCGGGCGACTAACACACCAATTGCATTGAAGCTACATACGAACAAGGAAAATTAATTTTAACAATTCAAAACTTATAATTCTGCTATTTGATTTACCCTTATCTTGATAAAATTAGAACGATAAATACAGCTTTTAACATAATTTCAAAATGCTATATAACAACAATTTGAAACTTTTATAAATGAATGTCGTTCCGATGCTCATCTGTGTAATAGAATACTAGACAAGAAAAGAGTTGAAGCAACTGAAATGAAATTTCATAGGGTAATAGCAAACAATAGATTAAGGAATCTTAAGAGAAACCAGATATAAAAATTAACTGGAAATAATAGAGATAAATGATAAAATTAGACGAAATATTCTACTCATTGAAATATGGTTAACATTAGAATAACAAAGAACATATTACATTGCAAACGAAAAAGTAAACAAATAAAAGAAAGCCTTTATAAAATGAAAGAATCAATTTTAGAATCAAATAAATCTGTTAATCGGAGCAGGATAATAAACCTAAAACTTGAGGTAGAATGATGAGAGGATTCGTATCAATTATTGCTATTCCCTGCAGCTAAATATTCATCTTACTTTTCATTATTCAATATATAATCCTACAAAATTATGAAGAGTATATTATTATAGAAGATTGTAAGACAATACAACCGAGTAATGATACAAAACGGTTTAGCCGCTTGCTGTGACAGACTGACGATTCTCTACTGTATTCATGCTCTATCTTGACACAAGCGAGATCCGTTAAGTACCGTCATTAATCACACTCATCCACGAGGGGGATGCAAAGACAAAGAAGGCTGGAGTTTAGCATAAAAATAATTGTTGACTCCTCCCACATGATACGCAGTACAGCGACATGTGTACACACTGCCTCGTAATCAGATTACAAACCCCTCCGAGAACTACAAGAAAACAGAAAAAAGCAATGAATAAACAAACTAGCTTTACTTAAGGGCACATTAGCAAGATGAAGAGATAGGACAATCTGGTACTGACAAAAGCTTTATTACAAAATATATAATAGTCTTTACTGTTCCTTTAAATAAAACTATGTATAGAATAGATATATTTAAATGATGGTAAATGTTAGTAAAAAGAGGTTTCTCTATTTTACGACAGGCACATGTCAAAAAGGAATAATATTAAAGATAATAATGGTAATCGGGGTTTGAAACAAGGAAGCAAGCTATACTTTGTTGATTTCAAATCTTGACTACGAAATATACAATAAAATATACATGATGTAACAAAATGCAGTTATAAACTCAGGTGCAATGTTTTTCAACCAAAATGAGAAAAAAGTCACATAAAATATTTCCGAAAATGCCTGATTTGTGAGTTACTGTTGAAATATAACATTCATTACATTTCGGAGTACGACCCAAGAATTTAAGTTTGTTAAAATAATGATTAACTTTTACAGACAATCGAGCGATGTTAATGATACATTTCAATCTGCTGATGAAAGCTGGTGTATTGTACTCTAGTGGTAAAGTGGTTTTATTAAAGGAAGAAGAGTAGGGGGAGGAATTATAGATGGATTTTATTAATTGATTAAGATGAATTAATATCGGGTAGGAGGGGAAGTATTGGAATGATTGATTGCTTTGATGAGGTTTGATGAAATAACGCTGCGGTCTTCTTCCTCCACAGACGATAGTGTTATTGTCTCGGCTTAGCTCGTCTGTAACCATGCTGGACCAGGGGGAGAAAGAATTGGAGAACTCACTGGAAATTAAGAAGCTTTGTGACTTCAGTTAGAAGCGCAATTTAATTTACCGTTAAGTTCCTGAGAAGACCTTCCATCTGTTATTAATTTTGATTGACAAACCAAATAGTTCACTTCTATAGTTAATGACGATTTGTCTTTTGGCTTTAACTTCAATCTGGTGCGTATGTTAAACTTTTTGCACTCGCGAGGTTCCTATCTTATACTCGTTGTTATTGTTTGCCCTTCATCAACGTTCACTTTAGCGTTACCACTATGCACTTTGACTATATACGCGTTAGATTCAATAAAGATTCAATGTATATTTCTTGGAATTAAACTTCGAGCAACGTTTGATTTCCCCAACTTGTAACAAAGTATCTAAGCAACTGAACGTAACTATAACTGAGGCGTAATTAAACTCAAGCAGACGTATAAGTTGAACTGAAGAGCTGAATTGAACAAACTCGAGTATAAAACTGAAACAAAACTATCTTAAGGACAAGAACAAGTATCAACAAGCGTACCGCCTGTGGTGCCTCAGTAGTAAAAACGCCCGTTTAACGATCAACAAGCGTTACCACAAGTAAGTGCGTAATAAGTTAAGAGTAAGCACTTAGTAAGTCGGAGCCTCGAGATTGCCTCTTTTATATGACTATCAAAGTCTGTCTGTCGAGACGCTATTCTTGATTTTTCGATAAATCGTCGTAGAATATTCTAGAACATTTCTTTTGATCTCGTCTTCCTATTGTTTATTGGATGTTTTCCTGTGTTGTTTTTGATTGGCTATTATATTTAATATTCCTTACAAGCATGTCTATCACACCTCTTTATGCAATGTATAACTTTCCCTTCTAAAGGTTACGGGTTTGTATACACCTATGCTTTACCGAACAAGTTTCCTCTTACTAACGTAACAAAGGCAAGTCTTCTGGATCGTACACAATAGAAAGGCCTTGATTACGACTCTTCATAATGCATTCTCAGGAACCTAACGGCGTATGACGCTTCTTATGTAAAGTTAGATATAAAAGAATACAAATTACATGTTTTTATACTCCTTTTGACAAGACAAACATACCATCAAGTGCACTCTTGTTAGAGAGTATTTGGAACAATACGTCAAACCTTTAATTTTACATGAAACAAGCAAATAACACACACATGATTAAATTTATACTACATAAAATTTATGACGACTATATTATCAATTACTGGGGGTGTGAAACCAATAAACACTGCTTCAATGGAGAAGTGTTGCCATGGAGACCTCTTTACATTTATTATTCATGCTTAGTCATTTGTTAGTTACGTTTGACTTTGTTACAGATTATTTGCAATTGAGCGCCTAGCCATGGCAGGATTTTAATATTAGAGCAGGCAGATATGATGTTTATATACAATCCCAAGAATAGTAATGGGCATGAGGCTGCACGACTATATGAGATGGCGCTCCCAGACCGAAAGCAGCTGAGTCATAAAACTTTTCTCAGCTTATGCTAGAGTTGCTGAGACAGAGTTCTTAACACCGCAATCTGCGAATAGAGAAAGACTAAGCATTCCTTTTGGTAAGGTACCAATAATTTTAACTGGAATTAAAAACAAATGCATTCCGATGCACCGGAACAGCTAAATATCCCTTATTGTTCAAAAAGTAATGTTTTATGTAATCTCTAAGACAGTAGACACTTCGAAAAATTTAAGAACAGTGACGAAAAATTTAATGTAGGGGGGATTAGGGGTAGTAATATGACAAATCTAATGCTGAAAAATTCTCAGATATGGCCTGATCTTTAGCCTGTGTAGGGTCTCTGTGAAAGAATATTTTCACATAAGGCCTGTAATCCGCATTAAATAAATTCAAATTGAAAACTGCTAAAGAGCAGAACATTTGTCCTTCAAATTGATGAAAACACAGATAAAACCAACAGTCACTTAATTGAAATCACACAGGATTCGAACACCACACAGAGATTCCAGGTCCCCGAGACGCAGATCTGTTTATTTGTCCCCACTTTGATATTAAGCAGTCGCTATTGGATTGTTTTCGAATGCCGGAAATTAATATCTGGTGGCGAGCTGTTTGTGTGCACTTGCGAGGGTGCGTGTGTATAGCACTAATTGCCATGGCGGATCGAGTTCAGGTCACGTGACGGGTCGGAGTGCACGTGGATGGCATACTGATGGCGCTGCAGCACGTGGCCGAAGATTAATCGCCCATTTGGCGAGAAGAGCCGAGTAGCAAACTGCAAGCCACCATTATGACACATTACACAACCTCTCCAGCTATATATGTCCTCCAGGAGGGTTTGTGCTGGAAGCAGCTCTAATGAGAGAAACGTTGACAAAGAACGTCTGGCAGACGCATGTGAGCATAGGTAATGGTAGACCAGTTCTAGGAAACTGAGTACGGTTAACTTTTAGCTCCATTCGTTTTATGTACATTTTTTTCAGTCTGATTTATTTGAACAGAAGTTCGTCTTTCTATGTTCTCAGAAAAAGTAGCATTAATGAGGTATATTTTACAATCAGCCTCCACACTAAATAGTCGGTCCTTGTTGATGCATTGTCAATGCATCTCTGAGCAAAGTTGAACCTTGAAAACATATTTGGAACAAATGCTATATTGCCCCTTGATTCAAATCAAAACAATATTTCATGTTCTTGTGCAAATTTATCTAAATGCAAATGGATTTTAAAAAGCCAAGAGTCTCCACCTCATGACTAACATCACCATTAAAAATGCTTAATACAGGAAATACTTGAAGAAATCTTTGAGTCTAGAGCCACTAAATCGAGTCATTGTTAAGTAGAACTGATGAATTCTGTGTTAAATTGGGATTGGAGCTATAGGTATCGATGGCATTGATATCCTCAATAAATATTTCTTCCCCCTAACTTAAGCTTTTTATTTCGGGTCCAGGTAGAAGTTCCTAGGGGCTAAGTTCAGAGAGTAGAAAGAATGAGAAACATTTGAAGCCAAAATCTTGCACTTTTACCATTCTAACAGTCCAGGGTTGTCCTGGTAAAAAAGTACTTCAATGTGGTATAATCTTGGAAATTTTTCCTTCAATGAATATTCCAAACCATTCAACAATGTATCATAATTACGTCTATAATTTTTTTTTTTTTTACTTTTTTCACATTGTCTGTAATAATTCTTGCTTGGGAATCTCAGTAATAATAATAATAATAATAATAATAATAATAATAATAACAACAACAACAATAACTGCCCTCACCTTCCCAACCAGAAAACAGTCTTTGCCTCCATCGTAGGGTTTTACCAGAAATTGCCACTATTTTAAATGCTACTTCGAAGTAGGCGTGGCATGTAATGGTAAATTAAGTTTTGTCCACGTCACGAAAAGCTATCGTGCACTCGTTCAAGTAAAATAGAAAAATAGCTACTATCTTGCACAATTTATTTTGCAGTTTTCCTTTATAATAGCCTTAATTTTTTTAATATCTGGCGTGGTGACTTTGAGGGCCCGTCATTTCGATGCATATACGGCCTCGATAAAATTAATTTATCTATAAATAAAATTCTCCATCAATGGACGGACACTATAAACTTATGCCTGCACGGTATTTCTTTAATTCCTATGGTGGATGCAATAGTGATTGAATCAAATGATTATCAAGGAATTTATGAAATAGACGATTTACACTATAGTTTAATTTTTGTTTTACTCTGCCCGCATTAGATATATTGACTATTAAAAAATATGATTATATATATATAATGCTACTGCTTTTGTTATTAGTCCGTTATTAAATGTATGTTCATTAAATATTTATAATACACAAAATAAATAAAAAGTATGCATTTACTGGGTGGATATTATCAATATACGAGGGCCGGAAATAAAATAATATTAACGCTGTCGCCCTACTGTTAATGAACATATGAAGATGCTGTACTCAGCGTGTCTATAGGAATTGCATAGCTATTTAACATACTCAGCGTCACTAGTGCACTATCCGTAGATGGACGAATACGAACCTGCCGAGTAATTGTGTCAATTTAAATCGTCCTAAAGTGACGTTTTCTAAACTTGGGCAGTGTGTTTGGATTAAATTGAGGTGGCACGTAGTAAGAACGTGAGAGAATGTGATGCAAGTCTGCGAGAAGCCTGCGGCAATGACACTTTGTAATATCGAACGGTGGTCCGTGGAATGCGAGACTTCGATAAGAGCGATGGAAGATGCACCAGGTTTAGGTAGTTTTTCCCTTGAAGCGCGTCACGTTGATGTGATTAAATCACTGCTAGAGTTGGGTCGTTGATGGGCAGCAAGGGAGTTAGCCGCAGAAGTCAGAACAAGCCCACGCTATAGACTTCTCAAACATAACAAAAGCGGTTTAACTAAGATGTCCAGTGTCTTCTAGTACAAGTGTGATAAAGTACGTGGCAGAGAGTTACATTGAAAGAGTGTAAAAGTCTCAGATTCTAGACTAAATTGTTTACTACTTATCAATATGCTGTCATTACTTTTTTTTTCAGCCCTGGTAATATTAAATATTCCCTTCTTCGAGGATGAAATAAATACACGCCGGAATTGGAGAGCAATAAGAGAGACGTGGGTTTCAGAAGCTACGTGTGGAGGATTGAACAGTTGGGAGTGCCGGGGTAATGTGTGTGTGTGGGGGGGGGGGGGGAGAGGCGGTTCGCCTCGCACTACCGTTTGTTTGTCAGTAGCATCATGTTCAATCAAAAGGTACACTCATCGATGCGTAACACACATCATTATCAAGTTTTTAGCGCGAAAGGACTTAAAATGGGCAAAGATTGAGGGCATAGTTTGGGGATTACAAGCTGTCTAAGACACAAGTTTATGAGTTGCACAAAACTTTCACTGAAAGAACGTCGATCAAAGACGAGCTTGAAGGAAACAAATATTCGGACTGTTCAGGATTTTATCAAGTGTGTACGATGATTGACGATTTCTGAAATCATTTCTGAGATTGAGATAAGTTATGGAGGTGTTTAATCCATTATTTTAAATGACTTGGATTACCGAAAGGCCTTGGCAAGTTAGTTTCCTTTTAACTCTCCCTGGGGCTTTACGTGAGAGAGAGAATGTGTCTGAAGCCATTGCCTCAATACAAGAATCAAGAAGAAAATTTTCTGCATAAAATTATAGACTGCGATTTTGAACATGTCTCAATCTGCTCCACATAGCTCCTTTATGCAACTGAACACAGCGGAGTGGAATTTACAGTTGCAATTATTTACTTAACAGATAAGTGTGACACCAGATAAGGCTTTTGTGAAGACGATATAACCCTTATCGGTGAGGTCGGAAACTTATGGACCTACCCTCGTAAGCATTCGTGCGAAAACTGCTGGATCTTTGATCTTGGAATTAAGAAACTACCTATCCGCTGCGAAAAATGAGTTTGTAAATCAAGAAATTGGGTAGAAAAATGAGATTTGTTTAATTTGCTTTCAATAAATAAAAAACAGCTCGTGAAAAAAGCATGAAAAACATGAAAAATCTTCTTAAGATATCATTTATTAAAATTCAAATGAGAAAACAATCCAGTTTGTCAATTTAATGTAAATGTTGTTCAAAATGACATTCATATTGTAGTAAGGGGGGCATCTTTAGATGGCATGTAGAACAACGGAAACACTATTGAAGGTAGGAAACTTTGCAACACTTCTGCAGAACTGTGACAACCTACATATTGATCTATAGAGTGAGAGGGAGAATCATATCCACGCTACAGAAATTAATCTCATGAGAGCTGTTAAAGAATTTACCTTGTTGCAACCGCTGCCGAAATGAAAAATATGAATGGATTTACAGCGTTGCAATTGTAATGGAGGTTCCGGTGATTTCATAGAACAGTTTTACGATATAAATAAAAGCACACATGTTACGTATAACATTACAAATAGGTTAATGATAAACATTGGCATCAGCTACGCATTATTTCTACGGCGAATTTCTCGATTACTTATTTGTTAACATCGAAAAAGTCACAGGTTTTCGATTTTCCTTTGTCGATCAGAAACCAGTTGGGTCAGGCGTAACACTTGAGACTGATATTGTAGAGGTCTCAGGTCAAATCCTGCGGCTGACTAACCTGATTGAAGTTTTCCGTAATTCTCAATAATCAATTTTCAGAAAGGGAAAATGCTGGGTTAGTGTTTCTCTGCCATGGATTCACCTTATATTTAGAGGCGTAGTGTTAGTTTAAAATTAATGAAATGAAGGCAAAATACAAATAACTGAGGAGTATTGCCAAAATTTTATCTTATTTGTTTAAGGTTAGCTCTAATCTTCAGTTATTTTATAGCAAGGGTGTTAATGTCATCCTCCTCAAATGTTATAACTTATTTATCTGCTTATAAATGTACCTAGCAGCACATTTTCAATGTTTTAAATTTCAGAGAAACCTATATTTCCTGAATTTGCATATATCTCAAGCAGATTTTAATTTTTAGAGCAAAAAACGAGCATTTGCAGGAATTATCAAAATTTGGATGTTTGAGGGAATACACAATTAGTTAAATATTTCACATAAATTCCTGCAGGTGTAAACATTTTTTTTTTAATTTTACCGGCGTTAGAATACACAACAGAAAGTTCAATTTTCAATAGAGGAATGTCAAAACATGTGCCGTTCAGGAGACTAAGAAATTTAAGTTTAGGTTCTTCTGCGTTTCTGAGATATTTAAACATATTGGATAAATTACTTCAATGAAAATGCCTTCTGTGGAAAATTGTGTGAATCTATGCGGAGTTTGTGGATACTCTTCCTCAAAAGGAAACACTTCCATTTGGTCTCAGATTGAATAAAAATGTCCCAAAGTGTCTATAAATATGCTTTAAACTCGTCGATCTGCCTCATGTCACTCTATGTTATCTGAAGTGTATCTAGAAAAGGAATTGTAAATTAGATATATGAATTAACATATATGCAAAAAAATTGAAATAAAATTCCCTGATAAGTGACAAAATACAAAAAACAACACTTTTGTACACATCCAAATCATTTTGGTTATCAGCACTTGTGCTGAAAACAATTTCATATCTGATATATTCATGTACAGTTTCTACTAATAGACTGTGGTATTGATATCTTGTAGGTGCAAGGCAATTGATGAACCTATTCCCTTAGGGTAGTGCATTGGAAAAAAATGTCCCTACAAATTAAAAATATGCTCTAAATTTAATTTATGAAAATAAAAAGAAACAAAAAGGCCTTGTCCGAAATGCTTTGACTTCTCGCCACCAGGCCTTCATTTTTTTCGGCAATAATGACTGCCCCATTTATATATCCGCACAAGTAATTTTGAATCACAATTTAAATAATTCAAAACTTCGATAGCACATTCAAAGAAAGTACTGGCAGATCGGCCAGAGTTTTTATTTTAAAAAGTAAACATTGTTTTTCGATTCTACCATCTGCAGTAACATGGCGAAGAACTGATTGCTGAGGTTTCTCAGTCACATTAGAGTTTCCAAGTATCAAAGTAACAAATGGAGTTGTACTATTTTTTTTTATCTCGCAGATCATGGATTCTGACACACAGAATATCAAATCATTGTGGATATCAGGATAGGAGTTGTAATACGCTGATTGGCAATTTAATTAAATTTTAAAGCTGTGATCCGTAGGAATCTAGAAAACAGCTAATATAATTGCAGAACACCTTTTATTAACATTACTAGGCAATACAAGAATGCGCATTATTAGATATTTATTATTAAATAGTCTTTCTAATTTTTTCTATATTAGGTTTCAAACATTCTATATGTATAACTTTATTATATGACCTAAAATTCTACCGCCACGGATGGCCGAGGTCGTTAAGGCACGGATTCGTGAGCGGGAGGTCTGGGTTCGAATACCGCCAGGACCGTCCTTCCTGACTGAGGTTTTTTCCAGGTTTTCCCCAGTCCTCATAAATGGCAAATGCCGGGGAGGTACCCTAAACTTAGGCCTGGAACGATTCCTTCCTTAAAAATAAATCCCTTCCCAATATATCATTTCATCTCATGTATCATCAGTGTCCATCGCCTGTGGTGCCTCTGTAGCAAAAACGGGCGTTAAACTTCATTCATTCCTAAAATTCTACAATTTCATATAACCGTTTCAATATATTTTTAAACTACTTGCGGACTTAAGGAATATTTTTCTTTTATGTTTAATAATAAAAGCAATTTCTTGAAATAAACTGTATGGCGGATTTTCAGACGAAATTTTTTATTTTATTTTTTTCTTTACACAGATAGCTAAGATTGGCAAAACGATTATTATTCCATACAGACATTTCTTTAGAAAACAAAGTACAGTTCAAGGAATAACATTTAATGTTTCTCACAACGGCAGAGCTTGGAATATATTAATATTATCGTATATTGAAATGTCTTATAAACCTTTATGTCTTTAACCTTGATTTTAAATGGTATTTAATGCCCGTTTTACTACTGAGGCACCACAGGCGGTTTTAACCTCGTTGGCAGAGCCCGTTCTATTGAATGAATAACGTAGATCTACTGCCTGAAAATCTCTGGAACGGTTTAAATTTAACTCAAAGTTACAGAAGCTTAAAACAAGAATATGGTGCATTGCAGAGCAATTCCCAGCCCTATTGACCGAACAAAGCAGATATATTTTTAACTGCATTCGTTATGCAAAATAACGGGCGAATCTTCAGAAAATGTAATTTTATTTTTTCTTCCAAGTTGGGTACAGGCTTTATGTTCCATATATGAAAATGCCCAGAATGACGCTATTAGTTCCATTACCTTTTCACTTTTGGCTGTTACAATTTGACCCATCTCTCATACAGGTATAAGAAAGGATGCTTCTTGTCATTCGTAGTGCATAAAGTTGATATGAGCAGCGGTGTATCGTTATTTCTTCATTTCCATAAAAGCATACATATCCCATTTTAATAAATGTTTTCCCAATATCAGGATACCAGGAGTTCTTTGACAACGTGGAACATGTCGCTCCTGGTGGTTTAGTGGTAGCCCATACTTGCCTCGTTAACCCTAGATCGTGGGCTCAATTCAAGCCAGGGGTCGACGGATTTTTTCAGAGGTAAAAATTCTAAACATGGCTTCCTTCGGAAGGGCAGTAAACCCATGTCATAGATTTACGGCACGAAAAGCAACTCAAGCCTGAAAGATGAGGCCTCTGAGCAAAATTTGTCGGCCGTTTCACGCCCTGAATTGAATGGGATGTTGTTGACCTGAGATGTTAAAGAGCGTCCATAAATAAAACAAACCAACAAATAACACGAAACACGCGATATACTGTAACCTTCTCTCGCAAATCTTATAATATTTGTTCGTTTGCAGAAACATAAACAGTTTTTATTTCTTCACTTGTACTAGAGAGCGCACGAGTGGCCGAAGTCGTTGAGCGCGGACTCGTGAGCGGGAAGCCTGGGGTTCGATTCCCGTCAGGACTGTCCTTCCTGATTGAGTTTCTTTTTTCTCATATTTTCCTCATTTCTGATAAATGGCAAATGCAGAGGAAGTACCCTAAAGAGGCCTCGAACGTTTCCTTCCTTTAAAAAAATCCTTTCCCAATTTATCATTTTATCTCACCATCAGTATCCTCCGCCGGTGGTGCTTTAGTTGGCGGGGGGGGGGGAATCCCTTGTTGTGCCATGCGTTTCCTCATTAAAGGCTTAATCCGATATCGAAAAATATACGCCCAGCGCAAAGAGCGAATAGTGAAATAAGGAACTACAGAAACCTGTTTTAATAAATTCTATAATAACGCTCCAAGTAAATCCCATCACGCTTTATCATCATTTCGACTAGATAACAGCTTCGTCAATACTTCTGGGCTAAAAGAAAGCTTCGTCTTCTCATTGTGCATAATATATATGTTATATTGTTTTTGTTCTTTTATTCCATTTCATATACTTTTATTTTTATTTTATATTTTACATCATCCATTGTTTAAGAGTGTGGGGTTCTGAAATAACTAGCTTTCAGACGTAGATTGCTCTTAGACAAGAGTCAACAATTCTTATCTCTTTATTCGTCCAGTTTTTCCGTCTTTCTTTAAAATTTACCTGCATCTTCATGTACATACTGCCTGAGCATTCCGCTTATTTTGTAAAAAAACAATACTTTTTCCATTGCGGGGCTTGGTTTTTCAATCATGCTGTTCAATTTGTTGTTCCACCCTTCAACAGCGTTGGTAGTTCGATGACTCTCTTGTAACAACTCCAAAGTTGAACAGGAATGTTTTCATTTTTAGCCTTTTATTGATAAAGTAATAAAGAAAGTTTTATATTGCCAGGAGCCTATAAGGGAATCTCGAGCCGATAACCTGATATCTTCAGACTTAAGGAATGCCATTGCGGCACACATTCGAGTATGAAGTGTATTTTCCTCGTTTTTCGGTATATCACGTGCAAGCCTAAGATCTTTTATTCTTCTCTAGAGAGAGATTTTTTTTTTCACGTGGAAGCAGCGTCCTTTATTTTCACGAAGAGGAACATATCTCCTAGGGCGGAGATTGTTACTGCTTCAAAATCATCGTTAATTCTTTTCGATTACCCCTTGCGACAATTTTTATTAAAGGGGAGGAGAAGGATGATGTGTTAATTGATGAGTTATAATTAGTTAGAATATTCTTAGTAATATATAGAATTATAGACTTTCTGCATCTCTTCCCCTGCAGCTGTCTGGCAGTATAGCTATGCCAAAGCTAGATTCTGTCGGTAGAGCGCTGGAATTTTGTGAACTTTTCAGGTCAACGAGCAAAAGAACCAGGAATGAGGCAATAGAAGAACACAAGTCTTAGAATCGGAGATAACAGGACTCATTCACTTGTGTTTACTGTTAACTGCTAAGGGTCGCCTTTAAGTTCTGTAAAGTGATTCAAACGACATAGTACCTAGCTGACTGGTAATTCACTGAATTGAATTGTTGGTGACTGACTATTTGTCTAATTACACCGACTATAATTGAAATAACTATCTATAACTCTCCCCGCTATAATTCTCTGATCACTGTGAGTACCCTGATAACTGAACTCTGAGCTTATTCTTCTCCTCGATAACTAAACACTGAACTTATTCTCCTCTCCCGATAATTTAACTCTGAGCTTATTCTTCTCGGGATCTCGTAATCACAGCCTTTTATAAACCGTACCTTCGTCCTATCGGTAGGCCATCTCCTGCCTTTCAAATTATTACTATTGAATAATTTCGACAGTCATTTCCTCTACACGGCTATCTATTGGGCTTAGCGTATGCATATAATTTTCGTAAGTTCCCTTAGGCCTTTATTTTCGAGCTGTTTTTTTCACCCCTGATTTCGTTATGTCTATGTTATTGCATCCCTAATGGTCTGCTTCAACACCAAGTGTTATACGGTTCCTCTTAGATTTTAACGAAGCTAAGCTTTCTGCCTTTTCACATAATAGAGGGGTTTCCGACCTGTTCCGTTTCCCTAACAATTTCCAGAAACTTTAATGGCGACCCTTCTTACATAAAGCCTCTTACTAAAACATATACAAAAGATGTATAGGGCCATCTGGATATTTTGTCCAGTCCAAAGCACAAACTTCCTGGTTTATTTCTGAAGGTTTTGCCAAGTTTTTTCTACTACCCATGAAATAAACTAAATAACTTAACTACTAATATATATATAAATTGTACACGCTAATTGTAATAATATTTATAATATATGTAATTCATTATACCAATAACGGTAATATTTTAATTGGTGGGCGGCATCTCATAAATACCACTTCAGAGTTAAAATGCAACGAAACAGTCTGAAATATGTGTCTTTCTTTTTGTTAGGTAACAGTGCAAATTCCACCAGATAGGTGTTAGTTTCTTTCCTTGAGCTTCTGAAATTATCATGAATCTATAAATATGTGTAAACTAAATTCTGCCTATTAAATAATGTTGATGGCACATCATGCCTCCCTTCCTTTCACTTAAAATTATAGCTCTTTATCCCGGATTATCGTTCCCCTAAAACACATCTACCGTCTCTCATTTTTAGTAGTTTTACTGAAGAACACTTTTTTCTTCTTTTCAGTTCTCTTTGATTTCCTTAGGCGTTACTCTTCTGATGATATAAAACTCTCATTATTTTAGCGACCCGGCATTTCAGTAATGAAATCGTAGCTTCTGTTGTGAAATTCGCCCAGTTGTTCGGAGTACATTTTAGAGATTGATGTTGCTTCCTTGCGAGCAGGCTTTTATTTTCATAAAGATTCCTCAGTACCTTTGAATCTGCAGTATTCGGAGCTCCAGACTGGTTTCTTGCACTCAAAATTTCACTACCTTTATTCCTAAGTGTTTCTATACATAACTTTGATTTTGATTTTAAACAGCGCCATTATCACCATTCCGTCCTCACACATTCTCTTTATATGGTTTACATTGTCCCTGTTAGAGGGTTTTAAAATTTGCTTTTAAGATTTAATTGGGAATTTTATTTTATTTGTTTCTTTGCGAGCATGCCTTACCTTTATTAGTTTATAGTACTTGAAGCACAAAAGTAGAGGGGTAGGGTGAGTGATACTGGGAGTTAATCTCTGTATTGTTCCCATAAGAAGCTAAGCAGAACTGGCAATGGCTTGCTGGGAGCAGACATTAACCGATCGTTTTTTCCCACATATTCCTTTAATCATCTAGTTAATAAAGTAATGTAGATTAGTTTACTAATAAACCTCTTGGAATTCTGCGTGAACAGTGCGCTATACGACCTCTCTATTCAACTCCGCAGCTCCTACATATATCGAAAAGGTTGTGACTGGTTTACATATACTTCTCTCCCCTCATCCCCACCTAATAACGAACTGTTCATCTCGTCATTGCGCAAGCGCCTGCAATATAAAGGCAGAGTACATTGTTCTGAAGTAGATAAAGCAAGTAACCAACATGTAGCATAAGTGGCATAGTTTGATTCGTTGCATGGCGTCCTTACAGTGGAGTTGCCCTAATAAAATTCCCAACTCTCGTACATTGTTAATGTCTAGCTGATGAACCTAACACTCCAGCTGGTATTCTGTCTGTATAACATAAATTTTAGTATTTGAACATGTTATTTCGCTCATTTTTACACTTTTTATAATTACCAAAAATGATTGGTAGCCATAATTCCTGACTTGAAATACGTGCTGTTACATACATTTGGCATAAACACTAATTAATGTTCTGAAGTTCCAAAATTTGTAATAATACAGTGATATGCCATTAAGATCAGAAATTTAAATATTCTAACTGTCAATGAATACCCACCTTCACTTTTCCAAATGTTAGTTGTAAAATCAGCTCATGATCAATGTAGTTTCATAACATATCTCACTGAGTTCCATCCTCCTTCAGATTAACTGCGCGGGCCCAGATTGGATTCCAGGCTGAATTAGTTTCTTAAATGAGGTTTTATTCAGGGACTTTTTCTTTCTTATATAGATGGATACCTATGAGCCTTATGCTACAAAATCCTATGATGTTGGCCAAGTTATCTCTCATCCTTCATCTGGCATAATAGATCTTTAGGTCTCTGTACCATGGTCAGAAAAAAATACTTATAGTTTATATTTTTTTTTTTGTGACTAAGGATATGGGGATGGCATTTGACCATATTTCTTTATGGTCAGACTGTTCTCTGGAAGACTATTTAGATCGGTAGACCTTGAACATTTTACATTATTGTCCCTTCTGAAGCCCGCATTTTTAAACTTTGCTGCAGAGCTTGGTCACATCATAATAGAATGATTTTGTCTTCGTATCAGAAAAGTCACTAACGGCTATCATGATCTCACTAAAGGAAGACCGAGAACCGGGAAGCTGCTTTATAATTTTGGAAAGGGATAATAGTCAAAATTAGTCAAATCAGGGAATTCAGTCAACTTGAATTCATAATGATGTATACTGCTGATGAACAGAACAGCGTTAGCATTCACCGAGATTTTTGCTTAGAAATCTATTAGCTCTTTTTATGCAAAAAGTATATTGACTACAGCAAATATTGAATAAACACTAGTGTTAGTGTTAGTGTTAAATAGTGTTAAACACTATTACAAAAAAAATCCATATCGATGTCTGCAGCTCCATTTTGAAGCGTCTGAGATCATTAAATTCTTAAACTATTTAGTGTCAACGATTTTTTTGTTAGTAAGTACTTAATGCACATTTTTTACAACCTGCATATTCGTTCTCGTGTCTACATTTCAGGAAAAGTGCAAGTTTACATTCCGCAATTGCAATTGCAAGTCTAGCTCGTTGTCAGAAGTTGTATTTTAGAGGGCAGATATAATATTCGCTATAAAAGCACATCAGGGTGTTGATTGTAACACATTTCTCTTTAATTTATCATCATGTGCAAGAATACTTATCCTTAGATAAAAATAATAGTCAGGTACCACAGATTATATATATTTCCTTTTCGCCTTGTTTTATTATTGTGTTACCACATTTCATTTGGTAATTGGCTGGAGAAAGGGGTAATTTATTTTTCTAAAGATACGCATTTTATTGCCTTTATGAATTTGTGTTTATTAAACTTCCATTTATACATAACATTGAAACTTTAAACATTTATTTTCTCTTGCATTTTTCTTATTTCATTCACTGTCATCTTAAAATTTGATGTGCCAAAGTATAGTTTCATAATATAAAATCTATTTGTGTAAGTTTGTAATTGTTTATATCAGTTTTGGTAGCCAACAGGGATAAAGGTGTTACATGGCAAACGCTGCATGGTGCTAAAAGCAATATCCTGTTAAGTTTAATGATTAAACACGAAGGGATACAGAGCTGTTTGGGTGAAGCTTTTCATACGTTAAATGAACGCTTACAAGCTTTCTCCTAGTGTGCTGTATATGCGAGCCCTTCTTTGAAATATATAGCCCTTCTCACTGGGTAGGGACGCTAACTGACAGCATTTGAAGGCGTACACAGTAGTTACTCTGGCTCTTCCTGGAAAAGGAATAAGAAGCTTATCTGATTTTAAGAGACGAGAAATGTCTTTAAAGCCTAATGGAATTGCCCAGGTTCAACCTTACCTTACACATAGAATTCCTGTGGTTCTAGTTAAGATATTCGTGACCATGTACGTAATTAAGTGATGTAAGAAAACAAAACTGAGCAGCAGAAAATTCCACCTTTTGTAAAGTAGCACTATTTTATAAATAGTCGTAATTAAATAAAACTCCTAAAATAATAAAACAAAAAAATTGCTTTGAAAACAAAAAGTGGACAGAGAAATTTAAACATGTATGAACAATAAAATTCAAAGAAAACGGGATGGTTATCATTATTACAATCAGACATATAATAAACAAAAAATATTTAGTTATTACGTTTGCAGCGGTTTTCATTAGAAAGCGATTAATTACGTAAATAAAATATGTGGAGGGAAAGATTTTGGAAAGATTAGATTAATTATTTAGAATAAGGATTGGATTAAGGATTGAGATCTCAGGGGTAAAAGTTTTCCTCTCCCTCTCCGATGATAGTTTCCGCTCACTTATATTTTTGTCACAGCTGTTGAGATTGCTCCTGTGATTGGGGAAGGAGTCTTGGAGATTAATAAGACTTCTCGTTATAGGAGATTGAACACAATTTACTGTTCATGGTCTATTCCACCTAAAAATGTGCTGTTATTATTTTCTGGAGAATATGTGCCACTTTTGCACTAACTATGGCGATCACTATGATGCTAAGACACTTTAATAACGCAAATACTCTGCTCTTGAACTCCTTTAAATTCAACTAATTCTGAGACTCAACTGCCCACTTATCACTGATAATTTTCCACTCTTCGACTGAACTGAACCAAACTGATAATTGGATTGAATTCTCTTGGCACTGACGTGACTAATGCCCTACCGATTCGAACTGAACGGAGAGAACCTGCATCGCAAAATTTCAACACTAAATAAACATGGCAGTCTCTTGGTCTCACGAAGCTATCCTCATTCTTTTAAATGTATTTTTAAGAAAAATCTAGATAATTTTTTCCCATCTTTGCACCTCTATTGGGTAATTTGTTTCCTTCCGATTCTTTTCTACTACATTATTGGCCAGATGGCTTAAGTGACTTGCAAGTAAGCCACATCTCTCGCGTATTACCTGGAACCGTTAGAATCTCCCTTCCAGAGATTATCAGCCTGACTTTTCACCCCCGTATGTTTAATACTTTTGCGTAATAGAGTAACAGCAAAGTTTTCAGACAATATACAAAGAAATATATTTTCCAAGGACCCTGCTTAAGAATTTCTCCAGAAAATACCGGTTTGCCGTTTGCTTGGGCCTTCTGTTCAAATATTGAATAATAGGTAACAGAAATTCCCAGATCAGATTTTTATGACTGGAGTATCTTTCTATACTCAGGCAAGAAAATAACATTAAAAACAATAGCTCACCACTTGCAGAGGAAATAGAAATGATTCTGTTATAATTAAAATAGTAAAGTTATACAAAATTACTTACAATAATCACTGTAATTAAATTTGAGGTGGCAGATTAAAAATATTGTAGCACGTTGTTGAAGCACAAAAATCATTGTTGATCACGTTTATAGATCGCAAAGCGTAATTTGTCTAAAGGAAATCTGTTTTACTTCTTTTGTAAATTAATTTAGTTTGAGGAAGCAACAGTCATCTGGACTAAGGAAAATTTGCACGAGACTTCCAAATATTTTTTTTTTCATGTTATTCAGGCAAATAATCTATCCTGCCCGAAAATTTTGAGAATCTTTAAATTATAAATTAAAAAGAATGCATAATCAGAGATTTCGTTTTAGTTAGAGGAAATTTCTAAAAGTACACTCTAATGGGAGCTCTTCTAGAATTCATCTGGATACGTTTTTTACACAATGACAAGGCATCTCGGCTTGAGATTTAGTAAGAAGAGCCACGCAGCTATGCATTACACAATCCCACTGTTTTATTTGCAAGTATTGGATATAAATAGGGGTTGCTATTTCCAATGTTATTTATGCCTCTATTCCGACCACCATAACCTGTCCTCTATTCCATTTGCCACGTCTTTCTAATCAAAATATACGTAAAACATAACAAAATTGTTTAACTTGCTTCAGGTAAACTTAAGAGAAAGCCATTAAAGTAAATATCTTATACCCTGTAAAATGTTATGAGGGCTATTAAGGAATTTGTTATTATGTGTATAAAAACTAATAATTATTCTTATATTTTCCTGTTTTGAAAAAAGAATTTGATTTATTTGTACAATAATAACTTAGATAATTTTCATATTATATTTTAATGGGAAACTTTTCCAAGACGGTGCCATGTTCTCTCTTACAAATAGATGTAAGAAAACCAGTTCTCCAAAGTGCTCTCAGGAGACATTTAATAATAAATACACAATTGTAAAAACCAACGACATCCGAGACTTTCTCTTTAAATCATTAACATTGCATAGCCTTACTACTTTCGTTCTCTATGAGTTAGTTAAAATGCTTTCTAGTGATTTTCAATTACTTGCAATATTTAGGATCTATTGCAATTGTTTTGCTGAAAATTAATTCCATTTATATAACCATGATATGTGAAGCGTCTGAAGCGAAATGCGCGATTATTTATCACATATAGTCCAGCACCCCTAAACCGGGGTGGACCCGAATATTTGACTTGGTTCTTCATAGCAGATCTGCAGTTCCAAGGGATTTGGTTGAATCATACAGCTCTAAAAGTTCTTTGAAGGAAATCATGGACGCGCATGCTACCTCAAAATAATTGAGGTGCGATTATTTTATTTTTCACAGCTGTTTGTTACGACTCACTTAATTCAAAAACCACTTTTTTATAAAATATTTTAACTTTACAATTACCTTCATTCTATTTCCGTTTTTCAAATTTTGCTGCTATTGGACAGCATAGTTGGAAGTAGTGATAGCTAATTTATTTATTTATTTATTTATTTATTTATTTATTTATCACAGAGCACAAGACACTTTTTGCGCGCTCACAAGACCAACTTTTTCTTAAAATATTTTCATCTATACACGCATCACATAACAGATCTATTTCCATTTTGGAATTCTCATTTTCTTCCTTGTCTCATCATTTCTAACTTTTTACCCCAAATGAATCGTCCGAAAAAATGCTAAAGAGGCAGATAGTAGATGAATAAATTGAAGTGATTCGGTGTGAGGGAGGGGATATTATTTAGATATCAGTGGCAGAGAAGAAAGAAGTGGTCTCGCACGATTCAGATTAGGGGCTTGAAAAGGAAACAAAACAATTAATATTCTCGGGGAAAAAATTTGCCCATTGTGCGATGAAAGCGATACCTGGAGGCATATTTTGGTAGAATGCAGGGAAACGGAGATTTTAAGAAATGAACATTTATCACCGTAATTTTTAAACGCCAATAGAAATTTAAACACTTACCAGGAAATGTTGGTAGATGCGAGATACTCACATAATTTGGGAATCTTTCTAGAGAAGACCCGATGAAGAAGGCTAATGAGCTATAATGAAGAGTAGGGAGTTGGAGAGGGGGTGTGAGTTAATGGAAGGGGGCTCAAGAGTAAGGGTTCCATTACAGTTTATGTTTTTTACATAAAATTGTTAATAGAAAAGTAAATATGTCGAAGTATGTGTATATTTGTATATATGCATGTAGATTTGAATGTATGTATGTATGTATGTGTAAGGCCATTTTGATTGTTATAATGAGGACATAAGCATGTACGGCCGCAAGGTTCATGCGACAGTTGTACTTATTTCACTGTATTATAAAATTGGTACAATAAAACTGCTACCACTACCACTACCACTACCACTACCACTACCACTACCACTACCACTACCACTACCACTACCACTACCACTACCACTACCACTACCACTACTACTACTACTAACTAATTAAATAACTAACTGAAAGGTCTTAGGATTACTTCTGTTTAATTAATGGTTCTATTTACTTTTATTTAGTCTAAAGCCATTATGTGCAGATTTGTACATCAAATATCTAGCTCCATTTTCTATTATATTATTTTGTTTCATTACTATAAGAATCGTAGACTGCAAATATTTTACGCGTACTTTAAGCCAGTTGATTCATTGACACGAGGTTTAGCTTCATGCACAGCTGCCAATTTTCCAGGCCCAAAAGAGCATAAGCACTACTGCAAATACTATTGATTAAAATCTTTAACAAGTACGGGCCGGTCTATCCAGCCATTCTGTTCTTATCACCGACGCCCAAATATCGCACCTATACGTGCAAACAGAAGATTACGAGTTCTCTGCCAAAGGGGCCTGTAACAAAAGAATTGCGAACGCTATGCATTTTCGATTAAGCCTGTTACATAATACCCTCATTTTGTTTACATACAACACCCACGTAGCAGAAAGCTACTAGCCACCCCACCCTAAGGGATGTTTTGCCGTTACAGTAGCCCCCTTTAACAGCCAGAAAACCCACCCACTTCCACTCCTCTTGCCTCGCGATGGCTAGATAGCTAGTAATTTCAATGCAGTTGCAAATATTGGAAGTGGCATTCAATTACCTCATTTTGAATGGAGATTAGGCGCATTTAGATTGTAGCACAACGCTGGCCCCGCAGTGAGGATACCAGTAATCTCCCTAATCAATGAGCGATTTGGCATTATTTCACCGATTGCAGTAAAATAGGGGCATGACGGTGTGAAAGTCCCCCGATTTTCCTGTAGCCTTACCGAGTCTAGATTTACGCTATTTGAAATTGAAACTAACTGGCATACAATGGCGGTGTTAACCAGTGACGTGGTCCCTGTGGATAGTGGTAAGTAACTCACGCCGCGGGGTGAGACACAGAGAATTTATAACCAGGTTTGTTGTTACTGGTGTACACCAGGTTAAATACTTGGCTTCATCAACAGAGGCATGCATTAAGTCAGTTTATGGAGTAATCCCTGGCTATCTTACGGGGGCGGAGTAATCCTTGTCTATTGATAACCTTTCCATCTAATGGCAATCTGCCTGCTTATGCACATAAATGCTGCACAAACAGTGCAAGGGATTTGCCACAACATAGACGCTGCTGACAGATAGGCAAACTTTCTCTTTGCTACACCACATAACCTTGCCGATTATTTAGACTTTCAGGAAAGTATAATGATAATCTGAAAATTAACTCTAAAATTAGACTTTCATGTTATATCAGTATTTTCCCTCTTCTTTCCAGTCGGCCCTAGTGGTGTAGTGGTAACTATACTTACCTTCTAAACCCAAGATCGTGGGTTCAAACTCGGACAGGTTCGGTGAATTTTTTCGGGATTAAAAAGCGTGTCTTCCTTCGGAAGTAAAATAAAGCTGTGGGTCCCGTGTCGCACATTTACGGCGCAAAAAGAAAGGTCCTCAAGCTTGAAAGAAGAGGCCTCTGAGCAAAATTTGTCGGCCACCTCACGCCCTGAATTGAATGGGACGCTGATGACGTGATATGTTAAAGAGCGTCTGTAAATAAACCAAATCAACAACCCTCCTTCCACAAATGAGATTAGTTGGAAATAGTTCACCGGCTTAAATACGACACACAGACTTTCAAAGGGGGACCTTACTGGAATATCGTGAACCGTTTCATGTATCGTCAATGGCTTTTGGGAAGAGCAACATATCACAGCTTTGAGCATCTTCATTAGGATTCAGGTGCTAAGAGATATTGCGATATCAGGTTTTTCCCAGCAAAATGAGCTCTCAAAGCGTGGGGCACATCAACCCTATGAACCTCTTTCGAATAAATCGACTTTCAGCGCTCATTAGCGTGTATGTCGTGTTATAAGCTTAATGTATAGTCAATTCAGTTCTCTCGGATTCGTTAACTGCACAGTATTTGAAGAGTCTTAAAACTAGACTCTAATCAATCGCGATGAACCTATTGTGTCATTTCTGTATCGTAGTGCTGGGCAATGGAATTGGAGAGCCTCAAATCAGCGTTTTGGAATGTGTGACAGATCCTCACAGCCACACATACCGAAGAGTAAAGCTTTTAGATAATGTAAATAGAAATAACTAGTAAATATATAGCTTATAGTAGCAAATATTGCCTTTTGTAATATTTTGTGTTTCTTCTGCTGGTAATCACTAGAGCGATTAGTCTTCTACTGTAACAAAGCTAAGTGCATGCAGGTGGCCGAACATTAGATCCTTTCGCATCTAAGTTGCTGAAGATGCTTCAAAATTCTTTGAAGGTAGAAAGGGCGATAAAATAGTTACATCGTATGATCAAGGAGGTCTCCAATAAGGTGTCAAAGAAGCGATAAATTCAAAGTAAGCGCTCCTGGGAACTCAAGAACTCACCAAAGGTATTTAAATATTTCAAAGGCTCCGGAAGTAGGCGCCATGCTGTGAACCCCGTGAACTTTTATAACTACGTGGCGATGTTTTGGATTTCATATATCAGGTGAAACAAATCTAGCACAGCCCGTTTTTTTACTAGATGACAGTCACAGTTCAGATCAGAAAGTTAAGGTAGTATGGCGCTTCTCAACATTACATTCGGTTGATTCACATATACGTTTTTCCAGTCTTACGTTCGGCTCACCCACATATACGTTCGCTCAGTCATACAACCTTTTTGTTCATTCTCTGATGATCAACATCGCTTTACCAGGGGCAGTAGACGAGAGGCACACAGATGCAGCATATGTAGCACGGTTCATCAAAAGTCAAAGAGATAACGAACCAGGTAGACGATAACTAGTGTAGCGTGGTTAATAATTTCAATGCGTTTAAAATGAAGCAAGACCGTGTGGTTTAAACCACCCCTCTCCATCTTCCTCCACTCAGGACCAATAAAACACCAAAGGCAACTTCGGGTCCCTAAACGACCCGGAGTATGAAGCAGGACCCTCGGTCCAACTACTACATCAACTTCAGCTTATAAAAACCACTCCAAATCGGGCATATCACACGTGGGGCGACACAGTCGACACATCCCAGTAAAACCCGCTTCAGATGTCAAAGTAACTATTATTAATGCAAATAAAAATAATGTTACTGAAATTTGAAAATCTTGGAATCGAATGCTGGGAATGAAAGGCAAAATAATTTTTTTGTTTGTTTTGAAATTCAAAAAAACGAGACAAGAGATTTTCGACATGAGGAAATCAGGCATGGAAGTATGTGAAATAGATGATGCAAGTTACTGCTATTTTGCAGGAGGTTTACTACATTCAGAGTAGCAACACTAGTTCCTTTACTGAAACTTTCGTTCTATAATCGTTTGTCTTTCTTTACGATGTTTGTGCCAACAATTGTTAACTATATTTTAGATTTTAAAAACATGATGAAATCCTATGGACATTTTCTTGTAAAATTATGCGCGTCTTTCATCTTTGATCACAGAATAATCACCTAGCTATTATCTTCCAACTTTCATGTTTTGAAGACATATTGGGTGATCCGTTTGGAGTAAGGATAATATTAAATATTAAATCTCAATATATGATTGTAGAACACATTTCTTGCTGTTAATATTTTGCTTAAAAGATGGGAGTTTTCGTGCAATGAAAATCAACAATGCATAATGACAAATAAAAGTCGTAGATTACTGAAATGATTACTACAAATCAACAGCGAGAGCTATGACTTTTATTTGGATATGTTTAAGTTATAGACAACAACATGAACATTCCAAAAGGGCGCACCCCCTCACTAGACAGGGAGGCTCGTCATTTTCTAAAGAAATTAAAAATTAGTCAAACTTTCCAAAAAAAAAAAAAAAAATCACCCCTCTGATGTTACAACTCAATTGGGCTGAATTGCATTACCGTTTTGAGTTGTGCAGTTCGCAATGGGGGTCATGTAGCGTTCTGAGAAATCTCCCATGTTCAATGTTGTATACAACAAGTTTCAAAATGTAAAGTTTAGTATTAAATGTTTTACAATGTTTTCAATTTATCCATACCCAAACCGAACACCCTATATAACAATAGCAATGTTTGTCTATGGCGTAGATAGCATATTTCTTGAAGCCGACCTGAAACCCACGATTTTGATTCATTTTATTAATCAGCCTGAAGTTTCATACCTGGAAATGTTATAGCAAACTCTGAATTGCCTCAAACTGCGCCGCACCAGTCTTGAGTTCCCATTTTGGTGTCTAACTGCTTTAATAACGAAAATAAGTAGCTGAAGGTTTTCCCTAGGCTTTTGGGGAATGTTTTGATAATTGGAAGAAATAATAAATGCGTTGCGTATGATGCGAAAATTCCAGAATCTTGTAAAATATACTTCTGAGGAAATTGAGCTTCGTGTTAACGTATCTAATGACTGCATTTTTTCGACCTAGCTCTTTATCTGCATATGTAAAAGCTGGTTTAAAACGTCACTTTATAATTACATTCCAGAACACTTCTGTAATACAGGTTTATTTTTACCCATCAGCTAGCTTGAAAGTTAATTTGAAACATTTCCTATAATTTCATTCTTTAAGGCTTCGACTTACTGAACAAATAACCGCTTTTAGATAACATGTTGATAAAAATAATAAAATATAAAAACTGCTGAATAACTTTCGTTACACTCTGAAAGTATTTACTGAACGGAATAAAATATGATTTTGGAATTGAGCTGTTCCCAGCTTTCCATAGCTGAGTTCAGAAACCTGCGTTTGTGAACTGCTAGAAGAATACCTTTGCTATATCTAAGACTCACCTACTCATTGGTAATGTACAAGGCTGTTTTGAATTGTTGATAGCCATGCTTGTCTCGTAGATCCAAAGGCCAGGGTCGATGGATATTTTCGGGCGAAATAATCCTAAGTAAGGCGTCCTTCAGAAGGGAAGTAAAACCACGGGTCCCGTGTCGTAGATTTACGGCACGTAAAAGAACCTCAAGTATGAAAGAAGAGAATTCTGAGCAAAATTTATCGGCCGTTTCACACCCTGATTTGAAGACGCTGGTGACCTGAGATGTTAAAGAGCGTCCGTAAATAAACCAAATCAAATTTGTTTAGCCTGTTTTCGTTTTAATTTTGCTTCTTTTCAATGCAGTGAAAAGTGTGAGGAGTAAATGTTTCTTTTTCTTGAAGAAGTTGTTTATACAGGTGAGAACATGCATAGGTTATTTTATTTTATTTTTTATTTTTATTTATTTATTTATTTTTTTTTTTTGCTAACATTTTATGCTATGAGTGAACTGCCTCTTGCCTATCTCCGCTAAGGTTGGAGTTTCTGTATGAGTAGTTCAGGGATTGAATTATTGGACGTGGAAGGTTTAAACACAATGAGGGAACGTTTTCTTTCAAAGCAGCAGAGAATATTTAAAAAAATATATATTGTGTTGAAATATGTAGTATTTTAATAGGGTTAAGTTTCTGTGCCATTTGGTGATATTAATGTTGGTGACCAATCTTGTTAACACGGGGATTGAAGTCAACATAAATTTTTCTTGATTGAAAGGTATCCTCTAACACTTCTAGCGGTATAACGAATTATTTTGTCCATTCCTGTGATAATAAATTCGATTATATGATCTTCTTTACTTTTCATATTTTTGCATGATCAAATCAATTTCACAAAGTAATGAAATAAGTCCAAGCAAAAGTCCCCCAAGTCGAAAAAGGAAGCGTAATTTTGTAAATTGGCGCAAGAATAAACAAAAGAGGAGGAAAAATAAAAAACAAAAAAATATAAAAAATTGAAGAAAATAATGGCAAGCACGAAAATAATTTCACAATATTCATTAATAGACAATTTCTTAAACCCCCTTTATATACTTTAGTCTGAAGGAAGGAGGAGCTAACCCATTTTTCCCTTATTTTATTGCCTTTCAATATCCATTTTCTTGCCTAAATACACGATGAATAAATGTGATGTCCATCTTTTAAGGAATAAAATACTGGAGTGAAAAAATATAACAGATTTCTGAATATATTCCTCAATTAATGGGATTGGTATAAATTTTTGAATTTTTAAATAGGTTTATTCTGTAAGCATCCTATTGTGGATTTGCTTCTTTTACCCCAATCCCTTAAATTTTAATTTAACTTTATTAAAAGCCATCTAAAATGTGTATGAAACACTTATGAAAAAATTTGCTACAACACATATCAGCAATAACTATTTAAATTCATCACTTGAATAAATAAGCTTGTTCAAAACACTTTTATTTCATTTCTGCATTTATACACTCTCTTTCTTAACTCAAAGTTTAAATTATATGAATAGGAAGTAATAGTAGATGGTTGATAATGGAATTTACTAATCTTTGGCATTAGTGATTATGCTGCAATTTTAGTAGCAAAAGATGACAAATCGTAAACCATTATATAATTTTATTAAATAAAATATTAAATAATTGACCATTTCCATTATATTTCTGGAGGGTGGGATAAGTACATAAATAAATGAAACTGTTGGTTAAAAGCTACTTTTACATCCATGTGATAAAGTCACAAAGGCAGGAAAACAGTACTCAGATTCCAAAATTCTACTATGAAATGAAACGTATTTTAATGGGAGTGCTGCTAAATTATATGGACATTCACTTTTAACATTGTGCATTTAATTTATTATAGGGGATGTATGTATTTTATGATATATATTTTTCACCGAGAATTCCGTCAATAGCTGTCTTTGTGCAGGTTCCCTTGTCAGCAGTCACAGAACGTTCTGAATCTCGTACGGAGAATTAGAAGTGCTTCAAGCCGCGCTGGAGATGACGTAACGGTATAACGGAATTTCCAGATAGTGGCCGCAGTTGTTGCTAATCTGACAAGGGAAGGCCCTGACGTTTCGGAATCGGATCGGAATGAAAATGGCGCAGTGCAGAATGGGGTGAGTTTCATTTGGTAATCGTCCCTGTTCAGAGTTACGCAGGTGAATCAATAAACGTTATAGCGCGTGACACCGTGCAATGAAGGCTGTTTAATCTACAAACACATGGTGAGCATTACGTTCTCATAGTTTGAAAACAATCCGTGCGTAAATACCTTGAAGTAACTAGCTTTTCCGTTGTTGCTGTAAACGTCTAGAATTCTACCTAGATGAACCGAAACAGGATTGAAAAAACCCACTATTACATATTGCTTTTGTGATGTTATTTCTGTTATTATTATTTTATAAGTTATTTATAAATAGCCCTAATTCGATTAAAATTAGAGGATGCGTTTAAATAAGCACATAGGCTTGTATGTATATATATATACCGGTATATATATATACCGGACATATAAGGACAGTTGTATGATATTAAATTTATGGCATGGAAAATGAATGTTTAAGTATATATACCATTTTACTCCTCTAAATGTTTCAGATATTTCAGTGAATTTTTAAATTGTGAACGTGACATACATACATCATAATTTGTTCAAATAAATTGTTATTACTTCAGTATGTATAATAATAGAGTTCACTAAAAATATTTTATTAGATTTTGTACGAATTCAACAAATACTGGTTCATCTAATCATTTGAGAATCGCGTTGGCGGGAGCTGCATCGACCGTTAAGCCATCGCTCTAGTTCAGTCGGGTAACACGAGTCGGGTTTTAGCGGGTTTTACTAAACTACTACGTTGGCCTTGAGTCTCATAGGAGCGTCGTTTGAACAGTTAAATAAAGCAACATTTTCTAATTTTAGAGTAGAGTCTACTTAAAGAACTATAGCAAATATCAAGCATAATTATTTTATTTAATAATCAATATTTATAATTCGTATATCCATACCTAGTCCGCCATGCCGTCACAAGATTATTTCAAGAGAAATTCCTAGGTGAACGTGTTCTAAATCGTAATGCTTATAGACCAATGCATTTCCCGCCGCTGCACTGGTCATCAGATAAGTAGATTACGCGTTTATTTCAAAAAGTTAACTAATTCCTCTTGCATTTACATTTTTACTTATTATATTTTTGAAATAGTTCTTACTAATAGTCTGGTAAGGCTAATAAGACAAACCACGACTTTTTTTTTTTTTTTTAATACATTTTCAATTATTTTTGGTGGTATTTCTCCATTTTTCCGTCGTAAACATTTCCTATCAATATAGTTTAGCATCCTCAATATGTCAGTTCTTGCGCTTAAAAACACTAATAGCAATAAATTTATCTTAACAATCCTAGGTACATTAAAGGATCAATAAATTATGTTGCTGTAATTTACTCTTCAGAAATTGGAATGAATTTTGGCATATAATTTTAAATAAAAGTGCAATTGAATTATTTTTAGAAAAACGAACAAAACACGTGTTTAACAAACATAAAATTATGTTTATTTTAATTACCCTTAGAACATACCAGTACATGCGCAAGTATTTATTAGCGCAAGTTTGTCATTCACATGCATTCATCTCATTCAGATTCTCATTTTGGAGGGGGGGGGGTTATATGAGCAGACACTGATAAACTGGGTCATGATTTTGCTGCTTCAGTAAACAAATGCAATAAGTTAATATCTGATTAACCAGCGAAATAAAAATCCTGTATAGTTAATCTAGGCTCTTTCTTATATACAAAAGCAAATGTAATTACAATGAAAATGCACAAACAATTTGGAACACAGTTACTCGTTTTATTAATAAAGATTTTATGCCACAATTTAAACATTTTACTATCTTTTTGAAAATAATGTTAGATAAAAAGTAAATTCCATTAAAATGAGTACTAATCGGCGATAAAGCATTTCTTTTTGAAAAGGTCATCCGACAGAAATTTATGTGTATGTGGCGGATATATTAAAACTTTATAGCCCTCCCCATGTCACCATACATCTTTGAGTAGGAAATTTAAGAGAAGAAGAAGAAGAAGAATATTTAGATGAACACCGTGTTAACTACTCCAGAAAATGTCCTTACGTGCTTTACATGGATTTAGAGAGTCGATGAAAGGGCTGAAACGTATCTCAGAGTTTTAATTATTCCTACGAACACATCTTCGATATCAGAAATATTCGTTTAGGTGCAAGAAATTGTGATCAAAGATACGATTTTCAAGTGCCGTTACAGCCGCTTTGAAAAGAATTCCTTTTTTTTTTTTAGAATCGCAGAATAACCAAAGGCAGCCATTATGATACAGAAATACAACACCACAAAGAAAGAAAACGTTAGCTCTTTATCTTCATAGAAAATTCATGTAAAAATTGACAGATATGTCCTAAACTAGTAATGAATTACAAATAGAGCAAGGTAAAGCTATGACGCAACCTTTTTATCCATCATTATTAAGATAGATCAGGGAAGGTATAGTTACTTTTACAAAATTGTGTTCTTGTAGCAAGACATTTCTGTAGCAGAACACATATGGACTTCTTTAATTGTCAAATGCTCCTAAATTGCATAGGCGTGGCATGCAGAGCAAGTGAAACACAAATACTTTTATTTTAAATGTGGAACGTTTCAAGAAGATTTGCGGAAAAAAATTTAGTAATAGAAACATTTGCAGTGCATTGCAAATTTAAAGTTTTACGAGTATAACAGCGGAGTAAGAAACATATATACTGAAGATGAAAAGTAACAACTATACGATGATTTTATTTAGGTGCTTATGTAAGAAATTTCAGTTCTCAGCGATTCTCAAGTTTAGCAGATAATTGGAGATAAACCAAAATATTGATAGATCAGTCACTCTTGTTGTGTGCTCAGCTATACTTCTAATTGTAGCATGCACCACATACTGCCATATTTATATTTTTTAACCAGCATTCATTAATGGAGAAGTGGATAAATAGTTTACACCATGCTAATTTTAAAGTTAAAGATAAAATTATAGTGTGTACTAAATTTGTATACCAAAATTTGTGCTTAGGGAGGAAATTTTCCTTGTGCAATTTTCCTAATCTACCCTCATATGTGTCAGTGAGGTATGGCAATGAAAGGAAAGATCTCAAAAAACGGACGAAGAGGGTTTTGGAGCGAGATGATAAGACTTTTAATGAATGGTGTGAGCAGGATGTTATAATATGTTTGACCCCTTTGAAATTGAGGTTATGAAAAGACAGGAAAACCGGTTTATAGCTAGTTGTCAAAAAGGACTATATACTTTTCCTTAAATATATTGTGATAAATATGATGCTGTTATATTCATGTCAATTAGATTTAAGGTATCCAGTCTTTTGGAAGTTAGTTAATTTTTTTAAAGAGTCGTGCCTACCTGTGGAGTTTAGTGGAAGTAAGAAGTAACACATGGAGAAAATTGGATAATTTGCTAATTTCATTGAAGGAGTGACATCATTAGTAAACCTTTTCCAAGGAAAGTTTAGCACTAGATCATAATGTGGATATAAAGAAATCTGGTAAAATACACTTTACATTAGAAAAATTCAAACTTTCTTATGCAAATTAAAAACAACATTGAGTAGAGCTCATCATATGGACTGCATTTTTTTCTAACACATATATAAGATAAATTGTATTTTGAATAACATTTTATTTCCAGTAGTTAGATTAAAATTGTTTGTTCTATGATAGACAGCATTATATTTAGATATAAATGTTTAACATTTAATATTTTATGCTTTAAAAATCCAAAAATCACATCTGATATAGATGCATGTGTGTTTAATTGATCCATTAGTTTTGCACTGTAGTAAATTTGATTATAATATTAATGCATATTATTACACACTAATGATGATAATATTCGATTAAGTTATCCTTATTCACACATGTTGGTGGTATTATAATTATTGTTCTTCTTGTTATCATTTCATATTATATTACACTACAGTAAACGGAAATGGACAGTAGTTGTTGAAGTATATTTGTACATGGATGCTTTTATGCACTCCGAATTCATATTATTTTATGTCTCATTTACATATGAGAAATATTGTTTGTATACAATTTAGATACTTTAGATACTTAAAAGTCATCGAAATATTTTGATGATAAATAATGTTCATCTTGTAAAAATAACATTGGGTATAACTTTCAAGTTTAATTTTTGATAAAAATCTTAGGTGTCGTTCAGTTAAGTACATACATGAAATAAAGACTCAATTATGTATTTGATAATATTATATTATGAAACCAGGGTCTTTACACATAGACCTTCCAGGATACAATTTTTTTTCAGAATCAATGGTATCAATGCTATATATTATTTCTTCAAACCCAGGATCGTCTTTGCAAGACACAGTTTCTATCTTCTTCTACAAAGAGGTAGGGATTTTGGGAAGATATTTTTTCATCCCAACTGTAGCATAATTTAGGTATACTCATTGTTTATTCACTTGATAAAGGAAGACTTTTCACTTATTTCCCAGCACAAATTTTAGCTGTTTTTGCATATTTTTCTAGCATATAACACCTTAAACATCGTCAAAGCTTAATGGGAGTTTATTTTGAGATTTTTATTTCTTTCTCTTTTAATTTTCGTCATTTCCTTTCTGTTTTCACCAAAGATTTGAAGATTACGGTGTTCAACATAAATAAACCACAAGCTTCCATAATTCTACTCAGGTCTTTACGGATAGGGAAGAGGTTTGGTTTTGAAGAAATCCCTCCGGTACTTCACTCCGATAGTCAATCCCCTGTTTGCTTTCATTTATCCCTCGGGATATCCACTACATCAGCTGAATTTTTAGAAAGCCATTTCTTTATTTATTACTTGTCGGTAGTTCTATTCTGGGCGGCAAGATATCTCCTACCGAAGCGTCAACCTTTTTGTCCCTCTGTACAAGTTTTTGGTCTAAAAGTGAGCAGGCATATTTGATTATGTCTAACCGCTGGTCGTAAATATCTGAGTCCTTAGGGGGTGACAGAACTCCCTGACTTGCTGTGGTGGTAGTGTCTTACAAAAGAAACAAATGTGTATTTTTTCCTGTTCTATTGGCATGAAAATCTTATCTGAATGACTGCCTAGGAGACCGACAATGATGGTCATGTTGCTTTATTTTCATGTTAAAAAAAAGCTACTTTAAAAAACAATTTCTTCATTAAGATAGCTATAACGAATAGAAGTATTACTACCACAGTTAACCAACGGCATGTCAAAAATATCTAAACAAATATCTAACTCTCCTGCAGGTGTAAATAGTAGAGTTTGCTTACTTTTAAATACTAGCAGCTATTGGCCGAAGCTAAAGTATTATTGTTGGGGTCGTACAGAGAGTCTCTATTGATGGACAAGTACAAATTTGATGATATTCAAGCACGGCTCTTCAATAAGGACCAGATGGGCCAGATCCCTTCCCAAAGATAATAACTAATTATTTAGCATTTTCTCTTCCCCTGGTCAACTTAAAAAAAAAATATGAAAACATGGAAACAGCAATGTATAAAATTGATCTTACGCAATTTCTTCTCTATTGTAGTAGCGGTAGCATGCGGGTCCTCGTTAGCGAGGGAAGCTCATGGGCCAGCGCGGAAACTTTTAAGCTTTAAACTTATAACTTTATAGATCAGCAAAGATATACAAGGACCCGTCGTATATTTGTCTTCCTACAAAATAGATTAGCATTTCTTCTGCTTATTTTTGCGTTTTCTTGGGCCAGTAGGAAAATGGTCCATGGTCAGCAATATGTCCTCTCTTTTCTTAGGAACCAGATGATGAATGATTACTGATACCACGATATCTATTAGAAGTTATTTCACTTTCTTGAAATTAGACGGTTTCTTCATTGTTTGTCAGTGGAAAATTGATTTCACAGTGTTAACTATTAAGTTATGAAAAAGCGTATCTATTAAAGTGGACGTTTATTGAAGACTCCATTTTTGCGTCAAATGTAACTGTTAAGTTGGAAGTGAAATGATTGGACCTCATTAACTGAAAGCTACTCAGCAAGACAGCAAAAAATTAAGTTTTTTTAGGTTTGATAAAAAGCATTTGTGCTGATAGCGTGTAAAGTGAGAAATGTATCTTGACCATAGGAATGAGATTAGAAAAGAAATAGAAAGAGCCAATTTTGTTTCTGTAAAGGCCGACGAAACGACAGATATTACATTCATGTCACAATTTGTTGTGATATTACGATACATCAGTGGAGATAAAACGGTTTAAAGATTCATAAAATTCATTGCTATTCTGAATTGAATGCAGAAGGGTTAAGGCTATTTTAACAGCTGAATTAGAAGGGTTTCATATAAACCAGAAGTTTATGGGACAAAAGTACGATGGTGCTACAATTATGAGAGAATGTTGGGAAACAGCATAGTCTTGATAAAAGAAACCTTCCCCTCGCCAATTGTGTGTATTTATGTAGTTATGTCCCTGGCCCACCTTTCAACAAGGGCCACGAGCGTCCACTGGTGACAGTAAAAGCTTCCCGGTTGTTAACGAGGAAAACTAGTGATTGCATATGCGTCATTACGGAATATATACTCACTAAAAGGTAAAGAGCACTAGGTTCAAAGATAGAACAATATATATGCGGGTATTGGAACAGACCATACATTCTTCAAGGTAAGAAGGGCATTTCAAAAAGATGTAAATATTTTAACAGAAATCGAGCGATAAAGAGAGAACCCTTTGCATTACGCCTGTTATAGGAAGATAGAATATAATATTTATATAAATTTCCAATAAATCAATATATTGAAGAAAACCCATTAACAGTAATAAATAATAAATGTTGAGAAATAAAAAGACTGGAAGTAAAAACAGCCTCAGAAACGAAAAAAATGATTAAGGTGTGGAGTGACACAATCTAAGAAATGATACAAAAGAAAAAGTGCATTCCAAATATCTGCAATCTAACGTATGCAAACATAGAGAACAGTACAAAAAATAGGTAGTTTAAGGTTAATTGCCGATTACACTGAGATGCGTCTGCAAAATAGAAGCAGAAGTACAGGAAGACGTGACAAAGACAAGCATAACATAGATGCGGGAAAATGTCTCTAATTACTTTAATAGAATGGGCAGGGTATTAAACAAATTTGTAGATAGGAAAAGAAGAGAATAACATTGCTGTAGAGCATTAAGAGAAAAGCGTACATTTAATTAAATTAGATGAGATTTTAACAAATCTACAAGGATTTAAAAATAAGTTTCCCGTAAAGGACCAGATAAATACAGAAATGCGTAATAAAACATTTATCTTTCGTTAAGGATAAGGCTACTGTAGTTAATTAATATAGGTTGAAAATGTACATACATAAAGAATGAAAGATTTCTACAACTTTCCTCATTTTAAAGAAGAAAACATGGCCATATAGTTATAGAGGCATAAGTTTTAAGAACATATATAAAAATATTAAATTAAGAAAAATCTTTGAAATATAATGAAGAAAAGAAGATTCCTCTCTGGTCTCATAATACGTTTACTTATTTATGAAAAATCTAAATGTGGAAAACATATGACACAAGTCAAGAATAAAGATATTGACGAAAAATAAAAGGAGACTTGGGAAGGAGTACAAAAGGAGAATGATGATGGTTGATCTAGTGAAGATCAGCCTTGTTCTATACATCAGACATATGGGGAAAATACCTGGAGTGAAACTTGGAATTAGACAGATGTGCACTAAAAATACATCGTACTGGAAGAAACCAAACGAGATAACATGAAAATGGGCGCGGAAATGAGCAGTCACGTTTGAAATAAAGATAAGACAAAAGTCATGAAATTTTATTCTTAAAGAATGCTTAAAACAAATAGACGACAGAGAAGAACACTTTTCCAAATAAGAGAAGAGGAGACGAGAGTACTACATCCGAAGCGGTTTGTTCGCAGAAGAGCTTAGAAGTAGGTGGGAACAAGAGGAGCACATTCTCGACCAACTGTGCAAGAGGGACAAGGACGTATAGACGCAAATCAGATTCAACAAGCTCGAGAAAACCCAATATTGCCAAAAATACAGCAGAATAACGACAGAGGAACTTGCAGAATACTTGAACAGGAGAGGACATAAACAAAATCAAATTGTCATAGCAAGACTGAGGTGCAGAACTAAATGTTATCCAACAGATGCTGGAACAAAGAAGATGAATAGAAGTGTAGAATTTGCCGCGAAGAGGAAAGGACAGTAGATCTCTTTGCAGACTCAGTATGCACGTGTAAGAATGAAGGACGAAGAAAAGACACACCAGGAGGACCCCTGTGAACGAAAAATCGTAGTGGAGATTCTGCAAACCTCTATTGATATACTTTTATTAAGACTTACAGAATTCATCTGTATATTAGGAAAATATCCGATATATATTGTACGGCAGTGAATTATGGTGTCTTTATAAATCGAAGAACGACGAACTGAAGCAGGTAAAATGAACTTTTTAAGACGATTAGTAGCATTTACTAGAAGACATCACATCAGAAATGACGATATCGGTCAAAATTTAGGAATACAAAATATTACAAAAGATGTGGAAACATGCAGAAATAAATGAAAAGATCATATAGACAGAATGGAAAGTGATAGGTTACTAAGGATACTTCAATACAAACCAAGAGAATCTAGATCGCTGGGATGACCTAGAAATGTTGCTTCGGAACTGGGAAACTAGTTCACATACACTGTTAAGGAAGAAGAAGCACATAGATTAGAAGAAATGTGAGAATGTACAGGTTTAAATAATAGAGGAGATGTTTTAAAGTAAAGGCATAATTCAGTCCTCAATTTTTCTATCAATTTTCTTCGTTAACATCATCAACATTCAGGGATTTTAATAATTTAAATGATTAGTTTTGACTTTTTTGTTTTATCAGATCAGTGTTATATTGGCCTTCCTATTTCTCTTGTGCCTCGGAGTTCATGTGCCAAATTAGTTTAGACAACCATTCTTTATAGGTACTAGTACTAATTGTGCCTATATTCCAACATTTTGTGAACAATATTACAAATATTCAGTCAGTTATCATATCCTGATTAAATAATTTAGTCTGTGGAGTGTACCCTGCTAGTTTACGTAGAAATTTCATATCGGCTACTTGCATTCTTGATTCATTACTTTTTGTGTCCATATTTCACTCCTATGTATGGCTGTTGGTTATTGATGCTTGTATCTTAAAAATTAAATTAATTGTTTCACAGATATAGTTATAACGATCAATTTTCCAATCGATTTCCTCTAATGTATGATATTATTTACAACTCAAATAGGTAACAGAATAGCTTTGTTCAGTAGGTTATTATTTAAAACTATTTCTTATTTTATGAGCATCTTACATTTAAAACTCATGCCTTTTATTTTACGTGTTGAGATTCCTAGATTATATCCACACATAATGCTCAATGATCCTAATTTCATTACTCTAGGGATAACAGAACGGATCAAAACGTATGTATTCTGTTAAATAACCATAGGTTTGAAATATTTTTTTGAGCAATCAACCTTCGAAGAAAAAAATTACAAATTGAAGATGAGGTTGGGGATAAAAGGATTGAAGTTGTCATTAATTTGCTATGATTTTTTTTTTCAAAACCACCTAAGTACGTATTTACCTGTGCTATACAAGATATATATTTTGGGTTTCTCGAGGTGGGCATTCGTATTCGAAAATGATATCAACACGATTGTCCACCTCCTCACTTTTTCGTTGCAGCATTTAAACAGCCTAATCTTGAGCAATTGCTTGGCTCGATGAACGCATTGTATGACCTGCTTGTTTTCCGCTCGATTCTTTTGTACGGGGGCACTTGATAAGCCGTGTACGAGACGACAGTTGAATCAGAGAAGCCCGTTGCCTCGATGCATTTTGTAACCACAGCGCAGAGTCTTTTAAAGTGTAAGACAGTCGCTTCGTTGCAGAGCGTTTATTAAACAGTTACTAGGGTGTACAATGTTTATAAAATATTACAATTCAAATATGCTTGATACTTAATCATATGTGAAACGTTTTCCACTTCTTATTCCTATCTCTCAATTTCAGAGCTACGGTTATTTAACAAAATAATTTTATTTTGCCGTTTATTATTCAATGCACGCAATTAACCTTGTAGTTTATCTGCTGTGCCGCTAGTACAACTTGGTCGTCAGCGAATAATGAAGTTATAATTTTAGCTTGATTTACGCTTATCCCGTGTTATTTGTGCCCATTACCTTATAGCTTCTTTCGAGTAAATATTAAAAAGGGTCGTTGATAGAATACATGCTACTTACCTACTAATAGGACTTTAGTATATTTTCTGTCAACAGTTTATCACAATATTTTATATATCTGAATACAAGGAAATTTATGCATCTTTTCTGTTAATAGCTTAACACAATCTTTTGTATATCCGAATACTAGGACTTTTATGCATATTTCTGTTAACACTTTAACACAATCTTTTGTATACCTGATTACTAGCATTAAGTCAGTAGGAATGTATCTCTTCTCTAAACTCTGACATAATTTAGACAAATATATAAAATGGAACGCAAAATCCTGGGAATTACTTTGAAGGACAAAATACCTAATGTATTAATAAACCAGTTATCTCAGAGAACACACATCGCACAAATAGTTACTAGAAGCAAACGACAATTGGGCGGTCACGTCGCAATAATGCAAGATAATAGATGGACCTACAAGATCTCCATGTGGGACCCCCGAATAGGAAAAAGGGCACAAGGCAGACAAGGCAAGAAAATGGACAGACCTCTTCAAGGATCGTGTAGATCCAGATTGGTCAAGAGTAGCAAGAGGAAGAGAAAAATGGAAATCTCTCGAGAAGCAAATAGTGTAGTGAGAGATTGAGTAACCAAAGAACAAATCAGTCAGTGTCTTAAACAGGATATGAACAACTAGCCTGGAATAGCTCACGAACGTGGAATACAAAACGAACTTTCAATACTTATTAGGAGGCCTTTGCCCTTATGGAACACAATAATATCTTTATTACAAAATATACAGTTACGAACAATAGCTAATAAGACGACAGGAAAATCTCAAGTACATGACAGGGTAAATAGCATCGCGTCATCACTTAAATGACGGGAAAGCTGATTATCCTACTTGTACTTGGAGTTCCTTGTTTTACAACCCAAATACGTGTTCGGTATAATTTAATAGAGTTTCATTTCTACCCACTCTCACATCTGTTTTTCTATACGTGGAATGTAAGAGAGATTGTTTTTATCACACATGAATAATAATAATGGCAAAGAAACGGAAGAATGGGGTGGGACAACTAGTCTCCGAGACGGAAGAAAGTCGCGTTTACCGGATTGCTAGACTCAAGAGAAGCCTCACTACCTTTTCCTTTCTCCTTCATACACCCACTCACGTCCATCCCCTAATAATTATGCAGAACCTTTGGAGCTCATGAATCATTGCTGAGCAGAACTGGATGAAGGAGAGGGTGGGGTAGGAGGGCGTCGCGGAAAAGGAGCGTTGCACCGGCTCAACTTGCTCCATTTTGAAATTCCAATAGGTTTGCTACTACACCTTTCAGAGAGAGTGAGGATAGCACCATTAGCACACGGAATATTAAGTGAACGACATCTCTCCCCTGTTTTGCACATGACATTGAGTTTCAAAAGGCTGGTATCGCCTTCATTACTTGCGCTTCAACTGATTAATTACGAACGCTTTGGGAAAATGTCCAAATGCTACTGTGTATCGACAACACAAGGGCTTTTAAAGGAATATTTAAACATTTATTACGCATACATAAGAACTTACAGACAGCTCAAACTTCAGTCAAGTACAGGGCGTCCACAAGTGTTTCAACTGCTTATGAAATAGGACAAGCATCGCTCTATGTTTCTTTGTAGACACTGAATACCCTGTTTCCCACAGATATAATTACATAACACCCTTTTTACACAGTATTTCCTGAAGGAAAGTAATTGTTTCTTATTCACCTTTGATTACCAATCCGACATTTATTTTCCTCCATCGTGAAGAGTGAATTGAATTTCTGAGTACCTCGACTATATCTGGAGCGTTACCGAACATTCTGAAGCCATGATGTGACGAGCAGCATTCTTTTCAAGAATAATGCAGAGTGAAAAATGATATGCGGTATGCAGTCTCGTCGCTCTTGATTAGTCACAGGTTGTAATTAATGGAATAAACATGTCGAAAAGGCACCTCAACTTTACGGACTTGTTCTATCATATAAGTGCGGAATTTACTGTTGAAAAGATAAGGAGACCATTGACATCAATGATTAAAAAGCACATATTTTATTTCGGATTTAAGTCGGAAGTCAGGACACAAATTTTGCGGCACATTCATGCTGTGTAAATTGGGCAGTGAAGCGTTGAACATGGTTAAAGAGAGAGGGTGGTCGCAAGTCACTAGCTGTTGTATCCGATTGGGGTAACAAAAGGATAACACCATAGACTGCTACTTTTGTTTGACGAAAGTGTTCCGATTCAGCAAAAAATAAATGTTCCAATGTGTCATCAATCCATAAATCAGTTGCGCATTCTAACACACTTGCTGTGCCATGACCCCTCAAACAGATGTTGTTGGGTGCGGAAGTAATCATGACGATATTATTGATGATGTGAGTTGAGCCACGTACCAGTACCATCTAATAACACAAAGTGAAATGAATGACTTTTAATAGATCCTGCTCTCTTGAAGGCTCAAACCAAAAAGGTGAAATATAAGTGATAAGGAAAATGGCCTGTAATAGGGAACTCTTACCTTTCTTCTCTGAAAGTGGTGATTTGTGTTATTTCAACAGTAACAGTTTGTTTGAAAAGCTAAGAATTAACACGTCATGAGAAAACGACCACGTCGACAAAGTCTGACACCTGCACAATGAATGTGACAGCTGCCATTGGTAAATACACATAAAATCTTGTTACCACTAATGCATTTCTAACTAGGTTTATGTGATTTTATATATATATATATATATATATATATATATATATATATAATCACTGCAAATTGAATGTTGTATATTTCAATATTTGCATGAAGTGTTCCCAAATAAGTAATGCGAAACTGAAGGAAGGCATTTTTACTGACATTAGACAATTTATGTGTGATCCTAAGTTCGAGGACACTATTTGCCAAACAAAAGTGACTAATGTTCTTTATTAAATATACAGGAAACATTTTTCTATGGATTACAAAAATATTGTTTCTCCTGGATGACAATTTTTCACGAAATGGAATGCAATTTAATTCCTGAGTTCCCCCATAGATATGTTCCGTGACAAATTTGGCTTATTTCTTGACGAATATGAAGAGCATTTACACCAGGAAAAAAAAAAGACTAATTTAAGACCATATAAGGGTATTTTAGCCAAATCTGATAAGTTCCATTATACCTCTATGATATAACGATTAACTCTAATATGTGCGTTATCTGAAATTATGTCAATACATGCTTCTGGATGATCGTATTTGGTAAAGAAAACCTAACAAGCATAACAGCTGCATTAAATTGGAGTACTTTCATTCAGGAAACATTGAACAAGCTGACTTTTGTAATCCTGTGTAATTAATACATTTGTTGGAAAGTAAAACTCTAGGGAAAAATTGTTTTCGTGTTATTAGAACAGTGTAAAAAAGTATTACAATTACCATAAAGACCATATACTTTAGTAGTGTATATTACTATTAATATACATTTTTATTATTTCAAAGGTGAAACACTTATACTTTTTAATCTTGTATGAAGAAAGTTTCAATAAATTTGTGCAGTTATACAAACGTATAAATGATACCCGTTTGTTCGGTTAGTTTTTATGGATATTTTCATTTTCTAATCAATCAGCGACATGAACATGTTCTCTTCAGTTACAATGTGGTATTTATTTCTTTATGTGAGGAAATAACAACTTACAATTTGTTTATTTAATGAATTATTCTACTAGAAAATAGATAAATCCCATGAAATAAATCTAGAAATCTCTACCAGACAGAGCAGTCGTTTTGTTTTTATAGAGATATAGCAAATGCAATTTGATGGTACCTTACCAGTTTTTTGAACCACGATTCAAGCAGCATACATCACGCAGAAAAATCAAAGAGAGAGCTACACAGCAATGATTCATTACTGCTTGCTGCAAAGTTCAATGCGCCTAACCCGCACACAGCTACCGATTGTCGCCAGCCATTGTTATATAATCTTTATTAATAGTAAACACCATCTACCAATTCCACTACTTTTGTATGTCATAAGCAACAATAAATATTCTCGTGTATTGTGTGTTATACCACTTTTAGCAGTTGTAATTTAAATCATCGATGTATATCAGGTTACATAAATCATGAAGCGTTAAGGAGATTTTTCAATATTTGGAGATATAATAGGGTCATCCTATCTTAAAGCATATGAATTCGGAATCTGTGTCTTCAGCCTCTCTGTTGGAGTTTGGATAAGGGACTAACCATACCATGCACGTTCAAATTCTTCAGCAAGGGTTTCAGCAGAGGGTTTCATATACTTTGGAAGTTGTCCTCAATCTCTTATGATAGAAATGGAGTTTAGTGACATCATAGCTCGCTTCCCATCAAACCATTAGTGAGGCAGGATGGTGGTTTCTCTGAACTTTGAACCCCTCTCACACATTTTTCATTAAGTTGAGGCACACGCTCTGTTATTTTGTTTCTGTAATATTGCTTTTTTCCAATATAGGAATTTTCCGGAAGCCATTGTTAGTATAACGCTGTAGCATTTGTTTGCATCTCAACATTCTCTGCTGCTTCAGTTCTGCAGTTTAGAAATGCATTGTCTAAGGACAAGGCTAGGTATGACTCTCCCGGTTATGATCATGTCTGTTTCCGAACTGGATTCCGCAAACAAGGGCCATCATGCTTTTATAACAGCTACGGTCCTCACTTCAAATGATCATTCTAAGTCAAGTGTTGCAAGATGTGGTACACATACAATCTTTTAAGGATGCTTGGTGATTTTCCAGCTGTATAAAACTCTCACAATAGCACGGTTTTTAAAACCTTCCCATTCCATTGCTAAATATTAAATAACGTATTCTTTTGCTGTATGTGAACTTAACAATGAGGGTGATTTTCTTTCAAAGTTTGTAACAGTATTTATAGCAGGACAAGGTATATATAAACTGTAGAGTAACAAACAAAATTAAGTGTGAATTAATAAAGATATGTTTTATATAAAGGGAATAAAATGTTATAAAATACAAAATACAAATTAGAAGTTAAATTATATAATATCATTTTTATCAGTAAGAATAAATATGTTATCTCATAGAAAGAGTGTTTGTTCTATTTGTATATTAATTACATTCTATAATTTTACTTCACAAAAAAGCGCAATACATTTTTTTATTTCGCTGCACTTTTCGGAGCTATTTCAGATAGAGCACATATCCAACTTTTAAGCACCTGGGACTAAATTGGACCTAAATTCTATTATGTCTATGAGATTTCAAATAAATAATTTAAAATTTTATATAATATTGTTTTTTGTTATTTTAATTTTTTTGTTATTAATTATTTATTCAAATATCTTGTTGGAAGCGGACGCATTCCGCTTACAACATTGTGTCTGCGTGCCCATTGGAAATGAGCTTTTAAAGTCCTATTAAATATATCTTTTATTTTAAAGGGCTATTCCACCCATGCGTGCATTTCCATGTATTTGCTTGCTGCGTAGCACAGCGCGCCAGGCAAACCTGACCACAAACAACATGCAGTTGCTGTACTGAATCGGCATTCGGATTTGATATAAACGATGCTTAAGGCTTTCCACTAAAAACGGCATTGAGTTGAAAAGTTCAGGTCGTAGACAATACGTGCGAAAACAATACGTTCATGTGAGGTTTAAAACTTGGAATATTGTAAATAAAATTTATTAATAAAATACAAATGAATTTAATACTAATTGAATAGGTAACTGTTAAAAGGAAACGTCGTCCATGTTCAACGAAATTGAGCTTTGTATGGATTCTGAATGCACATAATAGTTATACTTTCAGTGAGAATATGGTACAAAAGTACTCGTAGTTAACATATAATACTGTACATATTGAAATTCTGATTCGTTGTTATAAATGTATGTATCAAACAGATTGCCTTTTAACCTAGAACGCTTGTACGATAAGTTAAGAATATTCGTTTGACCACCTAATGCAGCCTTTATCAAAATGTCAAAAGTTTCACATTATTGCAAAAGCACATTATTAGTTAAGTAATCAATAAAATATTATTTCATTAAACATGCACTAATCTAGGAAGTACAAGAGCAGAGCTGGGGCGAAGAAACCACCTTCTAACCCAGCTTGTCCAGATTTGCAAGAGCATTATTCATAATTGCATATAATAGAGACGTTAAATGCCAAAAAGTTCTCTAGGAAAAATTCCTACTAAACAATATGGGCATGGTTCAGTTTCAGCCTGGCAGCTAATAACGATACAGTTCCATCTTTGCAGACTATGAAAAGCTCATCCATCAGGGAAGGTTTCCACAACGGAAGTAAGATGATCAAACAAAACCTTCTACCTCTTACATGGCTATGATTTCTGCTTCACATTGCAACGATAGCCGACCAAGGTGCAAGTAGTTCAGGCCCAAAACGAAGAAATTAAAGATTGAAATGGGGAAGAAACAATTAAATTAATTTTTAATGTTAGATGTTTGTAATAAACTGATACTTTTTGAAAACACAAGAGACAATGTGAGAAAAAAGGAGATTAAACGACTATAAGCCAAATATAATCGCAATTTTATAATGTATTTATATTTTATTTTTCTGCATCAATAGTCATTACTTGTATAATTAATGATGTCAGATGTATAATTTTTTCATGATTTTAGAAACAATTAAATTTATAAAACAATCATAGCCAAAATAAGATAATTTTTTTTTCGAGTCACTGTAACAATAGAGGCAGATGTGCAAAAATTTAAACGACTGCCAACTTCATATATGCACTAAATATATTGATTACTTTATTAGTACCTGCAAACAAGACTCCTCTACATGGTCAAACAAAAATAAATAAATAAATAAACAAATAAACAAAAATAAATACTAAGCTTCGTTATATTTAAGACTGTCTTTTACTTTTCTAAAATATTTATTTTGTAAAATAATCCCTTTTAAAGGGATTTAGTTCTTTCTTATTAAAATTAAATTAGTAAAGTTGTGTTCCTAGTGTGACTGAATTATTAAGGCTACAAATTTTCAATAATAAATAATTTTAACGGATTTTATGGTTATTGATCAAGAATTAATAGAAGTCAATCATTTTAACTGGAATTATATTTTATTTGAAGCATATTTTTGTAAAAAGTATATATAGAAAAATATCCATTATTCCCAAGTTATGACACTTTTTAAATGTTGTTGCTGTTATATCTAGAAACGCCTCTAAAATTTCAGTGCAATTGATTTTGTAGTTTTTTTTTCTTTAGAGGTACATTATAGGTACACGTATGAAAATATAGTTTTGATAACATTGCAATCAAATAATTTTTTTTTTAAAACTCATTCTTATCTCCATATGCCTTCTTGCTCCTTAGTCACGATCTGTTCAGACTGTATACATCAGAATAGAGCAACAGCATACAGGTAACCTTCCTCTAGCGAATAATAATAATTGGAACCTTCTTGCTCAGTTGGTTCGAAGGCTATATCTTTTTTAAATGGTACACTATGCAGATTTATTTTAATATATTAAAAAAAAACTAGTACTAGGTTATATATCACAATAAAAACTATATCACACAATTAGAAAATTCTGACATTTAATTTTTAACAGGTACAAATTAAAATGTTTGCTTTCCAATTCCCATCAACATTGAAAGATTCAAGTACTGTATAGGAGAGAACAATTCTGTTTTTAAAGTAGCCTTCTTCAGCCTCCTACTAAAATGGCTACCTATCAACCATTTTCTTGGCCAAAAATATCTCTTTAGAGCATTTTTCCTTTGTAATACTGTATGAATTTTTACCCTAGGACATTTTTCAGGTATAAGTACACGGTTAATGGTGAACAGAAACGTAACATCTCGTACATTTATCAGTGTTGATGCTTTGAAACAAAAGAATAACAGTTACTTAAAACAATTACCTAATTCTGGTACTTTTAAGACCTTAAAATGGTCACATCTAGATACGCATGGCCATTAAAGTAATGTAAGTTAGCTTGATGCCGAACCTTCAATGGCAAAAACGAACACAGATTCCCATAAAATTTGACTGCTGCAAAAAGAACAAAATGACATTTAGTTTTAACTTCCATTGTTTGTTATAAGCATCCCCAACTCTACCAGGTGCAACTAATAGCATAAAGGACTGCACGAATGTTGACAACCAGTGTAGAACTTAGCTCTACCATTTGGCGCCTCCTGCAAGTAACGAACGAGAGACAAGGCTCCGAGGAATGGTCTGTGTGATGGACAGGCAGGAAATTGCATACGCCTTGACTCCTGAGTTGTGCGCGAAGGAAGAATGCAAAGTTGCTTCTCCGGAGAAGTGCCACTCACTTTAAAATTTCTGACAGAGTATCTGCAAAGCTTCCCAGGCTCGTCAAGGATATGAAATTATCACTACCTCCTGCTCATCTCTAATTTTTCACGGATATCATGCATGCCATATCTTTTAGTTAACAGTATTCACAAGGAACGTTTAGCTGCCTGCAGGATTTTCTTCTTTCAAACTTTTAAGTTCTTACAGAGCTTATGTATTCAAAGACAGTATCTGCTTGCCGTAAAAATAAGTCAACAATTATTTGGGTTTTAAAGCAGTGATTCCTAATCGCCGGGGATGGGTTAGCAAAACTAGATATAAATAGGTAAGACAAATTCACGAAATAGAGTCTATAGGAACTTATACGAGGTGTGTCCGGAAAGTAAGCCGCCATTTTGATATATCTGCAAACCCGTTCATGTTTTCTTGGTGTAATCAGCCAGAATAAATCTTACTGCCAATTTACGTGAGCAGTCACTTATATCTGCAGGTATTTAACCAGCTGTGAGGTGCTATTAAACTAATTAGTGTACTGCGTGGTCATCGTGTTCACTTATAACGCATTTCGTATAAATTTTTTCGCAAACAATTGCAACGTTCAAATATATTAGCCCAAACTTATTGAATAAGATTAATAAAATGCAGTAGCTGAACGATATAACATCCTGTAGTGCATATTCGACCAGAGATCACTAATATAGTTTGAAACGATAAGGTACAAGCAAGGATGTGGAAATTGTGGGTGCCTAAAGTTATTCATATTTATGAGGGACAACCAAATTGAGTATTTCCCATTTTTTGGAAATCTTGAAATCTCAAGAAGTACGGAATAGATTTTCTTCAAATTGTACCATAAACATATAAATTATTAAGCCATTATACTTCTTTAATATGCTTTAAGATAACTTTAAAATGCAAATGATGCAGCAGCAAAAAGGGGAACTTCTTTAAGTAAATAATTTATTTAAGTTACGGTCTATACACCATTAACTATTTTGTGTATGCTTTTAGATCCTCATTAAATAATAAGAACATAATTATAAAGATTTATTTTAATTTTATCAGCAAAAAAGTTGATTATTAAAAAGAAACAAATGATAATTTTGTGCATCACTTTTTTAAATATGTACCTTCTTCCTCAGTCATTTATGTTCATAATACTATTTTTTAGTTAATGATAACATAAAAATACAAACATTTTCAGTGGTGTAGACAACAGGGTCTGAGAAAAGGATACTAGAAAGGGGTCCTTTTTGCCACATTGTTTTCAAAAAGTTTATTTACAAACTATGTTTTTAATCTGGTATATCATTTGACAAAAATCTAAGAATATAATTATAGCAATCCATTATAATATATATTATAAAAGTTTTAAGATAATTCATCTGTATTTCAAGATGTAATGTCTAATGTGAAAAAGGATACGTCTTGAAGCAAAATGTAAAAACACGAAATGTAATTTAATTGATGTATTTGCAATTTGTAATGCTTTATGGTCGCGAATTCTAGATTTATCAGTCGAGAGCAGTCCGTAAGCTGTTAGAATGAGATGTCCGACACAGCTAATTGGAAATACACTACTAAACAGGCAATTCCCAAATCAATGGAAAACAAAGCGTTAGTAATAGACTTGTTTTATTTACCGTGTTTGTTATTTCAAATTGGGTGGTTAAATGTCTCCGTCACAATTCAATCCGGAAATTTTCCATGGTTCTTATTTTGTTAAACAATGGGATCAATTTATAGTTTTTATAAATTAGGCTGAATCTTATCGTTGCAGTTTTTAAGGTCATATATATTAAATTTGGTTAATGTCCATTCAGAGATTAGAGTGCAGTAAAAAATATATATATTTAAATTCTAAAATACACATTTTAATTGAGTTTTTCTTCTAATTATTTTCAGATTTTAACATCTGATAAGGAAAGATGAATAACAAAAATGGCCAAATGAATTTGGAATCCATTTATATATTTATCATTAATTTTATCAATTATGAAAAATGTGAAAATTGTGGTATTAAAATATGAGGCATTAGGCTAGTACGAGAGAATCTACATGGACATTTTCTCAACATCAACTTAATATGTTAATGTTTTTATTTAATCAAATTATAAATTCTGCATTACATAGAACATTTAACATACCAACATATAAAAGTAAATAAAATATTTTTATTTTTTTAGAAAATTATAAGAAATATTAACGAGGAAATTTGACCATGTGTATTTAGGAATTTTTTCTGGACAACCACTGCAAATTAAATATATATATATATATATATAGTGAATTTTGTTTTCTCGACATTAATTAAATACTAACATTTTAATTGTTCGCCATAATAAATTAATTCTGAAGTATGGGGAACCTTCAGCACGTTGGAATGCCGACTGTGATCTCAAAATTTTCCATATCTGATTCTGATTTGCTTGTGTGATAAATGTCACATTTCAAATGAACCACATTAGCACATAAAAGTAAATACATACAAGTTCTAAACAAAAAATTTACAGACATCACTAAGGAAATTTGACCGTGTGCATTCTACTGATAGAGAAACCTGTTGCAAAACTTCAAGAATTTTACTCGAAATGTGCTAAATTTAAGGATACCAAAAGGTGACATTTATAATCAAATTAATTTTTAGTGAACGGTAACATATTATTCCATCGGGGAGTCCAGAAAATTAATGAAATAACATTAAAGCAAACAGAACTGCATGCAGTAAAGGGATTATGTGTATTCCTACATTTACTATTAGCAGTTTGAGTATTTTATCCTTGTTCCACTATGATTAATAACTTGGTTCTGTTCTTATCATTAGAAAGGTACACCACAATATTTGTTAATAACAATAAGAAGTTAATGTATAAAACATGATAAAAATAGAGTAGAGCAAAACCGAAAATGTAAGATTTCTCTGTTTATAACCCCGTCGTTAAAAAGAACACTATAAACAGAATACCAAATATATTATCTAATAGAATAGTATTTGATCTTCTGAAAATAATCTGCGCAATGCATTATTTGTATAAAAAGCATAGTACCGATTTGGTACTTAAAATATCAAATTTCCTCATGATAAAGTAGGAATAAGGCGCTACATTAAGGAAGAGTGTATGCATGCATACAAAGAATAAATCCTTTTTCGATAAAGCTTCTTGAAAAGAACTTTTTATGGTTGTGTTGTGTACCAGAAGAGAAAGCAATGCTTCAAGATTGATTGAAGATGGCGAGGGTCCGCTCTTCCTCGAGACTGGCTACACTGAAAGGACAATGTGATGAAAGGATGACCGCTGAGGGAGGTATGGTTGATCCATATGCATGCAGTTAGCTCCCTCCGATCCATCATACTAGCTTCTGAAACCTTGTCAGCATCCCGGATCCCTGCAGAGAAGGAAACCGGGTCGAAGCGGTAAGAAACCTCCGCTATTCCTCCAGACTTCTAATTGAGACTGCAGTGGAAGGTGAGGCAGATGTCATCAAGGAAATGAACTGCTGCAAATCGTTTTTTCTTGCGTTGCAAAGATTTCTTTAGCTGAGTTTTAAATGTTCAGCACTGAAAAGTGTTTAATTCGTGCGTTATACATGAAAATGTCAGTAAACTGAATGTGTAATAACGTGTGAAAAGAAATGTATAGATAGCGAATATAAGCAATTTTTTTTTCTTTTATATTTTCTTACTCTTTTATCGGATTGATATATAAAAGATCTACTTGCAGAATTTTCATTACAAAACGTGCCATTCCGTCTATTTAAAATCAGTTCTTTTAAATAAACAATCAAGGCAATTTAGATATTGAGAGACAAGCTAAAAATGTTGGTTAGAGTTTAGGTTTTATCCTTTTATCCTCAGACGCCCCAGCTTTGAAATTTCGAATAGCACCTTACCAAAAAGTACTTGAATTTTAAGATGAAAACAATTGTTTGTTATTCTCTGTATTTTTATGGCTCTTCGCCTGGTCAAGTGATAGAGAAGGCCCCATGGCCTTAACTCTTGCCAGGTTAAATAAATACATAATTATAACATATTTTGATTTTTTATCGACGTCTGGCAACCTAAACTGTTATTGTTGTTTGTGTTTGGACGGAATAATACGATAAAATTACTGTAATATTGTTAATTGTGATTTTACTCCAATTTTTTCCACTATATTTGACTAATTTGTTACTCTATTCAAAGACAATAGTCAGCGTTTCAGGGAAGGACAGAAAACAAAAGAAGTTATAATAATTGCGTGTAGTCTAACATTTAAGCCTCAAAACTCAGAGATGTCATTTGAAATTTCAAATTGGAGATAGCTGGGGGTAAGGAGATGTAGTTTACATTATTTTTCATTAGTTTTAAACATTAGACCGTTATTTGATTGTTTGCATTGGAAGGAATAAACATATAAGTGAGTATGTTACAGGATTAAAGAAATATTAATTTTAGTAAAATTATAGGTATTACTGGAAATACAGTGTATTTCCGAACTCCAGAATAACAATCTTACACTTTATTTTTTCTTGTAGAGTATATACAATTTTAAATCAATTTATTTCGAAAGCAAACTACATTAAATGCTATAGCATTATTCTGCCTAAATTAAAAAAAAAAAAAAAAAAAACATTAAAAGTCCAGGTTACCAGGCAAATAAAAATACATAAAAGAGATAACAGTTGGAATTTCAAACTGATGGTGGCTGAAGATGAGAGGATGAAGCCACATTTTTAATCAACACTGGTTTTGAACTTTCCCTGCAATAATAAATTTACTTTTGTCCTTTTGCTTAACTTTTGTGTTAAATAGATGGTTATTCAGATGTTAAGCTTTGAAGTTTTGAAATGAAAGCTCTATATGCAAAAAAGTAGACATGTTTAGATTTTTTTCCGCTTTAGCTCCCAATGTTAAGGCACAAATGTCTTATTTTCCTATATTTAGTTATTTTTGGCTATAGGGCTTAAATTTTTGCTTAACATTTTAAATATTCAAAGTTAAAGTCCACCTTTATAATAATATTTAATTCAAACTGTCTTCTGACCAGCAATTCTCTCTTTGTAGAGAGTTTGAAGCAAAATTATTATTGAGTGAAAAAAAAAAACATGCAACAAATTTAAGAAGGATGCCTGAAGCAAACTCAATAGTTATGATAAGAATTTGCTACCAATGTATTTCCAACAGCAGGAATGTTTTTATTTGTAAGGTTAATGAATTGACTTGGAGTCAAAAAAGTATTTAATATATAATATATGTAAACAACGAAGTGTTGAAGAGTAAGGAAAAGAAACTATCCTTATTTCCATCAACTATCGCCATAATTAAAGCAATGTAAGTGTGTAAAGCATTAATAAAATTTCAAAACCTGTGCATGAAATTTTTTTTCAAAAATATATGGAGGAAACTGTTGGAAATTTACTGATGTTAGAGAAAGAGTACATATCTGTATTTATGGCAATCTCGGTTGTCATCAATGAGACAACATGGCCGGAAACGCAGAGACATTCTCCTTTTGTTAACATGAAAAATCATTGTATATGCTTTTCCGTGTTGTGTCCGATATAAAAGGCTTTCGTATTAAAAATTGTGTAAGACATATGAATTTTATTCTTACATGTAGGTAAATTGATTCTCAGCTACATAAATTTTTTTCTCAAAGCACCAGAAATTAGATGTTCAAGATTCTTACTTTACCTTCTCAGCCTGTTACGGTGCTAAAACACAAATTTCTGCGACCGTATACTTTGTATAGTGACTGACCGCGATTGCATGCCCACCTGCAATACTATACCATGTCCATATTATGGCAAGACGGAGATTGAAGATGCAGCGGTCGTGCGGTAGACCTTGACCCTCCCGAGTGGTTGATTGGTTAGTTGTACTCTGCTGACTACTTAAACAACCTATATTATGGTTGCTGCACTCTCTGAAAATGACGCTGCTCCATTTGTCCAGTAGTAATGCGTCCTTAGCTACAGAAACTTAAATGAACGTGGAAGAAACTATGTTCCATGTTGAAGCGCAAAACAAATATGACAAACATTAAACTACACTACTGTAGAAGTCCGTCTACATTAGCTACATCCGTTGAAGAAGTCTGTAATGAAAACTGTTTTATTTTAAATAAAATAGAGAGTGAACACAAGACAATCTGAAAATGTGTAATCAGAAGTTGTGCTTCATGATTGATAGATAAATTAGGTTATAAACGATAAAATAGCTTATGAATGTTTAAATTTACAGTACCTTTATTATGTTTTAATTTCATATTTTGCTTGGTAAAACATATTATTATAAATGTTTGGTATCTGGACTCTGATAGTGTGTGAATTTAGAAAATGACTGTAAAATCTGCAATAGAGACTAAATTAAAATATAGCCACATGTTCTTTTACAAAAGAATGGAATTTATTGCATTAAGAAATATTACAAATCATAATTTAAACAATCTGAATCACTGTGAATTACTTAGGCTTTTCATGGAAATGACATCACTGCGTTAGTTCTTTTCAGAATATTCTGAGAAAATTTGCAACCTTTAAATGCTGTTCACAATTTAAAAGTATTGCTACAGTTTGAAAAAAAAATATGTGTATATCATGTAAATACTGCCGTTTTGGCAAACATCTAATACAGCTGTTCTCAAACGTTCTATCACGGATCTCTAACATTTAACTCGAATAAAATATTAAAATTGCACAATAAATATTTTATAAAGTGTTTCGATACTGGTTTGGAATATTTAAAGATTTGAACAGGCCAATAGGTGCTCAATTTTTCAATTTTTGTATTTTTATTGTAGTGTATCCTAACAGAATAATGATAATTATAACAATAATAGAATATCAGAACCGTATATAAACATATAAAACATTAAAATTAATCACACACACACACACACACACACACACACACACACACATATATATATATAGGCACAAAGTTACTCCTTAATTTTAACCCTAAATGAAAGGGACATGCTGCATTTCACTTACATTTCAGGATATATAGGGTTTACTTTGGTATTCTAGTTTCTGATTCAATAATTTCCAAATATACTTGTTTTTTAGATAAATGAGTGAAAAATGCCTTTTCGCACAAGTAAGTTATCAAATACGTTCATGACCTTCTTTAATAGTCCTGCAAAAACTATACACTTAGCTAACAAAAGATGCATGCTGTTGCCAGGGAAACTAATTCGGTACATATGAAGTGTTCTATGCATGTTTTCGGCTTACCTATGTGAAGACTCCTTCTGGAATAATTTGATTTGTTCAAAATTACTTTATCTCAATGAACATCGTAAACGTATATAATACTTCGCTTTCTCGTAACTCGTTGTTTATATTTATATATTCTAGACGTTCGCGGACATTTTGACAATCACTAATATAGAATATTTGTAAGGGTGCTTTCCCAAATGCTAAAGTGAAGAAAAAATGCTAAAAGCATATTTGCACATTGCATTAAAATTTGTACACATAAAAACCACCTGCCTGTTAATTATGGATTAAAATCCGGTAATACATGTTTAAACAAAAGGGCGGGCATTAAAGCAATATTTCCAACTGCATCGTTTTGCAAATTTCATAAACCCTTTTGTTGAGTACCGCAAAACAAATTTCCCTATATTTCTAGTTTCATAAACATTTCAAATATCTTGAGGTATACTCTTTTTGTAGAGTTTAATGTGCCACCAACTGTAAAGATCTTAGATTGGATTCGATTGTTTGTGGCAGAGGAGAAGTTTTCGGTGCTTGAGCCTTGTTCGCGGCTGGCTCTTTATGCCTACGTCCCCAATGGGAGCACCTCCGGGTGGAAGGTATAAGGTGAGTGAAGTGAGGAAGGGGGTGACTGAGCAGACGGGGTCCCTAACATATTTCCAGATAGAACACCCCTATGCCGCTCCCCAAGGAGTTAGAGCCCCTCAGAAGATTCTCTTCCATACCAAATGTCGGGTCAGAAACTGTTACAAAGCACAAGCCTACCTCGCCATAGTACTTTGAAACTGTACTTATGTCCCACCCCCACTAAAATAAACACACAATAAAATATGTCTGTTACAAACATAATCATAATTATGTATATATTATAGTTAGTGATGTAGAGACCTTGTGTGTATATATTTATAATACATTTTAACTGTAACCTGTAATTGTATGTCAGTAAAAGAGAAATCTCTCTGGCGTTTTGTTACCGAAGCTTAGAAAGCCAACAAAACAGTCCTAAAACCTTCTATCAAAGAAAATAATCCAAATGATCAGTGTGAAGCTCCTTCTTCTTTATAAAACGACAGCCACTACATGGTTAATAAACTGAAAGACTCTTAAATCGTTTGGGGTTTTGACCCCGACTGATTGTCTTACTGGTAGCCCTTTAAACCGGCCAATGCCGACAAAAAGTTTTAAACTTTAAAATAACAATGAATACGGTAGGTGAATTTAAACCAGCCAATGATAAGATATATGTTTCAAGTTTTTAAAGAAAGGCGCGAGGCTTGGGTGTGCCTTTTGGAGTCTCCAGTCAACGATTTTAGATTTTGGAAGCGAGGAGCAGTCGTAAGTTAGACGTTGCTGAGGCATATATAATATAATTATAATATTTACCCACAGAAAGATACAAACAGTTCTCTGAAGCATTTCGCAGAACTCATTATAAGTTCGATTTTCAATTTCACGCGCCGCGGCACTCATATATAAGTTTCACACGAGGCAAATAAAATTTGTTAGCTAAATCTATCGTAAGCAAATTACCAGAGGACGCGAAAGATTTTGAACATAAAATACCAATAGCTATTATGTCTCATCGCTGCTTATTTACAATATAGAACCCCTCTCTCAATCCTATTGAATATGAGTCAACAAAATAGCAGAATTCACCCTCAGAAATTGTCATTGAAGCGAGGGCAGAAACGACCTATAATCAAACTGCAAAACCACTTCAAGCCCAACGTGGCTGCCATAAACCGCTTCATAATTTACTATCATAAAGTGAGGCCACTTGGCAAGACTAGGGCACACAGACGGAGCCTACCAAACCCGATTCAACTTCCGAACCTGTAAATGAAGCAACGGGATGAAGTAATATAAAATGGGAGAGCGGAAAAATACATGGAAAGTAAAAATTCATCCCAGCATTCCCTCAGCGCCCACGAAAATACCCAAGGTCAAGAGGATCGGCTCAACGAAGTGGAACCTGAGACATCCCGAATGCGAGACTATAGCGTTACCTCCGAGTCACATGCTCGGTGTCAAACTCTCTCATGAAGAATGAATTACAAATTATATAAAGGAATTTGATGTCCTTGGCGGATTATAAATCTTCTCCAGGAATCATGTCACGACAGTGCTTGAACGCGGCCCGGCGAGTGTTCAAGAAGCTGCGCCAATATGAGTCCGTGCAGTGGAAATTGTGAAATACCTTAGTAGTGAAGTGACTCTCTGGAGTTGCAAATGAGAATATATCTGATCTGCCGTATGACTTTCCAGTTAACCAGATTTAGTTTTTTTACGATCAAACACTTTTTAACAGATATTATACGAAGTGAGATTACTAAAAACAATTGAAAATCGTACATAGCTATTTCAAGTAAACCGTGTAAACGGAAGACGCTATTACACAATCTGGCAGTGTAATAACCTCAGTACGTTCTGTGATTGAATGATTATAACTTTTCTACTGATACATGGAGTGTGTACATCAAGAAGATGGTGACTGTTTTGCTTTGGTTTTTCCATTGCACGCATTTTCTTCAAATGGCTATAGCGTGGACAGTGTTGGCTTTGTAATTTTTTAACATGATGAAACAGCTGACCAAGAAGCATGTACTGCTACCAATATATCATTTTCAAATGGATTAACAAAAGGTGAAAGTACAGACAAAATGTTGTCGATGTGTTAAGTTAAACCATAGTTACACTTTTTACCTCCAAATACAATTACTGATCAACACATTTCTTTTTTGATTTGCCTCTGTAAAAATCTTATGGATGTTTATTTTTGTAATGTTTTCGCACATATTTATGTTGCTGGCAAAAATAAAACGCTAAAGTAACGGAAAATAGGCGAAACCTTTTTCATGCATTATCAACGATCCAAAATGTTCATGCTACATATTAAATAATAAATTAATCACCTGTATCATAATGTGAGCTTAACTACAAGAAAAAGAAATTAAAAAATTCCCCTTTTTGCTGTCTAACATGCTGTCTTCCAAGACCAGCTGCGAAATGGCAGCAAAGAGCACACAAGTTTTTCACACCAAAGTTCCTTCGTTCAACATAAAATGATATGTGAAGACGTAAACATTGTGTTTGGACAGATCAGAACGCTATTTTATCGACTGAACGCGTCATGTCATCCCGCCCTCGACCCACTTCCTAGCGCCATTCGCGGATGAAAGGGTCAACATCATTTCTTTTCCAAACACCAGCTCTCATCCGCCGTTTGCATCTTTTCCCAAGACCATTTTCCTACATCCTTAGCATCATCCATATTCGCGCTCCCTTTTAGGCTTCCACTTCCGGCTCTTTTTCTTGCCCGCCTGGTTCTGTTTTTTCTATATCGAGAGACGTTGGTGCGTTCTTTATCGCGAGATGCAATGTGTTAGTAAGAAGTGCTATGCTGTAGCATAGGCTAAGAAATAAAAAGAATAAGGTATATATTTTTATGCTTTTCTACACATTAATAAAATCAAAAGTACTAACCTATCTCTTAATTATAATTGCCATTTTCACAGTTAATTTTCCACAGCTATTTAGCTTTAATTATATCGCATTTAATGTCTTATTTCTTTGAGGATATTTAAAACAATTATTAATATGTTGTTCTTTATTGAATATCCCATATTAGTCCTTATTTTACATGAAAATACACTAAGACTTTGGGTAAAATGTGTAGAATATTGTACAATTCAATTAACAAAATTGAAATATTAAACAGAGAGGGATATTAATATTTTTACATATGGTATTAAAGTATATGGTTATAGATATTCTATTGGTGAACAATGTGGTGGTATAAAAGCTATTTTTTACAGTATTATACGCTTTATGACAAGGAAAATAAACAAAGCTAATAGCTCCCAGCAATTATATCACTTTCGTACATTACTGCTACTGAAATGAATAAACTTCCTCTTGATATATACTTAAAATTTAAACTTGGAAATTGTCCATCTCCTATTCTTTAGAGTGTTAATGAACAACAGCAAGACATGCACTTGATGGGTGTTTCAATGATGATACAGACTTTCAGGAATTATGGAGAAGAGCAAATGCATCAATTTGAGATTGGGCATCTCAGTCTGGAAACTCCTCAGTTGCAAGTAATAAGCCAAAGACGTTTTTTGTAGGTTACAAAATATATTACAATAGTATAAAGGTAGGCAATTGGGCAAACATGTAGGCATACATTAGGGATAAGAAAATTCACTAACGTAATGAAGATGATGCAATGTGTATCTGCCGCGATTAGGTCTGATATACGTGTGTTAGTGGAGTGCAGTTATGTTTACAGGCTGAAGCGTACACTCATCCAGTTCGAGCAAAATACCGTATGCAGACGACATAGCTTATTGCACCATTGTTATTCCTGGATCGAAGCTGGGGACACAATATTTTAAACAGTTGTTGAAAGTGTTTTCTCAGCTTGTGAAAGTAGTATAATAAAACGATTACATAAACAAAGATGTACAAGTTTTCTTATTCCACTTTCATAGCTATCCCGAAATAATTTTAGCATGCAACCTAGGATAGAACTTTTCTGGACCGGGTTTCCTATCTCAAATTGATACATTTGTCCTACTTTATCATCACGGAAACACCCGGTATACAGGGGTCTTATACAAGAAATTTGAGTTAGGGAACTCAAGTTTATAGTTTCAAATTTCCAATTTAAGGTAAAAAAAAAAAAAAAAAACTAATGACTTCTACCCAGTTTCATTTAAAATTGCGCCAAACAATGCTTGATATTGATTTCAGTGATAAAATTTCACTAATAACATGCCTCCATTAAAAGAGTGGCATTTGCTGTTGCGCGCGTGTAAGTTTATTTGTTTTTTAAACAATAAATATGAAATGAGAGATGGATACAAGGGAGAAATAGTAGGTTATCTCGTTTCAGTCCCGTTACGAAATAATATTTTTTCTGTTGCAATAATTCATGATTACAATTACCTAAAGCAATATTCGTAATGCAAAACATGTACGTTTGCTAATCAAAATGATTGAAATGTATTCAGATCGATTAGAGTATTCAATTATATTTTGAAAACAAGTTACGTAAAATGGAATATACTGAATCATCATAAATAAGGATAGTTCTTCTGGCCCAAATTTAGAAACATTTCTTTCAATTTCTTAATTTGTAACTTATATTTTATAATTTCAGAATTTTCAATATCTTCTGGTCACAAGAGTATAAATTGTTATATATAATAATGAGTTATATATATATATATATATATATATATATATATATATATCTGACAATGCTAGAAATAAATAGAATCGCAACTTTGTTGTTTACATTTGAGTTTGTAATACTACACAAATCCAATGTCATGGAGTCGCGTTTCCGTAAATATTGCAGCTTGGCATAAAGATAAGTTATGTAACACTGTTCTTTCAATTAAAAAAGAAGCAATGCGGTAATTTAATATAAAGTTTAACCAAAACTATTTTCCTTTACTGCTAATTTCTGAACCTTAAATTGCAATTATTTCAATGTCTCTTACCTCCGACATTTTAGTTCGATAACTACGGATTCACCATTTTACATTTATCGTCTAGGACTCCTCTATATAAAGTGGAAATATTTCATTGTTCATTAATATGCTGCATATACATGAGGGGAATAATTTAAAGTGAAAACAATATAAGTGAAAGTTATAAACATCCGTAAGAGTAAAATATTAGTAGATTTCATCGTAGCATAGAAAGAAACTTTTCTTCAAGGAATCATCACATTATAACTAAAGTACGAGGATGAAAGAACACTTGAACAAATAAGCAAAATAATTTTGAATAACATATAATAAAACAGCATATCGCTTTAAATATTTGGAATTTTACACATTAATCCCATATTTTGGAATAGACATCTGTAAATTAGCACCAACATCTTTATAACGCTATAAAGGGATATCTCAAAAAGTTGTCTGAGATGAAATAAGTCGCAAATTAGGTCGGCCGACCAGTGGACCTGCCCCCTTCAATCGCTGAGATTTCCCACGCCATTCTCTCTTCCAGTCAGTTTCGAACCGGATTTCGAAAGAGTCGGACAGTTGTGTTGTGCAGTCTAGAGTGAAATTGTATTAAATAGCGTGGTCATATATTCATTTTCAAGGCACAATGTTGTGTGACCGAACGAGACAGGTATTTAGGCGTAAATGTCCCGGCAGTTCGGTTCCAACGCAAAAAACAAGAATAAAGTGAATATAGATGCTTAATAAAACAAAATCGTAGACGTCCTGTGATCACATAAGAAAAAATTGATGAACTTTTCAAAATTAGTATTTTGTGACTTTTATCTTTGGGAAATATTGAAAAATAGAGTATATTCAACTAACACTCCCACACTGGAAGAACTTCAAATATTCGAAACGTAGTTAGGTTCATTAGTAATGGAGAGCTAATGCGTATCAGTTATACTTTCCTAAGAAGAAGTGGATTGCATATCAGAGAAATGGGCAACATTTCCAGCAGCTACTGTAAGGAGTGTGAATACCAAATTCTGTTATTTCTGTGGAACCTAAATTTTAAAATGGTGAAGTGCTTGAGCGCCACGAATCTACGCATAGAAACTAGGCGGAATCTAACCTCCTGAATAGCTGAAATACATTTCGGAATTTTTAATTTGCTCTTACTGTATACTGGCTGTAAAATATAAAAAAGAAGGTTAACATATTATCCTAATTGGGATGGTAAATTTGCAATAAAATTAATTAAAACCTGAATTTACTCCCTGTTCTTTGATCCATCAATCCTCTTATCTACCACATCAACTTTAAAAGTATTTAAGTCTTTATTTGATGAGCTATACAGAGTTAAAATTATATTTATCTATTATGGTTGGCCCAGATGCGAGTCATTTAAGGCTAATTGTCTCTCTCATAGGACCATTTCTCTTATGAAAAATTAAAATTAATAAATCTATTGTTGGAAGGGTAATTTTATTACAATTTATAAGAACATTATCAATTTCTTAATTCTAGTCATCAGCAGCAAACTTTTTATAACGATGTTAGATACAAGAGTTTTGTTTGAATCTAATTGAAAGAAAAAATTCAACTAAGCAGCTTATACAGTCTCTGAAATTAAAATTAACAACAAAATCAGAACTTTTTCTTAATTTTTACCATTGCTTGCTTTATACTACACATACGTATAAAGTATAATTTCTATGTCCCTGAGCTTCTTTAGTGAACTGTGTTAATATATCTGCGAAGAATCGAACCTAAATGCAAGTCTCACAGGTTACTCCTGAGTCATCTCCTTTCGAATTTTTGTGATTGAAAAGAAAAATGATTCAAAGAAAACTTATTTTATGACATTGAACTTTCATTAAATTTTCCTCTTTAGGAAACGTTTTCTCTGATTTTTTTCTTGCGTATCAAATCAGCATATGAATAATATTTTGGCAATTAGTTAATAAAAATTAGTTTTTACGTCGTATTATAGCAAATGTTTTTCTTGTTATAGATCTTTCTGATTATTCGTTTTGATTATTCTCTTTAATAACCCACTATTAGGACTAGTTCTGTTATACAATCTTACGTTTATATATTTCGTATTATTGTACAGCGTCCTATTTATTGTTTTGTCAAGAATTTAACTTTATTTTCAATATCAAAATTTTGACAAAAGAAAAGCTGCCATGATATTATTTATAGCTGGAATTTTAAAGTAACTTTTTATTGTATTTCTGCGTTTTAACTATAAACCTTGTCCGCTCAAATGGTGTTTCAAACCTTCACTACTAAGTGTGCCGCAGCGACATAGTTCAACTCCGCTTATTAAACGTGCTGGAACACACGGCTAAAGAGACATTGTATTTGGGCAAAAGCATTTCAAAATATTAATTTGTATTCGAAATTGATTTTGCTGGCAACAGTTCAAGACTAGCACCTGCATCGTTTATTTTATTTTCCCCTCTCTATCTGTAAGTTTTCGCCCCTGTACTTTGTTTTGCATTGAATCGGTAGGATCGAAATTTATGCAGAATGTTGTGTATTGTAGTTCTGGAAGTAAGCAACTGCTTAGATGGATTCTAAATAAATCCTGTCCGCAGTGGTTCGTATTTAAAATAATGTCTCTAAAATCAAGCGTCCAACCATTTTTGGAATTAATAGGTACTTCCGTGAGACCGGCAAGGAATAGGCTTCGAATGGGATATTGAAGGACATGAAAAAAAGTAAAAGTGCAAGGGCTGCCGCTACGGTGCGACTAGTAATCCAGAAGTAAAACACAGCATGAGTGGATACGATTTATAACTAAATCTTGTAGTGGTAATTTATGGATCGTTGTAGACCTACATTCCATATTATTTTAATTTTGATAACTTATATTAAAACATGTAGTACTTACAAATTGAGCTATTATTGATACACAATATTCAGGTATTTAGGATATACACTACCGATTATATTAAAAAAAAAAAAAAAAAAAAAAAAAAAACCTATTTTCCAGAGTTAATTGAAAAATGGATATAAAAGATTAATGTTTATTCATTAAGATACTCGTATATTTAATGAAATAAACAATACGTTTCAAACTTAACTTTCTTCAAAGTAACCTCCATTCATTAAGCACTGCTTTGTACGCTCGGCATTCTTTCTTTCAAATTTGTCAGGGTTTCTTGGGAAAATTCTTTCCATTCTTCCTTTTGCAAGTTATCTACAGTACATTTATAATGGGTGATATTTTTTTCTTTCTTTCACGGGATATCTCTAATTGCCGTTGGCTGCAGTTGACCGAACTCTGCAGTCTCGTATCGTTTTCTCGCTTGAACGCCGAACGGGGAAACGGAAGAGAGGTCAGTACAAGTTTAACTGTAGGAATGCACAGACAAGTTCTTATGTGTTGTGTGACAGTGCATAAAGAATTCATTAGGAAAAACTGTGCATTAATTACGTTAATATGACACAATTCAGGTATTCTATTTCCCACAGAGCGTTTATTTAGATTCGTACATGCATACGGAATTTGTCCAGATTGTTTAGAGAGAGATTCCCTGATATTAACTTCCAGATCGAAATTTGCTTCACAATTGGTGAATAAATTTCATGAAACATGAAATAAAAAGCACATAAAGTCACGTCCAGTACTTACAGAAGAAACGATATATAACATTGAACACACTTTAGAACATACCTCTAAAAAGATCACGACGGCGTCTTTCTCAGCAAACGGAAATTTCGTATTCCTCCGTTTGAACGCCTACAAGTCTACGGAAGTTAAAATCCTATAAAATTACAAAACCGGGTGACCCTGCATCCAGGAATAATTTTAATAGATTTTGAATACTGTACAATATGGAGAAATTGACCCTAATCTAATTTCGTTCCACCTAAGTAGATATATTCATCCGCAAAACAACGAATACTGGAATTTAGGAAATTCTAACTGTTTCACGAGGTACTCCTAATTGGTCAAACGATATGACCATGGTGCGCCATTAGCGGCTAGATAATAATATATCCTATTATTTAAGAAACAATTAATGTTTATAGGTGTAAGAAGACTATTTTGCTACCGTTTTTTCGTTTATTAATTGTGAGGGAATGTAGGTTCGCCACTTTCCAATAGAACTCTGCAACGGCATTTACAGCCGATGTTTCCTTACCTGCAATTCTTGAAATATTCGAAAATAGTTATCAACACTCAACTCACTAACAACACATGGCCTCTTCGGTCCCCCAATTTAACGCCATGCAGTTTTTATCTGTGGGAGACATTAAATGAAAAAAAAATTACAAGACAAATCCAAACACATTAGATGAACTGAAAAATAACTTCGTGAAGAACATTCTTCCGTTTTCCAGAGGGCACTGCAATGGGTAATGGTTAATTTCTAAAGCCAAAAAGTATGGAAAATGAAGGGAGCTGGTTTCAGCATCTTCTTGATTATGCTGGGGAGTAAATATACATTTTAAGTGTTTAAATGTTAGTAATAACATATATGAAAATCTTAGCTGCGGACTTTTTTACTCCCTTTCACAACGGTACTAGCTTGAACCGACCCTATAGGCCGTTACGCGTGAAGCGGTCTCACGAAGGAAAAAATCACTCATTATTTCACCTGTCTGTCCCAATATCCCAAGGTTTTACGGTCACTATCTTGCTGCAATATGAAACTCTTGTCCATTAAACACATGTCAGACAAATTCGCATAGCGTTGGAGAAGCTTTGATGAAACTTTCAAAATATAGAGAATACCGCGTATGGCAGGTGAACTTAAAGCAGTCAATGCAAATATATGTTTGAACTTTTAAAGATCGGCGCGAAATTGCGCGTTCCTCTGTGATCTCTTTTGATGTCATTAAGCCAACGATTACAGAATTCAGTTAATATATAAGGAAGCGTTTTCTCTGCTGAGGTAAGCAAATATACACGCATTTCACAGTACTCATTATAAGTTCGTCTTTGCTGGGCCATGCAGTTTACAGAATCAGCTCAGATACCGATAAGTTCTACTTCGGATGCGGGCACGTAGTTCTGATACATCAATTAGAAAAAAATTAAGTTGATACTCAGCTGAGAAGCAGTTATCACTTACGCACTTCCGATACATAAGATAAACAGTTTCTAGTTTCACATGCCGCGGTGCTTATCTGTAAATTTCACACGCTGCGAGAGGCACTTGCTATTCAGATTCCAACTCAGGCACTCAGTTGTACGATATACATGACACATGCAGTAATCAGTTTCTATTCTAAATTTCAATCGCAGTAGCTAAGTTTGTATTTCGTCGTAGCTATGTGTATCGTACGCAACACATCAGAGGACGGGAAATATTTTGAGTATAATGAAGTACCAATATATGTTGCATCGCGTGCTTACGTACACTATCGAACTCCTCTCCCAGTCCTGTTGAGTACGAATCAACAAAATAGCAGAATTCACCCTGAGAAATTGTCATTGAAGCGTGGGCAACAACACCGAAGCGATCAATACCCAATATAACAAACCGCTTCAAAATTTGTATCATAACGTGAGGCCACTCGACGTCGACAACAAATGGCTTTTAAATTGGTGCCCAACGTGGGGCTACAAACAGTCTCATAATTAGGCCGTAATTGTTGGAACCGACTAAACCGCTTCATACTGTGTAACTTTATTGAAGAGTGTCCGTTGTTAAACTTGCTTTTTATTGGTTAAATCTATTTAATTAGCCTATGTGAATCCATCTACTGCATTGGACAAACTCTGGGTCCAAGAACTACTTTAGGGAACTTCTTCTTAAAATGTAAATTTTTCATAATAGAATGATAGCATAATTGAATTACGATTTCTGTAGACGTTTACATTAAATAATCTATCATTGACTTTCATTGAGCTCATTCTACTTGTAATCTAAGGAAACCAAAGGTGCTGTTTTTTTTTGTTTTTTTTTGATCGGCAGTGTATTTTATAATTACTTTTTAAACAATCACATGAAATATCTTCAAGTTGCATGTATTGGCTGAATCTGAATGACATTGCTTGGCAGCGCATGTGCCCAGAGCAAAACTATCTGCACAAGTGCATCATATTTAAGAAAATGTAATAAATGTGGGTTTCGGAAGAAAAATACATTACCTTTAGCTCAAGTTCACACAGCATGTTTCTTTGTCATGACTCATGAGGTAGTGAATAACTCTAGTCCCTTTACCTGCAACTCTCAGAGCAAACTCAACAGCTCTACCCACAGCCTGGAGTAGCTTCAAAGCGACTGAGGCTCCGTTCCCCTCCCTGCCTTGCTTGGTCCAGGGGATGCGCCATTAGCCTTTGTGTTAAGCCGGAACACTTCATTAATGCCCATGTATGTGTGCTTGCACATTATGTATACATACTCACAGAAGAGTCAGTGACAGTAGCACTACCAGCAGGAGTAGCATTTTAATGTAACTCATCAAGGACGCTTGTTGCTGTACCTCTGCAACGTTTTAGAAACGTTCTCTGCTACTCGTTACTATGACAGGCTTACTACCAACTTCCGCCACGCCTCACCAGCCCTTCATCAGGAGGATGGGTTTAGCTGCTGTTGACACCGTCAGACCTTGCTTGCTAATTTCTTTCCTTTACCTCAGACTGACACAAAAGGCTTCAGAACAAGACGTTTCCACGTGACATTTTGCACCGCAAAATGCATATTTGCTTTATTTTATGTATAACAAAAGTTCCTAACTTACGAACAAATTTAAATTATTCCATTCTGCAATTATTTGGTCTTTCTTGAAGCAACCTCATTAGATGCAATGCACTGTCTCGTTGCTTCTAACTTCTTTATAGGCATAGCCAAAGTCATTTTTGACAGATTCTTCGGAATTGCCAGTACGGCTGTTAGCAACTTACAGTACGCAGACAAACCATTCCTGAAAATGTGAATGGCCGTCATGATCGTATCTGTAGGCGATGGTACTAGGTATTTTTGACTGGTGATTATGGATATTTAAACACATAGCTTTATTGCTTTCATCCTAAAGGTTACATCAGCTTTCTATCAATTGCAACAGCAGTGTTAATGCTATCTATTAAAAGAGGGCTGTATTTAAAGTTTTTTATACCCAACTAAATACTGTTATAGCACAGAAGGAATTGCGTACAATCCTAATACAACACTAAATAAATATGAACACACGATTTGAAAAGAAAAGAAAGAAAAAAAAAACAGGGTAATTATCTCATCAGAGTATATTTCTTCATTTATGAATTTCGAGTTGTGCCGTACATAATATTAAATAGGTTTCAACACTGTGTGGCGCAGTCTATACATAAAATAAAATAAACTAGAGTTTTCAAGCTGTGGTGGACATTTCTTCATTAATATATAGATACATACCGTGAATTATTAGAAAACCAAAAATGATCCAAATTTACGATGCGTATTGAGTTAAATGTTATTAGAATCAAAGTGAGAGTAAATGTATGTTCCAGAGGGAGCTTTTAAGTGAAAAACGTGGACCAGGTAGAACAATCATACATAGCGTCATATTTTCCCTAGCTTAAGCGCATATCTTTGGGCAGAGAACTATGTAGTTTTTCCCGGATTATGAAAGAGGGCCCTGAAACAATACCTATGTAAAAATCATTTTCTGCATTCATTTATCTAAAAACCAAGTATAGAAATCGCTTAAAAACGCAGAACCAGAACTCAAAATGCAAATTTCTAAAATCCCAAAATACCACGACATGCAAGTGAAATGCAGCAGCAACCTGCTCATTCAGGAATTTTTGTTATTGATTTGGTTTCTTTATGGAAGCTCTTTAACATTTCAGTTCATCAGCGTTCCAATCAATTCAGAGCTTCAAACGATGGATCAATTATGCTCAGAGGTCTCTTCTTTCGTGCTTGAGGTTCTTTTTCGTGCCATAAATCTACGACACATGTTTACTTCCTTTCCGAAGGAAGCCACACTTAAGATTTTACGCATGAAAAAAATCCATTGATCCTGGCAGGGATTGAACCCGCGATCTTGGGTTTAAGAGGCAAGTATGGTTACTACTTGCTTATGTACTTATGGTTTTTTTTTTTTAATGCTCTTTAACATCTCATCAGCGTCTCATTCAAATCAGGTCGTGCAATGACTGACAAATTTTGCTCAGATGCCTCTTTTTTCAGGCTTGAGGTCCTTTTTCGTGCCGTAAATCTACGGCATGGGACCCACGGCTTTACCTCCCTTCCGAAGGAAGCCATACATAGGATTTTTACGCCCGAAAAAATCCATCGGTTCTGGCCGGGATTGAACCCGCGATCTTGGGTTTAGGAGACAAGTAAGGTGACCACTACATCGCAGGACCGACACCCCTGAACTAACAATATCATTATATATTGAAATGTAATCATTAAATTAAAAATCGTGACCCAAAGACAGTAAATTTAACCTGTATAATGCATAATCTTAAATGTTTGTAAGCACAATTAATTAATGGTTTTCTATTTTTTGCTCTGTCTTGCACCGTCATCACTATTTCATTGTGTAGAATAGAAAGAAATTATTACATCCCATATTTCGCATAATTAATTAGATTTGGTCAGCGTTTATAATTGCTGAGCATAAAAGTAGATGTATAAATTAAAAAAATTCATTCATTATTTATTTTTTGAATTGTTTGTTCATTTGCGAATAATAATGTGAGATTTGTCTTTTGTTTATTACTAATGTTTCTTCTAAATCTATCTTCTGTTGTTTCATTATTTCGTCAGCAGATTAAGTTGGGTAATTCATGAACTGTCATAACAGAATTCTGGCAATTCTTTCATACAATTTTATACTTCGACTATGATTTTGTTTAAGTATTGCTTTATATTATTTCTCTCAATTTTCTCAAGTGATGGTGAAAAGCTAATACTGAATGCAGGCAACATATAGAAGTAAAAAAGAAATAAAAAATATAAATTAATAAAGAAAGTCAAACTATTAAAAAGACAGAAAAAATACGTTTGAAATCCCAATAATACACAGAAAATCGAACTGTGTCTTGTTAAATTACTCTGTATGCATGCATATGTAAGAAACATACAATTAATATTAAACAAACAGAGAACATACAAGGATAACATATTCAAATATCGACCACTCGCGTGGCATTTGTTTCAGGGATCGATAGGAGCATGCTCGTGTAGTGTTTAGCATGCAAGATCACACCAGTTGTTATATTTCTATGTAAAAGTTCTCATTAATTGTGAAATGCGTGACTGCAAACTGTATTATAATTCAGTATGATTTTCCTATTGGAGGTGGACAAAATTTCCTATATGCTAATAAACAAGAAATGTTGTTTACAGACTAGATTTTCCAATGAGAAAAAAAATTATTTACATGATGGATCACTGGGAAAGTTCTGTTACAAAATCATTCAGTTCCTTTTATTATAAATGGCTCTTTGTTGTAGTAAGTAATTTTAAAGGTATATAAAATAATTTTCTTACATTTTCGTGGAAATAATTTGTTTTCGAGTGCTTTATCCACATTGAGCTGTAAATGTAACGCTGTAAATGTAATTAACAGTTCACTGCATAAGAAAACATCACGCTTTTGGCCAATAATGTTCTTTATCTTACAAACTCAAACAACGTTTTATGAACTTCATCTGAAAAAAAAATATTTGTAGTAATTGTCCGTTCATTATCACTGTCCAGATTTTTATATTTAGAATACATCGATATGCACTTAATAATTGTCTATTTAAGGACTTAATACCTTAGAAATGCTCTAAAGTTCAATAATTTTAACCTTGATATATGCGTCCAATGTCCAATACTATAAAAATAATACATAAACGTAAACGAATCTCACGGCTGTGAAGTTCGTCCTTTTTGTTTAACATTTTGTTTTACTGTAACTATTTAAGCTTTCACGACCAGCGTTAAACCAATAAAATCCAATAAAATTGGATTTTGTTTTACATTATAGTAGCAACATTAATGGCAATATTAGGACATTATTGTTACGTATTTTAAAGACAGATTTAATTAATTTTAATTATTCAAGGCTACTTTTTATACAACAATATCTGAAATACTTTATTGTATAATCTACGTGATTATTGCACTATTAACAATGTTATAATTAGATAGTTTGGAGCTTGTTTGATCTAAAAAATTTGTGTATTGATATAGATTGAGATGTTACTTTTTTTCTTTATCTTACAAATTTCGTCTTTTAAGATCTTAAACGTAAAAAACGATGCTAGTTAATGAAAAGAAACATTTAAGAACTAAATAAAGGCTTGAATTGTGCTAGGAACTACAATTGAAAACATATAACGTCAGAAAGAGAGCTTTATATCAGAAATGCCAAAAATTACATTTCTAAGGCTCTTCATTTTCTGACTGAGGCGACCATTCTGCTTCGCCGTGGGTTTCGATTATTGGAAGGACACAGCCGTAAACAAGTTCCTTGGCTCTACTGGACCTCGGGCCACTACAGTTCCGGATGACGTCCTTTCAAAACAGCACCAAGGGTATTTTTCCAATACCGTCCAAAAGAGACCTAACGCGGTTAGAAAGAGTTGTGGTTCCGGGATATTGAAAATATTTCAAGATCTGGCGACAACAAAAAGTTTTCTGACTTCACAGACGCTATAACAGTCAACTTCCCCTTCCATGCCATTCTTCTATAGCCAGCTCAGTCCATTATAAGGCAGCAGGCTGGGAATTAGGGGTGGCAAGAACTGCACTCTGATTCTCATAATCTTCTTCGAAAATTAAGTTCGCGGTTCTGTAAGTGCAGGCTAAGCTTAAGTACGTTCTGAAGTCTATTACCACAAGATTGCACTGTTGTAGTCACTATTAATAACTATTGAAGGAGTACAGAAAAAAAATATTTTTATAAATCTAGTGTCATATTTTAAGTAGAATAAATTGCTGTTCACCTTTAATACTTTGGTATTTTACAATTTATGATTTCCTAAAAGTTCTGAGTTACATAAACTTATTATTATATTCTTACATAACGGAGTATATTTTTTAGAAATATTAATATTAAAAGCGGGAACCGATTCAGCACTCTCCTACAGGCAATACAAAAAAGTGATTCTTTGCTATGAGACATGACAAGTACCTCTTCCTGTGTGATTTGTTGCTAGAATATTGACAACGATATAAGGATGATACAGTACCACAACCAACGAGTTAAAACCATCTGAACTTTTGCACCGCTGTAATTAGAACGTAAAGCAGATCTAATATGTTAATATAAAGTTAGCTTATTAATTTTATTTATTATTATTATTATTATTATTATTATTATTATTAATTTATTAGTAATAGGATTGATTTTAATTATGTTTGTAATTGTAGGGTTATATTTTTTACTTTATTGGAACTTAGGGTATTAGGTTATATTCTTCTTCGTAACGGCTCTAATAAAGCAGGATATATAGGGGTATTGCAGCATTTTGTGGAGGCTATGAAATTATTTTTCAGACAGAAAACGGAACCGAGTTGCGGACAGACCGAGGCAGAATTGAAATGGAGGAGAGGATACTTCGATACTACAGAGCTGGCCGTTTGTTGCTACGCTCCCAATGGCGCAACTTTAAAGGAAGGGATTAGATAAAAGAGACACCGGGCTTCCAGGTTTTAGAAGCGAGTTTAGCCTCACAGAACGGCCACTTCTACTCCAGAAGCCGGAGCACACAACTTTCAAAGCGCAAGCCTCCGTCACGACAATTGAAACAGGAGTAAACTACCACTTCCAAATTGACAGTCTTCTGAAACTAAAAGGGATTGACCTAGGGGCTATGGAAAAATAAACAAATAAAAACAGTCATCAGTAATTACATAAAAACACATCACATATTTTTTATACTTGATTTTGCTTTCTTTGAACTTCTCGTGCGTTCGCCTTAAGTTTCCCAAAGTGTAAGCTAATCTATTGGTACACGTTTTTGGAAATTTCGCAATTTCTAAATAATAATAATATTATTATTATTATTATTATTATTAATTTTAATGTTAAACGGCTGAAGCTCTGATTGTTACTTGCCTCCTACACCCAAGAACGCGGATTCGAACCCGGCTAGGACCGATGGATTTTTTCGGGCGTAAAAATCCTAAGTATGGCTTCCTTCGGAAGGGAAGTAAAGCCGTGGGTCTCGTGTCGTACATTTACGGCACGAAAAAGAACCTCAATCCTGAAAGAGAGGCCTCTGAGCAAAATTTGTCGGCCGTTTTACGCCCTGAGTTGAATGGGACGCTGATGACCTGAGATGTTAAAGAGCGTCCATAAATAAAAATCAACAAAAAAAAAAAAAAAAAAGCTCTGATGCACGTGCGCATTTCGTTTGTCGAGACATTCTTCTCCCTCGAGCAGGTAGAGCCGTTTAGCTGTGTTGTGAGAGAAGCCTAGCTGTTCTGGCTAAAATAGTGCAGTAATGGAAACAGTGAGTATGGAATAGAAGAAACGTAAACAAAAGAGCCATTCGTTAGAGTTGTAGTTGGAGGTTCTCAATCTGATGCAGATAGATCAGAAGTGACGTAAGTCAGTATATTGTACCTTATATGAATTTTAGGGTTTATTTTAAATTCATATATTAAATCCATAAAGTTTAAGAAATATGATAAGGTATTTTCACTTCCATACTAAAGTAGTTATATCTGTTAAGGTACATCTCAACATTAATGCATATTGAAGAATTGGATGTTATATTCGTTTCGATATACACGCCAATTTTGCGAAATTTATCTAGGGATCTATCCAAGGGGAATTACATTACATGACAAGATCTAGAGTATTTTAAAATCATGTTGTATTTCCAGTTTCTTAAGTTAAGTTGCTGTGCTTCTGTACGCAAATAAATGAAGAGTGAATGAATATGTATAATTTCTGTATTCGTCTTATATTTATTGCTATTTATTTAATTATGATTTACTGTGATATGTGACAGTCTGTTCAATGGAAAATGGGAAACAGGAAACAGAGTTCAATGAAAAATTCTCATACACTTGTGCCCCATTGATCTTGTTTCCGAACCACGATCAGTGCTTCCACTTGAGTTCAATTATATCATCGTACTACCTCTATAGATCATAGTTACACATCTTGCTATCTTGCTATGCTTTTCGTTCGACATTCATTGGTAATAATGCATTTTGCTAACGTACTAATAATCATATTATTGACAAACCTCTCTTCTTAATTGAAGGTTAACAGATCAATTATATATACTTCTTTATATCTCAATTACAATATTATTTGAGATTTACTCTTATGAAGTTTATGCACGATGGTGCTACGTCACATTTAACTGAATAGACAAAATAGAAAATGAACAGTTTCCGGACTAGTGGATAAATTGCATAGAATCTTATGTATGACCAGCACATTTCTGACGCTTATATTCATTATATTTTTAATCGCTCTAAAACTATTCAAAGGTAGAAAAAGGTTATTCAAAAAGAATGTGGATATTTTATGAACTTTGGAAAAACGATATAGTGCATTAATAAATAAGAAATGTTTGTAATTGATGATTTGCCACTTCCATCCAAAATAATGGCAACCGGTGGCTAGAAGAAAGCTTTATACCTTCAAACTTCATCAAAGTCGGATTACTTAACAGGCATTTCCGCAAGATTTCCACTGTTTAGAAAAGTGACACTTTAAGACGTAGCATCGCCTGGTTTCTGCTGGCAAGTAAGGAAACATTGTAACGAAGGAAGAAACTTGGAAGCAGCGATATGGAGAACATTTTATTCTGACCATTTTTCTCTAGACTTCAGCAAACTTTTTTATTTATTTATTATTATTTTTTGTTTGTTATTCAGGGCTATGTGAAGCTTTTCTCTCTCCCATCTACGACTATCCCGGGCGTGAAGATGCGTATATCAAAAATGCCATGCCACTGACATACTGGGCACATGCAGAAAGAAATGGACTAGCGTGTAGATGTCTCAGTTACAAAAGGCCGACATAGAGAACATGTGTAATATATGCAACAAAAACCTGAAAATAATAAAAAAATAGCATTCTTATTTCAAATATTTTGTGTGTAGCAATTCTTATATATCTCCGGTTTATCTGAGAATAGTTCTAAATTCAAATTATAGAAGATTGAGGAAAATATTGCAACTTTTTAATAATGTCACTTACTGCTACAAGATGATTGCAGGCTTACGTTCATGCCAAAAAATTGTCATTTTCTTTAACATGTACAAGATCCATGAAACTATTTGTATAAATATAATTGTACGCCATCGTTTTGTGAGTATTTTGCTGTAGCTCTTTACAACTATTTAAATAGTGCTAATTCAGTTTATTTTATGTTTCTAATTTACATTTTATTCTAGAACATTGATTTCATTTTTGCTTTTCCGAATGGTATCCCTCTCTAATTATTTGGATGTTGCAAACTGCATCTAAGAATTTTCTTTTTTTAAAATTTCTTACTCTATTTTTAATTTCATATGGTTGTGTTCTTTGTGTGTTTCTTTCCTGTAAAAGAGACTTTTTGATAGGGTTTAACGTCCGTTTTAATTACTGAGGCATTACAGGCGGTTTAAACAGACGATTGGAAATCCCTCCTGTTCGCTTTCAACACCACAAACGCCGGGAAGGTAAGATAAAAGAACTTCACCTTCTTTTAATACTTATAGATTTTAATTAACTTAGAGCTATACATGGCAAAGGAATGAGAATTTTTAATATAGATCAAGATACTGCACACCCTTATGTAACAAAATACTTTATTTGGTATTTAATTTTTCTCACATTAATATATCTAATTCATATTCCTTATGCTTTTGAATTATGAAAAGAAATTAAAAGGAAGTCAGTGTTTCAATGGTACTTTGTAAAAAAATTTCAGCTACTGAGCCGTTTTTCGTAATTCAAATAATATAAGTTTTTTAGGTACACTTTTAAACAAAAATAAAAAAAAGCAATGCCCAGAAAGCATGACCGATTCGGAAGAAAAAAAAATACCAGAAGCATTCGCTAACGCCATTCCAGGGCTTACCCAAGTTATGCCAATAACAGAAAATGTACTTGTTCAGACTTTGTGCTATGATGCCTGAGCATGTGCCCTGTAATAACATCTACCTAGCTTAAAACTCTCGTTATTATTTGTTAGTTTCTCCAATTAAACTTAACGTTAAATACAGGAAAATTATATGTAATTTAATAGACATTATATATTCAAACGTTATGGTATTTATACTTAAATACAAAAACGTACATTATTCAACTTCGTTTTTAAAATAAATGCTACGTTAATAAATATTATGTAGTGAAAAACAAATTTATATGCATTCATTTTATATAAAACTAATTAATTTCTATTTATTTTTAAAACAAACATTACTTTATTTTCGTGCACGAATTAGCATAATTGACTTACAATGCAAACAAAACTTTGTAAATTCATATTGTTTTTATCATACGTAATTATTCTAAGCATTGATTCACATGCAATAAATAACAAATAAAATAATTCACGCACGGTTAGAATTCGAGCTTCGATAGTTCTCGTTGCAAATTAACTACTCGATCATGGCATCTGTGAGCAATGGATGGTTCGTTATGATGACAAAATGAAGCTAAAGACTGTGAGATCTGCTTGAATCGAGCGGTGAGCCGAGCAGAACTTCCATATTAAGCTTCAAGAGTTGCTCATTTTTTATGCCTTAGTGCGTATCAAGGGAAATGGTATAGTATATAAATATATGTACTATATATTGTCATTACATCTCTTTCTTTAAAGATTAAATGGCCGCGAGTGCAATAATTATACATAAAAGTGTACATTTCAAAGTTAACAGTATTTTTATCACAACCTTTTTATAGTTCATGTACATCTTTTTCAGAAACTGGGAAAGCTAACACTATGCAATTTGAACCATAGTTATATTTATGCGTTAATAACCCAACATAAATTTATCTTCCTACGGCTATTGCTTGCACTAAAATAATCATAACTTTTCATAATCTGCATTTAAATTATTCATGCAATATTAATTTTATATGAGAATTTCAGAAAATAATTATATGCTCCTCAAATTATATCAATTAGTTACTAACAGCATCTGTATTAAATTCTCTATGCTACAAGGAACCGCAAGCACGAGTAATGGTTACTGAGAACATCGCATCAATCAAAATAATCATGAGTTATTTATTAATAAACTAAATATTCCTTAACCAAATCCACATGTTTAAGCAAGTTAATATTTGTTTTGCTTTCTGAAGATACTTCAATTCTGATTTACTAGGTACATATTTCCTTTGGTAGTGTTTAACGACCATTTTCAGCATCACATTTGCCATTAATGAGAATCAAGGAAAAAACCTGCAAAAATCTCTGTCGGGAAGGCTGGTCTTGGGTGAAATCGAACCACAGTACTAGTTGATGAGTCCGTGCCTTAACGATCTCAGCTATCTTCATCAGTGTTATGCATATATCATTATATGTAATGCGTACAATATTGCAAATCTAGCATGTAATGTACCGTATCCTAAACATTTAGATATCAACTCCAATTAAATATTTAGTAAAGTACAATTAAATAGTATACTCAATAAAACCATATACAGTGAAGCAGGAAATAAGGCTGCCTTTATTAATTTAATAACTAAAGGCTGCAGAGTTATATTTATAAAGGCATTAGATTTGATACCCATCCATCCCCCAAAAATAACCGTTCCAACAGGATATAGCAAAAATTGCTATGAATGAAATTAAAATAAAAATAATTTTAAGAATTCAGTATAATTCAGTAAGTTAGTAATACATTTAAAGTATAAGAAACCACATTGATATATCTTGTTTAAAGAACGAAAAAGGTAATATTGCTCTATTAACTAAAAAGTATAAAGTATGAATAGGTAAAAGCTGCCCTGAATAACCACATTACCTGAACTAAATATACACCTTTAGAAACGAAGAGAAAATCCAATTAGTTTTAAATTTCGGTAATATAAGTAAATCAATATTGATTCCTTTCCTTTGGTAACATCATCTGGAGATTCTGATGCTAATTTTCTTGAATGAATATTTGCTTAGGTTTATACTGTCAAAATCCAAATTACACTTTAACTATGAATAAAAAATTAATTAGAAAAAGAAACATTTTACCGACATTGAAAGCAAAATAGTAAATAAATAACGAGATAAATCAAATTTAAGATTATAACTATAGGTACTTCCAAATAGCACGAGCAGGGTGAATACTTTTTTTGTATAATTTACAAATCTTAAAACCTTAGTCAATACCCCGAATAAGAGAAAGGTGTTTTATAGCTGAGGAATTATAGTGGAGTTATAGAAGTTACGGTTACGAACAAGACCTATAATGCATGTAGCAAATTGTTAGTTTGAAGAAGGCTTTGTCAGCGAGTGGTTGTGAGTGAAACATATTCTAAACTGCCATGACCTTACGAAAGAAACGTTAGGAATTTCCTAGTCAGATGCCTGCATATATTGCGCTTAGAAGCATCATTTTCAATACCTCTTATAACACGGGCTATTTATTATTATTATCATCATCATCATCATCATCATCATCATGTTTTAAATATATTATCATTTTAAGCTTTCAGTAAAACTATAAATACTAAAATATAAAAACTAACTTTATGCTCTGCGACCCCTATCATGCTTTTCCCAGTTGCGGCAGCTGCAGTAAGCGATTATTGCGCTCAGACAACCTATATAGTTCAAATAGCATTAACATTATATTTAACGGTATATATAATGTGTGTAGTAATGTGCAGAGAGAATGGAACCTACCAAGGCGCTAGGGACAATGTAGAATTAGTTTCATTTCGCTACAATAATCTTCTGTATTAACTATAAACATATGTAAACAATGTGGTTAGACCAATTTAGTCCTTTAAATAAAATCATGGAATTACATTAGACTATAAAAAGTGTTGCAAATGTTATAGAATAAATATTTGGTACCTTATAACTCTAAAATACTACAACTATTTCATTATCAATATTAAAGACCAAAACTGTACTATTACCTTATTTTTAAAGAATCAAAAATGTCAGCGTGCGCTAAAGCAAATAAAAATTCCCCTAAATTTAAAGTTTAATTCCGAATTCCGGAATACAAATTTGCATGCAGATTCAGGCGAGAAAAGAATAGTAAATAAAAAGAATACCTTTTAAACTGCAAGGAAGTTCAGCATAACCCAAAGTATGTGGTTTATGCAGAAACGGTGGAGGAAAAACGTAAACAACGAAACCGAGCACATAAAATATCATATGGGTTCAAACTATATTGGGCACAGGAAAATTATAACTTCGCAATGTGAGAGCATCACGCCCTCAATTCAGAATGCGACCATACACACGCAACTCTAAAGTTCAGTTTTGTACCGCTTTGCCACTTTCTTTAGAAGGCAAAACTCGCTAGGAGATAGCCAACTGGAACTGGGATCATTTGAAACGATGTATACAAATATTGTTTAACAGGTGTAATTTATTAATTTTTTTTTCAATTATAATGTTTGCCTCTCACATTTTATTTAATAAAAAGATACACACCACAACAACTGTATAAGAATGAATTTAAAACATTTTACCACAACTGGTAAATATGGTTAAACTATCAAAATGCTCACCTTCTGGACAGAAAGATATAACATATAAAATATCTCAAAAGAAAAGAAATGAAAAATAACTTTGTGACAAAAAGGTAATTTTAAGTTTACGTATTGTCATTTTGATATTTAAAATCAAACATGAAAGCAAGACTTCAAAAACCGTGAGTTAACTTACATATGCCGAGGAGGTCCCGAAGCTCTCGAGATGCGGAGAGTAAATAGCGTTCCTTCCTTGCAAGCCCAAGCTGATCAGTCATAGGGGAGGGACGAGAACGTCTCTCATTGGAGGAAGCGCAAGAGAATACCAACGATGAATGAATAGTGTTTAACGCCCGTTTTTTGCTACAGAGGCACCAAAGGCCTAAGTTTAGGGTACCTCCCCGGCATTTGCCATTTATGAGGACTGAGAAAAACCTGGAAAAATCCTCAGTCAAGGAGGACGGTCCTGGCGGAATTCGAACCCCAGACCTCCCGCCCATGAGTCCGCAATTTAATGACCTCTGCCAACCGTACACCAACGATGAAATATAATTCGTCACAGAATGTCATCTCTATAGACGAGTCTATAAATCTGAAGGCGGCATTAAAAAAAAAAAAAAAAACATATCCCTTCGAAATGCAAAGCTCTGAAATGAAACATCAAAATATTCTTAAAACAAATAAAATTTTGTTAAATAATATAAACGATGAAGGGAAAGAATTGATATGAACATTAAAATAAACTATTAACATTTAAATTTGGATATTTTAATTTAGACCACTTATTACATCCTATAAATATAATAGGTTTAGCTCTCTTCAAAATAAACAACATACTGGCCTTTGTTATACGTACAACAATAAATTTATTAGATTTTTACAATAAAATACGTGTACAAGTAATTACATGCAACGTTCAATTGAGTTAATGGTGTTAATAATATTTATATTTTATCACAAGAGAGTCTGAGGTTGCCAATAAAGACACGAACGTAAAATTCTGGAGAGCTCATACCCTTGAATGGCATTTATTAAGATTATTTCATGAATAAAACAGGAATTTATTATAATTCCCTTAAACCGAACTTACAAGATTATAATAATTGTGTATTTTTATTATGAATATTTAATATTTTCAAATGGGAGATGAATGTCGATTGTCACCCTGTCAATAATGTCGTTAGAGAAGGGCTAAATAGGGGTTTAGGTCTATTCCATTAATAAAATAAGAATAAAAGTAATATATATTTGAAATTTGCGCAAGAATATCAATCATTTTTAAAATTACCTATGACTATCTACCTATTTAGAAACCGTGGAACTGAAACAGACCCAAAGTCAACTGTACAATCGCTACCGTTCGATTTACAAATATCAACTGAGGAAAACAAAACGAGAGATAACATTTCACCATTCTGAATAACATATTTATTAAAATGTATGGTTGATATTGTTACATAATTTACAAAACGATTTCAGACTGTTAGACTGATTACGCAAATACAATTGTTTGAGTGAATACACATTAAGTTAGTTAAATGTACAAATTATTGAAAACACAGAAAAGTCAGCCATGCGTACTCAGGAATTGAGTGGGGGGTATAGAGCTGGTTATTCTGATCAGAAGACAAAAGCGCTTCGCTCGGTAAAGAGATTTGACAAAGCTTTACAATCATTTCAGTGCGATATATGGCTATGATAGTCAAAAGGTTTGTTTCATTTCATTGGTCAATTATTTTATGTCAATTCACAATCACCGTATGTAACTAAGCCAGCGACCAAAAGAGTTGGCCTTCACTGCAGCAGTAGCTTGGAGTGGTATGAGTACTACTTGTGCAAAATTAGAATTTTTAAAACGCGTTTGTCAGACACGATGGAGAGAAATTATCAGCCTTATATTTGAAAGCTATTACTGAGTGATGTTCTTAAACAATTAAAACGACATCTTCATGCCCATTCATAACTTGATTGCACCAACTTTGAGGTGGAAAATTCCTTAACAACATCCCATCCAACTACTCTGCTGTCTGTAATAATATTCAAATGGGTGCTTTAAAAATCTTGTAAATAGAATTGATGGATAATTGCTTAACATTTTCCTTTCTCATTTATAAAGTTTTCGACTTGAACTTTTCCTCGTTAGACCACCAGATATTTTTTATGATATGGAAAGTTGTTCCAAAGTTATAAAGCTGCCTAAATGGAGTTTTAGAATGCAATTATTAGTGCCAAGCTTTAACATTAACACTAACAGACAGTTGCACTGTCAAATATATAAAACATGGTTTCTTTAAACTTCCTCGGTGTTTCTCTGATTCTGTTGGCACTTGACGTTTCGTAGGCAAATATTCACTTAATTTTGATTTTTGTAATCACACACTATTTACTAAACGTAAACTACTAAGAATATAACATTGCAACAGCATTTTAATCCAGAAATTTTCTGTTTATAAGAAATGATAATCGCTATAATTTAGATGCTGAAATCCTCCACACTTAATCAAGAAACTATGAAGAATTTTAAGGATATGCATCACACTATAATAATGCATTAGTTTTAGGAATATAACAGTAAATGCAAAATGTACATACAGGATGTTTCAGAATTCAATCGCACAAATTCCAAAGATGGCAGAGCATTTTGAGATACAGAACTAACGGTCTGTGGGTACAACATTCTCTGCAATTGAAGAAAGTCTAATATAGATAGCACGCCGCTGATTCGCCTTCCGCTTGATGTTAAACATGAATGCGGGCAAGCGTAGTGCAGATGGTCGCTGTTACAATGCAGCGCAATGGGTTTGTCGTAATTAACTGCAGTGTAGTTACGCTGAGCAAAAAATAGCAAGTGTTCGAATCTCAACGGATGGCATGACCTCTTTTTTTCTGTGAAAAGGCAATTTTTTCTTTTCATTGCGTAGTATACCTATGTAATTCTGTTTCAGTGCTTGTGAAATAAATACAAATGGTAAGAAGTTATGAAATAAGGTAATTTTATAAGAAGTATGGAGAAGATATATATAAAATTTTGTGCTATAATTTATTAATGTGAATGAAAAGCTTAGTACGGCAAGATTAAACAAAATGCATAAAAATTTATGTGAAAAATTTGTTTCTCCGCTTCTAAAAGCGAAAAGAATATTAATACTGGTACTGGTACTAGAAAGAATTGATATTTAGGCTGATATAAAGATTATTAAATAAAATATAATATAATGTTCACTTTTATGTAAAATAATAATAATGATAATAATAATAATAATAATAATAATAATAATAATAATAATAATAATAATAATAATAATAATAATAATAATAATAATAATAATAATAATAATAATAATAAGGATCGTGTAGGAAACCTATTATTCTCCAGACTTTTAGTATAATATGCTTTTCACTTGTATTTCTTGTATTATAACTTACTGTTTACAACTTACAGCAATTGCTGAAAGTAGCAACATTCGACATCCCTGCAATGGTCGACGTAAAAATAAACCCCTTACCCTTCGAATATTCTTGGAGTCCAGTGAATTTAATTACACACAGTCATGTCTCAACAACAAGTCTCGTTCTGAGGCAGCCGGTGTTTTGAATATGATGCTCTTGAGGTGTCCCCATTGATAAAAATCCAAGGGACTTATATCAGGGGAAGGTAATGGCTAGGCAACGGGTCCTCCTCTTCCAATTCAGCTGCCAGGAAATGCATTATAAAAATAGTGCCATGCTTTTATGTAGAAATGTAGAGTAGCCCCATCATGCTCGTACCACATTTGACATCGTATGCCCAGAGGGATATTTTCAGAAACACGAGGAATATGTGGAATATGAGCTGGAGATATACCTTCTTCATTTTGCTCCCTTGTACTATTTTCTGTTCCAACATGAAGAAAATTACATCAAATGAAGAGCGTTCCCCGAAACAAATGAGTGTTTGGCAGAGCTGAAGAAATTACATTTTAGGATAGGAGAGACAAATTAGAAATTAGCTGAGATAAGTATATAGATTTGAAAGGATATTATTTTGAGAAATAAAAGGATTTTTTGCACATACTCATAGAATAATCCTTGTCTAAGGTAACCAAAAATACTGTAAGTTTTGGACCATTCATTTCAAAGCCTCATATTCAGAACAAAAGTGATAGCTTTATTATCAATTGTAGTCACCATTGCTGTCGAGAACTTTCTGCCAACGCGATGAAAGAATATGAACTCCATTGTGATAGAGCTTCTTAGAACGGAAAGCAAAACACCTATCCAGTGCAGTCTGCAGATAAGCAAAGATTTCTATATTGCTCCCTTGGAGGTGTTTATCCAGAGTAAGTAAGAAAGAAAAGAAAATGGACGATAATCTGTTGGTGTAAATTCTCCAGATAATATGGTAAAAGGTGCACTAGAGTTTCCCAACCAAGACATTATAATGTTTTCACGAGGCACTTTAGCTGTATATGGTTTTGCATTATCATGCAAAAGAACATCTTGGCCATTCTGGAGTGCAGGCTCCTTTTCATGAAGACATTGTTTATTTTGTTTATTTAGGTGCTGTTTAACATCTCAGATCATCAACTCCCATTCATTTTAGGACGTGAACTGCCGATACATTTTTCTCAGAGACCTCTTCTTTGAGACTTGAAGTTCTTTTACCTGTCGTAAATATACGACATGGGAGTCATGGCTTTACCTCCTCTCCGAAGGAAGCCATACTTTGCATTTATAAGCCTGAAAAAAGCCATCGACCCTGGCAGGGTATGAACCTGCGATTGGGATGTATGAGGTAAGTATAGTTAACACTAGACATCGTGGACCGATTTTTTGGGCACGTTATAACTGGTTTGAGATATAATAATATTGATATTTTGCCCGACTGCAACAGTTTAGGATATACAGTCCACCAATCACATAGGATAAACAGGTGACTTCAGTTTTTCGGAGATAGATTCATGAGCCGACATCTAGTAATAAAGGCGTTTCGGAGTGTTGTAAAGGATTCAATTCTCATCGTATGTCAACAGCCTATAAAGAAGAGGATCCTTCTGCTGATATGGCAACAGTGTAAAACGGTGGATCGTATTTATGTATTTTTCCTAGTTGATGATGGAGCCGAAAGGTTTCTGCACTGACGTTGAATTGCTTGTCGCGTCCTCACAAGTCTGGCTATTGTTCCCTTTATATTCGCTAAGGGGACCCATTGTTATTGGTCTTCCTGTCTGAGAGTTTCGTTGCCTTCTGGGTTCTATGGAACCTCTTTGCACGTCCATTTATTCAGAGCATAAGTACTGAAGACCTGGCATATGCTTTGCGCTGCAGTTATATTATTCTTCGAGTTATATTCATTAAGCATACGTGCTAGTTCATATAATCATCATATAAGCACATGTTGACGGCACTTTACAGAATACTGGCATACACTGTCCACCTGCTTAACAGTCTAACTCTTGGTCACAATTCTTCTTCGCCTTTTTGGGGGGGGCAGTTAATTGTTAGGAAAATTTGAATCCTGAATAACGCAATAAAATCTATAGAACTTTTTGATCAACTGGGTGTACACACACACACACACCCACAACATGTACGTACGTATATGTGAGAAATAAGACCAGGGTTCACATCCTAAGATTGATCAATTCGATTCACCACACTTTCTAACAATCTACAAAGTTTAGAAAAGTTATTAATAATGAAACATTCTGTAGAATAAGAATGTCAGTTTTAAAAGTTTACCTTGGTTTGATACAGCCCGAAAATAAATCAATACAGCTTTACTGTCTTTTATATCTCCCTGCGGGAAAAATGTTATGTATACAAAAACTAACTCTGAAAAAAACATGGATTCATAAGAAAACACGAGAACATAACATTTCGTCTTTAACTAATATAAAATACCTATTTAGACATTAAAATCACCTCGGCATATTCACTGAAATTCGTCAAATATTTATTTTGAATAAAAAAATCTATACTCAATTATGTACGATATACAAATTTATTATAATTTTATTATGAATGGATATTGTTATAAATAAATTAAATTTGATTAATTTTATTTTATTTTTAGGTTGCTATTTACATAGCAAATATAAATGGAGAAAGTTTAATAATAGTCACTTTTTTATTTAATTGTATTGTGTTTATTATCGATAAATGCATTTCATTTTCTGCAGTAGATTAGACAAGAACATCAGCAATTGAACATCTTAACCCATAGTTGTACAAATAATAACGGTTTCTGGGTTCTGTGTTTATACTTTGAGTTACGAAAGTTGAGAAATTTTGATGCAAGGAAATGCGAAAGTGACTTTCCTCTGATTAACCTACTGGTAGAAAGAGAATGAAGTATTCAACGTTTCGACCATTTCAGACTTTCCAAGATGCTTCTACCTTATCAAGCGCGTATTCTTTTTGTCCTCAAGCCCTGCGTATAGATAGATTTTATGATATGCGGAGCGTAAAAATGCTCAATAAGAGTCAGAACTAAATATTCGGAACAGTCTAATGCTTCAAGATAAAGAAGAAAGAAAGAGAAAGAAACTAAAGGGGAAAATAAACTTAGTTCTCTCACTCGGTATCTTTACGGCTTACACAAACTCACAGAGAAGCCCCTTCTCCACATGATTAGCAATAAAGTGGCGGCTGCGGAGAAGATGGGCAAGTCGCCAGCAAAACTTCATTCTCTTCGCACTCTGTTAGTCACTACATCACGCAGCATACAGATAAAAGTATGTGCCTACAGCCATCTAGCTGTTTAAAAACTCATTTTGCTCTAGTTGGACCACTTGTTGAAGTGCCCTAAAGCAGGAAAACTGTTCGTGGTAACTGAAATATTCATCTTTCTCTTTAATGAAGAGCTTCGATTGAAACATCGATCCTTTAACTGAAAAGTCACTTTGTTGTTCGATAATTTGAGTTATTTTATAACTACTGAAAAATTTAAAATCTATTTCCGAAAGGGTAAAGGTAAAAATGCCAAGACAGTTTACAAATAAATTTAAAAACTATAAATACTATTTTAATTGTTTAACTAGAATAAAAAAAAAACCCTTCGTTAGGAACACCCTCCGCAGATTAATGGAGAAAATGTTTCGTTGTTGTTGAAATGTTCCACACAATATTTTCAAGATAAAAGCAAATGAAAGTTACTTAGAGCCCCATCTAAGAAATAAACATTTTAGATTAATTCAAATTACATATCTTCAATAGCGCCAATTTAGAATTATATAAATGTTATTAAAGCTGTAACAACAACGACATTGACCAAATATTTCAGTTCATTTGATGAAAAAATACTTTTAGCATGTTCATAGCTTCCAGAAAATATATTAAATTCCTATAACATACCTTTTACGTTCTTTACGTTTATAAATACAGTTTAAATTCGATATTAAACTGCATTATTAAATTTTATCGAATTTTGTGTTTGCACATAATCTACTGTTTCATGGTTCAGTTTTTTTCCTGAAACGTGTCCTGAATAATTTACTTTTAGACCAATATCGTGGAAGTAGAGCCCTTCGTAATACTTCCGTCCAATGCAATATCATGGAACAACATTCTTTTAACAGAACTCTATGTCATATTACTTAAAATCCAGAGAAAAAGTCCTCGGGCGGGGCTTTAATCGTAGGATTGCGACACGTTAAAAACTCCATACCTGAAAAAGAAGTCCCTGGTAAAAATTATTGATCGCTTCGCATCCAGATAACACGTTAGTACTCTACTAAATGGTGCTGGAGGCAATGCTCTCTGTGGGAAAATAAGCGTAGCTATTATTATTTTATTTTTATTTATTTTTTATTTATTTTTAATATAGCAAACTATCTCTTAGAGGATCCCAAGATACCAATTGACTTGTAAAAGAAGAAGGAGAAAAGTCATATTTCCGTTGGGAAAAGTGGTTATCGATCCAATCCATTAGTTGAACTTTAAACCAAAACATATACTATTTTATTGAGCCTTTTGGTGTAACAGAAGTTCGTAGAGTACATAGTATTGATTAATATAGATGTATAATGAACGTCTATGCTATTTTTTCAGAGGAGAAAGTATTCTCAAACACCAACAATGGGTTTATACAGCTTTTTCATTCCATTCAAGAGGTTCCATACAGCGGACGTATTTCTTCATTGCTATGTAGAGATGAAATTTTAGATTAAATGGAAAACATTGTGAGAAATTGAAGGACATTCCACTGCCTAGCAATGCTATCCAGCGTGTGTGTACTATAGTCAGATTAAAGCCTATGTTTTCAGCTGGTAAATTAGCAATATCATTTCATGTAAATGTAAATTTAGCATATTAATTCACATTAGATAAAAGTTGGAGACTACAATTGTATAACTGATTCCTAAAAATTCTTTGCAGCTGTTCGTCTGATATCTATACATAGAAATGAACCCATTTTTGCCTTTATATATTTATATATAACATGCAATATGCACGTGTTTACGAAATCTCACTTAAAAGCTGTTGCTACTACTTGTTAATTTTAAAGGATGTTTTTATGTACGTTGATATTCGTCAAGAATTTTTAATGTAGTAATTTTCTTACATTCGTACTGGATAGGAATAGAATCTTTTGTATCTTCATCCTCAAGTGGGAAATCTTCAGGAGGAAGAAATTAGACGAATGATAAACCGCGTGACCAAGAGCCAAGAGCGGTAATTCATCAACATGGATAGAATATCTATCACTTTCTCAGATCGTAGTTCACAGATATCTGCAGACCTACAAGAATCAAGTCCCCCCCAAAGGTGAACTTCGAACCTCCGGGCCAGACACTATAAAAGGAAATTTCTTCATTCACCGCCACGCCGCACAGCACCAGTTAGCCGCGCCTGGAGAGTTCGCCCTGTAACCAGAACTATGAAAGAAAAGGATATTATATGAAAGAGCGGAAATCTCCATTCCAACCAAAGAAAACCACAAAAAAAAGTGAAGGTCAGAATGGCTGAATCCAAGAGAATGCGAATCCCTAGCGCTACCAGCTGATCCATCCCGCTCGGTTCCGTTTATACATCTGGTGTACCTGAGGGAATTTGGAGCTCACATCTAATATTTAACCCGTCCCTTGGGTTACTAGAAGACCTGATCTCAAATCAATAGAACCGTTCGGGCAGAAGTCCATAGCGCACGATGAATTATGGCTCGTACACTTCACAGTGATATGTTACTTGGGATGACGTACTTGTTACAGATCTTATTGAACTCCGTGAGTGGAAGAAAGAATCACATTAAAAATATTTTGGTAGTAAGAATGGTTACCAATTAAATGAATAAAAAATTAAAAAAACAAATCACTTTATTCTTCATTTCTACATTACAAAAATTCCCGTTCATTAAGCGATAGATATAACTGTGACAGTTTAATTACAACTATAAACTGTTTGTTAAATCTTTAAAACGGTCTATTACGATAGTGACATAGCGTCTTATTCTTCGGTTTTATCAAGGATTGGGGGTTATCCTGTTCCGCACAAAGTAATCTCTAGTATTGAACCTAGTCTTTCCAGCTGCTTCTAGGCCTTTCCATATCTCTTCTTTAACACGGGTCATAAAGGAATGCTTGGCTGTGGAAGTCGGTCTCTTAAATTATACTTGTCTTTATACCTATACGTTTTTCTGTTATAGATGAGTAACGGTTTCGATAGAGCATTGTACAGTTTTAACTGAATCTCCTCCCTTGTGTTTTCCCATGATCTACACATACATCCATATACTTTTTTTTATTAGTGTTTAACGCCAGTTATTACTATTGAGGCACCACAGGTGGTGGGCACTGAAGATACACGAGATGAAATGATATATCGGGAAAGGATTTTTTAAGGATGCAAACGTTCCAGACAGAAGTTTAGGGTACCACCCCGGAATTTGCCATTTATGAGGACTGAAGAAAACCTGGAAAAAACCTCAAGAAGAACGGCCCTGGCGGGATTCGAACCCCAGACCTCCCGCTGACGTGTCCGCGCCTTAACGACCTCGGCCACCCGTGGTGGTATCCACATATTGAGTTATATTTACAATATTGGCGGCTCAATCTTGCTTTATTTTATTTAAAGGGAGGTCGCGCCCTAGATGTTTTGTTCCATTATCTGATCGTTTATTACTATTTTGTACTTCTATTGAACTTTCCATCCATAGCCATTACTTTGGTTGGTTATAGAGATTTTCATTTGTAGGTTTCTAAAATTTTATTTAGTTTTATTACATTCTCTTATAGATCTTTTTTTTTTTTCGATTCGGGCATTTATACCTGTTTACCAGCAAAAAGCAAATATTTATTGATTTATTTGCTTTCAATATAATTCTTTCAAAACTGGATGTTTGACATTCCTGATTAATTATATATGATAATAGAATAGAACCGCTGCCTTGCTGTGAATAAATCTCCAAGACGCAAGGACGAAACCCAGAAAGCAATACCCATCCCCCATGTGCGGTGGGTCCATAACTCACCCACGTAAAACATAAGTATTTAAAATGCTAAGCATTTGTACAGAAGTATCAAATGACAATGTTCATTTTGGATAAAGCAGTACTCTATAGGGCATTTGAAAGTTAATCAAGATTATGATATCAAGATTAAAAGGCTGTGGTTGTGGTGTATGAATATGTGTATATTGAATAAGATAATTATATATTATGATAATAACTCGGAAGGGAAGTAAAGCCGTGGGTCCCGTATCGTGCATTTACGGCATGAAGAAGAACCTCAAGCTTGAAAGAAGAGGCCTCTGAGCAAAATTTGTCGGCAATTTCACGCCCAGAATTGAATGGGACGCTGATGACCTTAGATGTTAAAGAGCGTCCTTAAATAAAAAAAATGATAATAACATATTATATATTATTCAATATATTTATAAACTATAAACCTATCTGAGGCCTTAATTAGCTTTACAATTTACTAGTACAGAATTCTTTAGCTTTTGAAATTTCTCCATCGTAAGGCAGCTATTATACTCTTGTTACCCGGATAGATAGGTGACCATCGCTGCCTAGGCTGCCGTTGAAATTTTCGTCCATATTTTCGGACAGGGATTCTCGAGAGATGGGGTATAAAAGCAGTGATAGTAATGTATTTAACAATTATAACCACAACCAAAACGAAAAATCTAATGCTTGTCAACTAGCTCAACCCATTGTGAGGAAGCGTTGTTTGTTGTTTACATTTCTACTTTTAAGTTGAAGGGAGGTATGCTACCAACTTAACGAAGGAGAAAACTATTCCTCTATATTGAACAAAAGATTTACTTTGGATTTCACATAAAATAAGCGTGTCCATATTTTAAGTATCTTCAGTTTAATCACGAAACTTGACTTTGCATTATATTACTCTGTCATTACTGAATGAAAGATGACGGAAATATCTATGCCATTTGAATTTCTCTCGTAAATATTACACAGAACAATAACACCTTTTAATTTGTAAGTTGTTTGTGTTATTCTGTATTGTGCTAAGGATGTGACTGGGCAGGGCAGAGGTAGCTCTTTTGCAACTAAAAGTTTATCTTCATGATATACTTACGACAAGACACTTGATAATACAATACACGGTGTCCATTTAGCCCCAACATCCAAATGTCACTGGCCGCACCTAACACACACAAGTCCAAAGATTTGCACCAAGAATTCAAGTTGTAGCGAGAAATGTGAGAGGGCGACCGCGTTAACTTTTCCAAAGCACAAGATTATCACTTGAGGCCACCAGCCAGTTTTTTTTAAGTCAAATGAAAGACTGAATGCAGAGAGAGAGAGAGAGAGAGAGAGAGAGAGAGAGAGAGAGAGAGAGAGGTAGGGAAGAAGTTGAGTAATGATGGTGGAATAAAATGGGAAAGTTAAAAGAAAACACTTAATAAAAACAATTACTCAAATGTCACTTGCCACCTCAGAGATCGAATTCGGGTCTACAGAAATGGCAGTTAAGTGCTCTAGCCAACTTATTGGAATGGCTGACGTATTTCTTTGAATGTTTTACAGTGAGGTTATTTTAGTTATGGGCCATATGAACGCGGCTGCTTACTGCTTCCTATAGCCGCCGCAACTGGAAAAAGGAATATAGTCACTACATTACCTGCATTTACATAGACTTTTTCTATATTTTATTACTTTTCTTTTATAAAAAAACAACGGTTCGGAACATGTTTCTTGTCATTAGGAGACCCTGTCTCTTGTAACTCTTCAACAAAGTTGGTGAACAGTTTCTCTACCTGGAACACGATTAGTAGATGTTTTTCCACTTCTCTACAATAATCCGTTTTTAACGCAATTAATGTGTCGTACATAGATACCCATTCTTCAAGATTATATTTACGAGAGCTAACGAAGAACAATTCGCACACAATTCGCACACAATGAAAATATTAACTTGTGCACGAACGCACAATCACTTGCTGGTAATCTAATGGTAATCATACTTGCCTCATAGACCAAAGATCGCCAGTTCAATCCCAGTCAGGGTCGATCGAGTTTTCGGGCATAGAAATCTTAAGTATTGCCTCCTTTGGGAGCGAAAATCGTAGATTTATGGCACGTAAAAGAACCTCAAACCTGAAAGAAGAGGTCTCTGAGCAAAACTTATTGACCGTTTCACTCTCTGAATTGAATGGAACGCTGTTGACCTAAGATGTTAAAGAGCGTTCGTAAATAAACCAAATAAGTAAATAAATAAAACTTGCTGACAAACTAACTACAAATAAATGTTATGCGGACTCGACGAATGGCTTCTACCAGCAAGTAGCCACACTCCGCTGGTCCGTAACTCAAATAACCTCACTGTACATTTTCAGAATAGAAAGAATCTTGCAATATTGTTAGATTCTATTGGTTTTGTTATTTTTGAGAGCTATTGAACTCTTAATATATTATTGGACGAGTCCCAAAAAGTAATATTTATCTCATCATTGTTTATATCTAGAAATAGTAATCAACATAACAATTAAAATGAACACATATTCTATATAACATTTATTTAGAACTGGTTTATTTGCCTCACAGCTTGATCAACAAGGAACACCTGCAATGCCCAATGCACCTTTGTGGAAAGTAGAAACTTTAAATTTACTTTTATCACATTCCTGGAAGAGAATGGTCTTGTTAAAACCATTGACTTCATTCGCTGCTCTCTAAGGCTTGGTCAGAGCATTTAAAGATAACGCAGGTGCCTTACATGAAACAGAATCGTGACTAAGTCGTCCAACGGACACATTCATTTACATTATAAGAATAATACGCAATAACTATTTTGTTAATGCCATATATATCCTCAGAGAATCAAAATAATTAAAAGAGTGTCATGAGCAAAAGTACCAGCATTACAACCATTCGCTTTCTGCACACCATAACTCTACATTGGTCCGGAATACCAATATCCAAACTCTTCCTGCGCACCATCATGCGCATACTCACCTCCCAAAATTGTTGCTGCTGAAGCCCATGTAGAATATATGGTGAAATAGAACAACAATTCTACAGAAACCAGCATTACTTGCATTTGGACCATTTCGTCAAAAATATCTAATTCAGTGAAGTGATTCCTTTTAAAACTAATACACCTTTCTAAATGTGTGGTTGCATTATTCACGTTCAGATACAGTGAGGAACTCGCACTGCATTAGATGAGCTAGCATTTATGAAATGCTATAAAAATTATTTTAGCAGTATTTACATAAGAACCACCATCTAAGGATAGCCGCTCAGTGGAAATGTTATATATAAAGCGCCGTAGTAGCAATAAAAGTAAACAAACCTCATAAACTATGCAACTATTTGTTTTGTTGAGTCAAAAAGGTTAACATATAAATAAACAAGTAATTATTTAATATTAAATATACATATAAAACTTTCATTATGTAAATATACACAGTAATGACAACATATTTATTTATTTATTTTTGTTTATTTTATAATGTTTATCCTCTTTTCATAACTACTAGTCAATTTTATGTTATTAGCTTTCATTAATTAATTTTACTCGGTGTTATTCAGCTGTTGATGCTGAATATCTATTATTCAATAAATATAACCAATAAAACAGCAAAAGCTTACACAAATATATCTATTTTTATCATAAATATTAATGCTAATATAAAAGATTAAATAGAGTTTAAATTTGGAAACCCAAAGGCAAATACCCTCAGGCGGTTGAAAATAATTTGATGCATTTGGTGTACCTCTCGGCAGAACTCAAAGTGTTACTCGTAAGTGATTGGTGCGTTCATTTTAGACCGAACTATTTTTTTTCATTGCAATCGTTTACAAATGTGCTTGCCGATATTGGTCATATATATGTTTATATATTATAAATATATATATACATATATTTGGTAAATTCTGAATATACCTCAAACCATACATGCGTTTCGAATGGCAGTTCTCATTTTGGGCACTTCCAAGATATATCAATTAAATAATTTTAAATTCAAGTATAATTAGTAAAACAGATTTTAGTTACACTTTAAGCAATCAGTGAGGTAATGGGACTATTTATAGAAATCTGTAACGGCATATTTCATTCTTTCAAAATTATTTTTTTGCAGAAAAGCTTGGTTAAATATAGGGCCATTAAAATATATGGCTTCCGCTCAAGGGCACATGACTCACGATGTACGAGGCGGAGGTGAATACGTAGCTTTCAGAACCTGCAAAGCGCATGTGCAACTTGGTTGGTGGCCCTCGCCCTCTCGCGATTTTTTCAGTTCCGATTTTTATTTACAGAGTAGTTTAAAAAACAAAATATTTCGCAGAATCTCCACTCATTAGTGGAACCTAGTCTAATATTGAACATAAAATAAGCAGAATTTCAGTTGATGGTCTAAGATCAATGAGTGACAACATGTTCTCTCGATATGGAGCTTATATACGAGTGGAAGGAGAACACATTAAACATCTAGTCTAAGGTAAGTCCCATGATCCATTTGTACTTCGGACATTATGGGAAGCATTTTACCTGTTGATGACCTGCCACCCGGGAGCCAAATTCCGTGCTAGGTTCACCATATATATTAATGGTTTTGCATCACTATAATCCATACTTCAAAGATTCCAAAACACGAAATTAATAAATATTAAACTATTTAGAATGTTTTATTTTTCGCTTTTGTGATCTTTCCAAAACAAGGACCCAGCAATCAGCTTTAAAATACTTCACTAATATAACTGCTCATGTCGGAGAATCCAGAAATACGTAGCGGTTATAAAACTAGAGAGAGTGGCTTATAATGTAGCAGCGGCTTGTGTAATCAGAAGCTTTTTAAACCATTCATGTGGCTATTTCCCTTGTTTTTAAAACTGTAACATCATTGTTTCTAAAAATATTTCTGAGTTATTGTTATTGAATGCAGAATGGTATATAAATGAAATCTCACACTAAAGATAATCACTAAATACATTCACGGTGACGTATTTATCCTCTCTTCGTTCCAAAATGTGAAGTAGAAACCTGCAATTTATATTGTTACAGACACACCACGCATTTCACAATGTAATATAAATTGATAGCATGTCAATAGAACATGTTTGGAGTCAATTTTTTGATTCTGCTCAATTCAATTGTGTAGTCTTTCCGCCTCTGGCCGCAGTTTACTTTCTTCTGAGAAATAATATTAGCACACACCTGTTGAACATTCTGCATCTTTGCACAGTAACATATCGGAGAAAACATTTACAGGGTCTACCTTAAACTTAACAGAAACAGACTTAATACCCCCTTTCTATTTTTCTGATCTGTAGCTGTAATTACAGAATGTCATAATAACACTCAGCTGTCAAATGATGTGCCTTTAATTTTTATTCCCTCTTGACTGGTTAATGATTGCTGGTAATCAGCTGAAATACCAAATGCAGGAGATCAATTGATTTCAGTTCATATGGATTCTGTTAAACATTAATTTGATGCCGCACAATACATTAATAACAATCGCATGTGCATATCGGTGCATATATCAATGTCGTACATACGTTTTACCACATATAAACACTGATCGCTGCATGCAGGATAATCCCACTCATTGTATTCATTTGAAACACAGGAAGTAGTATACATTAAGGAAGTTGTACGATTAACGGGGAAATAAACATGTTAAATAGCAATCTATGAGGAGATGCCTGTACAGGATAATATGGAGTCCTTTGAATACTGCAGCTTAATCACAAAGAATCAAGTTAGACATTAAATGACCAAGAAAAAATGTTGGAAGCAGATGTGGAGTCATTAATTGTATTTATATAATTTATTCATAAGGTTTAGATTTTATCTACGTTAATAAAGTTATACTCTTTTTGTAATATAAGAAACTAAACTGTACAAGATTGAAAATTCAAAACTACGCACGCACGCGCGCGCGCATATATATATACCGAGGGGGCCAAAAATGTATACACATTTTCACAGAAGATATCTAGTTAATATATTTCAAAGTTGGACCGAAAAACAACAGTAATGTGTAGTATGATGTTCTATAAGCAGATGTGACTCACATATATTATGATAGCGTTATTATGTGACAGGTAAATCAACAATGAACAAATGAAGTCAAGATTATTGTATGATATTCCGTAAACATACGTGACTCACATTACGTTATACCAGCGCTGCTACAACAGAATGGAGCCAAGATTATCGTTTGAGCAACGGAAAGCAATTTTGAAGTGGTAAGGAAAATCGAGAATGTTGTTTAAGTTCAAAGGCAATGGAGACGTGTGTACAGAACAGAACCGCCAACGCGAGTAACAATTGAACGCATTCCAGACAAATTTGAGATTCATGGTACCGTATGCAACAGGATGGCGCACCACCACATTATCAACGAAATGTACGTGCGTAACTTGATGACAATCTTCCAAGGCACTGGATAGGACGAAGAAATCCGATTGAGTTTCCGCCACGTTCTCCGGATCTAACACCGTTGGACTTCTACCTATGTGGAACTCTTAAGGATGTTGTATACCGTAGAAAACCAGCTACACTGGCAGCACTTTGGGAAGAAATTGTAACGGCATGTGCTACAATCGCTGAGGATACTTTTGCAAACGTTGCTCAATTAGCAGGTCAACGTAAACAGAAGAAGCCGAAGGTTGGCATTTTGAGCAAACTGTTGTAACTGTAAAAGTCTAAGATGATAGTGCTCATCATTTTCTATTTGTGTGAATTCAGTTTCGTTATGTTAACCAGTTTTTTGTTTGCTTGAAATGTGTATACATTTTTGGCACCCTCTATGTGTATATATATCATTTCCACTTACGACGCCGAAGCTTACCGACAGCTTGAAGATGTCACTTAAATTGTTATGAACTATTGCCTTCCGATCCTATGTCAAGTTAATCGAGTTATAGCTTCGTTTATCGCTTCTTCTCGTACTGCAGAAAGACTTAGTTGCCAGGGCATCACTCTAATTGCTCTTAATAGTGCTCCTACTTTCACCACCGCCACGGGTGGCCGAGGTCGTTAAATCTCGGACTCGTGAGCGGGAGGTCTGGGTTCGAATACCGCCAGGACCGTCCTTCCTGACTGGGGTTTTTTCCAGGTTTTCCTCAGTCCTCATAAATGGCAAATGCCGGGGAGGTACCCTAAACATAGGCCTGGAACGATTCCTTCCATAAAATCCTTCCCCAATATATCATTTCATCTCATGTATCATCAGTGTCCATCGCCTGTGGTGCCTCTGTAGCAAAAACGGGCGTTAAACATCATTCATTCATTTCATTCATTCCTACTTTCACCATGTAATTTCTCCATAAAATTTATGAAAATAATTATACAGATCGTCCAGTAGTAACCAGTTTCGATTCTCGCACCGAATGCATTTCTGCCTTTGTAGATTTTGGTTACAGTTATTTATTACGTCCAGGTCGTCCTCTAGCAAAATATTCCTACCATTTTTGAGCATGCTTAAGAAAGTTGACCCTTTGGACAAACTAATATACTTCTGGCCACTGTCGATGTGGCACTTATTTGTACTGATATTCCGCACCAGGAAGAATGAATTGCAGCAGCTAGACATTTCTTGAACTCTCAATATTCTCATACCTCATCCGTAGATTTTATTGGTCACATAACTTATCTGGTTCTCACTCACAATGCGTTTAGTTTTGATAAGAAATATTACCAAAAAGTTAAAGGCACTGCAATGGGCACCAGAAAGGCACAGTCTAACACCAAATCCATTTATGATTCGCTTAGAGAAGGGATTTCTTCAGTCAGAACCTTTGGCACCAATATTATAATATATTGATGATATATTCATGCTTTGGACCCATGGTTCAATATTTCTCGATCAGTTCCTTACCCATCTTAAATCCAAATATTCAGTTCAGTTCACTTCTTCTGTCTCTCTCTCAATGCTGCTACATTACTTGATATTGAATACAATGCTTCTTTTCTTACTTCCGTGCGCATTAAGTCTACAAATTTACAATAGTATCTTTATTTTGATGGCGATCATCCCTTACATACCAAAACATCTATTCTTTTTTTCTCTTTTAATCCGTGGCCACGATCCAGTAACAATTTTTCATCTTTTGACACCTATATTAAAATCTAGCTCAAAAGTTCCAAAACCACAAATATCCTTCCCATCTTTCATAATTCTGTATCATCCTAGCGCACAAAAACTCCCAATGCAAACCTTAAACTTCCCATAAGAAGTACATTAACCTTGTTATCACTTACGTGCCTGGAATTGAGAGTATCAAACTTATTTTAAAATTATGTAACGAATGTTTTTTTCTAAATTTGTACTCCGCCTTACTTTAAGATCACCTCGTAACCTTAGAAGTATATTTCGTCGTAACCTATTTCTTTCTAAATTACCTAGTTCGTCCGCAGACTTATATCCTTTCCCACCCCTTAAATGCAAAACTTTTGCACTTATTATGCAATGTCATTCGTTTCACAGCCCTAATTTATCCAGAAAATTTAAGATTACTTAATTTGCTACCCATGCTTCTAAGAATACCGTATACATATTAATTAATAAACTTTGCAAAGCATTGTATTTAACTTCTATTGTTGTTTCACTCTGAGTAATTGCTATGAACAATTATAGACGTTCGGTTAAAACCAAGTTTTCCTTACCGGTTATACAATACTGTAAGAATTTCGTTGATGCGTTCAATTTAATCTTATTTATGCGTTGCCGACTCTTGTCTGAAAGCTTACTGACAGTTAGAGGGATGACAGTCATATTTTTGCAAAAAGCGCATACACCACTAGGTTTAAATCTTAAATCTTAAATCTTAAATGTATTTTTTCCCTTGTCCCCTCCCTTCTTGTTTCATGTTACATCAGACACAAAATGCCACATTATCCATTGGCAATAAGAAGTATAAGATAACAAGAAATCAAAACAGCTTTGACGTTGAAAATTATGTAAATGATTATATCACCATCTGCTAATAACGCCATTGTAATGAAGAATGTATTAGGAGTACACTTAAAACTATGCCTATCCCTCGCTGCCTAACACTAACCTAACCAATTATTAATAAAACAAAAGGACCTGATGCATAAAATTACATGTGATGACGAAACGATGCCTAATAAATTCAATGTATCTTTCGTTAGTAGAAAACTTTTATGCCCTAGTAATTTCTGGTAGAACCTACTCGTTATCCATGAAAAAACTGTGTACTAATGCTCCGTATGGTGTCGCTATTATCAATTGCCTAGAAATTAACCTCTCTTTAGATTAATATTTACAATATTATTATTATTATTATTATTATTATTATTATTATTATTATTATTATTACGTTGTAAAATAGTAACACAATATAATCCGGTGTATGGCCAGACAGACATTTCTTTGCAACAAATGAAAGTTTATATGTAAACAGAATAAAGTATTAACAAACTATACATTTAGTTAAGACTATATGCTTAGTGGTATCTTCAGTCGCAAAAGCTTTTTCGCTAATTTTGTTTTGAACAGCAGTCAGTCCTAAAACCGTATGCTGATGAACACACATATATGGTTTACATTTTTTCCAATGTAATTCTTTTGAGAAAAACGTATATTTTAAACATAAAATTTATATACATTTTCTACGTTGGAAAATGAGTGTTTGGGGGGGGGGGGGAGAAAAACATGTTTCCAAACGTTCCTTAGAAAGCAGTGCGATTATTAAAATTTGTTATTTTTATATTGTAATTTTTAGAAAATAACACAACGCCCTTCCCCCAAGAATCAGGATTATAGCTATCAAATGCTAAAATATAATTGTTTCTATATCTAGACTTTTTATTCAGGTTTTATTCAGGATTTAAATGCTGTGTTCTGCAGTTGACGAGATATATTTTTAGTAATTTATTTCAGTTTAGTGCACCAAAACCTCTTTCGACTGGTGTAATAGTCTGCAACACACGAGATGTTGATGGTAACTGTACCGAAATGGCGTGCAGAACAGGACAATGGATGGATAGTGGAAACATGAGCAAGTCAAATTTGCACAGACGTATCTCACATTGTCAGTATGGGCTTGTTCAACTGTGCGTACAGTCTCAGTAGTTAAGCTCTTGTGTTGTTGTTGTTTTTTTGTTTCTTGTTTTTTTTTCCTTCATATTTCCAAGCGCTTGGATGTTTGAAGGAGACAAGGAAGGAGAATGGTATTATTACTTGTAGAGTTCTAGTGATGCCAGCAAGCATAAAACCGCCGAGATTAATTTAACTTTAATAACTGAGCGTGCTTGGTAATTTTTAATTAGTTCTAACGGTAAGCCCCCTGAATGGAATTATATTCTTTCTCTTTTCGCCTCCACTTCGCTCTTGCACCTCCTCTTTCCTCCAAGTTCTCTTTTTTCCGCAATGATCTTTAAAAGTGTTTGCTTCTGAAATTAAAAATTATGAAAAGATATCGGAATTCTAGATAGCACTTGGGAATGCTATGGTGCAAGATGTGCTCTTGTAATTCTATCAAATATTAATCATATTTGTTCACTTGCTCACTCTTTTTGGTCTTACTTTAGATTTTTCCTCTCTTTGTTCTTAGAGATGAGATATTCCGTACCAGAGAATTTTACTTACGCCATATATAATGGGCTTAGAGCTTTGGTATTCAGAGAGTTGAAAATAAATTAACTGCTTGTTCAACAACTGTGAACCACTTTCATTTACAAACCTGGTTACTTTCATTTCTTTAATAAATTTAAGGTACACATAAAAACTATATAAACGTAAAAACATTTTGGTTATATAGCGTTAATAAGGATTTCTGACGAGTCAAAGTTGTAAGAACAAGAGAAACCATAGAAGAATATTATAACTATGTTTTTATCATTTGTTCTTCGATCTAACATCGTCTTCTGTTCCGTTGATTCCTTAAACAGAGTCAAGAACAATATCAATAAGAATGATCATCAACTTAAAGGATTAAGCCCAAGGCTTGTTCCTTCCTCAAGAACCACATTAATTATTCTAATTACACTTAGCACCTGCAGATGTCAGAGGAATATGTGATCTGCAATTTCTTTCATCATTGCTTAGTGCTAACAGAGATCAGTTGCGGGAATGAGGGTAAATTATTTATATATTCATTATTTAGTAATTAAGACACCTACAGACATTCATATTATAATAATAATAATACTAATAATACTAATAATACTAATAATACTAATAATACTAATAATAATAATAATAATAATAATAATAATAATAATAATAATAATAATAATAATGAGAAATAGGAAATATTCCTAGATTTTACTCAATCTTTGATGTAAGAAAGTGTCAAAGAGCGATAGTATTACATGCTAAGATGGATGGACCGAAGTTATTAAAGTTTGTCCCACACTTTGTCTATTACTTAACAATAATCCTACAAACCCATCGGTACTAGTATCTTCCAGTGTGATGCTAGGGTGTTATATAAAATTGTCCCGGGTGAATTCTTTGAATAAATATGAATAAATATTAATGAGCTTTTAAGAACTGTATTCATTTTCAAATAATACATTTTTATGTGTTGATGTACAGGCTTTTAATGAACTATACGTGGTATGGTTTTAGAAGGTGCATGCCTTCAGCCAATGCTTGCTAACGACGGCTGCAAGTGATGCGTTCAGAGCAAGTAAGGTGGGGAGAGATAAGAGGAAATGAAATAACAATCGTCGCGTCATGAATGTTCAGAGCGTAAACCTACGCAGCAAAAAAAAAAAAAAAAAAAAAAAAAAAAAATGTACTGAATGTTTCTACATAGCATTATAACTTTAGCACTGCATACCCAATTATTTACCGAAATTTTTGGGTGACATATTGCAGAGGAGTTGCAAGCTCGTCAATCTCCTAGTCTTTTTCCCCTCGTCCACACCTAATTCAAAATCGATTTCCTGCAATTTTATAATTAACTTTTGTACGGTGTTATTTAGGACCACATATATGAAAATTTATTCCTAAGTTTTCACAGTGCGCAACACAATTAGACCAGTTTATTTTGTCATTCGCCAAGTGTAGCGTCGTTAAGCCTTTCAACATTCACAAAAAGAAAAGTAGAGCACTCTTTAGCGACTTCTTTCTTTACCTTAGACCGAATTAATTCCTGTGGAGTTGCACTGCCAATATGGGGAAGTAAACGAATAACTTTGTGCTCTTTTTGCAATGCAGTTTGTTCTAGCTCGTATTTTCTTTTTCTTTTTTTTTTTTTCGTTTTGTATTAACTTACTTTATCTAACAGTTCTACTGTGTTTCGGAAGGGCGGAATGTTAAGTTATCGTATAGCAGCAAATCCTGGATATCTTGTTTTCGGAAATTTGTAGAGGGGGGTTTTGTATATTAGAATGATATCCATGGTGGTGATTGACCCCTTTTCTAGAAAATTTAAAATAAGTCAGTTAATCAATTTGTGTGTCTACATTCATTTCAGAATGATAGTGAATATTTTTTTCCCCTTGGTTTGGAACGGAAACCACTTGCTTTCGTGAATGAATCCATTTGTGCGGAACCTGCTTGACAAATTTAAAGTCTCTTTTGTTTTCCTACAGTAATCTTGAGTCCAGTGTATAGTTCTTAATCATTTTATTCTCGTAGCAACTACATCACCTCATTCTAGCAACAATTTATACCCACCATTAGTTTCTTTTTATTGTTATTTTATTTTAAGCCCAACATTTTCAGTATTAATCCCATATAAGTAGAGGAATCCTTATACCAAATTTGCTGCTCATAATATGAACGAGCATTTTAATGGTGGGGTATTTACCATTGTCATATTTTCATGTATAATGCGGCGAAGAACATCATGTTCAAACTCGTCTAAATTTGAAACGCTTTTTTGATTTCTGGCATGCTTTCCTGGAGATCTAAATAAAGATTCACCAATTTCTGTGGTTGAGGTTTGACCCAGTTTCATAATCCGAGGTGTAGTATGCACACTCAGTTGTATGCATTAGCCGTAAGTGAAACTTTTGTTTTATCACACACTTCCTTGGATGACAATTACTTAAAGAAAGTGTACGCTTTAAATTTTTTGGCCTAAGAATGGAACACCTTGCCCTTAGTGCCTGCACCACTGGTACTAGGTTTTGCAAGGGACATTATGAACAGTTTGATTGTCACAGTTATACAAATCACTTAGAGCTTAATTTGCCTTAATTCTTGCATCGAACTACCAACAAACGCGCACGATTCCGGACTGCAGTGAATCATGTTGAATTAATTTATAAGGGAAATACGTACAGTTTAAAGCGACAGGTCATTCCCTCGCTGACTAATGAAAAGAAATAACACAAGGGAAAGGTTGGAACATATCATAAACACAAGGATCTGCTTTATTTATTCCTAAAACAACAACTCTGGAAGTAAACGTTATAGAAATGTGGCCTTTGGAAAGATTGCTTCAAAATTTCTTGCCGCGTATAGCTAGACAAATTAAAATAACGAAATTCGAGCAATAATTTTGGGGGCATGAAAAGTAGGAAACACTGTTGCTCACGCTTGTGCCGTGAGGATCCGAACTAGGCAACACCGCACGCCAACGATTGGCCAGTCGCTCTAGGTGAGCCCCTCCTAATGCTGTAAGCCGATTACATTGCAATAATTTCAGATTGTAGAGAAGTCTTAGATAAGACATATGAGTCAGGAAATCTATAGTCTGCCAGAACCAGTAAGTTACTGACTTAATGAAGCTCCTATTCGAAACGATACCAATGGATGTTGTGTGGCGTGATTCTTTGGTGCCCTTGGTAAAAGAACTGGAATCAGTGAAATCGATTTCTATATTATCTAATAAGTCTCATAAAATTAGAAATATCAAAGAAAAAAGTAAATAAGCCTACTTTTCAGGGAATCTTCGAAACAGTTAACCTTGTTCAGTGTTATACTGTCATACGATAAGTTCAAATTTTATAGATGTTTATTACCAAATCTTCAAAATGCGTGTGATCCATTGAAAATTGGCATTTCCTCGCTCGTAAATCAGGTATAAATACTTTCAAAGGCAAATTTGGATTCAGTTTGTTTTAACAAGAATATATAAGCATCTAATTTCAACTTCTTTATCACCATATTGTCATGTATTTAAGACATCCAGGAATAAGGACGTAACACTGCGGAGTTTTACTACTTAACTTTATCTACATAATTCTTTTACTTAACTGCAAGAAACTTTTATTTAAATGAGACACTTGATATTCACTAGGTCACATTATAAAACATATTACATTCTTCCAACTTATAAAAAAGAGAGTGTTACAATTGTACATACCTGATGTAACTGTCTTGCACATTTCCGAGCTGGAGGGAACAAAGATGTGACACACGTTTGTTCTGTTTGATGGTAGCTTCTGAAACGACCCTTGAAGTCCATCTCCACTGAAATATAATTATGATATATTTTTGTGCAAGCCCATATCATCATATTTTGGCATTGCAATTAATAAATATCAATATGATATATTTACTTCATTAGCTTTAATTCAAATATAATAATTGCACAAAACGAAACCCTTTGGTGTTTTACCGTTGGAGTAGCTTGAAATGTCAACAGGGTAATAAAACTGTACAATGGAACCCCTTTCTTCTTTTTAGATTTTTTAATGGTGTTTAACGCCCGTTTTACTACTGAGGTACCACAGGCGGTGAATACTGATGATACACGAGATGAAATGATATATTGCGAAAGGATTTTTTAAGGAAGGAAACGTCCCAAGGTATCTCCCCGCATTTGCCATTTATGAGGACTGAGGAAAACCGGAAAATACCTCAGCCAGGGAGGATGGGGATTCGAACTCCAGACAAATACGAGCCTTAACGACCCCGGCCACCTGTGGCGGTCATTTTAGAATGACAGCTACTGCAGGGTTAATAAACTGACGGTTCTTTAAACTGCTTGAGTCTTTGACCTCGACCGGCTGTAGTGCTGTTATCCCTTTAAACTAACCAATGCTGACGTCTGTTTTAAAACTTTAAAAAAATAGCAAATGGTAGGTGTAATAGGTGGACTCGAAGCAGCCAATGTTGAAATATGTTTGAATTTTTAAAGATAGGTGCGAAGATTGGCGGTGCCGTATACCCCGTGACATTCGTTAAAACTAAAGATTTTTTATTTGCATTTAATATATAAGGGAGAATTTTCTCATGGCTCAGGGCGCAGTTTGAAGATCTAAACGCGGTGAGATGCATTCAGTTCACTCCAGTCAGTTCGTATTTGCTCATTGCTCAGGAGGTAGTCTTAAGTTTTATACCCGGCCAGATACAGACAGTTAGAAGTTTTACACGCGGTGAAAAGTAACCCATTTACTAATTAAGCAGTTTTAAGTTTTATATTGCTGAGGCACGCAGTTCGCGATTCGGTTCGATGTAAAGTCAGTTTATAAGTTCTACGCGCCGCGTTGTATGCAGGTATAAGATATTCGGTTCGATGCAGAAACAGTTCGCAGTACTCATTATTAGTTCCACTTTCAGTTCCACGCTTCGTGGAACTTATCTGTAAGTTTCTCACGCGGCAACTACGTTTATATTCAAAGTGGCCAAGTCCATCTTAAGCAAAACACCAAAGGACGCGAAATATTTTGGATATAATAAATACGCTGTTACATATTCTGTCGCATCGCGTGCTTACTTACACTATAGAAACTCTCTCCCAATCCTGTTGAATACGAGTCAACAAAATAGTAGAATATCCTGAGAATTGTTGTCATTGAAGCGTGGGCAACAACACCGAAGCAACCAACAATCAATCTACGAAACCACTTCAAAATTGGTATCACAACTGGAGGCCGCTCGACGTCTACAACAGATCTGTTCATGATCGGTGCCCAACCTGGGGCACATAGCTAGAGTGATACCAGACCATCTCAAATTTTGGAGCCCAGCGTGGCTTTCATATCAAACCACTTCTCAATGTGGGTCCAACAACAACATCCCACGACCAATCGCTTCACTTCTCAACTGAAACTTTTCTAACCGCTACCCAAGTGTTTTAGTGTTGGGAGATATCAACCCACCATCCACATTCACATTTTCAAGCAATGTCATCTAATTGCTACTGATAAATAACGCACTGTTCACTTAACGTTACTTCTTTCGCAGTACAACAATAATAACAAATAAGCACTGGGAAAATCGTGCGTATAATAATGGGCTGCTTTTTCCTTCGCGGGACCGCTGTACGCCTAACGGTCGGTCGATTCAAGCTGGTAACTCGGTGAACGGCAGTCAGAAAGTTCGCAGCTATGATTGTCGCATAAGTTATTAACACTAAAAGGTGCATTAATCTCCATTATCAATCAAGAAGGTGCTGGAACTATCTCACTTTATTTTTCACATATTTCTGTCATCAACGTATAAAAATCACCATTATCCTTTGAAAAATGGAACAAATTTCTTCAGGAATGTTATTTTACAATTCATCTAATGTGTTTTGATTTGTCTTGTAAATTTTTTCTTTAATTCTGCCCAGAAATGAAAATCGTAGGGTGATAAATCGGGGGAACAAGGAGGCCAAAGTGGTGCCTCTGTAGGAAAGACGCGAATCTACGCTCTCTTAAAGTTAATTCAGGAAAAAAGTTGCAAAATATTCGTCATATACCTATCATTATTAAAATCAATAGGGCCAATTATAATCTCGCCGATAATGGTGCACCACACTCCTATCTTTTGATCATGCAAGGATTACTTATTAGGCTTTTCTGAACTCCAGTTTCCGTTGTTTTGGGAATTCACATATTCACTTAGATAGAATGAAGAATCGTCCGTAATGAAAATTAAATTAGGGTCCATTTCTCCGTCGTGCACACTATTAAAATATTCCTGAATGCAGGGTCACCCGGTTCAAGTTCTTACACTACAGTAATTTTATAGGGTTTTTTACTTCTGTAGTTTTGTAGGCGTTCCAACAGGGGAATAAGAACTTCCCGTTTGCTGAGAAAGATAGAGCGAATTTTAGGAAATGTTGCAGTGCATGTCCAATGCAAAAACCAACTCAAAACCTACCTCCTAAATGCCAAAAACTTACTCGAAACCTACATTGGTTTGGGAGAGGGATGCATTCGCAACAAACATTCTTCCTATTGTATAAAAACAATGTGAACAGAGGAAGGGGTGTTAAAGGATTGTCTCATAAATAATACTATTAATGTTGCATATAACTGGTTTGCATTTTATTAAACTGGAAGATGTTTCACATTATAAAATAAATAATTATCTATAAACTCACAGTTTTCTCTCGACTGCCTTTATGCAAACCAAGTCAACTGACTTACCCTTATAGTAAGAAAATCTCAGAGATTGCTGGTTGGTAGGAGCTGCAGTCCAAGCATTCGCGGATAGTCCCAAACGAGAGAGAGCGGACTCAAATGTTGTATTATTGTTTTTTTTTTCCTTCCTAAAAACTGAATGTAGCCTGTGCGTTGTCCTCCGTAACTTTCTGCGTGCAATATGTAGTTCCTGATTGTCTTATTGGAATTCGCAATTGATTCTCTCTCTCTCTCTCTCTCTCTCTCTCTCTCTCTCTCTCTCTCTCTCTCACAAACACACACACACACACACCGCTACGGGTGGCTGAGGTCGTTAAGTCTCGGATTCGTGAGCGGGAGGTCTGGGTTCGAATACCGCCAGGACCTTCCTTCCTGACTGAGGTTTTTTCCAGGTTTTCCTCAGTCCTCATAAATGGCAAATGCCGGGGAGGTACCCTAAACTTAGGCCTGGAACGATTCCTTCCATAAAAATAAATCCTTTCCCAATATATCATTTCATATTCATTAATGCGTTTTAACACCCAACTTGAAGGTTTTCATAGCCAAAATACATGTATATTGGCACTAAAGAGATTTCAGCTAGAGAAATTCTTCTATGCATTTTGTAAAATAGCAGCTAGTTCTGTGGGAAAGGAAGAGGCAAAATGGAAACGGCAGCCGTTCTAGCTAGGGCCAGCTGGCTGCCTCTTTATCTCAGGCACTTGGACACCGGCCAAAGCATCATCACCAACGTTAATAAGACAGAGCTTCTAAGTGCCCACTTCATCCCCCTGTATCTCGCTATAAACATCTCCCATCCACTACATTATCATAAGATTTCCTTTCGCACTAAGCCTTGTACGTAAGAGGAATTTATTGCTGTAGGATAGAATCCTTGCTTTTTACTTGTGCTACACATGTGACGGTCTAGTAGCTGGCACGGTTTCCATTCTGACTTCCTCTGCAAACTGGCACACTAAAACGGTATGTAACATATACAGTCACATATAACTCGTGTTTCTTCAGCTGTGCTCCTCAAAACTCCGGATTTTTACGAAATAACGTACCTCTTTTTTCTTTCAGGGGAAGAAACACATTTTGGTTTGCGAAAGTAAAATCATTTTGGTTAGCAAGAGTGAAAGATAAATGCCTATCGTATACCACTTTCTTGCAAAGAATAATTTTTTGCTGATAGGTTTGTTATGAATAGTATCACAACCGAAGCTACAGTAATTACTCTGGAATCTTGTGCAGTTATAAAGGTTAGGCATAAAGACTAGTATATTATAACTTGCTTCAAGTACATATGTGAATGGTCATTTTGTTTATTTTCGTAATATTGTCTATTATAGTCTGCTTTTTGTTGAATAGTGTTTAACGCCCGTTTTTACAACTGAGGCACCACAGATGGTGGACACTAATGATACATGAGATGAAAGGATATATTGGGAAAGGATATTTTTAAGGAAGGAAACGTTCCAGGCTTCCCCGGCATTTTCCATTTATGAGTACTGAATAAAACCTGAAAAAACCTGTCAACGAGGACGGTCCTGGCGGGATTCCAACCCCAGACCTCCCCCTCACGAATCCCGTCTTAATGACCTCGGCCACCCGTGGCGGTATAGTCTGCTGTGAAAATAGTTTTTGGATATTTAATATTAATAATATAAAAATAGATTGAAAGTAAAGGGTGAGCAATGCTCGATGCAACCGCGAGACCGGCCGGAAGCGCTATGTTGGTGGTGCGGGCAGGCGAGGAGTATATTTCCCCTTCGTAGCGCGAGGCTTCAGTGTGAGTTGAACACACCGCCGACACAGTAGCCAGCTTTGCTGGCTGACGCACGCCGCGAAACCGGAGGCGTGAAGGATCGTTCACCTTGTATAATTACAAATGCAGTAAAGTAAGTAGACCATCATTTATAAATGATAAATGGTTCTAACTTCAAGGGTAATATTCAATATGTCTTCTTTAGCATACTTGCTCATACAATGGCCAGATTAAGTATCTAGCGAACTGCATCATTGTAGACGTAGTAATGGATAAACATTAAAAAGGTAAAAGAGGAGAGTAAGTGAGGTCACAACATGTCATGTAACACGTTCTCAGTCTCACTAGGACCGCCTTCATTTACTCTTCTGGGAAGAGACGAGACTAAGGAACTGCATATTTGGATCACATTTGCTCTCCCAATCCCAAAACTAAAACATTACTTCTCAGAGCTGGGGATTTGTCCACTCTTGCCTGCCTCTCCCAATCTCGCATCATGAGATCCCAGATATTCTTTACGGGATTTACGGGTCATTCCAGGGGTTAAATTTCATGGTGTCCTTCATACTTGCCCTTGTCACTCTGCAAGTCTGTTATGATCCTGATTGAAGAGGATAGTAGGCATTTCCTGAACAGGATAAACTGCACGTATATTTGCGAGCCTGCAATCCTCTACAATTCCATTATATTCATCGGAGTTACTCTTGGAGGGAACTTCTATCAATTCTCTCATAACCGACGCGCTCATCCAATCCAGGAAGTTCACACAAATGCGACTACTTCTAGTTGTAGCAACAACGTGCTCAGAGGTAAAGTGGGTATTGGAACCTTCTTGCAGATTACGTTCTCCCGGAACTGTTCTTGCGACAGGTATTCAAGAGCGAAATCTATGCTCACTTCTCGGTGTCTTGATGTTAGAGCCAAGTTCTAGCAGTCGGCGTTAGTGAACAACAGTAGCATGAAGAATCTTTTAAACTATTCGATCGCTTACTGGGAAATTGAGGCACCATCTTAACCCGTTTGTTGGGAGAATTGAGTTCTTGGGACTTAAATTTGGGCTTGGTCTTTACACCTCTACTCCCTCTTCTCGGTATCTGCAAATCCAACGTTGCATAGTTTCCTCAGGTTTGTCTACGATGTCAAACTGAAAGGCTACACTCCCTCATACCCATCCTTTCTACCTCAATGGTGAATCGCATGACAATAGTGATATGCAAGCACAAACTTTATATACTTCCAGTTTATTTAAAACTCCACCAATATTTATAGGATACAGGAATAACAAGAAGAATATTGCACGGCACCTTTCTACGGAAAAAAGTAACTAACCGTTCTTCCTGCTTCGTTCAATGGTAGATGTAATCAACAAGGGCAGCAAGGATGAAAACATATTTTTGTCTGAATGAATAAATACAATAAAATAAAGGTTATGAAACATATACATGAACTAAAGTACATTTAACAATTAGTTTTAAAAATAATAAACCATAGTAAATTATGTTTACTGTTAAATCATAAGTACATCGTTGTATAATACCAAATTGTACTAAAAATAACGAAATTTGTACTGTATTTTATAAGGTGCACGTCTGCATCCCGATTATCATGCAGGGCTTAAGGTTATACAACATCTCAGGCTGACATGATGGGGGGGGGGGGGACTGAGAATAAGGATAGCTTTGAAGTAATATGAACGATCCCGACTTGCGAAAATCACCATGTCTGCTCAAGGTAGGCCAAGCCTTCGACCGTATTGTTGATATCGGCTTCTAGGTCACACACGGCGTACTTGTTCAAACAAGGAAATATCCACCTTGACAATAAAAAGTAATACATATAAACTAACGCACTGTTTTTGGATATACTCAGTCTTACCACCTTAATGGAGGCCTCGCCCCTACTAACGACACAAATTTGTGCCACAAGATCTGCATTTTCTTAAGTTCTAACTGTTCGTGGTCAACCATTTCGTGGTAGTCATGACATAATCTGATAGCTTAATTCATTTATTTAAATTTCGCTTTGCTGAATGTGTCTGCGTTTGAAAATTAGAGGTTTGCTGTTCAAAGTATGTTTTCACCAATTTTATCTTTTGCTTCCATCGATATTGCAATACAAATACATGTTGCTTTGTGATTAATTTGTGACTCAAATAATATATAAGACATTAACAATAAAATAAAACACAACCATTTCACATGGAGTTACTGTTATATATACAGTTATGTGAAAATCTGTTTGCTCAATTAATGGCAGCTATATAATGTATGCATAAATAAATATAAAAAAAATGAAAAGAAACTTTTGGGAAAGCGACTTTTTTCTCGTTGTACCACTTTAAAATAGATAATATATTTCATCAAAACTTCTTTTAAAATTACATATGAAAGCATTTAAACAAAATTTACAGTTTGAATGAATTTTGCTATTATTCTCAATTAAAGTTCATTGCTTAGGTTAACTAATAAAGATAATTCTAGTTTTAACACTACAAAGAGAAAATTAGTCTAAAATATAATAATTAAATATGTATCTTACACTTACCTCTACAAGTAAATAAATAAATGATAAGCGCGAGTAAAGAAAAAAGTTTCTTTCATTTATAAAAATTAATAACATTTCAAAATGAAAAAAACAGAAAAAATTGCCGAAGCTGCTATGAATATTAGTAAAAGTACTCTAAAATTATAGCTATTGAACCAATGCCTAATATGTAGAAAATTGAACTTTGCTATTTTTATTATTTAAATTTTGAAAGAAAAATAATCAAGAACAAAGGTGTTATACCATAAATATCTTCACCATAGAATGTGATCATAGCATGGAAGGAAAGCCTAGGATTTGCTAAGTGCTACGCAACTAACTAGCTAAAATGACAGAAAATCTAAAAAAAAAAAATTGTTTTTAACAAGTAAAATATAACAATTGTGAATATTTTGTGAACACAAATTGAAATATTTTTTCTTAGCGGGTAAGGAATCCACAACTTTATAACCAAAGTTCATAAGGGAAAAAAAACTACAATAATTTAAGAATTCTTAAGTTAAGTTGTAAGACCGCAATAGTCGAGTCTGCAGTTTTAAGAATGTGTTACCATGATGTTTGCATTGGTTATTTGAACGTGGTCTGTTTCTGCAGGGCATGGTACCCGCACTGTAGTGGTATTTGCCAGCGAGATTAGCGGTGCTACTGTTACCGCAGCCACAGACAGATTAGGGAGAACCTAAGCCACAATGATCAAGAAATGAGATCCAAAAATGTATCAATAGCGATCATGAACATCTATTTAGAACATCTTAACAAGAACTTTAATAGTTAACTCTGTCGGAGTAATTTTATACACGGAAATGTAATGAGTAGTTTTTCCGGGAAACAAATTTGTTTCTGATTGTTTTTAGCGCATAACTTAATGCAATTCTCTATGTCCATTGCGTTGTGGCTGTGTTAAAAATGATAGTCATAATTAAAGCATCACGTCTCAATGCAGTATAGACGTTATTCCGTATTTTCTACCACGCTCCTTGTTGTTGCATACTAGTAAATTTCCAGTTTATGATAAATTAAAAAAATAATATTACATTTGGTTACACTGTAAAGTTAACAACGAAGAAAAATACGATAAAAGGCGTTTATTTCAAATAATGCCAAAAATAAAACAAAAAAATGAAGTTTATATACATACTAAAAGAATAATAAATAGTTCATAACACATTATTTTACTCTTGATCACCTTATAGTTTAAAAAAGTGGATTTAGTTAAATTATGTATACCAAACAAGCTGGAGTAAAGATGCTTTTTTTCCCACTAAAGTTAGGAACAATAGGCACTAAAAATTGAGAAAAAGGTTAGATAGATCCCCAAAGAGTTGTAACAATTGAAGTAGACATTAATAAGACAAAAGGAATCGATTGACCAACTATAAATTTACATTATGTTAACATTAAATTGAAATTAAAATTTGTTCATTCTTAAAGACGGTTTAAATCTTTTTCTCATTGCATCTACAAACTAAAGTGACAATGAACAAGTAAATATTTATATTTTTATGTTTAGTTTCTTTTTCTTTCCTTCTTTTTTTCTGTGTAATAAAGTCGCCGCGAATGTTTTTTATTGAAAAAATAATCACTCTATGTCATAGAAACATGAGCACATCATCTTGTTCAAAATAATTTATTGTTTTGCATCCCCTGCAACACAGAAGAAATACGTAGCAAAATATACAAACCTGGATTACGTTGCAGTGACTTTTCAAAATGTTGTGCCGTTTGCTTCACTTTGTATTGGCCATCATATTTCTCGCATCCTAAGAGACAGAGCCCTATATAATCAGCTACATCAATTTGCTAATAAAATTAGTAAAATGGCGCAGAAAGTTAAAGTACCACAGGAGAAGAATGAGACTGTCTCAGGCCAAGTACAGGAGGTAAGAAGATCAGAGAGATTACTACACAAAATACAACACACACAACAATGACAAGAATGGACTACACACGAGTTAAACATGGCGCAATAGGATGAAGGAGCAAGAAAAGAGGAACATGTAAGGGAGGAACAAGATAGCGATTAACGAGAATAATGACTAAACATTATTACAAAAGAAGAAATCATTGGATAGAGAGCAGGGAGAGAGAAGATGCTTTTTATCCTAAGAGATGAAAATGAAACATATGGGTGTTTTTTTTTAATTAAAGGTATCAAGTAAAAGTGTGGAAGTAAAGTAAAAGATTTATATAAATGAAATAAAAACAAATAAAATAGCACTTAAGCGCAAAATAACATTTAACTTAATTCCAAATAATAGGTTAAAATAAGTAAAATTTAGGTTAAGCCGCGACCTCAAAATTTTTGCCCAATCTTTCAATTCTATAAAATTAGTCTAGAAGAGAACAGAAGAAGCAGAGGAAGAAGAGGAAGAAGAAGAAGAAGAAGAAGAAGAAGAAGGAGGAGGAGGAGGAGGAGGAGGAGAAGAAGAAGAAGAAGAAGAAGAAGAAGAAGAAGAAGAAGAAGAAGAAATAAGAAGGGAGCTGGATGATGAAAATAATTGAAACGGTGAAGAAGGAGGAAGAGATGTGGGAGAAGATTAGATGAGTGGAGAGGAGAGCAGAGATATGTCACTATTAAATAAGAAGAGAGAAGAAAGAGGAATTGTATAAATGAAGATTCAGAGATCTGAGAACTAGGGTTTTGTATTTATTTAGTAGCCTCAAACTTTTAATTATTATCATTTTCAAACTCTATTGAAATTTAGAGGTACTGCCAAACCGTGGAGAACCCGTGAGTTTAATGCATACTTAATTAATATCACCTCTCAGCAAGTATGTACGATATTAGTGTAATAGCTTCTACTAAGCATATAACTGAACTGAAAAATAATTTTAAATGTACATTAAATGCAATAAATGCAGTTATTTCAAAACATTTAAAATATGGATAATTAAATTAACATTCATAAGTGATCTAATCCTTGCCGAATTCAGGTAATACAAATTACAGAGATCAGGTTTTGGGTACGTGAATAGATAATATCAAATTATAACTTATACATTTACAGTTTACGGAAGCTTAGCTCTGCATGATATACTCTGCTATGCAATTTAACCAACATTTAATTTTGCTTCACTAAGGATACTAACGACATATTCTATTCGCACTCTATTGCAAAATATACGATTATTTCCAAATGAAAAATTTAACATAAGAGTATTTTAATCTTAAAAATATTATTATAATATTGTAACAATAGTATCATATTCAAAACTGAGCTTTTTGCAAATAAAATGAAAACATTTGGACAGTAGCTAGTGAATTTATACTTTGATAAAGGATGTAACAAGATTCTTTTATTAAAACCTACAAACCATAATTACACGTGACATCAATTCATCTAATTTGCTACCAGAATGGAGTTTATTCAAGTGTATCAAAACCCTACCGCTACGCTTGATCATAAAATCATTTACAAAAATAGTATGCAAATTTTGTACTTTTCTGAATATTGTTAATAAAGCAACACCTAAATCTACAAACTGCATCTAAAAAGTTAAAATACACATACAGTACAGAGGAAGAGCAATTATTTTATAACATTTGAATTTAAACACCTTTTGATTAATTTAAAGTTGTTAAAATATTTCATATTTAATGCTAGTTAAAGACTGAGGTTCAGGATGTTGACATGAATAAGAATATATGTAGATACAACGTTTCTTGTAAACAGTTTAAAATTGTAGATGTTTTCATAAAATACAGTTTTGAGAAAATTAATGATAAATTTACAGACGTATGTAATGGAGTTGCAGTCTTAATAAGCCCCTTCTGATATTCTGGTTCCTCTGATGATCCTTTATCTTGAGCATCAAGCCAAACTCTCTTTCCGAGTTTTTTCTTCTCTGCCAGATAGACTCGAGGACAATCGTGGTCAGATGTTCGTTTTGTGGCCTAGCTCAGAAGCTATTGCCACTAGGTGGCAGCATTAGTTCGTTAGGAGTTGATGACACTCGACACGTAATAATCTGTTGCAATAGCACAAAGGTAGTTGCAAGATGGTGGTGCCTCTAAGTGAGTGTACAATCCTCGAGCAATCCTCCGTTGTGCGGTTTTTGTAAGTAAAATGTATGGAATCAAAGAATATTCATAAAGAAATGCTTTTCGTCAATGGCGAGAAAAGCTTATCACATCAAGCAGTTTAGAACTGGATGGAGGAGTTCTCTGAAGAGTGGACACATATCGAAATCATCATCTAGTAGGCAGGTTGTTACAGGTAAACTTGCAACGAGTTGAAGACTTAACCCAAGAATACAGAGGGGTTACTATAGACACAATAGTGTTGCTATTGGATGTCCAAACGGCATGGTCAATCTCATAGTGCATTACAAGTTTTTACAAATTCTGTGTTCAATGGATGCAGCTCATGTTGAACATGAAATAAAGGCTCGGAATACGCTTATCACCGAGAACATTTAAACATTTAAACATCGAAACATTTAAACAACTAACTACAAACTTATTGTCAATATATCTTCTTGCAAATTATCTTTCTACTTCTTTACAAAAACCAGTTTTTATATACGTATCATACATAAATTCCAGTGGAAGATTATATTATACAGTGGCATAATTAACAAAGCACAATCATCACACCATTTGCATATAATGAAAGCACTTTGTAACACACGAACGCAAAACCCTTGCTGATAAAGTCTCCTTCAAATAAACTTGCATATGTTTATACATATTCCACTATGCAGTCAAGCTTCGCCGACCCGTAGCTCAAATAATCTCCCTTACTTTAGAGTGGATGTTAAATGTTTTCTTCCCCAGTATACAAGTCCTATATCGAGAGAATATGTTGCCAATCTCTCTTCTGAACTCCTCAATTGAAATTCGGATTATTTGATGTTTGGTATTAGCCTTGAGTTCTTCTAAAGTTTGAGACTTCGTGCGAAACACTTTGACTTACAAACTATCGCATAATTAAAAACCGCAACTTGTTAAATCGGGAGTGCGCCAAGTTCACAAACTAACAATTATTTCTCTATCATTGAGCATTCAATTATTGTATTTAATTATTCTTGAGCCATATGTGTGATTGCACAGTTCTGTTGGAACCAACAGTACAATTTTTGCTCTTCTGTCAACTGCTGAAGAAAGTGCGCTAAGAGTATTGTTTGGTACTGAAACGCATTTAGTACATATTGTGCATGCTCCCAACCTCATGCGGCTGAGTCACGTGTTCTTTGGGCGATCCTTAGATTGTCAATATCAAGGTAGTAGGGAAGAATGCTTAACGGATGTACTGGCCAAGTTGTTGTTGATTTGGTTTATTTATGGACTTTCTTTAACATCTCAGGTCATCAGCGTCCCATTCAATTCAGGGCGTGAAATGGCCCACAGCTTTTGCTCAGAGGCCTCTTCCTTCAGGCTTGAGGTTCTTTTTCGAGGCAAGTATGGCTACCACTACACCACCAGGACCGACACTCTGGCTAACGCAGTAGTGTCCCTCCAGGACGTGTGTGTGTGTGATAGCAAACACTATATTAAATAAGATAGACGTGCATAATTACTTGCAAATTATACATAGTTAAACATTTTAATTTTAAGAGTTTAAAAAATGTTGCGAGTTTTTACAGAAGTGTAATACTATAAGCATAATAGGATGACAATATTCTAAAATTATGCTAATTGTGCTATAACTTTTCCCGGATAGTTGGTCACGCACGAAGAAAATTTGGATATTATTAAATTAGTACATACATGAAGATGAACAACAGGGAAGAAAATTGTATTAAAACATTACCTATGGTGGGAAAACATCCATATAAGCATTCCCTCAACAAAATATGTTTTGTTCTGCCCACAGTAAACTGGTATTCAAACAGCACGCACCGTTCGTTTCCTACCGCCGCCCGTAGGCGGGTCGGTTACTGCAGGCCTTGCCGTTCCCCCTTCTGCCTGCATCCCCCCTCCCTGCAGCAATTTCAACAAAGAATGTTTTATTACGTTAAATGCTCATTCATATTACAGTACATGTTATTGTTTCATTTCAGTGTATCTAATATGATGTACGTTTGTATGGCATTTTAAGTTTAATCAATTACGAAGTTATTGTAGTGAAAGTAATTTTTTCTTCTTTAGGGCAACTCCGGTTTATGGAATGTCACAGAATCCCCACTAGTTGTTGCTATTCAGGGATTATCAATAAAACCTTTACCCACTTTCTTAAGAGAGGGAGATGAAGGAAATGTGCTTTGAATATGAGTAATTTGGGCAGATTGCAAAAGTGAGCAAGTGAAATCTATTATGTGAAATTAACATTATGTTTTAAATGCTGTTATCACAAGCGACAAGCTCAAAACGCGGGTTCGAACCCGGCCAGGATCGATGGATTTTTTCGGGCGTAAAAATCCTCAGTATGGCTTCCTTCGGAAGGGAAGTAAAGCCGTGGGTCCCGTGTCGTACATTTACGGCACGAAAAAGAACCTCAAGCCTGAAAGAGAGGCCTCTGAGCAAAATTTGTCGGCCGTTTCACGCCCTGAGTTGAATGGGACGCTGATGACCTGAGATGTTAAAGAGCGTCCATAAATAAATCAATCAATCAAATCAACAAGCGAAAAGTGCATGTAATAATATGACAATATAATAATAAAAACCTAAAATACTCCATCCCGGCAACCTTGTTTCCTACACCGGGACATGTATTGCAAACTCTTACAATTTATTTCTAAATTATCGAATTACATTCTTACATTATTATTTTCTAGATGATACTTATACCTAGGTTACAATTAGAAATTTACTAAAATAATAAAATTAACTAATTTGATAAATAACAAAATTACATTTCCTTGAATACTTACTAATTGTTGAAAACCAGCAATATTCAAGTAACTGGAATTCTACTACTTCCACTTATTCTTTAACTGTAAATTAATAAACTAGTATTCATCAGTATCCGGTAGAAACTGTACTGGTGACCAGTATATTTCTTACATACTTTTACTTTACTACTTATATGTATCTATTCCTCTCTATATTTGTATAAAACTATATATTATATATCTATTGATCTTATATGTTTCTTTATTTCTAATATTATATCATATTATCTTTCTATATTATATTATCTTTATGAACATATTCGTGTAAATTTGACATTTATATCTTATAATAGTCATATTTTTCAACGCTAAGTATATTCTTTGTTTGCAAATCTAATTGACATTTATCAATGCAAAATTTACCCTACCAATTAATTACTTTTAAAATCGCCACAGGTGGCCGAGGTCGTTAAGATGCGGACTCGTGAGAGGGAGATCTGAAGTTCGAATCCCGCCAGGACAGTCCTACCTGACTGAGGTTTTATCCAGGTTTTCCTCAGTCCTCATAAATGGCAAATGCCGGGGAGGTACCCTAAATTTAGGCTTGGAACGTTTCCTTCCTGAAAAAGATCTTGATTCTGTTCTTAATATGTCTATGCTACCTTAGTAGTAAAAATGGCCGTTAAACACCATTAAAAATTACTTTGACATCGTTAACAATAGTAATATTAATATCACTAGTAGTATTAATTATAATAGTATAACAATGTTATTATATTTTAATTTTTCTTTGTCTTACTTTACTTCTTATCTTCCTGTTATTTTTCTTTTTCTTTTTCTTTTTCTTCTTCTTCTTCTTCTTCACTCTTTCGCCATTCCCTTATTCCTAATCACTTTATCCTCTCCTCATTCTATATACACACTACAGTTTTATGTCCTATTGAAAGTTCCCTTTCGCTACTCCACTACACTTTACACTTCTCTATTGCATTTGTTAAGTAATACTACGACAAAATAAGAAAGATGAAAAATAAGAAAAACTCTTAAAGTAGAACGTTTATTCATTATAAAGCTCTAACATAAAACCTAATACACAGGCCACATCAAGAACAAAACGATAAGAGCTTAAGAGAATGTTGTTCACGAATTTACATGGAAGAAAACAACCTTCAATTAATAGGTTGAATAGAATTGTTGAAAAGGTTGAATAGAATGAAATAAATATATATAAAGCTTTTCAAAACAGTGGAATGGATAATTACCATCACTACTATTATTAATACTACTACCCCCACCACCACTACTATTACTAATACTACTACTACCCCCACCACTACTAATACTAATACTACTACTATCACCACTACTATTACTAATACTACTACTACCACCACTAATATTACTACTACCACCACCACCACCACTACTACTATTACTAATACTACTACTACCACCACTACTATTACTAATACTACTACTACCCCCACCACTACTATTATTACTAATACTACTACTACCACCGCCACTACTATTATTACTAATACTACTATTACCACCGCCACTACTACTATTACTAATACTACTACTACCACCACTACTATTACTAATACTACTACTACCACCACTGCTATTACTAATACTACTACTACCACCACCACTATATTACTAATACTACTATTACCACCACTACTACTATTACTAATACTACTACTACCACCACTACTATTACTAATACTACTACTACTACCACCACTACTATTACTACTACAACCAGCACCATTACCACTACTATACTACTACTACTACTACTACTACTACTACTACTACTACTACTACTACTACTACTACTACTACTACTACTACTACTACTACTACTACTAGCACCTCTACCACTACCATTACCACTATTAGTAACAAAGAAAAGGATCGTCTGTTGGTTCTATGCGCTTTTTCCGTTCCAGCATATATTACTGTACTTTGTTTCATTAACCATTAAGGAAATTATACTCTTAACTAAAATCATATAGCCTTCCTTAAAAGGTGCGCTGAAAGAATTATTGAGATTAGAATATGTAACTTACAAACAGTTCCCATTAAACTCTGTCCATACGTATGGACGATATTTTGTTCTGTATGCGGTACCGGAGGTACGTATTACTGTAGCGAGTTTAACAAAATGTTCAATACAATACTTGCCCAGGGACTCTTAAGTACTAGGAAACACTATCCTAACTCAATCAGTTGAACGCCAGATCAAGCACTTCCCATTTCCCGCGAAAGTCCAGGATACAACAAGCACCTGACAAAACTGTCAGCCTCACTCGCATGTACAAAGAGTACGTTTTAATCACTGATAATAACAATGAAATAACTGGAATGAAGTTTCTAATCACGTTACGAGGCACAGGGAAAGCTTAGTTTTAAAACTTTATACAGTTTCGAGCTGTGGTTTCGCCTGCGTTTTCAATCTCCTGGGGTGAAACAATCCTCTTACGCTCCTCGCTATACACCGTTGTTTTGATCTGCTTCATAGGTTTTGTATCAAATAAAGATACGCATCAAAATGTACATGTTTTTAATGAAGTTCTTATCTAAATAAACGAAACTTATGAGCAAAAAATACAAGTACTTTCCTCATTAGTCTACTTAGTAATTAGAATAATAGTACATTATTATTTGTTTTATTTATTTAAATTGTTACATTGTGAAAGACTAAATAATGCAGGAGTTTAGCAACTTTTCTACGTTAAAATACTGAAAGGAATAGCAAAAGGTGTTTTAAATAAATAAAATCGATGCTTAAATCTTCGTTTAGGTCAAGATGAAATGTTTATGGCAATTGGAATAATTAAAAATAATATAAAACAGTTGATGCCTCTAGAACTATGAATACCGAAATAGGCTTTATAACCAGATAGTGGAGGCCGAATCTACATTTTCCTATTCAAAAGAACAACAACCAGGCGAATCTACATTTTCCTATTCAAAAGAACAATAACCAGGCAAATCAAGGATTAAACTGCTGAACAAATTAAAAGAAATCAACTGTGGCATATTAAGAAGTACCCTGCAGAAGGTTAGTTAGCAATTTAATTGTTTTAATGTCAATTGTCAGAAAGCGTACTTCATTCCCTTCGCCCTGAGTTTAGGTACATCGTATTGCATGGTTCCGATAGTATGTCAATCTCTTCAAAGACGAATCCATGCTTCGTCCTGTGCCCAGATACAGAAGAATACGCACATGGAGATAACCAAGCAAAGCAGAAACAATCAGGTATATACAGGACGTTCACAAATTCAAAGGAGATACTATCATGCTCTGGGAAGGAACAATGCCAAATAGATCGTTCTGATCATGGAAAATGAATGCAAAGAGGTACATTCAAGATGTTTTCAGCCAATAATTCTTGCAATAAAGCCTCTGGCTCTGTATCGCATGCATAATAATGTCAAAGTACATGATGCAGGATTTTTATCTAGATGATTGGAAAGACACAGTGTTGCTGTAGTACTAGTGCTATTGTGGCATTCTCAATCCTACCACCACGGGTGGTCGAGGTCGTTGAACTCGTGAGTGGGAGGTCTGGGGTTCGAATCCCGCCAGGACCGTCCTCCCTGACTGAGGTTTTTTCCACGTTTTACTCAGTCCTCATAAATGGCAAAAGCTAGGGAGGTACCTTAAACTTAGGCTGGAACGATTCCTTCCTTAAAAAATAAATCCTTTTCCAATAAATCATTTCATTTCATGTATCATCAGTGTCCATCGCCTGTGGTGCCTCTGTAGCAAAAACGGGCGTTAAACACTATTCATTCATTCATTCTCAATCTTCAGATCTAAATCCGATTGAGAGTTTGTGGAATATCCTTCAATGCGCAGTTTTAAGGGATATTGACAAAATTAAGGCTCTAGATCAGTCATTCATAATCACTGACAGAATATCAAAGAAAATGAAATCTTTCATTACATATTTTGAATTTCAAGGAGATGGCAAGCAATACTTAATGCAACAGGTGATGATGTGATATCGAGGTAAACTTCAAATAAAGGGCAGTATTACTATATTTGTGAATGTGTGTTAGTATCTTTAAATTAGAAAATTGTGATAATTTCGTTAGAAAGCATTAAATGTTATGTGAAGACGTAAGCTTCCGCAGCTCTTGTAGTTAAATTTTTTGGCTCTGGGTGCTGCTGCAACTTAGTGTAAAAATAGTCACCGCGAATGTTTAGTAGTCAAGAGTCGACACAGCAAGTAGACCTCCGTCGAGATTCGAAAAATTAAAGCTCAGCCTGTACGAAACGTAAGTAGTGACCAATTTTACCACTAAGATACGATTTTAACTATTGAGCAGTAAATGTTGTTTTTGTGAACTATTGTGTTACAAAACCAATGTAAGTATTAAAAATATTTGTACAATAACATTTCATTCATATTTATTAAAATGTAAGAAAAATTCTACGTTCCTTATAATATTTATTTTATGGTGGGTTAAAAGGAATGAGAACTTTACATGTTTTTCTAATTCTAATTTTGTCTAATTCTAAACTAAGTTTTCTTTTTTATCTTTAAGACCTAAGTAGCACCAAAAATTCAGGATATATCGATGTGAAGATCAAGTTTAAATTCAATAAATGTTTACAATGTAAATGCAAGTTTTTAACTAGGTTTATGCATATTATTTATTGCTTGTTTTATAAATATTTATACTACATGAAGTGCTAAAAAAATTAATGAAAATGACACGACATAACTGATGGAAACTATAACTTCCATCAGATTAAGAGTATTTGACTGTACTTTAGATAGATGGTTTTAGAAAGAAAAATAAAAACAATAAAAGGAAAACGTTCTGATGAACTGGGGAGGTATTGCTGGCGACAATTGAGGAAGGAAGAGAAAAGATTTCCTTCTTAGTGAAGAAAATTCATTTCTCTTTGTTTTATGACCGCAGAAATAAAGAGGGGGAGAGGAAATAAAAGTAAAATAACCAAAGGCAGAAGAAAATTGAGAGAGATTTGTTTTTATTTCTTTTTCTACTTTTCTACAGGGAGATTAGATTGTATTTCCGCCGCAAAACGGCATCTCTGCGCTCTGCTAACGATGTGCTATTGCCAGTCATTTTATAGCCGAAAGTCACGTGAGTTCTCGGTCTCAATGCATATTCAGTATCCATTCACACGTTTCTAACAATTTATAGTATGACAGCTAAATAGAAAATGCTTATATATGACAACGTTAAAACTTCTGGCAAATTTCAGGAGATTGAAAGGAGATCACTAGGTTGTTAGGTTAGGATATTATGCTTAATTTTCTATAAACAAAAAATTAAATTATAAAACTATAAGAGTGTGTTTTATCCCCTTTTCGCTCAGTTTCTGAAGAGGGGTTAATTTTGTGTATTTTCAGCAGGAGACTTCTACAACAGCGTACACAGGAACTTCCTACAGTGCTGGAAGATAAAACTAGTGTTTGACTTCCTCAATTTCTTGGAACTTTTTGTCTTCGATTAACATTAATAGACGCTGAAAAGTGAAATATAAATTTTTTTATTTATCATATCTAGCAAATGGTTAGACCGGAAACTTATGGATCTATCCTCGTTTAACTAAATCACCGCGACTGAACATAATTTGATCTTCAGATATTATCTGTCTTTCCGTGTGTTTTATCTTTTTTCCTTGCTCATAATAATTACTACTTGTTTTTCTCATTCTGTATTAAAAAGAAAGGAACAAACTTTTCTTGTGTTATTTCCTCTTATTTTACAGAATATCTTTCTTAAGGTTTATTTTACTTTAGGACGCCCTAACATCTTTGGTCATTAGCCACCCATTCAATTCAGGGCGTAAAAGGACCGACATATTTTGCTAAGAGACATCTTATTTCAGACTTGAGGTTTTTACGTGCCGTAAATATACAAAATGGGATCCACGGCTTTATTTTCCTTCCGAAGGAAGCCATACTTAGAATTTACGACTTAAAAATCCACCGACACTGGCCGGGTTTGAACCAGCGATCTTTGCTTTATGAGACAAGTAAATTTCGAAACAAGCAAGGAAGTAATTTTTATGTTGTTATCTGATTATGTGAAAATAACTTAACTGGTCATTCTTAGTGAAAACATACTTTGTGTGGAAAAGAATTCAAGTTTGCAGGAAGAAGAATTGGTTTGTATTTACTGAAGCAAACTTCTACAGTCTTCAGGTGCAGTCAATACCACGAATTCTTCCATGAACATGACAAAATGACATTGAAGATGTACAGGAGCAGCCGGCTGTTATGAAGCAGTGGGACCTACCATACAATGCCAGTGGGAGGGGTAGGTTGGGGATTATGGATCAGAGGGCTCGCAGCTAATTAAAGAAAAGCTCACTTTGCATTATCCACCGCCGGCAAAGACCCTCTTCCACAATTTTCCTTCTTTCACCCCTCCCTCATCTCTGTGAGTCTGTGCTATGGACTACGCAGATTTGAATGGTGTGAGGTAGGGAGATGTAGAAATTTTAGAGGGATTTCCGCCTGCACGCGGTGGAAAGGTTTTGCGCTGGTGTTCTAGCCAGTAATTAGTACTTTGGAAAGGAGGGTTCGCCTATGCGTGCATACGGAAGGGAGCCGATATCTTCATGTACCTATATAGTAAACCTGGGTCCAGCGGATGATTTATTTAATGAGTCAGCTATGTCGGTTGTGCGGCATATCACCGAGAGCTTTATTTCTGTGGCTGGATTTGCGGAGAAACCAGAGGGATGCAAAGCTTCCATCTAAGGGTGCCAACTCGCCTTTGTCGCAAAGGAGATCTCCTGGTTTTACGCCCGATAATTTCTTCCGCCCTTCAAAGTTAGCGTTTTCCATTAATCTTGCTCTAAATTCCACCTTTCTATATCTAACAGGACTCATTTAGATATTGTTCTCGTAATTTTTCCTTATTCTACCTAAGAACATTCAACGAATCTCATTTTTACCATAATATATTTGGCTATCGACTTAGCATTTTTAAAACGATGTCATCGAGTTTATTCTGCTTTGAATTTAATCGACTTAATATTGCTGATGTTTAATCTTTTATGGGACTTTTGAGAGGCTTCTGTGAACCATGTTCTAATCTCGCACCTTTCTATTTTAATTTTTTAATTAGCGAACATATATCTACTTTTTACTAGGCAATGAGTGTATAATATGCACTTTGTGATACAGCTAATTGGAACTGGATACTAATTACATAGTCTCAAACTCCTTGATTCCAATTCATACTTAGAAAAATTTAACTCTAGTCTTGCCTGAACCTATTGCATAAATCTATTAACATTATGATCACGTAATATACAGAGGGTGCCAAAAAATGTATACACACTTCAAGCAATGGAAAAACTGTGTTAACATAACAAAACTGAATTCACACAATCAGAAAAAGATTAGCAATAATCATCTTAAATTTTACAGTTACAACAGTTGCTTAAAAATGCCCACCATCGGGTCGATACACTTCTGACTGAGTACGTTGAACTACAGATTGAGCAACGTTTGCGGGAGAGTCCTCAGTGATTGTGGCACAAACCGTTTCCATTTCTTCCCAAAGTGCTACCATTGTAGCTGGTTTTCTACGGTATACGGTACCATTAGTCTCAAATTTGTCTCGAATGTGTGTAGTTGTTACTCGCGTTGGCGGTTCAGTTCTGCACACACGTCTCCTTTGCCTTTGAACTTCAATAACATTCTCGGTTTTCCAGTAGTACTACAAAATTGCTTTCCGCTGTTCAAAAGATAACCTTGAACCCTATTTTGTTGTAGCAACGCTAGCGTAACATAATGTGAGTCATATCTGTTTACAGAACATCATACTACACATTGCTGTTGTTTTTCGGTCCAACTTTTAAATGTATTAAATAGATATCTACTGTGAAAGTATGTATACCTTTTTGGCACCATCGGTGCCATATATATATATATATATATATATATATATATATATATATATCACTAACTTTATTAGGACCGCCTAAAACATCTCACTTAAGGGTTTGTGAAATCCCTTTATAGCGAAGGCAAGCAACCTCTAATAGCACTGATTAGGTGCAGGTTTTTGTTTGTATTTTTTGTAAAATGAAAGTTTACGTGGAATTGGTAACTTCGTTGTAATTAACGCAGTTGCAATATGAATAAGGGGGGAAACTTTTAAAATAACCTAAGAATTTCTACAACCTGACATAAGTATTTAATTCACATGTACATTCTATATTTAACACAATTATAGCCACCACCTATGGTGCCTCAGTAGTAAAAACGGGCGTTAAACACTACTAAAAAAATTATAGTATCTGCATTTTGGTGCCAAGCTCTTCCAGTAACGTTCTAGGTTCATTTCTCTCAAACGTATTTTAAGTGCTCTATAAAATTATAACATTAACTTGATATATTTATTTGAGAATCAGAACTTAAAGCAGTACATGAAATGCTGGTGTGCACTCAAAGATTGATAGTATTTGTTTCACGTATGCCTTATCAACTACACTGCGAGGGGCATCTTCTTTTTTCTTCTTGCAGTCTTTGAAGACATTCACTCAAACCTGAGCTGTTTCACATGATGAGGCAAGTTCCTTAGCCTTCCATTAGTTATTGAATGTTTTCATCTCTCTCTCTGTCTCTCTCTCCCTCTATCTCTCTTATGGAAAATTCGTACCCTTATGGGAGTAAATGGCTAGTAAGTATTTTTGCAAATAAGAATAGGAATTATGTGAATCTGATATTCTTAGCATCAATACAAACAGCAGTCCCTAGCAACACTCATAAATAACTGTCCATTTCTACATTCTTTCCAAATAAAAACTTAAATGCCTCCTCGATAAAACTAGTAACACTAAAATATTTCATTTAACATCTAAATACAAGTTTAAAGAGTGTATGCTTCTTTCCTAAAAAATAAATGTTCTTCTTACAATATCCTTGGCGTAATATCCTCTAGATGTCTAATTTATAGTGTCTTTCGAATTTGATAAAATTAATTCAAGTTTATGGTAAATGTATTTTCAACACTTAATCAGCTTCTTATATGACCTTCTGAGTTTTTAAAGGAGGAAATAGTCACTGGGAGCTAGATCTGGGCTGTAGGGTGGATGGTCGATCTGCTTGAAGCCTCATTTCTTCACAGCTTCCTCTGCAACAAGACCTGTTTGCACAGGTACGTTCTCGTGAAGGCGCACACCCCTCTCAGCTTTCCTCGCCTTCTCTCTTTGATGGAAGCACGTAGTCTGTGCAGTATGTCAGCATAGTACTTTCCATTTACTGTGGCGTTCCTCTCCTTGAAGTCAATGAAGAGCATTCCTTCTCAGTCCAAAAGATTGTAGCCATGATGTTCTTGACTGAGTGATTTTGGCCTTTAGTGGCGGTGCTTCGCCAGGTTTACGCCATTCCATTGATTCTCTTTTGGACAAAGAATCATAGTAGAGAACCATAGTTCATCTCCTTTAACAATGTTTTGCAAAACTTCTCTCTCGTTGTCACGGCAGAGCTCCAAAAAGCCTGACAACAGATGTCTCGCTGCTTTTGAACTGAGGAAAGAAGTCTAGGCACCCATCTTGCAGTAACCTTTTTCATGTTTAAATGTTAATGAATAATTCGAAGGACAGTTGTTTTAGTAAGGACCAATCTTGTTGCTATTTCTGTAACTTGAACTGTCGGTCTTTTATAATTTATCCTTCCACACTTCTAAGGGCCGACTTGCACGCTTTCCATCTCCTATGCTTTCTCGACTCATTCGAAAAAGTTTGGCCTATTCTTATACTTAGAATATGGGGTTCCCCAATACGCCGTCCAATTGCTGTCTAATTTCATTTGGAGCATGTCGTTCTTTTGTGATGAATTTAATAACAGCTCGAAGTTCCATTTTGAACATGTGACAATCTTCTGCACATAACCTTCTTTATGAAATTTTATCGGAACAACTGAACACAGCGGAGCGGACGTTACAGCTGAAATTATTTACTCAACAGATAAGGTATAACTTCAGATAAAGCTTTTGTGAAGGCGATAATTCTTATCGGCAAGGCCGGAAGTTTACGGACCTACCCTCGTATATCAAGTTTTTCTCTTCATTAATTTGCCTTCTTTTATTTTCAATTATCCCCTAATGTAATCCCTCAGTTTGTATGCCAGATGCTAATTAGTGAGCTTGTTTACATACGTGCAGTCACCAACACACCAACCAGTTTCTTCAGGTATTCAAGTCTGGAAAGAGGACTTGGTCTCTGTTCAGAATAAACACTTTCAAGTGCTTACGTATGTCCACGATTTCCTTGTAAGAACATTTGGGTTTGTTTTTCCCACAATAACTTTAGGTCTGCATTGGAGCTGTTTATATCTTTGGACCCTCAAGTGTTTAGACCATTCGTAGGTGAAAGTTTATAGCTATTCTGGTTTTTCTCATCACTCTTTACTTCTCATTTAGAATCTGAATAATGATAACTCTCTATATCTTAATTTTTTCGTCACATTTTAGTTGACCGTCACTCTTTTCAGCATTCTAAAACTATTTTGTTATAATGGTTTCAAAATTTGGATCAACTGCCTTCCATGTTCTTGAAGGTTGCATACTAGCAGTCAGGAGTGGGATCACAGATGGCAGGCAAAATTAAAGCAGAAACGAACCATTCAAAACGATAGCTAGCACTTAATTAACGCAATAGCATATCCTGTGGTAACACAGTGAACAATTACAAAAGCTCATGAAAGCACAACTTTAATAAATTCAGATTCATGATTTGACTTACTTAAGTGGTCTGAGAGACCAGACCTAGGTACTTCCGGGTTAATAATATCAGGTGGCAAAGTTTCATTTATGAAGCCAAAATATTTTCTACGTCCAACTTGGCTCTCTCAACCGAACCTTGACTCTGATTGTGACGTGACTGCCCATGGAAATGTTTTACTCTGGCTAGAATATAAATAACTCTTCTATTCCGAATTTAAAAACTCCCTTCCATTATCGTAGTGTAAGATATGGGAGAAAATGTCAATTAGTGTGTCACGAGTGTTTGCACGACACACACTAGTTAAGGTTTAGTGGTAACCATACTTGCCTCCTAAGCGCAAGATCGCGGGTTGGATCCCGGCCAGGATCGATGGATTTTTTCGGGCGTATAAATCCTAAGCATGGCTTTGTTCGGAAGGGAAGTAAGCCGTGTGTCCCGTGTCGTACATTTACGGCACGAAAAAGAACCTCAAGCCTGAAAGAAGAGGCCTATGAGCAAAATGTATTGGTCGTTCCACGCCCTGAACTGAATGGGATGTTGATGACCAGAGATGTAAAGAGCGTCCGTTAAAAAAAATCCATTTACTTAATTATTATGGTAAACCATAATGAACTTAAATTCTTGATCAGTTTGAGACCACAAGCCAATTAGACCTACTTAGCTGTGACTGTGCATTTCAGAGTGCAGAATAAAGTTAGAAACCGCACCTTTCGTCTTCATACTTCTTTTTTATTCACACGTTTGTCGATAAAATTGTATCATTTCAACTGATATATTGACAATTTCTTTGATGTTTCCATTTTCAGTCTTTCTTAACCTACAGGTAGTGTAGCTACATATGAACTTTTAATAACGTGGAATATTTCTTTGGATGATAAATAACACCTTTTGAAATCAACTTCTTCACTCTATCAAGTTCAATAACAATTAATATTTTCATTTTTCGCTACTACAAAGACTTCCTCTTTACGGCAACCTTAGCTTCCCTTCCGCTAAAATCGTATTCCATTCATTTTTGTTAAGACATTTTTCTCATTTCTCCTTTTTTTCTGCGTGTACTAACTTCTGAAGAAAATATGCTGTCATACTTCTTTCAGTGCAGTATGTCACTTATTGTAAATGAACGGAATACATTCATTATTAATTTCTATTAATGCTTAAACAAGATGCGGCGGTTTTTCGAAAAGTGGGTGGTAATGGAGGTAGAATATAAGAGGATTTTGACTACTTGATTATTTGATAATTGATTCTCTGGGATAATGATAAGTTCTTCCCTTCCGATGATGGTTTCCGGCTGTCCTACAGTTGCTTCAGCGAGACACTTCTGACTGGGATATTTAAATCCCGGGGAAAGGAGTTCACCAGGAACGTCACAGGAGAATGGTTAAATTTGTGATATTGTGAAATGAAGTACAAAGTCTGTTCCACTTAAAGTAGCACCGTTACTCTTTGGAGAGTTAAACTGTTAGGTGTGCCACTTTTGCACAAACTATGAAGGTCATACATTGACGTGTTAATGCACTTTGATAACTCCGAAACTTCCTATTGTTACTCAATAAAACTGATATTGATGCAATAATAAATTTGACAAAACTGATCAAACTATAACACGCAACTGACTCCATATTAACAAATAACCGCTAACTGCAAGCGGGTTACTGTGAACTGAGAACTGGGCTGAGAAACTGCCTCTGATCAAGAACCGCAAAACCTGGTGAATGTCGACTGGTCCTGAGTCCCAAAATAGTAACCTTAGTAAACGTGAGGTCAGATCAGTCTTTCTAACGCTCCCCTTTATTCTTTCAAAATATTTTTTTAGAAAAATCTAGAAACTTTTCTTGCATCTAAGAATTTCTATTGGATATTGGACTCACATAATGCTCTTCTAATCTTTCATATTGGCTATCTGGACTACGTGACTTCGATCACATACGTGTCAACTGACGCTGTTAGCTTCTTCTCTTCGAAAGGTTATTGGCCTGTCTCTTCACCCTCATATTGGCCTAATATTATTACATCTACCCTGACCTACTATATTAAAAGCACAATTCTCTAACTTATAGGAAATAAACATCTTTTTCAAGCACCTTGCTTTAGAATTCTCCTAGTAATAGCGGTTCCCCATTTGTTTGGGTTATCCATACAAACATGTGTACGAAGTCAGTAGGATTCTCTTCCTTTTTCAGGTCAAATGTTTATGGCTCATGTATTTTTTCACTCTCGTAAGAAAATAACACCATACACACAACGCGTCAACAGATGTACAAGAAATAAAAATGACAGCACAATCATGATTAAATATGAAAGTTACAAAAAATTAATGAATATATTGATTATAATTTATATGGGGGTAGCAGCTAATAAATTCCACCTCAAAAATAAGAACTGAATAAGGAACAACAACTGCAAAGGTTACGGGTTTAAATTACTGTAAAACGTTAGAACAGGAATTTACTGAAGTCAGTAAATTGTAGATATAACTTAATTATGTTAATCAAAACTGGAACGTTCTACAGAACTTTAGTCAGTTTTAAGCTATTTCTAGATGTAATTAAATTACTTTAGTACAAGCTAGACTTTTCTGAAGAGCTTTGTCAGAATTAGGATTTCCCAGAACCTTTGGTTTTAACTGATTCGGTTCTGCCTCCTGTTACATGAACATTCAACTCTCTGTGTTTCTTTTGTATATTTTGTTCTATCTAGTATGCTTTAGTGGCGGTCAGACAACTTATTCCTAAAATGATTTACATTTTCGTAATGCGTTATACGAACATCAAGAAATCTGACATGCATTTCATTTGTGACAAAATGTCACAAAGTTAAGAGTAGCCAGCGATCGTATTTTGAAAGCTATTCTATCATGCCACACATTGGTGATCTGTGTTTGCTTGCTGTGTGATATGCATGTAATTCCAGCAAGAAATGAAATATCAGTGCTCAAGTTCATAATTTTAAACACGTACTATAGAGTAAGACACTCAGGGAAAATGTTGATAAAGTATTATTCATCACTGATCTTCAACGACTGCAAATGAAATTCAAAATATTCATTTAACATTTCTTCAAACGCATTATTAAAAGGAAAATAATAAAATATATAAATCAATTCTAGATAATGAACTTCACTTCCAAATATCTTCGACAACTTCACTTATTAAAAACAATATCACATTATGTTCTTCTTCAAGTCAAGCAACTTTTAACTGAAGGGTTTTATCTACCAGTATAGAGTCTGTAAGGAATATTTTTAAGTGAAATGAGAACTAAATATATTTATAAGACGAAACCTGTTGAAACGCATTTGGTTCCACAAAAAGAACAGGACTAGCTCGTAGTGATGTAATTGTCTAAGTGTTATTCGCACTACGGAAATATCAGAGAACACGGCAAACAACAGGGTAAATTCTGTTGGTTGAATATAAAGAAGATTAGGGAGGTCTACTTTCAGCGAAGATTTGTTTTTCCCCCTTTACATGCAGGAAAACTGGTAAGCCACTCCTCAAAAAATAAAGCGCCAAACCCATTTTAAGAAAATATGAAGAAAGTGTTTGGACTTCAGCAGACATGTCAGAATATCACTTCATGCAAGATGGAGCCCCCTACCACTGATCTTCAGAAACAATAATAGCTCACCTTCAAGCAAATGTTAGAATATCAGACGTACTAGATACTACACCCATAAAATTTGTACATATTATCACACAGCTGAAGTGGTAACTATTAGGTTACACTTTCTTAGAGATAGTCTACGGAATGAAATATTTCTTGACCTATCCAGCAATATGGAAGTCACAGGAGGAGGACAAATCTGTACTGCATGTCAGTTGTTGGGAATGTTTCCTACCCGAGTTTGAAAATATAGCATTTGATTGCTGCATTGTGGATTAGGGTGTCATCAAGAAGAACAATAACAGGAGCTGTCCAGGTTTGAGCATGTTTTAGCTCGGGGAGGTATGAGAGAGTTTCTCTATGCTGGTATTTTACTCATTTTTGTTTGAACGATCATTATGCTAATGGTTCAATAAGTATTTATTTCCCTTATAACCATGATTTTATTCATTTATGAAGAAAAGAATCAATGGAAAAAAAAATAAGCTAATACTCAGAAAAGAAGCCAAAATCTGTATATAACAAAAGGAATTTGCAAGATAATCACTTACAGCTTGAATAATACTAAGCAGAATGTATCCAGGATGGTAATGCAAAGTGTGATAATTTAGAAATAATATTCATATTAGATTTGTACCAGTGTTAGAACAAATATATGAAGTAAGTAGGGTGAAAAGTTTCCCTGCGTTTTATGCTTCCCCGTTATATATATCATATCTATGAGCGTAAGGGATGCAATATGTACATCGTAACCAAATTGCATTGGAGAAATATTTGATGGTTTTTGGGACGCAAATTTCTGCCTTGAAACAACTACTTAAGGAATGTGTATCATATATTATCATTTTTTTTTTTAGGGTTGTTCCGGTATTCAGCTGGTATCCCCATATTCCCAGTCTCCATCTCTCCATCTTCCTGTCGGTCCTGGTGGTGTAGTGGTTACCATACTTGCCTCCTATACCCAAAACGCGGGTTCGAACCCGGCCAGGACCGATGGATTTTTTCGGGCGTAAAAATCCTAAGTATGGCTTCCTTCGGAAGGGAAGTAAAGCCGTGGGTCCCGTGTCGTACATTTGCGGCAGGAAAAAGAACCTCAAGCCTGAAAGAGAGGCCTCTGAGCACAATTTGTCGGCCGTTTCACGCCCTGAGTTGAATGGGACGCTGATGACCTGAGCTGTTAAAGAGCGTCCTTAAATAAATTAATAAAAAAAAAAAAAAAAAATAATCCATCTTCCTCTTGCACGTTGTAGTTTTTCATTGTTAATTTGATTCCTGCTATCCATGATAGTCTTTGACGACCACTCCAAAAGAATTCTTGGCCATCTTTCGTTCTTGTTCTGCTAACGTGACCATACCTTTACAGAGTCCGCTTCTGGATTCTTTCTACAACTGGTTCCTCCATACCCATAACCTCTCTAAGCTCTTCATTTCTTTTTCTTTTCACACCCTGAGTCCTCTTCGTGTGTCATCCATCTCCATTGCCTGAAGTTTATATCACCACTTTTGGTTAAACATAAGATAAACTTTGCATATCTTGAAAAGATTAAATAAATTACCACTCATTTCACTCCCAGAATGGTGCAAAAATGCTGAATAAACTTCTAAATGCACTTCAATGCTGGAATGAGCGTTATTTCCTGAGCATTTACTGAAATTCGTTCCACCTGTTAATGCAGTATTTGGTCCATTATCAATTGAGTTAAACCGCTATGGCTCTTGGCTGCCACCGCTGTATCGAATTTGGCCTAAGGCGCTGCGGGAGTGAATTTGAACAAGACCCGAAGCAATAAAAAATTAACCCATATTGACAAAAATAGCCTTTTTACATACTTCTTTATTTTAAACGTGTTAGCAATTATTCCTGTGCAGTGGCATTATTGGTTTTATATGAACAGTTTCGATACCGGGCTCGTGTTATGTTACTATTAATTCAAAATGATTGTAGAGATATTTTTCTTGCAGTGCGCATTTCGAAATTTTGACGGTAGTTTATTTTCACACGACAAGACAAACATTTAGAAAATGTTAATGCTGCAGCTAAATAAATAATTTAAAATTTACAGCTGTTAAACATAAAACAGTTTTAGATTTCTATAGGCCCATTTTGTTTCAATAGAGTTTCCGTTCTCTAAAACGTTTGTTCTAGTATTAAATACCAGGAACTAATAAGACAAAAGTATAAAAAACTACTTTAATAATAATACTAATACTAATACCACTACTACTACTACTACTATTAGTACTACTATTACTATTACTATTACTACTACTACTACTACTACTACTACTACTACTACTACTACTACTACTACTACTACTACTACTAATAATAATAATAATAATAATAATAATAATAATAATAATAATAATAATAATAATAATATCATAGCTCGTTTTCATTCAAATGATCCAATAGGTATTACGCTTTCAAATTTTACAGAAAAATTTTACTCATGAATTTCAAAATGAAAGAAGGAGACATGACACCATACGTAATTGACTTGCATAACGCAACTACAGCTGCATGATAGTACAATATATTGCAGTAGTGTGGCAGCACTTGACAAGAATCTCGCTAAATAAGAGGAATATTTGCAATCAACACTCTCTTATGCTACATTTTCTGCATAGTTTTAAAATTTCCCGTGTCTTAAAGACAGTTTCGCTATGTTATTGAGTAACAAATATCTTCCCTTCAATTTACATTCCATTACATACATCCGTGTTAATTCGATGTTTTGGTGTGTCTTAGCAGCCGATGCAATATGTCTGTAGAGAAAATTACAGTTGTGGTATTAAAATGTTTTACCAACCATTCTAAATTATTGTGAAAAAGAATAACTGCAGAACAAGTTGTTTAAGTTTCTTTGACTTAAGTTTCACATGCAAATGGGGAATTTTTTTTGTACAATGATGTGAAACTACTGATATAATATCTTTTGAGAGAATGTTTTATGATTTAATTATTAACGCATGCATGTGAATAATTACTAATAGTAATTAATAAACATGATATCAGAGTCGAGCGAAAGATAAGTATAATAAGGTATTATCTTATTTCAGTTTCGTTATTGAAATTATTTTTATTCAATAATTGGAAGCAATTTGTAATATAAAGTATATGTTTTTGATTTTGAATGATTCAAACAAGAGTGTGTAGTTACTTTTGAAAGACAAAATATGATGATGGAATACACAAATATTGTAAACAAAAATACAAATCTGCCGAATCCCAGGAACAGGGCAGAAATGACTTTGAAACAGATTAATATTTTTCGTTTTTTAATTTGTCATTTATCAATCAGAAATGTTGTAATAATAGGTCACGATAAACTATCACATAAAATAATTCACAATATATATCTTGCAACACTAGGGAAAAAAAGAATTGCAGTCTTTTGTTAACAATTGTGTTCTTATTAATTATACACATGCAGTGGCTTTGAACCATATGATTATTACGTGCAGCTTGTAGATTGCGATAATGCTAATTCTAAATTATTATGTTATGCTGTAGATGGTTATTTATAATCGACCTTTCTCGATCTGTAACAACGCGTGAAGTCAGCCTAATACAAAGTTTACTGGCTTCATTATTAATTTCTGGGTATCAAATTGCAATTACTTCAATCCTCAATGGGTTCTGTATCCAAAATTACTCATCTAAGACTCCTTAGTGCTATTTATTAACCACCTATAACTATTAATTGAGAATAATATATTCAAATAGTAAATTATAACAATGCTTACCATACAAAATATTACGATTTTTTTTATAACTTTGTACCTTTCTCTACAAGCAGCAAAAGAAGGATAAAAAGTTATCAGAAATGTTGCTTCAGTGTTTATTTTTAGTCTCCTTGCATATATTATTCTTGTTTGCTTGGCGTATTTAAGTGAGATTTAGTTAAAATATTTATGCCTTTTACGCATAAAGTGTCAGTTCTACTCATACATATTGGCCGGGAGGTGTTTTTGTCTTTGCCGCACCAATTTGCGTTGTTCTAACCAATTATATTTATGGATTGTATTTTCAGAATACTCCATAGCATGTGTAAACAAGGTTGTCATATCAGCAAATTCCGTAAAAAAATGTAATTAGCTAACATTAGATAAGGAATGAATGAATGAATGGTGTTTAATGCCCGTTTTTGCTACAGAGGCACCATAGGAATTGAACACTGATGATACATGAGATGAAATATATTGGGAAAGGATTTATTTTTTAAGGAAGGAATCGTTCCAGGCCTAAGTTTGGGCAGCTCGCCGGCATTTGCCATTTATGAGGACTGAGAAAAACCTGGAAAATACCTCAGTCAGGAAGGACGGTCCTGGCGGTATTCGAACCCAGAACCTCCCGCTCACGAGTCCGCGACTTAACGACCTCGGCCACCCGTGGCGGTTAGATAAGGAACTAAATATAAATATACACATGCAGTCTTTTGAATTGCCGAGGTTAAACTGTTGGATTTTTCAACATCTTTCGACCATTTATATAGCAGTCCATTAATCGTAAGTGCTGATCCTTAGATCACTTACGAACGTGCAACGTCTACTTTCTAAGTCAACTTAATATTATTTACAATGTAGATAATTATATATTAGTGCATGTGTATGTGCGTTTAATTACATTATGCTTGTTTAATGTTTCAGCGATAAAGATGAAAATAAAAACAAATATTACTAAAAAGGAATTATTCACCAACAGAAATGAAGCTTTTGTGAACATTAGTTAAGAAGTGTATAAAATTCGATTTAAGCTTCTTTAGGTTTAGAAATATTTTAGTATATCCTTTTATTCTAAGTATAAACAAGCACCTGACTCATCAATTAGTGAATATACCTTAATTTTTATAGCAAGCCCCCATATTCTAATGATGAACTCAGCTCACAAAGAATCATTTGGCATTCTTTGGAGACAGATTTGGGTAAAAATGGAGCAAATCTATATGCATATCATTTCTGACACAAGGAAAAAGTTTAATCTATACAATATAAACAATAACAGGTCCTTGATATTTAATAATCGATTATTGTTTTTACGCCAACTTAAAATAAATGGATAACAAATGAAACATATTTTGCACCTAATTGGTAACATTTTAATTAATATAAATTATTATACTGTATTTATCAGAACTTTTAATGTTTAGTTTTGCTTTGCAGAGATAAGGTCATTAGTTATTTTTTACATTCAACTAGGTTAAAATATTTAAGACATAAAATGAATGGATATAAAGTATGTACCGAGGATGCTAAAAATTTATACACACTTTCACAGTAGATATCTATTTAATATATTTCAAAGTAGTACCAAAAAACAATAGTACGATGTTCTGTAAACAGATGCGACTCACATACATTATTATAGCGTTGCCACGTGACAGGTAAATCAACAATGAGCAAATGAAGCCAAGATTATCGTATTATGTTCTGTAAACAGATGTGACTCACATTACGCTACATCTAGTAGATCTGCCAACAGGATTGTGCACCATCACATTACCACCGAGATGGACTTGCGTACCTTGATGACCATCTTCCAAGGCATTGGATAGGACGAACAGGTCCGATCAAGTTTCCGCCGCGTTCTCTGGATCTAACTCCGTAGGACTTCTACCTATGGGGAACTCTAAAGGATGTTGTATATCGTAGAAAACCAGCTACTATAGAGCACTTCTGAAAGAAATTGAAACGGCATGTGCTGCAATCACTGAAGACACTTTCGCAAACGTTACTCAATCAGTAGTTCAATGTACTCAGCTGTGTTTCGACGCCGGGGGTGGACATTTTGAGCAACTGTCGTAACTGTAAAAGTCTAAGACGATTAGTGCTATCATTTTCTGTTTGTGTGAATTCAATTTTTGCTATATTAACACAGTTTTTTTTTTTTTTTGAAGTGTGTATACATTTTTGGCCCCTTCTGTATGTTCTCACAGTACTGGAACACGGGGAACTTTTTCTACTAAATCAATTGGGGGGATATTATGTGGTTTTAAATTATATTGGTATATGACTTCTATAATTTGTGTGAAATATTTAAAAAAAATAGTATCGCTGCACAAACTTTGCAAATAGAATTCTCAACTCTCACACATACATCACGCATCTAAAAAATGAAAGCCAAATAAATTCAGATGGTATTACGTAACAATGGGTATAACGTGTATGCTAATAGTTTTAAAAAAATTGAGGTCTAATATGTGCCTTGGGCGTTTGATTTTTTTATGAAACTACTCTTAACAAACATGAAAATATCGACTACATTATTTTAAATGGTACAATTATTCTCTAAGCACCAAATGTGGTAAAACAATGAAATATTTGTGTATTTACAATTTCAGCTGCTCCGTAAGTGCAAATTCAAACTTTTGATGATCTTAGGTGATCATTCAAATCGCATGGAGGTTTCTGCTATAGCATATTAGGCGGGCTACATATTCAATTTACTGCGTTATCTGGCCTGTTATACATCGGACAACCAATTCATGTGTATATTGAAGCACATCAAGATTCTCTATAAGCAATTTCACTAATGGATGGGCAACCTGATTTGGAGGTTACACTGTTAAACGCTACGATCACTTTGCTAATAGTTTCATTAAGACAAGTTTGTCCATCACAGATCGCATTATTTGCTCTGTAATGAAAGTCTTTTCTCGTGTGTAAATGTTTATGTAAAATATTTCACTGAAGGGAAATTTTAATATGTTTTAAAATAATCCGAATTGTATAGAGCTTTTACAGATAGTCATATTCTGTTTGTATTATTATCTATTAAGGTGTATAACAGAGAGATTTTGTAAAAATAAAATCTGGATGTAAATGTAGAGTAAGGAAACTATTTTTAACATATTTCAAATGCCCGATAAAAATATTTTATTTTCTGAAATTGCATTTCTAGAAAATTCTGGTCAACACTATAAATTCTTTGTAAAATTATTACCTTGATAAAGATGTAAGAATAATGTTATTTACATGAACTGTGAACAAATAGGCATGTTTTAATGTATATTTATATATTTACATATTTATCTCCTTTAGTAGGACCTTTATAATATATTTTTTAAAAAAATCAAATCTGTATTTGTCCAGCTTTTTGTCATAAATCATACAATACCGCAATAAGGGTATAATCATCATCAGCTAGGGAGATTATTCCATACATAGAGACCTGTAAAAAAATACATAATTTTTAGACATTGAAACCGTATTTCATAAAAAAAGAAAGTTTTCGCATTTTTCATGGCATATTGAAAAATACAATACAATTTTGATGGTTAGCATTTTTGTTTAATTCACTTTCTTCCTTAAGCGTTCGATTCTTTGTATAAATCGTAATTTTTAACCTCAGTTAGATGTTGGGATAGTTCCTGATAATGCGAAATTGAAGGAATTTGAGATAAATGCTGCTCGACCTGGAACACACTCCAAACTGGGGTTCGGGCGCTGTGGGGACTCAGGAGGTTTCCGATATAAATCGGAGTTCAGCACAGTAGTTGATCGTTCAGTTGCCATTTACACCTTTGTAAATACACAGGAAATCCTGATAATATTATTGAATATTTTAATAAATGGATATTTTCATTTTATTGTATTCCTCTGAACTATTAATTAAATTAAAATTTTGCCTTTATTTCGTTTATTGAATGGTTACATAAACCTTAAATTTTATTTACTTTCCTAGTACTTCAAGTAAAATGTATTGTACCTATTTGGTATTTACTTTAAGTAGAAATATGTAAATGCTGAAATGTGATAACAGTTTTCTTTCTTTCATTCTTTTATTCAAGGTAAAAAGAATTCTCTGTTGCGTTTTAGATCATTTCATTGAAATTTTAACTCTCGCTGCAATACATGAACACCTGAGTGTCCACCACTCAGCTTTCTTCGCCTTTTCTCCTTGGTGGAAGCCCGTAGTCTGTGCAGTAGGCAGCATTAGTATGCTCCATTTACTGTGGTGTTCCTCTTCTTGCAATCAATGAAGAGTATTCTTTCACAGTCCCAAAAGATTGTCGCCATGATCATCTTGGTTGACCAAGTGACCTTGGTCTTTAGTGGCGGTACTTCGCCAGGTTTACGCCACTCCATTGATTGTCTTTTGGACAAGGGATCATAGTAGAGCACCATAGTTTCATCTCCTGTAACAATGGTTTGCAGAACTTCTCTTTCGTTGTGACAGCAGAGCTCAAAAAACGTCTGACAACAGATGACTCGTTGCTGCTTTTGGACTGAGGAAAGAAGTCTAGGCACCCATCTTGCAGTATCCTTATTCATGTTTAAATGCTCTTGAATAACTTTAAGAATTTATGTTTTAGAAAGGTCCAACCTTGCTGCTATTTGTGTAACTTTGAGTCGCGATCTTCCATAATTTCTCCTTACGCAAGAGCGATGTTTTCAGGAGTGAGCACCTCCAAGGGCTGACCTGCAAGCTCTTCGTCTTCAATGCTTTCTCAACCCATCCCATTCGAATAAGTTTGGTCCATACTTTTACGGTATTATATGAGGGGGATGCTTCCCCATATACACAGTTCAATTGCTGTGTAATTTCATTTTAAGTAAGTCCATTTTCCAGAAGAAATTAAACAGTTTGATACTCCATTTTGAACATATCAGCCTTTTCTATACATAGCCTTGTTTATGCAACTATATGTGAACAACTGAACACAGCAGATCGGAAATTACAGATACAATTATTTACTTAACAGATAAGGTATGCCACCAGATAAGGGTTTTGTGAAGGCGATAATCCTTATCGGCGAGGCCGGAAACTTATGGACCTATCCTCGTAGATTACTTTTAATATGTGTATGTGTTATATTATCATTGTCATGACTAACCTGAAAACTTTGTGGCATAATGATAAAAGTTTAAATCAAAGTTGAGTACAGGCTGTCAAAAGGCAACGTTATAGTTTTAAAGTGTTATAAATTTGCTTTCTATACTAATCTTTAGTGTATAACTCAGCGATTCTCACCCTTCCTTTGACCGCCAACGCCCTTGATGACCTGAGGTGTTAAGGAGAATTTATAAATAAACCAAAAACCCCTTTTAAGTCTCTCGCTGTCACAAGCCCATTATATTTAACTCACAATTTAGAGCTATAAATCTGCATCCTATATGATTTTTAAAGTTATTAATCACTGGTTTATAAAATTTAAAGATAAAAGGAACAAGCGCTCCTTTTTCAATATTTTTTTTATTGTAGTATTTATTTTATTGTGTATTATTACACAAGAGTAATAATCGTAATATAAAATGGCGCAAAATTACTTGGTAATTTTAACTCCTGGTCTAGAGGGATGATTTCACTTGGAAACTGTGATAAATCGGGCTTAAAAGCAGAAATTTGTATTCTTAGTTCCGATATTACGTTTTCCAGCAGATTTCTATATATTAGATAAACGATAAAGGTTTTTCACACAAATAAATAGTTACGAAAGAAAAATTGCTGTTGTAACTTCTTCCGGTAGCTTCTTAAGGAAGGTAGGCAATCAATTGCAAAGAAAGGTGAACCTGAAGCTTCTCTTTGTGCTCTAACGGAAGAAAATATTAACACCGCTGAAAACACATTGCGAAAAATATTCCATGCAGAACACTAAGGGCACTTTCGGAAAGAAACACTTTCACGAGAGTAATTTTCTATCATCAGAAGCTGCTGAGGCGATTCTGAGGGACCTGTCAAACCGTGGTTTCCAGCACGTCTTTGAAGACTGGCAGAAACGCCGAGACAGGGGTATTGCATCTAACGGAGATTGTTGAGAAAAATCATAAAAGTTATGAGCATAATTAAAGGTATGATCAATCTTTATTCAACAGTCTTCGTATTAGTGTTCTCATGTCGTCTCAGTTTAATTTTAAATTACTTTAACTCAGTAAATATACTTTCTAAATTGGTATCATCTTTAGCTTCTCTTGAGTTACTGCTTACATCTCAAGTATCTTATTGTTTCGTGAACCCCCAGGGAGGATCTTGTGGGCCGTGTTTGAGAACTCCTGCTGTATCTAATTAATTGTTTGTATTTGCTCGATTAGTTATGCACGCTGGTTTGTAAATAATATAAATATATTCCAAATATAGTACACTATCAAACTTATAACAATTAAAATGAAATGTAGTAATGTAAAAGTGAGGCTAAATCTGCAATAGCTTATTTTATTTTACTAAAAAAAAGTGCATCATAATCAGACATTTTAGTCGAATATCACCATGGTATTTTCAAAATATTCCATCAGGAGCTAACAGGAAAGAAAATCAGATTTTGGCATTTTATTTTAAGGTATTAATTATGTAACTCTTACTCCTTGCCATTTGACTTTATACTGCTCTAAATGTGCTAGAATTTTATACAGAAAATTATGCGAGTGCCCGAAAATTTAAGATAAAAATTGCTTTATTTCGGCACTGAATGCATTACCAGCCTTCAAAATTAAGCCCTTGGGAGAACCTTACGCAATTCACGTTTTATTTTCACAAATTACTGCCTTGGAGAAGAAATAAAGTTTACAAGTAGGTATAGCAAGCAAGGCAACAAATTCCTGCAGTAGACCTAAAGCTGTATAACGCTTCTCATGGGAAATCACTAGATCACAAAGGGCAGTGAAACAGGGAAAGCCTTTGAGCTCATCACCTTACTAAGCACGGTACTCAGAATTAGCAACAATGAAAACGCCTCCACACCTTGCCCTCTTGTGTTACAGAGAGAGGCAATCTGCTCCGTTGGAAGAAACTGGCAGAGAAACACATGCGTCAGCCATCTCAAAAAGAATATTTAACAAAAGAATAAAGCATTGCGTTCCGCATGGCCAATCTCTCGTGTTCCTACATCATCCATCATGAAACGCCTTTGATTTTTTTTCTTTCTGTTACATATTTCCATTTAATACTGTCTTATATTTATTATCTTTTAATGCTATGCTTCGGAGCTTTGATAGGGCATGCATAAAAATTAACAATAATGTGGATGGATAGTTATGTGGTATATAATCGTAAATGGCACAAACATTTGCCAAGAATCTATCAAAGAAAAATGGAAAGCCTACTCCTATTTCGGCATTAGTTTATTCTTAGTAGGATTTTCATTTACACAAAAATGATAATTGTGCAATTCCATCTGGAAGGCAATAAAGATTGATATAATTGCTGGACAGATTGTTCATAGAATTTCAAGGTATTGCAAGTTTATCAACTTAAAATATAAAAACAGCAGCACTAGAGAAAGAACGCAACTAAAAGACGCATTAGAAATAATGCACATCATTAAATATCTGGGACCCAAGTAAAGAAACAGACTGGTTTAAACTAGTTTATTCACAAATGACTTACAACGCTTTTGCAATCACCTTGAACCTTAACGGAGCGTGTCCAGTTTTTTATATAAAATATTTAATCACTGCACGGATTTTTTTTTTTTACATCAGGTGGAATAGTATTAAATTCACATGTTACCAAACTTGATTATAAATTACTTCTAACTAAAACTTTCGCACATAATGCTTGCCAACAACGCTGTACCTAATGTTTGTCTCTATATTTTATAATAAATTGCTGATTTTTTTCAAACGGCTTTTCTCAGAATTCATTTATTATATATAATATAATACATTTTATATATATATATATATATATATCACTTTACGAATAACTATAGTTCTAATTCAGGATATCTTCCAAAATAAAAGATCATTTCTATTTTATGCTAATTGAAATTAAGACTATAATTCTAAATTTCTAATTATTTTTTAATATTGAATCGTTCATTTGAGACAAATAGAAAAAATTGTCTACATTAAATCTTTATATTTTGGCTCTTGATTTTTTACTTTATTTTTAGTTACAATATATTATTGTACAATTTTATAACAGTTATATCTCAATTCATACTATCTTAATGTTATGTCTTAAATTTTGGAATCTTGTTGTTTTAAGAAGCACCCATTAAAAACAACTTTGATACTGTACTATAATTTTATTTATTTTTATTTTAACTCAGACCCATGGCTGGAATACATTATTACAAAGTTTTAATTCATATTCTTATCTCACATTTCAAAGTAATATTTTATATTCTGCACAAATTATGTTCAAAAATTGTAGTCACAGCGTGGACATTTTTTTCAGTTAAAAATACAATAGAAACGTTAATATAATGTGAAAAATTAAAAAAATAAGGTAAGCAGTATTTACAACACAGAATCATTATATATAGTTAACACAAATACTTTATTTCACATTATTCGTTTTACTTATTCATCTTCTACCGCCATGTTCAAATGCTTTTGAAGAGTGGGACACTGAATTAATTTTTTTATAAAATCAGTATACTGACGTGGGATATATTGAAGGTCTTTCCTTATGAGCTTTAACTTCAATGTAAGAATTATACACAAGAGAAAATATCTGGCTTTTTCCGTTGCGGTAGCTTGGAAAAGCAAGGAGGCCATAAACCCGACACAAAAGAAAGGGACAAGTGTTATGCTACTTTTTAAAAGGCATGTCATTGGAGGATTAATAAACGGATGAACTTTTAAATCCGTTTGGGATTGTGACACCGACCGGCTGCTGTATTGTTAGCCTTTAAACTAGCCTATGCTAACAAAACGTTTTAAACTTTAAAAAATAGTAAATGGCAGGTGGAGCAGGTGAACTTAAGCCAGCATTAGAACATGGATTTTTGAACTTAGATATACACGGAGATTGCGGTGTCTTTGTGACCCCATGGCAATCAATAAGCCAACGATTATTTCATTTGAATTTGAATTTATAAGGAAGGGTTTGCTTTGCGGTTGCTCTCTGCAAGTTCGATGTTGCTGAGACACGCAGTTATAAATCTACAAGCGGCTAGAAACAAGTAATTCCTCATTTGCTCATTCGTCAGTGCGCAATGTGAAGTTTTACACGCGGCGAGACACAAGCAGTCTTAAGTTCCAGACGCGATGAGACACGCAACTCAATTCTGAGTTCTAAGACTCAGATAAGTTCTACTTCGGGCTCGGGTAGCAGTTCTGATACATTAGTTTGGCAGTTTTTAAGTTGATACTCAGCTGAGAAGAAGTTATCAGTTACACTGTTTCGATACATCAATTGAGCAGTTTTTCAGTTTCAGGCGGCGCGGCACTCATTTGTAAGTTTCACATGGGACAACTAAGTTTGTATCGGCATAGCTAAGCCCAAAGGACGCGAAAGATGTTGGACATAATAAAGTATTAATATATATACACATACATATATACATACATACATACATACATACATACATACATACATACATACATACATACATACATACATATATTATTTCGCATCGCGTGCTTATTTACACTATTGAAATCCTCTCCCAGTCCTGATGAGTACTAATCAACAAAATAGCAAATTTAACCCTGAGAAACTGTTGTCATTGAAGAGTAGCCAACAATATGGAAGAAATCAATAATTAATTTACCAAACCACTTTCCAATTGGCATCACAACCAGAGACCACTCGTCGTCGACAACAAATCTCTTCAAAATTGATGCCCAACCTGGGGCACATAGCCGAAGCATTGTCTCATATTTAGGCCCTAATTACTGGGGCCGACTAATCCGCTTCAAGATCAGTGTTTATTATTATCATCATCAGTTTTAAGTACAGGATATTTTATGCTTTTATAAAAATATAAATACTAAATAACAAATTTAACTTTGCACGCTTCGATACTTATCACGGTTGCGGCGACAGCAAAAAGCGTTCAGGTGACACACAACTAAAAGAATCTTACTGGTATTTATTAAAAGTACTGATTTAAATACTTATATAAAACAAGCAAAACTCTTGTGGTAAATAAAAATTAGTGAAAGCGTTAATAGAAAGAAAAATATGCGAATTAAAAATAAAATTTATTCAAAGGTAAATATAACAGATGTGTTTAATATATGTTAAAATATCCCAAATTATCAGCCTGAAACAAAACCATAAAGGGGCCATATATTCTACAACAGATGTGTGTGTGTCTTTATCAAAATTAAACAATGTTGGAATTTTAACGTGCCCGGTATAACTGGGGGGCGGGGGGAAGAAAGAGAGAAAAAAACGACATCGTCGTCCTTGAAAGTCAACATAGTACTTACCATATGATCGCAAGTTTGGTATCATTGAGAATATGCAAATAAAAATACCGGGCAATAAGCATAATGTGGAATAAATGTTTTAGATTTATGATAGTTTTGGACAAGAAATGGTTTTGCTTAAACTATAGAAAAAAAAATAATTTTCTATAACCATTAGCACCACTATAGAGGGATATTCGGCAATTTTAGAATGAAAATACAATTTGAGTACAAAAGTCCTCAAGTAAATGAAAGTGATATTATATTTAATTTGTTTTAAAATTGTTGTCTTCCAAAACTATCTGTCCCATTATGTGCACTGCTACAATATTTTTTGCACAAATCTATCATGTATGATATTATCAAAGACGCATCTTTAGTGCCAGTTTCAGAAGCATAACCTCAGGATGACAGTCACAAGCTCATTTCGTAAAGTGACATATACTGTAGCTTTCCTTTTCTGCAAGATTGGAGCCTCACATTACACTGTGTTCTGCACTTCTTTTAGGGCTTGTGCTCGCAACTCGTGAAGAAAACAGCTGTAAAGAAAAGCTAGAAGTATGCTTACTTCTTTTGCTCTCTTTGTTCCGCTTCTTTAACGCGCATCAACAATGGGGAAGACATGGTAGCACTGCCTAACGGTAATCGACGGAAACAAAAACAAACCAAGAATAGGGTTCGTGTCGGAGACTTTTATTACAAGCAACGCAACTGAAAGAAGTGCATTGTGCGTCTCCTTCAAAGACTTACAGAGAGGCTTTTGTTCCCCCAAAGAGTGATAATAATTTATGATAGCTCTCTCCATCAGCAGGATATATTACACAATCGGACTTGGCTTTATTGTGCACAAAGAAAACTTCCAATAACAGTTTTTCTGATACATTTGTTATGTAAATAAACATAGATATTTATGATTGGAAAACATTCATCTCCTGCGCTTTCTAAATATTCTAAAAACGTGCATTAAGCGCGATATAAAATCACTTTTCTTCATAATGTTAATTGTTCCAAGAGTGCAAAGGCTATTATGATTAATCCATCTTAGGTCGCAGGTTCACATCTCAGTGACAGCTGTTTTTATTCAAGCCTATTACCGATAGTTATTTTTGGTCTGCGAGCGAAGCTGTGGAAATGCGTGCCGGGCCAAAGTCACACTAGTTGCCTGTCACCATTCTAGCATACACTTTTTGCTCTGATTGACGCCTTTGGCAATTTAATCGCAGTTCTTTTACGAAATAAAATTTCTGTCTCTTCCTCCCTTTTTTGTGTGTATTTTAAACTAAGTCTGCAGTTAAGAAATTACAGAAGTCTTTGTGTTGTAGCGTGGGCCAGTAGTATCAGAGTATATTTTATGGCACGTTATCACTAGAATAGAAAAAGGTAAGGAAATAACTCCTTTATTGTGGACGAGATTAAACAGGATATCAGAGCTGTAAAATGCTAGAATTACGGAAGCAGGACTAATACAAGTAAAGATAAATTATTAAAAAAATGGGCTGAAGAAGGATGGTCACTTCGACAACTGTTGTGACACGCATTAGTACTTATAAAAATACTTACAAGTATGCAAGTCCATTATTGATCAAAGCTGTGCGGCCGAAATGTGAGAACTTGTCCATCTAGGAGCGGACGATTGGCGCAACTTTGGCCGCACATGGCTTGCGTTCAGCTGCGGCGAAAACTAATTCTTGTGTATGAATTATGTTTTAGGACCAGAAAATATCTGGGTTTGAATAGCCGAGCTATAATTAACATTTTTGAGCATAAACACTTTTCGTTTCTTAAAATGGACCGAGAAAACCTCAGGAAACCTCAGTCAGACTAGTTAACCGCATCAAAGAGCTGTCGCTTTCCGCCTGAGCCAACAGTTCGGTTTGAGCATTCAAGCATACAGTGACAAAAGTGCCTGCTCATGACACGTGTATTAGCAGGTTCCTCAAACAGACAAAACCTGAATTACAAACATTAACCCAACCTATGTCAAAACCACCTCTTAAACCTTTACGCAAATAGGCGCAACTGAAAGCAAAAGTTTTAAAAACCCGGGATTTCGGACTGCAATGTTCCAAAATAAAAATTCATTTAAAAAAAAGACACGAAAGGCGCAATATGACTCTAGTAGCCGACCTCCAATGCCTCATTCTTATATCTCATTGTCGATTGCAAAAAAGTTTACCATTTCCAAAATTGTATCAAATTTGTTGCAAGGTTATAAAAAATCATAATAACTAATCTGATATTTACAATTTATTAATTATGTAATCTTATCAATATCCAGCGTTTGACTTCAATGAAAAACATTCATGGTTTTCTTCAATATATATATACCAGAATTGTTTGGCCTAGCCACTGGCAATAAAAATCTTTTTCCTATTAATATATAGAATAAATCCATCTCATAATGTGATTATGTTTGTCTTTCTAATGTCCTTGCTTATTAACAAGATTTAAAAGTGTATGTGCAGGTTGTTTACAACAACTTTGAGCTACAAGGAAATGGCGGGATCCTTAAGAATTATCCTCATATAATCATTTATTCATTCTGTATTACGTTTCGAAACAGTTGCATTTCGAATTGGTAATTCACCCTTTCTTCTTAATTTGCTTTCTCACGTATAGCTTTAAATATGAGGTAAATAACACAATAGGCATTGTGTGATTTTATAAATTTTAAAATGAATACAACATGGGATATATATATATATATATAAGTTATTGAATGCAATTTTCTTAGGCTGTAGTGTACGAGTTCAATTATTGTGAAGTGAAAGTACATTTTCCTTATGTAAGAATATTTAAAGAAAGTGATCTCTTAACAAACAATGTTACCTGTAACATTTCCTCCGATCCATCCCCACTGAAATATAATTATAATGTATATTTATGCAAACACAATCATTATATTTTGGCATGGTAATTAATAATGTAAATATTATGTATATATGTGTAGCATAAGCTTTTAATTAAGTGTAAGAATTGTACAAAAAAGAAAGCTCTTTAGTGTTTTTACGGAAATTTAGAAGGCCAAAGGTTCATAAAACTACACAATAAGAAGCAGCCCAAGGGTCACGTGCGAATCTCCTTTGTTTTTAAAAGGACTGCCTTTGGATGGTTAATAAACTCAAGGACTTTTAAACCCGTTTGGGGTTTTGATCCCGGGAGGCATAGTATTGCTAGCCCCTTCAACTATCCAAGGCTAATACAATATTTTAAACTTAAAAAAAAAAAAAAAAAAAAAAAAAAGAGCGAATGGCACGCGTGACAGGCGAATTTAAATCAGCCAATATTAAAGGCATGTTTGAACTTTTAAAGATAGGCGCGAAGATTGCGCGTGCCTGCGTGACCCCGTAGCATCGTTAAAATCAACTATTATTTTATTTAAATTTTAGGTATAACGAAACGGTTGCTCGGCTGGGGCATTGTTCGACTCAGCTTCAAGTTCTACACGTGGCAAGACAGGCATTCTTAAGTTTAAGTAAGGCGAGATACACGCAGTTTTTACTCAATTTGAAGTTTTATACGCGGCGAGACACAGGCAATCTAAGTTCCAGACGGGATGAGATGCAACTCAGTTCTCAATTCTCAGACGCAAATAACAAGTTCTACTTCGGATTCGGGCACGCGGTTCTGTTAGGTCAGTTTGACAGTTTTTAAGTTGATACTCAGCTGAGAAGCAGTTTTCATTTTCATGCGCCACGGCACTCATCTGTAAGTTTCACACGCGACAACTAAATTTGTATCGGCGTAGCTAAGTCTATCGTACGCAAAGCAACAGAGGACTGGAAAGATTTTGAACATAATAAGCCCAATATATACATATGTATATTACGTCATATCGCGTCCTCATTTACACAATTGAAATACATTCCCAGTCCCTAAATTGTTGTCAATGAAGCTTGGGCGACAATACAGGAGCAACCGATAATCAATTTACAAAACCTCTTCAAAATTGGCATCTCAACGTGAGGCCACTCGACGTCGAAAATTAACCGCTTGAAAATTAGTGAATATAGCCGGAAGCTACTAAACAGCTGCATCATTTGGTAAACAAACAGTGTCTATTAGTCTCTAATTGTTGGAACCCACAAAACCGCTTCAAATTGCAACAAAAACAGCTATAAGATACACAAAAGAGCTTTGAAATTGTTCTGAAAAAATTATTAATACTAGGAAATTTATTTTAGTAAAAGGAATTTAGGACAACATATTTATTGTAAAATATTAAATATTTCGTTATACATATAGATTAAGTATTCACAAAATTAATAATAAATGTACATAAAAACCAAAGGTAAAGGCACTGCATTAATTTACAAATTATGCATAGTAATAAACTTTCAGAACGCTCCATCCTATTTGAAAGTCAGTACAGACTTGTCTTAGTTTGGCACTGAATGCAAGCAAATCTCATACTAGCAAAGTAACATGGGAAGATGATCCCACACTAGTCGCGGTTCCAATTAATTACTACCGCAACTTTTCAATTGAGCTCAAATCCAATTTAAGTGATTATTATTTAAGAAACGATCTCAATTTCGCCGAAGTTTAATTTGACACTGCCGTTAATGTCACAGCAACACAATTGAATTTGTAAACGTGCTGAAAGATAACCTCAAAAATTTGACTTAAGGTCAATTTCATTTTGAACTGGAGCAAGAAAGTGTTTCGCTTAACTCTAATTTGTTTCAACATTTTAAAATAAACAGCGAAACACCATAATTCAAAGCCCTCAATTTATTTACAATAAATTAGATCAGCTAGCAGTAAATACAAATATAAGTGCAAATGTTTAATATTGCTTTGAATAGGAATTCTCATGAAAACCCAGTTTGAAGAAGAATTTTCTTCGGCGTAAGAAATAAAAATATTTCAGTTGCTAAATTGAGAGCACTTAATATTCTCATAATGTATAAGTTACCTAAAACTTGGATCACAGGATAAAAATTGCATTTGGCTCCAGCCTATCGAAGTTTGTGGTAGCTCAGGCAAGGGGCATTATTGAAGAAAAATAAACGCATTTAATACAAACTCCGTAATGACGGCTTCCGTCTGATGTGCAGCGGTCTTTATAAAGTTAAGGTGATAATGGAGAGGATGTTTTTGTGAAAAAGGAATTCAAATTTATTGATGGGTTGGATTAATAATTGGAATCTCAGGGGTAATTTCGTTCTTCTCCTCTCCGATAATATTTTCCGTTGACATATTTTTGCCACGGCTGCTGGATATTTTTATGATCCTGTGACCATAGGGGAAGGAGTCTTGAGGTTAAAAATATTTTCCGTTATAAAAGATGAAACAAAATTTATTGTTCATAGTGTATTCCACCTAAAAATTTGCCACCGTTATTTCCTGGAGAATATGTGCCACTTTTAACTATGGTGATCACTATGAAGTTAAGGCACTTTAATCGTTCTAAAACTCTGATCCTAAATTCCACTAAACTCAACTAGCTATAAGTCGCAACTGCCTACTACTTCTCACTGGATAATTCTTCACTAATTATACTCTTCTACTGAACTAAACAAAATTGATAACTGGACTGAATTTTCGTAGCACAGACGTAACTTTAATTAAACAGAGAGTTTGCCGGAGAATGCCTCCTCTTACAACCAGTTGCATACTCTCCTAACTTGACTGCGCTTCCAACTAAGGGGACTGGGGATCTCAAAATTTCAAGACTGAATAAACATGGCAGTTTGCCGGTCTCACGAAGCTAACCTCATTCTTTGAAATATATTTTAAGAAAAATCTAGAATGTTTTCTCCCATCTTCGCATCTCTATTGGGTAATCAGTTTCCCTCCGATTCTTTTCTGCTACATTATTGGCCTGATGGCTTACGTGACTTCTTGCATATCAGTCACATTTGTTACATATTACGTGGAACGTTAGGATCTCCCTTTCAGAGGTTATGTCTTTTCACTCCCGTAGTCTTTATGTTCTTTATTATGTTCCTTGCCCATAATAGCAAAGCTTTCAAACAATATACAAAGAAACATATTTTCCACGGACTCTGCTTAAGAATTTCACCAGAAAATATCGGTTTGCCGTTTGCTTGGGGCCGCTATCAAATTTATACAACAGGCAACCGAAATATTCAGATCAGATGGCTGGGGTAGCTTTCTGCATTCCGGCAAGAAAATGGCATTGCACAGGAAATAAAAATAAAAATATATTCATGCGTAAAATTAAGAAATTATATAAATATACTTGCTATAATCTCTCTAATTAAATTTGGGGGTGGCAGCTCATAAATACCGTCTCAGATGTAACCACTTCCAAACCAAACTCTTCACCGAGGTACTAGAATCAAATTAAGCTAGACGTGAAAGGCAAGAAGTTTATCACACCGGAAGGATTATGTTACATTGCCGACACTTTATTTGTTTTGTTTATTTAAGGACGCTATTAAGCAAGTCGGCTATTAGAGTCCCATTCAATTCAGAGAGTCAAACGGCCAATAAATTTTGCCCAAAAGTCTCATCTTTAACGCTCGAGGTTCTTTTACTGCGATAAATCTATGGCACGGGATTCGCGGCTTTACTTTTCTTTCGAAAGAAGCCATCTTTGGATTTTTACGGACTAAAATCCATAGACCAGCGATCTTGTATCTACGATTTTTTTTGAATGATTTATTTATGGACGCTCTTTAACAGCTCAGGTCATCAGCGTCCCATTCAACTCAGGGCGTGAAACGGCCGACAAATTTTGCTCAGAGGCTTCTCTTTTAGGCTTCAGGTTCTTTTTCGTGTCGTAAATGTACGAGGACCCACGGCTTTACTTCCCTTCCGAAGGAAGCCATACTTAGGATTTTTACGCCCCGAAAAAAATCCATCGGTCCTGGCCGGGTTCGAACCCACGATCTTGGGTTTTGGAGGCAAGTATGGTAACCACTACACCACCATGACCGACTTGTACCTACGAGGCAAGTATGGTTACCATTAGGTCACTAAATGTAACTCGTTGCTTTTTGCCATTATTCTCTTCTCAGAAACGCGTCCATGCACATCAGCTGCAATAATTCAGTATTTTAGATCCAGAGTTATATAGTGCATTATCAACTGAGGTGACCATGTTTCTCAACTGTTGTTTCCACAGGTAGTTAATGACAACACAGTGATGAGAAAGAGCAAGTGGTTTCACGCGCACGGGAGAAATACTCCGAACAGTTCCCACAACAATAGATCTGAAGCAATGATAAAGTAGATCTTAACGCCTTAATGGGGTTATAATCAGTCCTTATAACAAATTCAATTTGTAGACTCTAATGGACCTCCAAAATTAATTGAAATGCAGGTTAATGAATATTATCATGATCTAAGATTGGCATTTTAAACATACTTATGACCGACTTGCATATAGATCAGAGTGATTTATTTTAGAACTTAAATACTTGTGGTTAGAGCACCTGTTTACATCTCCTCCCTAGAATCTAAGGAGAAAGATTCTGGGGATTTTTCTTTTTACACTACAGAAGACTATGTTCGAATATTTTGGCGAATTAAATGTAGTAAACGAAATATGCAATAGGAGAAAGAGCACGTCGTAAGAATGCGATTTGTAGATTCCCATAGTCAGCATTTAATTGGCAAGGAAGTTTGGGACGACCTTGGACACAATGAAGGGACCAACATAAAATATTTTTCGTTTGCACACAACCCTCAAAATTCCAGCACTGGCTTATTACGCAACAGTTTTGCGCATCATGATGAGTATATTTGTTTCTGATTGTTGTGGTTGAATTACAGATTTTCAACCTAAATAAATATGTTTTATTAAATTGGAAAGAAATAGCATTACTTCTGTAAACCCCTATCGAGTCTATTTCATTACTCATGTGAGCGTAATTTTTCAACAGGTTTTCGCGTTTTCGTAACCAAGTGCCTATGCAGAGATCCGCAGATATTAACCCAGCAGATAAAGATAATTGGTTGTAAGACTCTCTGAAGAAAAGCAAACCTACGATAATTGATGATTTGAAGGATTCCATCGCACACTGTGGCAGACATTCAAGAACACGAGCTCGGAGGCTATATATAGAATTGAAGACAAACTGTTACTTGTACAAGAACAAAATGGACAGCCAACGTCTAGAATAAGGGTTTTGCAATCATAAATTTACAAAATATCCACTTTCTTCATTAATATTTCAGTGCAGGAATCTTTTAAGATTGCATAGAAAAGTATGAAAATATGAGTCATTAAAATTGCCTCTTACTTGAGGAAAATCCTGTACCTGAGCTTCGTAATAGGTCATGGGCCTATGCCTTGGAAGGAGAGAAGGAGATCTAAGAGAAAACAATCAATGGTACACATTCATACATCCAAAATGAAATGTAAATATTGTAACTCCATTAAAGCAAATATTACGACTGGAAGAAAATTACTTTTGTGGTAATTATTTGCTGACTTAAATTTTCGTTTATTTATTTTCGGGGACATTTGCGAGACTGAAACAGAGGATTCAACCTAAAATGAACGTGAAATTCCTTATATAAGCATGGCAAGCAATAAATAAAAACAGTGAAATTTAAACAACCAACTAGCTGGCGGCGTCTTGATCGTATAGTTAGACTGCTCGTCTCTCACAGAGGCGGCCCGAAGATCACAAGAGGAATTTGTGGTTCTGCAGGTACTCCGGTTTCCTCAGCCACTCATTGCGCCATTGCTTCACCATCATCAGTTAGCGTAATGTAGCACGTTACAAACAAACTATGTTACTGCCCCCAGCCGCCCGTGTGCGGTACTCCAATGCCCTAATCAGGCAAATGAATTAATATTAAAACACATGTAAACATACCCGACAAGTTCCAAACAATATAGAAGTTAAAGACGTTATATTTTATGTTCCTTATACCTGAAAAATAATTCATAATGTAAAACTAGATAATACATTTAAATAATAAACAAGGTTGCATCATATATTAAATAAAATGGACTATAACAATTGGGATTTTATACATTTATGAAGAAGTATAGAACCATTCTCAAATATGAACAGATGTAGTATGTACAATGCTGACTTAAAACATTAAATAATCATTCAAATAATAATCTAGAATATGCCCTTGAGAGAAGGCACAAACAAACAAAAATTATAAATAATGTAAATTCAACAAAAGACAGAGCACACCCAAATATTTTATTTCCTTATAGCAACTTGCTCTGAATGTACATACTACTCGCTGAACAGCTGACTGGCTGCACTAGAGATGTAATGTATATTCCTGCATTTCTAATAAATGCAGGTCACGGCCTGCACGCTTCGCATTTACTTGTTCTTGCAGAATAAAATTCGGAACACGCTTTCCCGTTTTAGCATCAGTAGCCTACTAACATGGCGCTCGCTTTATCTAAGGAAAGAACTATTGGAAAATGTTATAGGCAATATTAATACACTTTCTGGATCGATATCACGCTCCTGTAAATAGGCAGAAAGTGTCGTGGATTCTGTTCAATATCTACGAGGTTCCAGCTCATACCTAATGCTAATTTTTAATAAAAACGAGACCATGCTGCAACAATGCTTCTTTGTTACTTTCTGTTATCACATTAGTTGGAACAATGTACTAAAAATGTAGACCAGACCAATTAATGCAAAATTTGCGATATGTAAATGTACTAATTTATGAAGTTAATCCTAAGATTTAAAAAATAATTCTTTTAACTAGTGTTGAGTCCAGTCTTATAACCAGCATTATAATTATTAGTGAACTACACTATTGTACACACTCTATAGTCTAGGACAGTGGAGGAGCAGAACAACAGAAGAATGATTAGCTACAGTAAAAAATTAGAAAGTGTCAAGGGAACTATTTTTTATATTCGTGTATATATTGGGGCAATTATACTCAGTTTCGTTTGTTTTATCCAGAATCAAGGTGTGAATATGACCTCGAACTGGATGGCGCGTGCTAATTTGCAGTGGAAAGCAGATTCCTAATGGAAAATGTAACGATTTTATATTTCGGCTTACCTTCGCTATATTATTTCAAGGATTATATGTTCTTCCATTTATTCTAATGTAACCTATAATTCATAACTTTATTTAAGACGTAAATAACAGTAAATGACATACTGGAATTGCATTTAAATTACGTACATAGAAACTGCTGCCTTCAAGCATGAACTGATGTCTGCCGTTCTGACGCAAGCCGATACGCTTTAACGATTGACCTGCACTACCTACCCCTTTCCACTGGAAAACATCACCGAACGGAGTGTACGTGTCGTAATGCTGGGGTAAAGAGGTATATATGCTCATTCTAGCGAGAAAGGCCTGGCTTAGATTGGGAGTTTGAAAGGTTACAAAAATGACGGATAGTTCTGGTGGGAGAATCTGCCCAATTTGTGGAACGGATGAAGAATGACATATTCTGGGCGAATGTATCCACTACCTCAGATAAACGGTGTTTCCAGAACATTTTTAAGGCAATTAGAGTTGACATACTGGGACATGTTTGTGGATCACACAAATTGACTGAATATGGGCATTTTCCTATCCAAAGAAGCAATTTATTTTCTGCTTAGAGCACAATAACTAATGTAATAGCAAGTAAGTTGTTTCTGCTCATATATCTGTTAACTGATCATCTCTGACAGATGACTGGGTTGCAAGAAATAAGAAAAAATTAATTTTTTTGTTCATAACTATGAAGCTATGGTGATGTATACGTTATGTCTGAAGCCTTAGACATAGTAAGGCGCAATGGATGACTCTCATTACTGTAATATATTTAAATTGTTTTACAACATAAAGGAGGAAAATTAGATCACTAATATTTGAAAAATTTGTAAGTTTTCAGTGACCCTCAGGAAACATGTACTTTACTTAATATTTTAAAGCATATTAATTAAAGTATAAAGTTTTTTCCTCACAAAATCCACCATAGCCAAACTTTTTTTGTTAGTTATAAAGTGTTAAAACTGTATGAAAATTGAAAATATCTACTATATGTTTAAATGAAATATTTATTTAGTTGCATAATGAGAGCTATAAAATTCAAAATATTGCCCATATCTTCATTATTTACTTGTAAATTCAGAATGAAACATTATAAACCCCTGAAAACTTGAGCCAAATATTGTCCTGGGAAAAGAGTAACTTTGCACTAAAATATCAAATAGGAAAGAGTGAAATCAAGAAGTATCATTTGTATTCACTCTCATTTTGAAATAACACTCTCCATAATCTTTCATGCCAAAAAAGGGAGCCCATTTATTTAAAAATGCATATATAAAAAGAGGAAGATATATGTTTGAAAGCAACATTTTTGCAACTTTTATCATTCTTGACGCAGTTATAAATATACTGCATGAAACAAAGAAACAAAGCTTCAGTAAACATTAACCACGAGGTATATACACAGTGCTATTTTTTTCAGTTGATGACACATTGGAACTGCCAGCATTTGTCTAGAGCAGAGAACAAGTTTTAAATAGGCCAGCATTCAACATCTCATCCACTGTAGACTAAACACGTGAATAAAGGATTCAGGCTTTTAGACGACCGAACGACAGGGATATATTTCTGTGGCCACTACTGAGTTAACCTTGCATTATTTGTAGGTGATTTTGCTGGAAGCTTCAATGTTGAACTTGAAACAATGGTGGTCAAACACTTATCCATCAGCTCTAGTATTTCACTCCGTTCAAGTGCACTTTGCCTTGTGCTCACTTGTTTTCACAAAAATGCAGCCGAGAGGCACCATCATAGAATACTCTCTACCAAAACATGACAGACACAGGAGATGAAGTACAGAGCTTCCTTCACGCATACCTTCGCGTGTGCTAATACACCAGATTAAGTACCACCTTAAGTACCTCCTAACGAGAAATGCTTAAGAGCAATTTTCAGCTGACCAAATTAGAACGACGTTGCCTTTGATTTAACATACCTAAGGCTATTACACTAATACACTAATTCAAAAGAGAATTTATTAATATCCCTTGAACACCAGGATGTCTGTATATCTCTACATTAAACTCTCTTATACAAATGATAGTGTTGCAGTAAATGTAAATAATGCTGCATTGATGAACATTTTACACAAATAATACAATAACAATTTAAATTTTATTTAATCCCATTATTCCTATATACTTTTTAGTAGCTTTTTTTACGAACTTTTCATTAAATACAAATGTGTTCAGTCGCAAAAATACCCTGGTTTTACAATTCTGAGTTCTTCAATTTAATCCTTTTCTACTCAAAAATTTCCTTTCTTCTTCTTCTTCTTCTTCTTCTTCATCATCATATATATTTTCATGATACTAAGTATTGATTGTCAACAATTACTTTCAATCAGCAAAAAGATCACATCTATTGATATGCTACTATAGAGAGCGGGTCAAACACCTTCCGCCTTCCCCCAGAGGAAGAGAAAAGAAGTGAGAAACAGTGGGCTAATTCGTCGCTCACGCGTTCCTTACTCTATCCGTGGAGGGGAAGGGAAAAAAGTCTTTGCCGGTCCGCATTGTACAGTGCCTTCATCCCTTTATGCAATAGGAGTTTATATAACTTTTCTGATTTTTATTTAATGCATGTGTAATTCCCAGTAAGATTGAAGTTGAAGTTCCGCTAACACAGGCAATTGAGCTTGCTCAATCGTGTCTATCACGCCAACTTTTTCAGTTGCATTTTCGTTTGTAAAGCTTTGCTGAGAGTGAGTTAAATACTAGAACAATGAGTATTTATTTATGACTTATATACAAATGAAATCGTACAAGTACTGTAAGAGAGAATTGCATTATAAAATTTCCAGGAATTACATCTTCATTGGTTGGTGCGCAATTTTCAGCTTGGTAAGCAAAATTTGTACACAAGTAATTATTACTGACAGGAAGCAGAAATCAAAGAAATTGTGTTTAGATAGAGGAGAAACTTGATTAAATAGACTATTGATTATAAATTTCTTCCCAAAAATCTTCAACACGATTAGCTCAGCAAGTTGATATATCCGTCGGCAGTGCGTATAAAGCCACTCATTTTCTGCATCTCTATTCATATAAAGTAAGGGGGGCGTTGAAAACAAAGCTTAATGAAGTTTACACTTTTCGAGAGAATGAATTACAGCTAGTGCTGTATATAATTTTTCAAAAGGATTCAGGTCTGTCTTTCATCGAGGAACAAAAACTTCGAAAACACAGATCTAGGAATGAATAAAATATTCATGTTCTATGATCATAAATAATGTAAGGAACAAAAAATGAACTTGTGAGTTTCGACCGCGCGACATAATTTTTCTCGGCAAGTGGCGAGATTTGCGCAGTAATTTCTCGTCTGCAAACTCAATTTCGGATTACTTATCAGAATGAAGACCTCATATATTTAAGTTCAAATGAACATAAAGATCTGTAAATAATGATCATGAATTTCGTTTAGAAAAAAACATAAAATAGAAAACTAGGTGCCAGGTCCAGGTCCAGGTGCCAGGTCCTACTTAAATTTAATCCTTGATCTGATTTTGTAAAACAAGTTTTTTATGTAAAGAGCTAAAAATGACAGAGGCTATAAGTATAATAAATTTTACTTGTATTCAATTAGATCAAGCATTATTATTATTATTATTATTATTATTATTATTATTATTATTATTATTATTATTATTATTATTATTATTATTATTATTATTATTCACTTTATTGCCAAGCATTTTAGACATTATAATGAAATATTTTAACCGTATTTATGCATTGCGCATAGTTAATAATGAAATACCAATGAAACGATATTTGTACATACCTAATTCAGTAATTCAACAAATATATTGATTGGTGATTCACATTATCTTATAACACTACTCTAGAAATCCAGACCTACATGTAAATACAAGTGTTGTTCCTTCTCCTTTGGAAATAATAAAACATAATTGTTCACGAGTCATTATATAACCTACGAAAAGCATAGGTACGATCCGATGGTTGTGTTATACTTTATTCCGTTTTATGCACAAATTCTTTTGCTGGTATTTTACGTTACATGTTTTGTAAAATTAAAGGTTTGATAGAAAATCTGCAACTATAAAAATATTCTGCTGCAGATTTTACTTTTGGAAGGAGTAGTTTAACAATGTCAAATCACAATTATAGAACTTAACTATAATATATAAATGTATCTTGTGATTAATAAAATACTAAATTGATGTTACAAATGTTATATATTTTGCTATATATTACATAACAATTTCAGCTCGTCTGGTTGGTGCTTGTTAATACAGGATGCAATGTAAATAATCCCACGACATAACAAAACATACAACAACCTGGTTTCACAGCAAACGTAATCATTGCATAATTAGGTTAGTTTCATTTGATTGGTTGTGTGTTAGAAGCTGACATCACAATACCTATTGAATCATGCTGTTTAATTGGAGTCGCTGATAGAACACGCCACGATGACACAACACGAATGTATGTCACTGATAATAAGGGGCATGTTTGTTCACTGTGTCCTCTCTCCAATTTTTTCCAGAGCTATTTGAATGTAGACACTACACCATACGATTGGCAGATGTGTTCACACTTGCATTTTTAATATAAGTATTAAACTAAATTAATAGCATTCAAATAAAGCATTTATTGTAAGTAATGATTCGTGCAGACGTTTGCATTTCAATTAATTATAACTTCTGAACAAAATGTTGAAAACTGTGCAAATACCTAAGAGATTCAGATAAAATCACCTAAGTTGTTGGAAGTATCATGTGTCTTCATCCAAACTTAAATATACATGATTTTGCATATTTCATGATATTCTCTGAAGTTTATTAGAGTCAATACTGTTATCTTCACTGTTGATGCTTCTTTGGAGAGTATCAAATGCCTTTAGACTGTAGCCGGAATTAAAGGCCGTCTTTGATTAAACTAACATTGTTTTAATTAAGGCTAGTAATAATTAACATAAATATGATCATCTGATACATGTATGTAGTTTGTAGTCATTAGACAGCACCTGTGCTAAACAGTAATAAAGGTCCATTGTGTATTTATGTGAATGGAAAACGGTTCGGGTCGTTAAGCTTGGAAATGTTAAAAGTTTTGACCTTGGGGAAAAGGGTTATGTCCTGAAAAGAGGTAATTCTCTTTTCAGAGGGTTTAAAGAAAACCATTTACCAAGACGCAGACAAAAGCAGAGAAACATATTCTTTCAATAACTAAGAGTAAAGGCACTAATGACTTTACGGGTGGATTTCTTTCGAAGAAGGAACAAATGTCAATCTCATATGACAGCTCACGTTCATAACCCCTCATGACAATAACATTCAAACGTCGACAGATTTTGACATGACTTTGCAAAACAAATAGATGTTCCTTATTTATGGCCGAGGTTTCATTGTGAGCAAATTTGAAAGGACAGAAAAGTGAAAGGATATGTCAGATTATAAAATTTTCCCAACATTTATGGCAGGAATGTCCGTTCTTAGAAATATTATAACGGAGAGGTATTTCCAGAAATTGGTCCCACACAACCAATAGAAATCTTACAAAATTGAACGAATCGGAGCGAGCCTGCATAATTATAGATATTATTATTATAGATATAGATATTAAGGAAGGACCAATAACGCAGATAGAATCGAACTGAGCTCCATAAATTTCGCGGATTTAATTTTCACGATGGGAGGTTCCTAATAAACAATAAACTTTACATCTGATATATAATGTAAGGGACACAGAACAGGAGGGACTTGGAGAGAGAGCAGCAGAACTTCAACAGCAGTGAGACTTAGAGAGAGAGCAGCTGGACTTCGACAGCAGTGAAAAGTTAGTGGTCCGGGATTCGAGGCTAAGAGCTAAAGGTTGGATAGTCGGAGAACGGAACTGTAAGAGTCAATTTAAATAAGCGGGCAAAAGAATAGACAATCAAAATCAAAGTGAGCGAAGTCGCTAGGAGAAGAACAATAGGCAGTCAGTTCGACACATTTCCAAGCTTACGCGGACCATCCAGTATTCTGTTAAGTTAAATAAATGACGTCAGATAAGAACTCCAGTGTTTCCGTGTAGCTTTATAGATTTCCTTCCCTTCCCTCTGACTCATACGAGTTACAAAATTCCAGAAGTTCCCTGAGGTAAAGGTTCCTGATCCCGACACAAGGGGCATCCAACCCAGAACTCAAAGAAACACAATTAATCCACGACTCCTCTTCCCGCGAGTGGACTTCAATCTACCAGCCAAATTCACCAAACGGCTCCAAGACGATCTTTATGTAGCTCCAAAGCAAAGAGTTAAATTCGGTGATTTGTAAGGTATAATTACTTTGAAATTACATGATCAAATAATAGCTGAATATCAGATTTATTGATTCGTTGATGTAGTTTATACAAATTGCTGGATATAAGGTTTCGTCAACTTGTTCCATGCATTCTATGAAGATGTAACCATAAACGGCAGCGTCTATTGGCACTTTGAAGAAAAAGGCAAAACTTAATCTGATCTTAAAAGGCAAATTTTGAGCATCAAGTTACTATCTTTCCGGGATGAGGTTTTTGAGAGTTTTAAAATGTTACAGGTGGTACCGTAATCTATATCTGACTTGTCCGTGAGTTCCTAAAATTTACCTTTGTAACGGTTCTTATGGTCCACCCGCACTTAAATATAATACAATATTTTTGTTGTAAACCTAATTATAATATTTCACGTATTGTAATTAGTAATGTGATATCTTATATGTATAATACGGCATAATGCTAACATGTGAATTGTATGTCGACAAAGCAGAAAGTCTCTGGTGTCTTCCGTTACGGTACCTTGGAAAGTCAAGAAAGTCATGACACGCTATACAATAGGGAGAATGAACCCGAGGGTCGAGTGTTATACCTCTTCTAAAAGGCTTGCCGTTGCAGGGTTCATAAACTGAAGGACTTTTAAATTCGTTTGGGCTTTGAACTCGACATACGTTATGATGTTGGCCTTTAAAGTAGCCAATTTCAACAAAATGTTTTAAACTTTCAAAAAAGCAAATGGTGATGGATTGTGAACTTAGCAGTCAATGGAAAATGCATGTTTGAACTTTTTAAGAAAGGCGCCAAAATTGAGCATTCTGTGTCACCCGATTACTTGATTTGAATTTAATATATAAGAAAGCGTTTTCCCAGCTGAGACACGCAGTTATCAGATCGACACGCATCGAAAAGCAGTTCGCAGTTCTCATAAGTTCGACTTTGCTGAGGCAGCAGTTCATAAAATCAGCTCAGATGAAGATAACAAGTTCTGCCTCGTACGCAGGCACGCAATTCCGATACATCAGTTAGGCAGTTTTTAAGTTGATAACTACAAAGCGGTTATCAGTTACCCAGTTCAGTTGCACTATTCCGATACATCATTAAGAAAATTTCAGTTTCACACGCTGCGGCACTCATCTGTAAGTTTCACATGCGGCAATTAGGTATTTGACGTAAGAAAAACACCAGAGGACGCGAAAGATTTAGAACCCATTAAAGTATTTTATTATGTCGCATCGCGTGCTTGTTTCTACTATTAAACTCCTCTCCCAGTCCTATTGAGTACAAATCAACAAAATAACAGAATTCACTCTGAGAAATTGTGGCCATAGAAGCGTAAGCAATTATACCGAAGCGACCATTCCATCAATCCACCATACTGCTTCAAAATTGGCTTCAAAAAATGCGGCCATTCGACGTCGACAATAAATCACTACAAAAAATTGGTACCTGGGCACTTAGCCGAAGGTTAGTAAAACGCTTCACCTACTATCTTCAAATTTTGGGGTGCACATACGGAGTGTAGAAAAAAATGTACAACGATATTTACGAGTAAAAAACTGACTTGATGCTCTTTCAAGAGTAGGAACAAATTATCTCAAATACTTCAATATGAAGCTATAGGCATTAATATGAATCAACGTCGCAGGTAAGTTGCAATGTGACATGTGTTCTTAGCCAGTCAAAAGCAAACCACCGTCATTGGCGGAGGCACAGTCATAAGCAGGCTATACTGCAATGTACCATGTTACAAAATTTACCTCAGTGGGCAGGTCTTCATGGAAATGGTAAAAACTACAGAAGATTAATTTTATGAACGATTACTGTCCTGGAGTTTCAATGTATTAACATTATGGCATGTATTTGAAAGAATTAAAGCTCTTGTTTTGCAGTCCATAAACACATTTTTTAACTTTAGAGTCCTCAACTTCCTTATCTATCTCCTAACATATCAGTATGAATAGTTTGTCTCCTGGCTAAGTCAAAGTAGTAATTGTAATGAATGAAGGAGTCCGTCAAGTTGTTCCCTGTTTCCAGTGCTGTTTAACTCATATACTGTCGGTGCAATGAGACTATAGAATGGGACATTATAAATAGATTACAGTTTAAATTATTTAATGTGAAAGCAATCCTCCTCAGGATTGGAGAAACATGTCATCAAACATATCTAATTGTGGTGTTTCATTAGCAAAATTTTAAATCTTAGCTTTCTGTGGGAAACCGCCAGTAAGAGGAAAAATGATACACAATGAATTAATAGAATAGTTAATATTTTTATTTAATTAGAATGCCAAATACATAAGTAATTATTTTAATCATTACCTAAAATTTTTTAATTTCAAAACATGTATTACACAATCTCAAAAATCCTGAAGGGAAGGCCACAAAATTGAAGTTTTATTAAGTGAAGACAAATGCTTGCATTCTTATAAGAAAGTGAAATTTAGAGTTAAAGAATGTGGAAGATAAGGTTGCTGAGAGGAACTTCAAGATCTGTGGCAGAATATAGACAACAATATATAAAACAGAAACTGTTAGCCATAAAGAGGTAAAGGAAAAATGACCCGGGACGCCAAAAAATAAGAAGTTGGGCAGCACAACTTTGGGACTAGAATACACGTAAATTTCTAATAGCTAAATAATAATAATAATAATAATAATAATAATAATAATAATAATAATAATAAAGTACTTTGGGTAATAGATAGATTAAATGTTACCGAATGGTATTTATGCTATTTTAAAACATTCCTAGTCTATGTTTACCATTTTCGCTGACAAGAAATCCTGTTTCTTTCTTCTTTCTTACTTACAAAAATTGAAGGCTTGCTCGAAATATTAAGCATAGCAAACTATTTTGGAAATTTTCCTTGCTATTATATAACCATTATATTTATCACAGCTAGTAAATTTCAACTAAAAAGAAAGTGCACTGTCGAATAGAGTATTGTGTGTTTAGTAATTTATCAATATATTCATTTTTAATATATTTTTTGATTATAACTTTGACCACTTAAAGCAATTTCTATAGAGTTACCGCAAAACTTAAATAATTGATCAAGTTTATACTATTTTCCTTCCCCACAAAGAAAGCTAAAATTGGAAAGATCTAAATTAACAATTCCGTGTTAAAAAAAAAATACTTAGACACAGAGAAAAAAGAGGGTGGTGTTTCAAGCAGCATATAAAATGGAATTCGAATTATAGCCCAATACAAGGGTAGGCACTTTCACCAAAAGCTTGAATCAATCAGAATATTAAAGTAAAATGCAAGAGCTAAGGATAGTAATTGGAATAAAACACGTTAATTTTGAAAATGGATCGGTCACTGATGGGCTCTTCACTCCAGCAAATATAACTTTAATAAGACTAAAATATTTCCCGTGTTCGACTGGAGGCGTTTCCTTTAAAAGTCTCTATAGCGGATTTTCACCTCCCCCTCTAAAAAAAAAAAAAAAACAAAGTACCTTCCATGTATACGTATGTGTATTGGTCTGGAGAGGTAGAGAAAGAGAACGTTCAAGTAAGGACTCACAAAATGAACAAAAGCGTAGGTTTCCGGGAAATATTTTATAGAAAGATGGATTTTTGTGGTTTCTATTCAATGTTTAAATATTTACGTAGAACAAATTATGCCGTTTTTGCATCATATGTGCATCTCAAGCTAGTAATTTCGTCTCTCAGCCGTAGTGGTGAAAGGACATGTTTTAGCGTGTTCTGTATCAGGAATGTGCTAAACTGAACTGAGAAGATGAAGGAAGGATTTCCAAAGTGCAATGTAAAGCAAGAAATGTAGGAGTCAGTAAGTGGTTTGTAGGCTGGAGGAAAAAAATGAATTATTTGGAGAACGAGAGAAAACTGGCAGGATACCGAGATGATGATATGGATGGTGCATCGAGTTTAGCTCAAATTGATATTAAGCTCTCGCCAATGAAATGGACATTGATAGAGCTCATAGAGTGGGACGTTGGAAATACGGCAATAGTCCCATAGCATGAAAATTGTGGTATTGTAAGCCAAATGCAACATTATGCAGGACAGTAAATACTTGCGAGGCACTGAGTGGTCAGTATTTCAGAGGATTTCAGCGTCAGAGTGAGACAAGAAATAACCTCTTTGAAACGGCACATTGTAGAAAAGCAGAGGAAAGACTGCAATGTCATGTATTTTGCAATTTGTTAATTTATTATTAATAGGCGGATGTGAACTATGAGTTGGAGGAACTCGAGGCGTGTTCGCGACAACTCTTGAGCATCAATAGCAGCAGTACCAAGAGGTCAGAAGGTGACAAGTAGTAGGACCATGGAAGAACCTACAGGAGAGTCAAGATACTTCGCCAGACCAAGTGCCGGAGATGGTGCTGGTATTTGAGCAGGTACAAAGTCAAGGGTGATGGCTAGCAGCCCGCGCCCACGCCTTATAGATTTTGCAGTGGTCAACAAACGACTGGCGAAGGGATCCGAGTTTGCATCTGAAAAGATACAAAGAAGGACATCGTAGCAGCAATAGGTGGGCAAAGGATGGGGAGAAGAAATTCATAGGCAGAAACCCTCCTTCACAATTTGTTGTTGAAATGTGGAGAGTCTGCGGAGAAAACTCTATATCGCAGGCTTCATGAGCTTAGTCCATAATTTTATATAATGTGTCTATCAGAGACTTAATTCGACTCTAATGATAACTTAGATCTGGAGAAATTTAATTGTTTTAATAAGAACAGCAAGGTGAGGTATTTGAGGGGAAGATGACCAGGGGAACTATCAATATTAAGAGAGAAGTAAGGGTTTTTTAATAGCCTATTTTTTCAACTGGGGCACCATAGATGGGTAGGGAGGGGTGTTAAGGAAGTTGATGTACATATGGGGGAAACGCTCTGCTGTATATATATATATATATATATATATATATCAATTAACAGTAATTATAGTAGTACAAAAGGATAAAACACTAAGAAAAAGTCACACTTGAGATCGCTATATTTCGGACTCGTGGAGTCCTATGGCAAGAAGACAAGTGACGGTGATCACTTGTTAATAGTGTTACTTTATTTTTATTTTATATTATATATATGTATATATATATGTAGAATGCTTGGAACTTTCAACTATAAGTATGTACAACAACAACAACAACAACAACAATAATAATAATAATAATAATAATAATAATAATAATCTATAATACATCAAGATGTCTATGCCAGGACATATATTACGGTTTCAATGAGTTATATTATTTCTTTTCTCTTACATTTTAACATTATTTGTGCAGATTATATCTAAACTAATTAAACAAAAGTAATTATAAATAACAAAAACGTAAAAGAGCAAAACAACCTCAAATTAAAACACTCAAATAATTATCTAACTGAAAGCCAGTTAGCAAACAGAACTATAACTGGTAGCCAGCTATAATTTAACTAGTAAAACTTAAATTCAAAAATAAAAGTGTATAATGCACTAAAGGGTACCAAATACTGCAATAAGTCTTTTCTTAGGCATGTAACAGAAAGAGTGGTGTAATCGACAGAAAAATATCCCATTGCTGCCATTATAGTAATACTGGGAGATATCATTGCAAGAATAGGGAACTAAAATATTTCCTAAACTATTGGGAGAGAGGAAAAGGTGAACTTTAAGACAATAGAAGCACATGCGGAATAAGTCATGAGTAAAGTAATAAATAATGATGGCAAAGAGATACATACGTTTTTGATACACTTGGTCTGCAAATTTTGAATGGTAAATACGGACAGGATGTGTGACGGAAGTGTAGTTGACATATAATTTGCACTTCTGATGTTATAGCATGATCAGAAACATTTGGTTAGGGGAGAGAACAGATTCGTGTCATTTTCCTTTAGATGTGCGGACGGCAATAAGTAAAGGAGAAGGGGACAATTTGGCATATAGAGCTAACACAGATAAGGGGAGGCTAATACCGCGAAGGAAAGGAAACAGAGAAAAATACCCGCAACGATTTAGAGAGAGATTGGGGGCAGTCATGGATGCTGATTTCTGTGGTATATGCGGCTGGAAGTGCGATGAAAATTAATATAGAAAAAAAAAAGTCGCTTGTCACTGACGGATGGTATGACAAAGAAAGTAGAGAGACTAAACGAGCAATGAGCCAGACACTTAAAAAGGGTGGGAGGGGAAGAAAACAGGTATTCACAACGACATCAAAATAACATAGAGAGCCTGTTGGTTAGAAAAAGGGAGGAATGGAACCACAGATTTAATGGAAGCTCTTGCAAAGGCAGCCTCTCGCGGACAGGAGGATAATGCTTGGAGGATGCTGAAAAGCGTGAGGAAGGGACCGATTGTTCATAGCCCCATAACTTTGGAGCAGTGGAGAAGTCATTTCCAATAAGTGTTCGTGAGAAAGGAGAGGGAACTAACAAGGGGCAACGCTAAATGAGATGCAACTATTAGGAGTACAGAGAATGGAAAAAAGGACATGGACATTATGATAGGGAGTAAGAAAAGGTTTAGAAAAAATTGGATTGGGGTATATTTGGTTAAAGGGAGAGAACATTACACGAAATAGTTGGAAAATAGTTAATAGACGTTTGCGAGATATAGATAGACACAATATTTTGTCTCAATGCGCAGAAAAAGTATCACTGAACCTGCAGGCTCAAATACATCGGATGTGGGGGAGGGGGGATTATTTAGATATCTGTGGCAGAGAAGAAAGAAGTTTAGGGGCGTGGAAAGGAAACAAAACAGTTAATGCTTTCGGGAAAAGAATTTGTCCATTGTGCGGAGAAAGCGATACCTGGAGGCATATTTTGGCAGAATGCAGGGAAACGGAGAATTCAAGAATAAAACATTTATCACCGCAATTTATGAATTCAATAGAAGTTTGAACATATGCCGGGAAGCGAGATAGTCACACAATTTGGGAATATTACTAGAGAAGACCCGACAAAGGAGGTTAATGGCCATAATGAAGAGGGGGATGGAGAGGGGGTGTAAGTAAAGGGAAGGGGGCTCAAGAGTAAGGGTTTCATTCATGTCTATGTATTTGTATTTAAATTATTAATAGAAAACTTAAATATATCGAAGCATCTGTATATTTGTATGTATACATGTAGATTTGTGTAATGTAGGCATGTGTGTATGTATGTATATATGTATATGTATGGATATATGTTTATATATGTATGTACGTATGTATGAATATGGCTCTTTTGATTGCTATAAGGACGACATTAGCATGTACGGCCGTAAGGTCCATGCGACAGATGTATTTATTTGAGTGTATCCTAAAATCGTACAATAAAACGTACTTACTACTTCTTATGACAGGGAAGAAATTAAAGCAATAAAAAGCTAACAGAACAACAAAACACCTGCTGTCCTGATTGCCGTCATAACTATTTAAGAATTTAAGATGTGAGACATTTCTATACATAATGAAGATAATGAATGACATTTATTCAACGGAGGATATATCCAGCGGAATGGACAAAGACGATTATACATCCAATCTTCGAGAATTCAAAAGGCAATGACGCTTCTCCCAGTAATGAGAACTGAACTTATTTAAAAATGTACAATCGACGAAGTAGGCAATGGACAGTAGAATACAATAGAGTCTGAAAATCCCAAGAGGAGTTTAGAGAAGGATACATCACACACCATATATTTGTTTTAGACACACTGAGAAAGAAACAAACATAGTAAAAGAGGGGTAAGCAACATTTTGTCCTCATATATTTTCGAAAAGCGTTGATTCCGTGGAAAGGGAAGCTTTATAGGGCAAATCATGGACGAAAGGAGTTTCAGGAATAATGAATGATAAAGGCACTGGAATCAATATTTATAACAAGGTACCGTTCTGCGTAAAATGAGATCACGATACAGTTTCAAAAAGGAGTGAAGGAAGGCTGTCTCTTATTTTCCGTCTGTTTGTAGATGACGTACCGGAGAAAATGTATGTTGCAGAAACTGATGCCCCGAACATAGGGGAAATCTCCATACCAGCTTTCCTAGGTACAAATGATCCCATATTGATGGCAACAATAATTTGGCAGTCTGCAAAAGGAACTAAACGGCTTAGAGGATATTGTAAAGAATAAGGAATGGCAGTAAATGAGAAAAAGACGAAACATCAACGATCAAGCGGTGCGGTGTAGAGCAGGAAAGAGAGTTGGAAGTATATAGGACAGATATTAGAAAAAGTGAAGAAATTTGCTTGCTTGGAGGTTACTTTAGCTATGGACGGGAGCTAGGAAAAATAGGCATCACAAAACTGAAGTGCATATAAAAATATAGAAGTAAATAGTTTGGAAAAAGTATCAAAAACACTGCTGAGAACAATGAAGAATACAGTGTACAGAGCGACTGTTAAGTAAACTATGACGTACGGGGCCAAAATTTGGGGGTGGGAAAACACAGGAACTGAAACAGGTAAAATCGCAGTTTCTGAAACGAATACAGGCAGGGAGAGGTACAGCAAATTGTGGAGTTTTAATTGACATTCACTAGTTAAATATGCCCAATTTTGTGATAGACATTCAGACACAGTTATTACGGCCCACTCCCATTGAAATATAATATAATACGTATGCTGCAAACTTAATTATTATAATATTTCATATACTGTAATTAGTAATGTACATATCGTATATGTATAATACGGCATAATGTTAGCATGTGGCTTGTATGTCGCAAAAGAGAAAGTTTGTGGTGTTTTCTGTTACGGTAGCTTGGAAGGTCATAAAACTCGATACATTAGAAGGAAACTTGAGGGTCGAGTGGGAAGTCCCTGTTTTAAAGGACTGCCTTTGAAGGGTCAATGAACCGAAGGACTTTTAAATCCGTTAGGGCTTTGAACCCTACACCTGTTGTAATGTTAGACTTTAAGCCAATGTCACCAAAATGTTTTAAAACTTCAAAAAGAGCGGGTGTATGTTTGAACTTTTAAAGATAGGCGCGAAATTTGCATATGCTCCCATGCCACTCTTTGGCATCATTAAGCTAAGATTTGAATTTAATATATAATGTATAAGAAAGCGTTTGCTCTGCTGGAGCACTTATTATAAGTTTGACGTCACTGAGGCATGCAGTTCACTGAATCAGCTCAGAAACAGATAACAAGCTCCACTTAGGACGCAGGCACGCAATTATAAGATCTACACGAGGCAAGATTAAAGCAGTTCGGAGTTCTCATTTGACAGTTCTACACGCGGCGAGAAGCATTTCGCAGTACGCACTATAAGTTCGGCGTTGCTGAGGCCCGCACTTCTGATACATTAGTTAGGCAGTTTTTAAGTTGATACTCAGATGAGAAACAGTTATCAGTTACTCAGTTTAGTTGAGCATTTCCGATACATCAGTTAAGTACTTTTCAGTTTCATAAGCGCAGCACTCATCTGTAAGTTTCACACGCGGCGAGAGGCACTTGCTGTTATTTTGATTCCGGTGCAGGCATTCAGTTGTAAGATATATACTGAGCACATGTAGTATTCCGTATAAGTTCCACTCGGATCAGTTAAGTTTGTATTCGGCGTAGCTAAGTCTATCGTATGGAAAACACCAGAGGATGCGGAAAAAATTTAACATAATAAAGTACCAATACACACACATATTATGTTCACATCACGTGCTTATTTCCACTTTTGAATTTTTCTCTCATTCCTGTTGAGTTTTGTTGAATCAACAAAATAGCATAACTGACCTTGAGAAATTATTGTAGCGTAGGTAACAATTCCGAAGTGGTCATTTCTTTCACAGCAATTATGTTCTTGTATAATTTAATTTTATGTTATAAATAATACATTAATATGTATACTTAATACAAATGTAAACCTACTTTGAAGCTACATCGCAATATTTCATAACTTTAATTTATTTCTGAAATATCATTATTTTTAAAATTTTCATACCAATAAAATCTTACTCAACAGTATAAAATAAACTAGGATTTTTTACTCAACATGACCAAATATAAAAGAACTATAGAAATGTTGACCTAAAAATGACGCAGACCAGTGTTATCGATATTTCTCGTGATACATTAACATGGGTTCTACTAGTAACGTACAATGAGGCATTTTAATTCAGAATATTTTTTTTAGATATGAAACTAATTAGTAAATATTTTTGTACTTGAATACTTTAATGTGTTTATTTTGTAATGCTGCCTATTTTTCTAAAACTAAGACATATTTATGTACTGCTATCACATTTAGCAATACACGAATTGGAAATGAAATCATGTGTAATATCGATAGAAATGTCAGTAATGGATTCATTAGTAATTTTAAATTAAATGAATTGTACCCATATTTACTGACTATTCAGAAATTGTATATAAGCCTGTGATTCAAAACAGCGGAATTGCGGGGAAAAACTTTGTATAACATATACAAAGGAAATGTTATATATAATGTATCCCCTTAATCTAATCATCAATATTTTGGAACAGAAGGAATATATTTTTGCATCCTCTTGATATTTGAAGGTTTGAAACATGAAAAGGTGAAATTTAAAGAACTTATATAGATATTTTAGTTTTGTCAGTATATGCAAACTATATTTATACTTCAATAGATGAATCAGCTTCTAAATGTAATATCCGCATTTTATCTTACAATGCAGACTTTTAATATAACCACCTGTGCCACAATGGACAGCAGAAAACCTTAGGCCGAATGCAAGGAAGATTATCTGATACATTGGGCATATTTTCTGATTCATGAAGGTCTAGAGTGTATTAACAGAAAATTAAAACGAGAAAATGTTCGATAATTACATGCATCTTTCTCTCGCGAGGCCAAACTCTTTCGAGGAAAAGTAAGTAAGTAAACATTATGCATATACACCCAGGTGCGCTCTGTCATCCTCTGAAATAGCCCGGAGTGCCCTGCTCCTACGTGCTACGGGTGAGGAATTCTTAAAAACCAAAACTGTTGCATTATTAAACAAGCAGCCCCTGCCAAGCTAAGCCGGAGGCATAAGAAGCGAGTTGCTGCTTGGTTAGAAAAAAGTGTACAATAGCGCAATGTTTCCCTGCGCTATCGCCGTACAGCATGCTTGATGTGCATGTAATTTCTCGACTTTAAAATAATGAAATCTGCTTCATTAACCCATACTGATTGATGCTAAAATAGATTTTCAGAGATAAAAGCTACAAAACGATTAATAGATTCGTAAAAAAGTAAAATATTTCATAAGTATAATATTAAGCCAATGAAATACAGTACAAAATAAAAATACTATAATGAGTAAATATAAAACATTTCTTATTCTCCCAAAAGCGACACGCATTTTTTCTGTTCCTTTCTGTTTTGTGATGGCAATGTATCGACATATTTTTATTTGTAGACCAAGAGCTATTTTCATAACAAGATAACAAAATATATCCAATAGTAAATTTTACTAATGCAATATTTTATTCAAGCAGAATTTATAAAATTTCTGCTGACCGTTTCGGTTAATAGGTAAATATTCTATTGGTAAAGTTCCCATTTAAATAGAGTAGAATTTTATGCTTCGCAAACATGTTTTTGCTATCTCCCTTGATGTATCACGTACTCGTAACCTGATATGCTCATGGCTAAGCGTAAGGTTGAAACACATCAGCTCACTTACAGTTGCCCGTATTCTCGCGTAGCTTCGCAAGGTATGCTGTGCACCGCCAAGGGTGGCCGAGGTCGTTAAGGACCGGACTCGTGAGCAGGGGGTCTGGGGTTCGAATCCCACCAGGACCGTCCTCCCTGACTGAGGGTTTTTTTCAGGTTTTCCTCGGTCCTCCTAAAGGGCAAGTGCCGAGGAGGTACTCTAAACTTAGGCCTGGAACGTTTCCTTCCTTATAAAATCCTTTTCCAGTTTATCATTTCATGTATTATCAGTGTCTATCGCCTCTGGTGCCTCGTAGTAAAAACGGGCGTTAAACACCATTAGAAAAAGAAAAGATACACTGTCAGCACCTCAGTTAATTTTAATACATGCCGGTTAATCGAAGTGAAGTAGAATGTACAGGAATGTATTTTTATACGATACATATATTAAAACAAACATTTGTAGGGAGAAAAAAGGTAATTCCAGAAAAATTTCCAATGAGCCAAACCTTACACCAGCACCGTAAAACATATTCGTAGAGAAAATGCATATTAAGGGTTCTTTCTATTAAAAAATATAATAAAATATGTTGTGTTCTCACAGAAGAAAAATAACATGGAATGGGCGACATTAAATTCCACTATACAGAAGTGTCTTAGGATTTTGTTACAAGAGACAGGAATAAAAATGCTCAGCAAGAACAGTTACAATACTTCTTAAATTAAAGTTATACATATGTAATGCAGTAATGCAACAGTGTGATCTGCAAGAGCAGATTTAATTTTTAATCGGAATTTCAAGAAAGTTAGTAGGGAAGAAATGTATCCAAAATGAACATTTTTTTCACCGACAACACAGTCTTGCGGTGAAATATTCATTAAACATAACGATGTTGATACGTGGGGCTTGAGATTGCTTTTTATTTCTTGAAAAGCATAAAAGCCTGTCTGTATAAAATAATCAAGGCAGAAAAAGTTATACTTTTACAGTTAATAAATGTTATGGCAGTTAGTTCAGGTACAAAATTATTTTCCTCCGTGACTTTGAAATGCCCATAATTTTGTAGTTTGGTCATCTTAGAGAATAAGTGCTCACATACACGTAGAGTCGAACTTCATTTCGCCTATCTTGTTATGTTAAAGTGTGATATTTGACAAAGCATAATAAAAATATTGTTATTCCCACTAGACACTAAAGGGAAAATTTATGATTGGAATGCTTTTATCTTACTCATAAGAGTATCCCATCACTACTTACTCGAACGAACTTATTTTATCAAAACATTAAACAGCTATTTCTTATAACCGAGGTTTTGATCACTTACAGAGCTCCAATGATTTAAATGCGTTCATTTTGGATGTCGAACGTGGTATTTTTATGAAACAAATCTATCTAGTAGGTTAACCATATTGTTAAGAGTCAAGAACTAAAGAAGCAGAAATAGGCCAAACATCCAAACAGACACACACACATACATGTTCACATATATATTGATATAAAGAATTCACAAAACGAAGAAAGTTCATAGATAACCTAATATTCCTAAAGATACGCCGACGACCAAAGTTCACCTTATATCTTAACAATATGGCCGCTCAAACCAACTTCATACTGTCAAATCCGCAAACGTAGTCGACAATAATCTTTCTCAAAAAGGTATACAGCCTACAACGGTTGTTGAACTAATTAGTAATTCTTTCTGCACTAGTTCTTGATGAAATGGAATGGGAAACACACATACATGTTCACATATATATTGATATAAAGAATTCACAAAACGAAGAAAGTTCATAGATAACCTAATATTCCTAAAGATACGCCGACGACCAAAGTTCACCTTATATCTTAACAATATGGCCGCTCAAACCAACTTCATACTGTCAAATCCGCAAACGTAGTCGACAATAATCTTTCTCAAAAAGGTATACAGCCTACAACGGTTGTTGAACTAATTAGTAATTCTTTCTGCACTAGTTCTTGATGAAATGGAATGGGAAACACACATACATGTTCACATATATATTGATATAAAGAATTCACAAAACGAAGAAAGTTCATAGATAACCTAATATTCCTAAAGATACGCCGACGACCAAAGTTCACCTTATATCTTAACAATATGGCCGCTCAAACCAACTTCATACTGTCAAATCCGCAAACGTAGTCGACAATAATCTTTCTCAAAAAGGTATACAGCCTACAACGGTTGTTGAACTAATTAGTAATTCTTTCTGCACTAGTTCTTGATGAAATGGAATGGGAAAAAAACGGAACATATCCTGAACAATATGCAAACATTTCAGTTCCACAGCAATCTGTAACCAACTGACAAATAAAAAAGAACTATGAATGAAATCTATTACAACTAATCACAATTCAAGAAATTGTCTAGGTATCATCAGTCAACCTAGCACCAATTATAAAACAAATCACCAAGAACCTCAGTACCATTCACAAAACCTTTAACACTGCAGCTATGTCTGACATAAAATTTTTTAAAAAAATGGCAATTTAATAATCTTATTTTCATCCAAAATTTCATTCACCGAAACGTAATTTGCGCACACAAAAATGAAGATTAAAACACTAATATTGATGCTATATCCAAACCTTGCCACATTTATGTTGATTCTTTAAGATTGGACCACATGCTGATGAAATTAATCATTTCACAATATGTGGAACCTGAGAAAACTGCTGTTAAAGTTAAATATTTGGGAATATCTGTGATAAATCTTCATTCTTATGTGATACGACAGATAAAGTCTTCATACAGTAAAAACGCCTTATAAATTTCATTTATTACCAAAATAACATCTACATATTTATGTAGTTTTGTCTTTCTGGTCAAATTGCCGTACTTAAATATGACCAGCACGAGAAAAACGGTGTCAAAATGTAACTTATTTTACTATCACAAATTTTTAGAATATCTGGAATTAAATTTATATAATTTATATATTTATATAAATATAAGGTGCAGGTGAAACTTCCTTAGAAGTAAACCAGAGAAATTAAATTGTTAAAATGCCTAAAATAACCGAAAAGTTCATAAAAAAGCATTAGGAAATGATGCGATTCGGTTAAAAGCTAGTACACCGCCCACACTCCCAAAAAAGTGTATATACTTTTATAGCTGAAATCGAAGAAAGAAGGAGGAAATTGCTGCTTACTTATGCCACAGTTGTATCGACAGTAAGAAATGCACTAGAAACTTGAATGTAAGGTATAATGATGAATAAGGAAATTTTTCTTAAAAAACGTACATATTACTAGACAAAAGTAATGTGTTCCCAAGGTGGGAAATAAAATACAGGAGGAATGATGGATAAAAGGTATACAGTGAACTACTTAGACATTACGTTATTAACATACCAAAATTGAACTGTCATTTTGCAATATAGTCACGACAGAAAACAAACAACTGATGCATCCATGGTAACAACGCAACAACCGAAAAAATTTAATTGGTAAGCAACGTGTGTGCGCGCGCGCACACACACACACACACACACACACACACACACACACACACACACACACTAATGTAGAGCTAACCTTAGGTAAATTCTGGAAACCGAAGAACGCAGTGGATTACTGGGGCTCGCTACGACATTACGGATTATGCTCGCCTCCAATTCGAAAGAAGTTGATACCCCTTAAATTAGATAACATTGGTTTGCCAACTTGAAAAATAAACGTGGAATAGCTCAAGTAGATGCATACTTTTAAGAAAAATCTGAAACTGAGACATATATACGTAAAATATGACACACAGCGGAACAGTAGCATGTGGGAAAATTATATAGGTATTGGCAACTGCGAAAAATAAATTAAGATATCCTGCAGAGTCGCGATAGTGGCTAAAATGAAAGACAAGTACGCCAATGTAGTAATGTGGAAATTTGCTGCATTCATCTAAGTTTTCCACTGGATACTTGCTGGCACCAACTCCGAACTATAATAAAAATATCTGCACTCATTCTCCTATAACTAAAGTTGGTAAAATAATGCGTACACTCACTTCATAAACTTTGGTTAAATGGTTTACCCGTAAGAAAGTTTTTATAAATACAATTATTAATAAAGCGTTAAAATAAACTTGCCTAAATTTACTTGTATTATTTCAAACATTATATAGATATCCCCGGTAAGTATGCAAGTTTTAACTGCAGAATAATAATAAAAATAATAATAAAAGCACAAAATTGTATTCAAACGAGATAATGTAGGACCATGAAATGCACCTGCAGTTTGAATATGTCAGAAAACATGACTTCTCGAGTTTTATGCAGCTTTGCTAAGTACAAGAAACGTCATTTCCCCCAAAACTATTCAACTTGGCTGTTTTAAAAACTGCTGTGAGGAAGATAGTTGGTACTTACCATGAGAATAATGGAATCTTTCGTGATGCACATGCTATATAGTCTCTTTAACTGCTTAAAGGTTTTCCTGCTTTAAATGCAGATCTTTCAGTTATATAGCTCCATTCGAAGTTCACCATGTCGTTTCATTCGACTCACTGGAACAGAGTGCTTGTTCAAAGCTTTTGACTCAACATTGACAGATGTGTACGTCGTTTCACATGCAGACTACGTGTGCATTGCTCTGCTGTTACAGCAACTGCTTGAATTAATTCGTTTGTTTCTTTAGCTTCTAACTGACCTCACTTTGAATAAATGAAAAACTGCTTATTTGCGAAATAATTAATTATAAATAAATATTCCGATTATTGGGGAAACAAGAATGAAGAATGTAAAACCTAAAAACAATATTAAATGCTTTTTTAAACATGGTATGTCATATTTGTTTAAAAACTAATAATTTTATCACTTACATTTCTTCCAGTCTAAACCAACAACAATCTGTTTAGAATCGTCGGGATTTTTCTTGATTTTTTGCGTAAAATAAATTACAAAAAATGAGGTTATTAAATAAATATTTAAAGTATAATGTTTATATTCTTTAAGGTAATCCTATAGTTTTTATATCTTGAAGACATTTTGTAAAATACTTATTTGAGTTTAGGAAAAACATGCAGGATATCTTATTTTTGTTCCGATCACCGCTTCCCTTATTTCATACTTGTGAATAAAGGGAATACCAGCACATCTATAAACAATAAAGTCTACATTCCGAAATTGCAGAAATTATAAAATTTACATTCCTAAAAAAATTACAAAATTAGGACTACACTCGCTCGCATCCTAACCTAACCTACCACAAAATCGCTTAACAGCACAATTCCACTGAAAATAACAAAATAAAAATAGTATAGCAAAAACAATAATATATTTATGATTTCTGAAAGAAATAATATGTTCGCCATATCATCAGCAAAATCCATGAATAGTGCACGATAAAATGTCTGTACTTTAACCCGAAGGAGTAAATTCATATATACCAATTTGAACTTTCCAGTTTTTAATATATACATATACACATTTCAGTTGGTTAGAATAATTACAAGAGGGCTGAGCTTTTTAAACATGTAATTTATAGGTTTTCATCTGTAAATTTTACATTATTTCTAATAAGTGTAAACACTGTCAGAGCTAGGTACACATATGTCAAGTTTCAAGGCCCTGCGATTTTAATCTTTATTTTAACCACACGAGGAAAGGGCACACAGTAAGCTCCTTGGCGTTATAAGTTTTTGTATTTAAATCGGTCATAACTTTTTGGGGGGTCCTATATTTTAAATAATATATTAGAAGCTGGATTTCACTTATGTGAAGCCATATCTAAATATGATAGCGTTCTGACAGTTACACTCTGTCTCCATGCGAGTGGTTACAAGTTGGTGTTTACTCACGGAAAATTATGGAGTCAATTGAAACGGAATTGGATAAACGGTTGACAGTTGACAATTTAAATTTGGCCTTAAAGTATAAGATATAACTTATCTGCTGCGATCAAGTTAAATGCCAAACAGCCGGAGGAAAATCCACTTACTTCAAGCTTGTGACATCTGTAAACTTTTCATGTCTGAATTACGCCTTTTTGGGGGGGGGTTATTGTTTAACGTTATCTCTTAACAATGAAAGTCAAAAGAGGCGATGAATTAAAGTTTCAAGAAATGAATGCGTAAATGAGCACGGAGCCTGCAACCTCTTAAAGTCATCTGGCATTCTTTGAGGACTTACAGAAAGGACTCGACAAGCTAAGAGTGCTGTTGCGACAAATGGCGAATGATCGTGAACGTCAACAAAACTGAAACTATAATTGAAAAAAATGGATCAGTTGAGACAATATAAAATGGCTTCAACCTCCATTTTTGTATTACTGATAAGAGTACAACTAATTACATGTATTATAAATCTTATTATAATCAATTTGTACAGCTTGTATGTCTGCATGTATTTTGGGAACGGGGCAAGAGCCAGATAATCTTGTACAACTTTTGTATATATTTTGTAAGAAGCTTTGTATAAGAGGGGTCGTCACAAAGAATTTGAAAATTGTTAGGGAAAAGAAGTGAGTCAGATCCCTAGATGATGTATGAATTGGTAGCAGAGTTAGTTTTTCTTTGTTAAAATCCAGGACAGACCGGGCAATTGAAACCTTTTGATGCAACAGAACCTTGTGGGTGTAATAACTTGTAACCAACATTACGTAACGAAACCCAGGAGAAAAACAAGGAATGAAGCATAAAAAGAACAGTCAATCGGGGAGCATGTAGTAGAAAGACGCTAACTGTTAACAGGGAGGCATATCGAAAATAGTGCTACAAAGAGAAAAACAGTGGAACGTTGAAATAGTTGGTACAATTACCGTGCAGTGATAGACTAGAATCCATCAGGTTGTTAGCCAACACTCATTAATGTTTTCAGTACTTAAAGATAGCCCTTGAAAGATAAACTTGCTTAAATATGAATAAATTGTGTTGTAGTAAACTCCGTGATTACTGTTCGTCTTTTGCATCATTCCCAGTTCTCTCCTATTGGCCTAAGAGTCATAAAATTCCAGCAATCCACCAACACGGCACGGTGATATTCGATAGGCAGCAGGAGAAGAGGAAATCGATACCTATCTTCAACAAACAATTGAGACAAACTCCTTCCCCACTTATCACATTAGACTATCGACTATGATCGCACAGTTTAAAGTAAGAATGAGAAATGGGAATACCAGGGCAATGAAATACAGAATGTCAGACGTTTTGCTTATGTGCTTCTGCTGCTACTACTACCTGGCATTCATTATTATTAGGTTTGGTAGCAGTAGTCAGTTTGACTTTGTAATCTTCTTCAGTAGATTGCAAGGCCAGAATAATCCCTCAGTTTCGCTAATGTATTTTTACATCGCGTACGGTTTGCACTCCCATGCCGTAATTTGGGGCTAGTTTGCAAGCGATTTCTATTTTCAAAGTTATCGATCAAATTGATTCTTTCTTTATTTCAATGTTATTTGAAAGTTATCTATCTGTATTGATTTAACACAGTGCTACTTATATTTATACAAAGTGAAAAGTGTTCCTTTGCGTCTCACTAGTTCAAAACTGTACCTGGCAGAAACAAAATAAAGGTGAATTAATTGTTCCTCGTTGTCGCATCACTAACGTGGACAGTCTAGTTTTGATGTGCCGGTATTGTACTCAACGCGCGATCGTTAATTGTATGTCATGTAAGGAGGTACGTGATTCTGCATTAGTTTGACCATGCTAAGACTGAGTTGATTGGCTAAAGCATGTTGAGGTTTGTCAGCCAATAAGGGAAGCGCGCGAGACAGGGAGGGCAGTTGGTAGAGGGATTCAAGGAGAGAGCACAATCCTTCAAAGCCTCACAGTACATCCTTGGTGGGCTTATTGCGGATTATTGATTATAATTTTTGAACACTTCAGACATAAGTCAACTCAATGTTTAATTTTTGTTATTTTATTCTAATGTACTAGTAAATTTCTATCAGTATATTTTTATAAAATGTTAATTATGCTTTGTTATTATCCTCACTTTATCGTAAAGGTGTTATCTTATATAAAGCTCTGCTCTCATTTGCACGTTTTGTAGCCCAGTAAGCGTCATGATAAATTATTTTAATATTTTTAAACTTATTGCTAATGAAATGTAATAGACATAAAGAAATAATTATTGCTATTTTGTAAACCTTTTCCTTTCTCTCAATAATCCCCTTTTATTATATGTGGCTGGTTTCCAATCATTTAAAATTTATGTATAATAATATTAAAAGGTCGAACTTAGGGAGAAAAATATATTGATCGTTTTATTTTTTTAGTTCTTCTTTTTGTTTTATCTATAGTTATATTAATTATTAGACCAAATATTATTAGAATTTTATAAATAATTCTTCGATAAAAGTTCGGAATGAGGTGTTGCAAAGTTGATATAAGTTCATTTTTCAAAGACTGCCTCAAATATATATTTAGAATAGAAGCTAAACAGCTTAATATAGCGATGGTGAATATTCTAGCATATTAATTACTGAAAATCAAGGACTAAAGGATGTTTGGGGACTAATAAAAATAAATTATTTTACCTTGCTAACAATAGAAAGAGATCACAATATTGTATAATTTGATGCAAACGACGAGCATTAGAAGAAAAAATAGAAATACTCAAAGTAAATTCTCCTAATTGAGATTGCTGGAACATATTTATTCTGCAGACTTATTGTGATTAGATCTAATGCTTTTTATCATTATAAATAATTCGAAATTTCTCCAAAATACATGCAAATTAATATTTTTTTCATGACGATGAAGTAATTTTGAATTTGCGACAAAATACGAAATGTATTTGAAAGACGATGTAATTTTGTTTTTGTAAAATTAATGAGGATTTGAATTCTCGAGACCAAAGATATGAAACAAATAAAATGACAGTCAGTAATCAATTTTTCTGTTTTTTTTGGGGGGGGGGTCCAGGAAGTTATTAAAAAAGAGAGAGTCATATTTAAATAACTGTCAATGCTTCATAACTTTGTTTCAAAATTAAAAACGACTTTCACGAAAGTTAAGAAGTGGTTTCATATCTTATGTACAGCAAGAGTATTCTGAGCCTATCGCTGTTTTGTTTCCAGTAACAAGATGGAATTCTTGGTTTGATTAACTTGTTTATCTCGATCAGAATATTACTGTCCTTAGTGATGTGTTGATAATTGTGTGAATTTCAGTAGTGAAACAGCACTAAATATGTGTAGAGATAGAAATGTGTTTTATTTGACTAAACTTCAAATATTAATTATGTCTAATATTTCGGTAAAGGTTACGACTAAACGATTACTCAATACTATGCATCAGTATTATCCACAAGCACACAAATAATGAGATGACTAGTGCGAATCTAGTCTAGATGACTAGTGCGAAGATGCCAATGAATGGTTTGGCCAGAAATGAAGGAAAAAAAAAAAAAACGTTGTGTTAGATAGATATGTTAATAAGGCTGAGATTATATTATTATTTAAGTCGTGTATTTAAAAGTGTCGGGCATAACGGGCAAGTTCAAACAAGGCAAAATATTGCATTGGACGATATCCGCTCCCAGGCATGATATTTTTATGCTGTTACATCAGATGAATTTGTAGATTGTTTGAATTCTTCCACATACGGTTATGTGAAGGGCAGAAACATTGAATGTGTTCAAATACTGATAATATTATAATTAAATTATTTTACTCTACTTCTGCAACCCTAAAATGAATGTGTGCCCTGGCAGATATTGTTGATTTTGAAATACTTGTCCATAAATATAGTTTTATTGTGACAGAAGATTTATGATGATGGATGTTACAATTTAATCATCTGCTATATTAAACTTCAATGCCTGAATATATTGCATATAATGCTAACCATAACTTCATAGGCGTAAATTGGAATATAGTACGAGTTCATTCCAATATTGTTTAATTTATCCTTGATTTACTATTTCCTGTCAATAACCTACATGAATTTGAAAATCATAAATGATACAATCGGCTAAAATTATAGTTTAAAATGCTAAAATTTAAGATTATATATGCCAAAAATGACCAACTACGATTGTAATTCTACAATGGATTTACCTTCAGCAGGCTCTGTTAAACAAGCATGGTTGCACATTATTAAAAACTGTATTTCAGGGACTAAGGCAAAAAAGTAAAACTAAAAAAAGTAAATAACACCTTAGAAAGGAAATATCTAAAAATGCTGAATTTAATCATGCTGAAGTTATCTCTTGTACTATACAGCAGTATATCTTCTTGGGAAAGTCCAGCTGCTGTATTAAAGTGAGTGTACATAAAGTACATTATTATTTGCAGGGACAAGAATGCTCCACCCCTACGAGATAAAGTTGCCCTTCATCCTTTACCCCAAGAGATTTCCCTACTAATTTCCCGGTGCGTCGATGCAGGGTAAGTAGAAAATATAAAATATGGCGAATAGACTACTGAAATCCTCTTAAGTACAAGGATTTGACTTTAACTTCTTAAACAAGATTGTGTGCTGTTATCGCATTCCACCAGCTATGTTCCATTCAGTTGTTGGGATAATAAAAGAAAGCTCTGGGACTTATAACATTCCAGAAAAATGTACAATGGAAATAGATGGTATGAACGAAACGTGGTAACATTTTGCTTTTATTCGTAGACTAATGTACTAATATACTAACCGAACTCGCTGAAAAGCGAGGAAGCTATGTGTGCATATAACGAAAAATCAGTTGATTTAGGTTGTTAATTCCACTGCTAATATAAAAGTGCTTTTTATACAGACATTCCAGAAACGAATGGGGTAAATCCCGAATTTCCATAGTGACGAACATAACCACCGAGAACTTCCAAAGACATGATGTAATATAAACAACAAAACTTGTAAAGAAAGATGAACATATAACTGTCCATCGATGAGTGAATGAACACTGCTCTAAGTATGTTCTCACAGGTCAATGCGAAAGTAGTTTAAAACTACAAATATGCCTAAAATGGGATGATGGCATATAAAGGCAGCTACAAAACCGTCAACAAAATAATAGCATAGCAAGATATTGCCACTAAGATCATTTGTCCTGCATCATAAATGAATGGAAAGGTGATCAGTAAAGAAAAAAATATTACGATAAAAGCATGTACGTAAAACGAAATGCATTACTAGTTTAAAAACCAATTAAAGGGTCTTGATTATAAGACTTTCTTATCTATAATGTTTCATTTTGAATCAAGGTGCATACCTTTTATATTGTGTTCTATGGGGTTATCCTTAACCGTGGTCTAAGAGCACAATTCCACACTTGGTGGTAAAAGGGCCTAAAGCTGTCCATTATAGGATATTTTTTCTCTTCCCCTCTCATGAAAGTAGCTTATATTTAGTACAATAATGCCTAGTCACATTGTATGTTTGTATATTTGATAAATATCAAATATTTATGAGAACGGAATTTCCGTTAGAACGGGCATTTTAAGGTAGGGGTGTGTTCTTTACGGGGATTAAATTTGTGAATTATTTTTGAATGCTTAATTAATTTATTATATAATTAAATGATGATCTTCACGAGTAACCTCGACTTTTGAAGTCTGCAGTTCGATGTTACCTATTTCTCTGGTTCCAAAGCAGAGGATGGGAATCTCAGGGGAATATGGACTGCTTTTAATGACTTGGGGTCATTAGGGAAGGAAGGGAATTCTTCACGAGTATAATATAATTTGGGGCTCGAGTTGAACTTTTAATTTAGAAAATGTAAACACACTATTCACGTAACTTTAATGTTAACTTTAACTGCACTCCTCCGTAACAAATTCACGCTTGACTGTCACCTATAATTTTTCTGTAACACTTTCTTATAATATTGCTCACTTCGATGTATACTTGCCTTCTAAACCCAAGGTCGCGGGTTCAAACCCGGCCAGGATCGATGGGTTTTTTTCGTGCGTAAAAATCCTAAGTATGTCTTCCTTCGTAAGGGAAGTAAAGCTGTGGGTCCCATGTCATAGATTTACGGCATGTAAAAGAACCTCGTTCCTGAAAAGAGAGACCTCTGAGCAAAATTAATGGGCCGTTTCACGCTCTGATTTTAATGCGACGCTGATGACCTGAGATGTTAAAGAGCGTCCGTAAATAAAACAAATCAAAATTTGATGTAAGGGTTTTACCATATAATAATAATAATAATAATAATAATAATAATAATAATAATAATAATAAACTGGCTGTCGTAACTTTAACACTGATTTAACGACACTTGAATATTATCTTAATGACGACGTATTTCATTCACTGAACTGTAGTGTGGTGTCTTTCAACTATTGACTGCCTTACTATCACTGTACTATATTGCCCGGTCTTCTACTCGGTGTTGTGATCCCCGTACTGTTCCGTTACTGTATCTTTCTGTATTGAATGTTTTTTCGAAAACATACTTCTTATATTTGATATAAATTTTATTATGTGAATTTGCTACGTACCCGCGCACTTTTATTTCTTCAAATATTCAAGAAATCGACTTAGCTCTAAGTTTCTATTGGCTGATACATTATATCTTTAATATTGCCTATTCATTCTCATTCGTTCAATTTCGAGGGATGTTTATTGGTTGAAGTCTTTCTTTCCCGAGTTAGAGTTTTACGAGGAAGGATACATCTGCTATACCCACACAGCGTCTTTTGGATATGACAGATTCCGTTACCCTTTAAATTTTAGATCCGCAAACTAAGGTTCTAAAATTAACGACCTAGGCCATACGTAGGCGAAATCCCTTTGAATCTGTCGGAAACAGTCGAAATTTTGGTTTCTTTTAAGAGATCTGTTTCAGCATGTGGAGTTTTTTTTGAATATGACAAGTACAGTTACCGATTGAAATCATATTTCTTGTCTTGCTAAGCCCAGTTTAAAGTGTAATAAAGCATTTGAATGCCTCGCGTCGGCAGACCTGTCTTGGAGGATTTGCGAAGGGTAAAATGGTTCCATTCTCAACAAAAGCTATCTTCCTTCAAGTCCTCTACTTAACCGTACCGACAAATGACCAGCATGCCCTTAATGTTATACAGTCTGAGATGTTCAGAAATGTAACCCTTGTCTAAATATTACTTATTAAAAATATATATACCTATATAGAATAGCACTTACAATATTAAAATATTTATCATAATAGTAATATTCATACCACTGATTATGTCATTCTTGAACTTGTTAATAATATTTGAAAACAATGCAATTGATATAATTCCAATCAAATGCGTGTACAGTAGAGTCAAGTATAATTTTCCATATTCCAGAAAAAAAAAAAGAAAAAGAAAACCAAACATGGCCTCATTTATTAATTAGGAAAACAACATTAAAAAGCAACTGAAAATGTTAGAGAAACCAATAACAACGTAACGAAGTTTAACTAAACTTAAATACGCAAAATAAAAAACAAAGACTATTTATATAGTATCGAAATAAAGGCATTACAGTTGCTAGTAGAAGGCAGGGAAATAAAAGATAAATTGTAAATTACATTCAAATTTTAAGGAAAGCAAAGAACAATCAAATTCAGCTACAGAAAAACACGATGAAAATAAATAAACAAACTAAATTAAAGAGATAAGAAAAGCAAGACGCCCAGTTAGACCGAGATGGCAAACAAAAAAAGAGCAAATAAACTAAAATACAAAGGAGGGAGAACATAAGAACAGAAAAAAGTAACTAAAGTGGGCAATTAAAAACTCGAAAGTAAAAGAAGACTATAAAGAGAAAACAGAATCCAATAACAGACAAAGGTCGTAACCTAAAAGGAAAAGCCAAAACAGCAAGTACAATCTTTATAGACAGAGACAGGCAAACATAAAGACCAAGGAAACCTTAAGGAATGTTTAAATTGCTACTCACATTTTCTATTGCAAAAATGGAATGTATTACAATAACCTTCATTATGATAGTATAAAAACAGTTATCCACACAGCATGTATAATAACATTAAAATAATGATCTTAAAACTGCTTTCCCCTCCCATAAAAATATTTTTCGAATCCTTGGCTATAGTGTCATGATTTTATATAATTAAAATAGTTCTGGACATAAGATAGATTTATCATTAGCATTATTAAGATCAAAATAACATAGAAAAATATACATGTACGAATAACACGGAGAACATTTTAATGAAACATTTGATTAAACGTTTCTTTCATAGCGACTTGTGTATTAACAAATAATTACAAATTTGCTGGTTAAGCGGCCAGTATGCAGACAGAGTCACATGAAATTTTTTAATTTCAATTATTATTCTACATCTTTCTCAAATAAGACAGAAGGGTTTTATGCCCATCGTAATATCAAACATGACAAACGCTTTAATGTACTTGCTTCTGCAGCCATAAGTTTTTTTTACTTTAGTTTGTAACTTTTAATATGTTATTAACGTTACACTGTTATTTATTTATCTTTTATAGATCAAAGTATCTTTCCTAATCTGTATCTATATAATTGTTCTTTATTAGCTAAGGTGCTTACTCCAATGTCAATAATTTTTCAGTATTTATTCCAATTCAGGATGCCCACTGTGTATAATTCTTCAACGAAGTTCCACTTAACAATACAATTATACTATAAAAAAATATTTCAGCTTTTAAGAAGTCGTTCTTTGACTCATACCTTACTACACAGAGGATGTGCATCTGCTGGTGACAAATTTACAACTTCTATCCAAATAGAATGTCTAGGGATAATTTCTTCCAAAAGTATTCTAATATGCTTATCAAGCGACTATGTACCATTTAAGCTCCTAAAATATAAACATCCTTTATTGTGCACAAGGCAGAGCACAGCTCATTGCTTAGATTAACAATAGAGGAGACAACATGCTGAAACTTGCGCACGCCATTTAGGTACATACGCCATTTACATACATACAGTAGGTCTTCATTAATACCCATCAGGCCTCTCGCCAGTCTCGATCCAGCAACATGCTTAATTTCTGTAGGCTAATTTTGTGAATGTTAGGTAATGTGCTTTATAGTCATGAGAGCATGCTTGCTTCCATGTAGATTTTGCTAATAAAGCTAAATTTTTCTTATGGAAACGAAGGTCTTATTTTCTGAACAATTCCAATTGAAGTGGATAACCAATATGAATATTACCGTCATTTTAAAATATGACATTTTTAAGTGATTTTAAGCAATTTTCCTCTCATTTTATTTGTTTAGATTGTTTAATACTATATATACGAGGATAGGTCCATAAGTTTCCGGCCTCGCCGATAAATATCCTTATCTAGTGTCATATCTTAGCTGTTAAGTAAATAATTGCAGCTGTAACTTCCACTCCGCTGTGTTCAGTTGTTCAGATATTGTTCCATAAAGAAAGCTATGTGTAGAAGATTCTGACATGTTCAAAATGGAGTTTCGAGCTGTTATTAATTTCTTCACAAAAGGACATACTCCAAATGAAATTAAACAGCGATTGGATCGTATGTATACGGAAGCATCTCCCTCATATTACACCGTACAAGAATAGGCCAAATTTTTTGGAATGGGTTGAGAAAGCATTGAAGTCGAAGAGCGTCCAGGTCGGCCGGCCCTTGGAGGTACTCATTCCTGAAAACATCGCTCTTGTGGAAGGAGAAATTGGAAGTTTCAAAGTTACACAAATAGCAGCATAGCAGCAAGGTTGGGCCTTTCTAAAACACCAGTTCTCGGAATTATTCATGAACATTTAAACATGAATAAGGTTAGTGCAAGATGGGTGCCTAGACTTCTTCCCTCAGTCCAAAAGCAGCAACGAGTCATCTGTTAGGCATTTTTGGAGTTCTGCCGTGGCAACGAAAGAGAAGTTCAGCAAACCATTGTTTCAGGAGATGAAACTATGGTGCTTTACTATGATCCCTTGTCCAAAAGAGAGTCATTGGAGTGGCGTAACCATGGCGAAGCACCGTCTATAAAGGCCAGGTCACTCAGTCAACCAAGAAGATCATGGCCACAATTTTTGGGACTGTGAAGGAATACTCTTCATTGACTTCAAGGAGAGAACACCACAGTAAATGGGGAGCACTATGCTGGCCTACTGCAGGGACTATGTGCTTCCATCAAAGAGAACAGGCGAGGTAAGCTGAGTGGTGCTACGCGCTTCACGACAACGCGCCTGAGCACACAGCTTTTGTTGCAAAGGAAGCTGTGAAGAAATGTGGCTTCAAGAAAATCAACCATCCATCCTATAGCCCAGATCCAACTACTAGTGACTGTATCCTTTTCTCGAAACTCAAGAAAGACCTTCGAGGAAGGAAATTTATGTGTGACGAAGAAGTGATGCATGCTGTTTATGTCCATTTTGCAGGCAGGACTTCTGACTATTTGGGGGGGGGGATTGAAATGTTAGTTCTAAGATTTGAGAAGTGTATTGCAATAAAGGTTAGCTATATTGAAAATTGAAATATAGTTTTTGTCTTTATCATATTAGCAAATGGTTAGGCCGGAAACTTATGGGTTTACCCTCCTATTTAGGTTTTAAGTGCAAAAAGGGTTGCTGCGTCACTTCTGTTCAAAAGGGATGTGCAGGTACAAGCGAAAGGTAACTGAGTGGTGCTGCTCTCTGCATTCCTTTACTTTACTTTATGTACTCACAAGGTCGCAATACCTTATAATATATTATTATTCATTATAATCAAAGAAATAATAGCATTTAGTATTGTTAACTGTTAAGCCCTTGGTGCCTTTTGTGTTGATTGTAAATTAGCTGTCATATAATTTATATTATTTGCACATGTGCTCACGGTTTTCCTCAGGAGCAATCCTGAATTCTTGTTAAATGAGCGAATTAGTTGTTAAATATCCGATAAAACACACACACACACACACACAAAACACCAGACCCTATGTATACCGTGATAGTTTCTTATATACAAAAACCTTTCTGGATATCACCCGGGGATGAACGTGGCATAAATCGCATAGCAGGCAGATGTTCTAGCGACTTAGCTACGGGATCTGTCATAGTAGTTAAGTGTTTGTTTTCAAGCTCTGGTCTTAAGTTTAGCAAGGTCTCCTCTCCGTTGGTATGGAGTTTCCTTTAAGTTCTGCTTAGGCAACCTTTCGGCACCCGCGTTATCCAGCATAAACTAACTTCATCGAAGAACGACTTACGTGGGCCAACTGGTATATATAATTTTACTTCAAGATAATTCCAATATCAAATGTTCATTCAATTGCCTTTATATTTGTCCTTTATATTTATTACCAAAATCGTTGCTAATGGCTCTATAACTTATCACAGTTAGAGCTCTTGACTTGAAAGATAGCAGATCCGGTCCAAATATTCAACTCTGATCACAAATCTTAATGTTGATACTAAATCAGTTAAAGCAGAGACTTCCAATGCTAGCGTCAATGAAACCTTACAAATTACCAGTTCTAATTTAACTCTTCTATATGGTACGACAAAGCTTTGGATTCTGGCCAAGGTTTAGTAACAGTATCAGAAAACTACCCAAAGCGAGGAGATGAATTGGAAGCAGTTTCAACAAGGAAAAGTGAATGATGAGATTGACCGGCCGTTTCTTGTCGTTCGCTGATGTTATTCGAATAAATTCTGCGATAGTCACCTATAATTCAACGTTACAGTGAACACTTCATTCCTTTCGTAGGACAATGCCAAGACCATTTCTTTCCATAGTACTGATTAACAGAATTATACATTTTAATTTTTGATTTTATATTTATTTTTTGTAGATTTTCGGCATGTATAAGAACCTCAAGCCTGAAAGACGGGAATTTGAGCAAAACTTATCGGTCGTTTCACGCTCTGAATTGAATGGGACATTAATGGTCAATTTTGTTAAAGAAAATCCTTAAAAAAACGTAAAAACATTTTCTACTTCATTGCATAATGCACCAATTGCACTTTCAATTGTTGCAACTTCCATTAAAAGAGTGAGTAAACCAAGAGTGTAACATGACGTAAATATCTTCAGAAGTAAAAGTAGGATATCTAAAACCAACATCCTGTCAGTCTGATTAGCAAGCCTCTTATTTCCGATTTAATAAAATATAGACTAGTGCGCCAATTAACGGGATTTTTCTGCTACTAATATATCTAATCTGATTCCAATAAACTTTAACATTACAATAATGTGCGAATTTAATTTCGCAGTTACTTTCAGTTTCACGTTTATAGACTAGTTGTATAAGTATTACATGCATTTAATAAATTAACTTATATTTCAATATGATTTTTTTTTTTTTTTTTTTAGCTTTCTATTTTTCATTACTTTTCTAGGTAGTTGTTATTGCTGGTAAAATCTAATACACTATTAATTATGTACTTCAGAAAAAATGGTTGAATCCATAAACATTTGGCATATATATATATATATAAGAATAAAATGACTTTTTAAACAGCTAAGTAATATTTTAGTTTTAAAAACATTACTTCATATCAGCTGCAAAATTTGGGTCACAACTGCACCATGGGCAAGGGCTTACACTACTCGCCTCCCACCGAGTTCGATCCCAAAAGCTGTAAGTTTGGTTTGTGGGGGACAAAGAGGCGCATCCACGGTTTTCTGCGGGTACTCCGCTTCCCTAGTCAATCATTCCGCCATTGCTTCTCCATCATCATTTCATTCTCATCTTGACCTTCATCATACGGCGTAATGTAGTCCACCGATTATCACTGTGCGCGTTGCGAATGGGCTGACCACAAGTAAATTGGCATAAACACTCACTCGCTCTTACTATTACGAACTGTTTTCAATATGGCAACGAGGCAATACAAATAATAAAAATATATAGAAGAAAGTTAGAACAAGGTTAGAGGATATCAGCAGGCAGGAAATCGAGGTAGAATATAACACGAAAGTCTCCTTAACCCTATCGAATGAAATTACATTAACCCGGGGTAAAGAGGTATGCTCGTTATGGGGAGAAGGGATCTGGCTTTGACTATGAAGTTAGAAGGCTCAAAAAGTAACGGAATAGTTCAGGTAGGAGAATCCGCCCATTTTGTGGAGGAAATGAAGAATGGGTACATGTTCTGGCCGATGTATCCTCTGGGAACCCCTGAAAAAAAAAAAAAAAAAACGATATTTCCTGAAAACTTTTTAAAAGCAATTAGATGACGATTGGTATGCTGGGATCTGTTTGCTAACCACGCTAGTTGGTTGAATACCGGCATTTTGCTAGCCAAAGTGCGTGAAACTAGAAACAATTTATTTTCTGGTTAGAATACAATAATTATTGAAATTATAAATAATTTAATATGTTTTCATTCATATATCTGTAAATATAAATCTCCCATTTTAATGTTTATTTATTTATTGTTATTGATATTGTTTTATTTGTATTATTATTTATTTCTCTTTCTAGTTGTATATCATACTTAAACCTATGCGGTTTACGACCCTTGCAAAAATAAGTATATAACATTTTATAACATTAAAGATACACCTACTACTACTATTACTATTACTACTAATACTACTACTACTACTACTACTACTACTACTACTGCTACTATTACTACCACCACCACTACCATTTTTTAATTCCATAATAAAACGCTGGGAACTTAGTACAAATAAACAAACAAGCTATACGCATTTATAGTTATGTGTATATACAGACAGCTATTATAATTATGTATGTATTGTAGGTAATATAGTGAGCCTGGGTCATTCAGCAATTCTCTCCCACCAGTATTAATAACGTGAAGAGGTTGGGAAACATACTGATACAGAAAACCCGAGGATTTGGTCGAGAAAGTATTTACGTAGTAAATACTACGGGAAAAGAAAAAAAAATTACGAGCATGAAACTTTGTTTACTGAACTGCAACAATCTAATAAACTAAAACAAATTCTCACTTTCATTAAATTATAAATGTAAATAACACTTTAAATATTGAAATTACCACTTCCCAAAAGTTAATACAGGAATTTCCATTGTAATCTTAATATGACTTAGAATTGCCAAAATTGAAATTAGAAAGAGCAATTTCTAATTAAATGAATACCTGGCTGCCCTAAGACATTTTTCAATGGCTAGCAAGGGGGTGGCGCCATCCACATAAAACAATTGGAAGAAATGCAGACCAAGGGACAGTGGCTCACCTCTGCGCAAGCCATGAGCTGAAACAAACTATCCCTTTGTTGTCCAACGACCGGCTCACACGCACTCTCGAAAAGCAAACGAGTTATCAATGGAAAAAAGGAGTCACATATAGAAACGATCAATACTCACGTCGGACAAGTGCTCTAAACAACGAGTAATAGCCTCGTTTCCAAGATATTTCCATAAAAAAACAGGGTAATAAAAGAGGAAAAAGAAAGAAAAGACGTAACACGAAGCTAACAATGGTGACACTATATAAAATATTACTTATCCTTTTTTATTTTTATATCTACCTTAAAGTAGAACTCTTATGTATGGGATTTTAGCAAGCCTGGTTTAACATAAAGTAATACGAATAAATATGAAAGTGTGATATTTTTAACTAAATGTCACGGGTTTCACTTCATTATAGATAGAACAAATGTAAAGACTCATCGAGAGGAATATGAAAACATGGGCAAAATACCTGAGCGGACTGAATATGTGTTACTATTAGTATCGCAACCAAGATTAAAATTCACCTTAGACCATTGAAACACAGTAATACTTACTATTATCAATTCAAATCATTTGTTTCCTTTAATGAGAATAGTTTAATAAGTATATTATCTCAGTTATAACAATGTGTTACACTGGAAGTGCTAATAAATTTCATAAATATGATATCATATTTGTATTAGATATTTCAAAGAGCGAAATTTTAATATAAATTTTGTATTAAAATTTATTTCCATAACTCATAGTTACAGATCTGTAAATAGAGGCAGTTTTGGGCTTAAATCAAGTGCATGAATGCATCCCAATCTGCTAACAAATTTCTGAGAATTTCTGTATAGTACAGAGCAATCCATATAAGCCTATATCATTTTAATGGGTTTTAATTTCTCTTTGGAAGTTAATATAAACTTGAAATGGAATATTATGACTTCATTGGCTCTGAGAGAATCTATGTCGGTATCCTTGTTGTTAACCACTATTCAGTTAACTTCCGTAGTGATTATTTGCATCACAAAACATGCAGTACTCCCTTCAGCAGTGTGTCTTTGTACTGAAAACAGATTCTCTTGCTCAAACACAGCGGTACTTTGAGAAAATTCTGCGTGCGCGAAGTTTCAAGCAAGCCAACAAATTGGTCTATAATAAGAAAGCTGGAGACAGCTGCCTCTTTCCTTGGGCAAAAGTGAAAAATACAAACTTAAAATGCAAGCCTGTGCACATGAAGTTCGAGAACGTTTACCAATTCACTAAAGAAATCATTGAGCCGATTAAACCAGAAGGTAAAGTTATTTATGCATATCAGAAAGCAACAAAGAATGAGTATACAGAGTGCATGCACGGCAACAATTAAGGGCACTAGGGGTAGAAAGACGAGTACGTTATTGCCAATGGTTCCAGGCACTTCTTACTGTAAGTCCAGACATTCTCTCCAAAACATGGTTTACCGACGAGCCGTAGTTCCCCTGTCAGCTAAATCATGCAAACTAACACATATGAGCTACTAGAACTGAAACATTAACCACGAAATTCTGAAAAGATCGATGTCCAGTGCATGGTGTCTGCATCCGGAATTGTTAGCCCCAGTTTCTTCGATGAAACGGTGAATGAGGTTTACGGATGCATCTTCAATGAATTTGTGAAACAACTCGAAGGCATCGAGTTAACGGGAGACTACTTCCAACAAGTTCATGAAGCTTATAACCAGCTCCTTTGGTGAAAATAATTTATCTCCTCCCCATATCGCTTGACCTAACCTGTAAGGACAGAACGTACAGCAATGGAGAGAGAATTTGCTGAACTTCAAGAGTCTGTCAGGAGTAAAATTAACGATATTGACAAGAATACATTTCGGAGATTGTCACAGAATATGGTGTGATGGGTACAGTTGTGTTTGGGTGCAGATGGAAGATTTTTTTCAACGTTTAATGTGGCAAAACAATTCTCCTACAGCTACTGTATAAATCAGAAATACTTTTTTTCTGTTATTGACTCAGAAGGCATAATTTGCTAAAACGGTTTGTATGATTGTTCTGTTCTATAAAACTGTACAGTGTTTGGAAACAACAGGAATGCAAATTCAAAACACTTCAATTTCATAAATGTGCGTATTTGAGATGGGATTTATTCGTACCTTGGCATCACAAAAAACCCAAACTCATTAGGACCTGCTCTTAAGAAACAATCAAAATTAACTCTTTAGCATAGGAATGTCGTCACTGTATTGATGTTTCGCGAACTCTGATACTTGCGGACAGGATTCAGTTACTTCATTCGCTGACTACAGACCGACAGACCGAGTTAACGTAATAAACGCATTCCCTGTCCCCTTTCTCTGCTCTAGCGGACAGATATTGGTCAACGGACAAGGGGAGAGAATCCTGCAGGATTAGCGGCGGCTACCCTGCGTTCCTTGGAACAGCAGGGTGTGATTAAACACTGTACTGGCGTAGTCAGTTGAATTAGCGCCCTTCCTTCCCGCCCCCTGTATGGGCGGGACAGAAATTGTGGAACCTCTCTGTGGCGACGGTTCCTTCCCTACAACAATACCTTCCAGTGAAAGGGATTTTTAACGTGTAATAAACGAAATATTAGAGCTAACGTCTCCAGCACATGGTGCGAGTGAAACTCTTTATTACTATCCAATGTCGTTAATTGACAGCAATGGGTGTAAAGATTGCACGCATTCTCCTTTTGAGGAAGATGAGGAATAAGACTAAATTTGTCCTGCACACATTGTTCATTGCAAATTACTTGTAATAGTTCAACAACGTTTTACGTAGTTTAATAGACCAATTTGTTTATATTGTTAGGCTTTTCACCAAATTAGTAGGACAATGTAAAAAAATGATTCCATTTGAATAATGATATCATATGCATATTAATAAGCGAACACCATTTTTTTTTTTTTTTTTTCGTGATTCAGCCCTTCTTAGCTTTTCAATAGCTAATGTGTCGTAGTGCAATAATCTATGATCTTGAAATCTGACACGCTGAGCTTAAACATATCAGACATTTATGTGCCATAAAATAAAATTGTTGGACCAACTAAAAATGGGTCGGAGGTGACGCATATTGATTAACTTATATGTTAATTACGTTTACATTAAAAAAATTTTACCTCTACAATCATTTATTTTTTTCATAACATTTGGAAAATAGTGTAGAATTCTGTGTTATGGTTGAAACTATTAGTTAAAATATTCCAAAAAAAAAGAGACAAAAATAGATAAAAAAAAACACACCATTCTTAAAGCTGTGTAGCTATACACAGTAATTTCCATAACAGAAACTGCATGTTTTTACATGATATGGCGCACAGAGCGAAGAGCAGATCAGTTAACGAGTTATAATGGGTGTTGAAAGCGTACATCTCGTATTTTAGCACTTTATGAAAGATAAATGTGTGGGAAAATGTGCTTCTCCTTTACCAAGCACCCTTCTCTAAAGCAAATGAACTCTCTATTTACATTAGAAGAACACCGGAATTATACGATCTTGTGCAACGTATGGTTTATGAGTAGCTCATTTGCATTTGATGCACAGATGAAAAATGGTACCTGTTCAAAACAAGATGAAAATATTTGGAAAACTAGACGTTCTTTAGGTGAAACATATTTGAGATGCAATTTTTTAAATATAGATAAGAAATTTGTGCAATGACGTTTAAAACAAATCTGTTTGCCCTGTTTTTTGTGTACTTGTCTAAAACTGAAGTAAACATTTGGAAAAAAGGTACTAATTTGATCCTTTGTTTTGTTTCGTTTCTCTCATCGTACCAAAAGTGTACGCTCTGCTCCGTAATAGTATCTATAAACGAACGTTATTTGAAATTGTTTTCAATTAATACAACTAGTTATTTTTTTCATTAAAGGGAATTTCCCTATGTTTTGCTTTATATGCCTGATTTCAAAGGAAGTTTTGATAAATTCGTTGAAAACCCCATTAATTTTGTTTCGAGTACAAACGATCATTAGACATCATGCATTTTTCCCTGAAAAAATGTAATCTTTTAGATACTTATTGGTCTCTCTTTACGATAGTGCCATTATCAACATTTGTGAATTATGAGCATATTAGAGTTCTCCCTAATCAACACAGACGTACTGTAAAAACACTTAACCAAAAGACTGATTACCTCTACATACAATAGTGCAATACTAATCTGAATATATATATATATATATATATATATAGAGAGAGAGAGAGAGAGAGAGAGAGAGAGAGAGAGATTATTTTAGTACAAGACTGCAGAAAACGCCAATATTTCTATGATAGGGTTTAGTTTAAGAATATATATTCGCAAAATAGATGCCTCTATTCAAAGCTGTGCTTGAAACTTATGCCCTTACTGATCAGACAGAGCAGGACGCGTTCCTGCATGCTTACAAAAGTGGCCTGCAACAAGTTCATACTGCAGCAAACTCCATTCTAATATTTGCTTCCAGTTTCTATATAGAGCAAGGCTAGTTGCAAACACTACTATTTACAAAGAAATCTTGGTGGTCAGAAATACTTCGAAATTATCTCCTCTATAAAATATCCTCAGTGAATATCCAGGAGGTTTACATTCCTCTCAACATTTTTAGCCACACTTACTTGGTTGGTGTTGTTCAGCCACCCAATTTCCTGAAAAATGCGGTTTGGCATTGCATGAATAAATCTACCCCAACCCGCTACATGTTCTCCGTTCTCCTCCAAACCCTCATAAGCTGAATCAAAGAAATAAAATAAAATAAAACTGTCTGCTAATGAACGGACTGTATTTTTCATTGGCCTATCATAACATTATACTTTAAAGTTCACAAGGCCACACTATACAGAATGAAACACTAGGTAAGCCTGCTTAGCATAAACCATTCAACCTGAATCCCTGGCGTCCTTTCTTTCTTCCAATATCTTCTCAAAGTGTGGGTAGGAACGACCTCATGGCGGAAACAAGCGCTAATAGGCTAATACGTCCTCCTGTTAACCATCATGCAGGGGATTTATTATTTGGTTTATTTATTGACGCTCTTTAACGTCTCAGGTCATCAGTGTCCCATTCTATTCAGGGTGTGAAAAGGCCGACAAATTTTGCTCAGAGGCCCCTTCTTTCAGGCTTGAGGTTCTTTATCGTGCCGTAAATGTACGACACGGGACCCACGGCTTTACTTCCCTTCCGAAGGAAGTCATACTTAGAATTTTTACGCCCGAAAATATCCACCGGTCCTGGCCGGGTTCGAACCCGTGATCTTGGGTTTAGGAGGCAAGTATGGTTACCACTACACCACCAGGACCGACCTATCATGCAGAGGAGTGGGCCTTCCTACGGTTCGACTGAAGAGAAACACTTATTAGCATTCTTCATGAACAGACACAGGAAAGACGCTCCTGTATGGAGCTAGTCTTTCGATGTAATAATTAGAAAGTTCATGGGTCCTCTTGCATGGGTAGCCAGTTACTCAGTTTTTAAATTGTAATTAAAGTATGTTTATAATGCTTTTAGATTTTAGTATTATAAAAAACAGCATTTTCTTTAGTTAATTTTTAGTGTTATTTGGTGAGTTTAGGGCATTTAGGATGTTTCAATAAGTTCCGGACTTAGCATTTTATTGGAGATTCGTTTCTTTCACATTTATTGCATTATTTGTTCTTTAAGATGTGAAGAAGAAGTAGCTTGCATCCAAGTTTTAATGCAACGTGCTAGTCAAATGGGTATCAAGTACTAGTGAGATCTTTTTAAAATCTTTTAAGGGGAGAAAGAAGAGATGTTTGGTCATTTTTCTAAAAAAAAAAAAATAAAGTTTTTTGTTTAAGCTTAAAAATAATTATAGTCTAAAGAACATCTCAAGCAATTTTTATAGCGTTATGCCCCTACAATTAGCTGTTGGGTCACCATTTTGAAAAGACTGTACGCTCTGGTTGGGCATTTGAACAACCACTTCTCAATATGAAGGTTTCCTTAGATGCAAGATTATTACCATATGTAACATTTCTACGGATTAAAAGCCACAGCACCAGAAATGTCTCATGAAGTAACATTTGCAATAGTACACTTACTGAGGAAAAGCAAACCATTCCTGGTTCTAAGAAAATAGGCCCCTTTGCAAAATTTTACCAGGGAGATAAAGACTAACTGCGGACAGTTTGTTGCATCTAATTATTGAAATAGTCTGTTTAATTGGAAATCAAATGTACTTAATATACAGATGGTGCCAAAAATGTATACACACTTCAAGCAAAGAAAAAAAACTATGTTAAGATAACAAAACTGAATTCACACAAACAGAAAATAATGAGCACTAATCATCTTAGACTTTTACAGTTGCAACAGTTATGGCAGTTACAACAGTTGCTCAAAATACCCACCATCGACGTCGATACACATCTGAGTAAATTGAACTAGTAAAAGAGCAACGTTTGCGAAAGTGTCCTCAGCGATTGCAGCACATATCGTTTCACAGTCATCTTCATTTAATGCATGCAAAAGTCTTGGGATGAAAACTTTCAACTTTGCTGTTTTAATAATACGACGTACTCTCGTTCTGCTAATTCCAATCTCACATGCAAGTTGCTTTGTAGACTTCTGCGGGGAGTGCTCAAAAGTTCCAAAACATAGCCGAGGACGCGGGGCTTGTTGCTGAGCTGTGCTGTTGATCTGCCCTTGTGAATATCGCATACGGTACCAAGAGTCTCAAATTTGTCTCATATGCGTGCAATTGTTATTCTTGTGGGCAGTTCCGTCCTGTACACGCGTCTCCATTGCCTTTGTACTTCAACATTCTCGGTTTTCCAATATCACTTCAAACTTGCTTTCCGCTGTTCAAACGATAATCTTGACTCCATTTTGTTGTAGCAACGCGGGCATTACGTAATGTGAGTCACATCTGTTTACGAACATCATACTACATCGATAGATTTATTTATGGACGCTCTTTAACAGCTCAGATCATCAGCGTCCCATTCAACTAAGGGCGTGAAACGGCCGACAAATTTTGCTCAGAAGCCTCTCTTTCAGGCTTGAGGTTATTTTTCGTGCCGTAAATGTACCACACGGGACCCACGGCTTTACTTCCCTTCCGAAGGAAGCCATACTTACGATTTTTACGCCCGAAAAAAATCCATCGGTCCTGGCCGGGTTCGAACCCGCGATCTTAGGTGTAGGAGGAAAGTATAGTAACCACTACCAGGACCGACAAAACATCATACTACACATTGCTGTTGTTTTTTCAGTCCAACTTTGAAATATATTAAATAGATATCTATTGTGAAAGTGTCTATACATTTTTGGCACCCTCATAGTAAGAAAAGTATCATGTGTTTTGGGCAAAACTCAGAATGTAAATGAGAGTCTGCACAGCATTCGTCAGTCCTGATACTCTAGTGGTTCTCGTAGTCTCAAGATCGCAGGCTCAATCTCGCCCAGCATCGATGGATTTTTTTCGTGCATAGGTCCCGTGTCATAGATTTATAGTGCATCAGAGAACCTGAAGCTTAAAATAAGAGATCTCTTAGCAAAAGTTATCGGCCGTTTCACGTCCTAAATTGAATGAGATGCGAATGACCTGAGATTAAAGAGCGTCCGTAAATAAAACAATATATAAATAAAACAGCATGACGTGCAACAGATGCCCAAAGAAATATTCGTTTCAAAGCTGGGAGTACAAATAGCTATGGGTCTAACAGAATGTAACTTCGACTATGGAACTCCAGTCATTATTATCAAAACACAACCAGCCGCAGGAGTTTCTCCAGGAAAAAATTACAGTTGCAATTGCAGCATTGAAAAACAGTATTACAAAATCAGCGCAACATTCCAGAAAGCTCGAAGAAGGCTAAACAAGCAAGAATGAAAATGAAAGAAAAGTGGAATATTTTTAACAGGCGAAGAAGAGTCGAAGATTTAAAATAAATTAGATCATTTATCAATGGTAAAATATGAAAAATAATGGAAAGATACGGTCTTTTCAAAATAGGTTTAAGAGAAGAACCTCATATTAGACTTTAATTTTGATACACTGAAAATGTTGGTCCCCTGCCGATATTATCCTAGATGCATACATTTTTTATTGTTTTTACATTGCACATTAAAAATTAAGTTTTTATTAATTCTTGATTCTACATACACAAAAACTGGGTATAACGTTTTATCACCCAGTATCTCATGTCTATGTGAAAAAAAAAATATTAAATTTGTGGGAGGAGTATCGGTTTAACAATTATTTAATAAGTTATATTTTAATGTTAGTACTAATTATTTGCACATTTATTGACCCAGTGTGATAGCACGTTTAACCAGTACATTTTATATGCAGCACTACAACTGAACAAGTTTTCAGAGTTCTTGCTAAAAATTCGTCTTGGTAACCTCTTAATGTAAAACTCCCATAATTTACTACTTTTGTTGCTCTTATACGTTTAGTTCATGTCATAACATTTTAAATACACTGAATAAGTTTATATTCACTACTCTACGTATTTCAAATAACAACGTGTAATTTAAAAGCTACCATTGAATTTTATCAATTTATTCTCCTCTTCCTTACTATTTTCCAATGTGCTTCTACATTTTACTCTTCCCCAAAGTGATAGCTACAAACATTAATCGGAAGATTTTGTCAATGCTACAAATGAAAGTCGAAATGGTAGCACAGAGTTTGTCCCAAATAATTGTTATGGTAAAGAGGAAAGAGAGAAAAGGTCAATGAGAATTGATAATAATGCAGTAGCCACTTACAGACGATGCAGGGCGACTGTACGTTTCTCCTTTCTTTCTTAACATATAGGCATTTTTTAAACCTGATTCTTCATGGATATGTTTTTATAACGCATTTTTGCGTGTTGTACCGAAAGAATCACCTGAGCATTATTTCGAGAAATCTCAGCTAACTTGGTTTCTCTGGGTGAAGGGTCTTATGTCGAGCGTTTTCAAGAGTTTTTTTTTTTTAATTTGGTTTATTTACAGACGCTCTTTAACATCTCAGGTCATCAGCGTCCTATACAATTTAGGGCATGAAAGGGCCGAGAAAATTATCAGATGTTTCTCTTTCAGGGTTGCGGTTCTTTTACATGCCGTAAATCTGCTACACAGGAACCACGGGTTTACTTCCCTTCCGAAGGAACCCATACTTTGAATTTTTACTCCCCTCAAAAAACCATCGATTCTGGCCGGGTTTGAACCCGCGATTTTGGGTTTAGGAGACAAGTATGGTTAGCGCTACACAACCAGGATCGGCTTTTCAAGAGCAGATGAACAGGAAATGTTTGCCTGAAATGTCTTCTAGACAGCTCACTCCAGGGAGTATGATGACAAATTTCATCAAATATCCAGTCACAGTAATACATTTCTTGCTAACACTTCCATTTATTTATAATTTGGACAAGGGAACATAGCAGACTGTGTTAGAAAATATTGCGGTAGCACAGATTGCCTAGAGGTGTTCTTCACTAACCTGACGAGAATATGACATTCATTTTTGGCCGCCATCTCATTAATGATATATATGTTTTAATCCAGAACTAGGCTATTGTATATTTTCTTATTACTCTCACCTGATACACATATCTAATTAAATTCCTATAAACTTGCAACACACATTGTACATCTTCAGAGTTTAATTTAATGCGCAACAGCTCTGCTTCAGAATCTTCATTTTCTAGATTGCTAGATTTGCTATTTGCAGCTGTTCTGACACCCTTTTCTGACTATGAAAGGGGCAAGCCATTTTCTTCCTGGAACATTTCGCCTGGAGCTCCAATAATTTAGTTGGCACTGCAATATCAATTAGTGTTGAGTGTTTCAGGGAGTCGTATTTTCATTACATCCAACAGGTTAAAACCTGCTTCGCGAAAATGACAGAGTTGGATTTAAGTACACAGTTCTCCTGCTCGAGCTTATGACCCAGTTCTTATGCAAAATAGGAAAGCTGTATTTACTTGGAAACTTATTGTGTCTGATATCCATTTCACAACCTGACATATCCATTGAAGCTGGAAAGTATTCCTTTCATATGAATTTATACATATTTAAATTACTTTTACACGCGTTCTCAAGCAAAATAACAACGGTCTGCAATGCAAAATGTATCCGAAAACAAATAACTAAATCACTGTGCAGAATTAACAAATGAAACATATAATTACACGCATCTGAAATTTTTTTGTATTAACTGTGTTAGGAAAGTTGTAATATTATTTATTTCAATGGTACCCTTAGTTCCAAATCACTTGATTCCTATGCGTTGTTAGCAACTGGTATTAAAATAGTTGACAATCACTCCACGTTTTCCTATTTTAATTCAAAATTTTCTGGAACCATTTAACAAGAAAAAAAAATCAAGTAATGTAATTTCGGACCTAATTAAATTAAAATTAATTCAATTTTGTTTACGTAGCTAAGGAAATATGGGAAGAAGAAAAGCTGCAATTCACAGAAAAAATAATGGAAATAAAGATAAAGGAAAATGCATTTGGAGCATCTCAAAGCTTTCCACGCGTGCAAAAAAAAAAAAAAAAAAAAAAATGGATACAGAATTTATGAATGCAAGTGGCAGATACTCAACAATTGAGCCCAGAAGATACTGCCCACAAGCCGTCGTCAAGAATCCTACCGCTGTCAATGTCAGTCGTTCAAGTCTTCGAGTCAATATTTACTTGTCCTGTTAAAAGCTTATCACTTAATGCCAGACACCGGCAACATGGACACAAAATTACAAGAGTACAGGCGAACAACATTATCACCGACTCACCAATGAATTACATTTTGGATTAAAGTGTGACGCCGTCCTGCACGGATATAAAGTTGAGGAGAAACCCCCAAATCAGACGTACCATTTCATGGTGGCATTGTCTGCTATCAAGAGCCTACATATCTCTATAAGTCTGTGATGGAACCATGAGCGCTAAGGCGTGAAGAGAATGTTGTGAACGGCATAACATCTCAGTTTTATGTAACCATAAGTTAAATGTTCAAATATCTGAATGCCAATGCTGAACATCACAGGGCTGCTGACGTGTGTGAGTGTACTAGAGCATAACTTAGTATCATATGAACATCAGGCAATTCCTTGCCAAACCAAGTGGGTGTGTGCAGTAAGGAACTGCACACACCAAAGCAAATCTCTATGATCCGTACTTGAGTTTTTGAGTAGTAGGGATAATTCTTTTTAAAACGTTACTATCCCTATACATATATTTTCCTACTTTTAAAATACAACACTTCGTTTTATGCATAGAGAAACCAGTTGAATTAGCTTCTTGTGTTATTTTAAGCACAAGCGAATGTAGACATGCACTAGCACATTTTTTTCTAAATTCTAATGCATGTGACTGCAGGAATGTTACTTTACATATCTTGAATGCATTACTTCCCAATTTTTGCTTTGCTTGTATTAGTATACTATCGCAATTCCAGTATGAATCAACAACCGTCATTTTATTAACAATGCATCATACAATCCAGAGATTATACCATGTTCAGAGTGCTAAACTTCCAGCATTTTAATTTTAAGCTGATATACTTCGTCATTTGTGAAAATGCATATCCTCTCCGGTACTAAATCTTATGGTGTACATAAAGAGTGGAAGCAAGAAATAAGTGGATACGGTGTTAGGAGCAGAATGTCAGTTATTTCCTTTTTAGGGAGGTAAAGAAATGTTTTGTTTGCGGATCTAACTTTGTGATTAAAATAAATGATTACCTCATATATCATTGTAACATGTTCAAATGTATTACATAAACATTTTTAACATTATAAACATACTGTATTAAAACCGTAAAAAATATTATTTTTATATGCATAGCTTTTACAATATACTTTAGTTATTTTAACAACAGATGGAATTTTATATTCACTAATAGTAATAGCGTAAATCAGCATCAAACGATTTCTAGAAAAATCTAAAACAATCCTTATGGCTCACTACGACTGAAATATAATTATAATATATATTTATGTAAGCCCAGTCATTTTATTTTGGCATTGTAATTAGTAATATAAATCTTTATGTATATACATGTGTCATAGACATGAGCTCATAAGCTTTAACTTCGATGTAAGAATTAAAATAGAAAGTCTCGTGTTGTCCGTTGCAGTAGTTTAGGGAATCATCAGGATAATAAAAGAATACAATGGAAGAGAGTAGCTTGTGCGAAGCCCTTCCCCCCTTTTAAGGCTTGCTTTTGCACGGTTAATAAACTGAAGACTTTTAAACGGTTTGGGGCTTTGCCCTGATTGTTTTTTGTAGCGTAGTCCTTTGAACTACACAATGCTAAAAACGTTTTAAAACATCAAAAATAGCAAATAGCAGGTGTAATAGGTGAACTTGAGCCAGCCAATGGAGAATGTATGTTTTAACTTTTAAAAATAGGCGCGAAAAATGCGCGTGTGTTTTGCCGTCTTTTAGCCAACGATTTTTTATTTGATTTTAATATATAAGGGACAGTTTGCTCGGCTGGGGCACTTAGTTTAAAGTTTTATACGCCGCGAGATACACGTAATTCAAGTCACTTTTCAGTTCAGTTCAGTTCGACGCTGAAGCAGTTCTAAATACTCCACGCCACAAAACTTATACCTCAGTTGTACGTTTTACACGGCACGATACACGCAGTTCGTGTGTTCATAATTTGATTTTTATTTTCACGCGCCGCGGCACTCGTCTGTAAGTTTCACACGCGGCAACTAAGTTTGTATTCAATGCGGCCAAGTCTACCATACGCAAAACGCCAGAGGATGCGAAAAAAATTGGACATAATGCAATACCAATATATATTACTTCACATCGCGTGCTTACTTACACTATAGAAACCCTGTCCAGTCCCGCTGAGTACAAGTCAGAATACCCTGAGAAATTGTTGTCATTGAAGCGTGGGCAACAACCCCCAAGCGACCAATTATCAATCTACAAAACCACTTCAAAATTGGCATCACAGCTCGAGGCCACTTGATGTCAACAACACATCGCTTCAAAATTGGTGCCCAACCTGGGGCACGTAGCCGGAGTCTACTAAACATCTTCATAATTAGGCTGTAATTGTTGAAGCCTACTAAACTGCTTCAAAATTTGGTTACCAACATGGCTGCCATATCAAACCGCTTCAAATCTTTGATATCCTGAAATATTTACTTTTTAATCCCCTTCCACTAATTACCAAATTTAAGAAAATATGATTTAATGTTTTTATATCGGTATAACAATAATGATAATATTTTGACAAAATTATTACACTATAACGATTGTTGAAATGATTTTACCTGGACTTCGTTGGAACTAGACATTTCTGCGAGATGGATTTCCAAAATAAACAATGTGGATTTCTAAAAGTATAGTCTGAAACATTTTCAAAGAAATTCCTGAAAACCGCCGTCAATTGCATCTTAATTGTGATCTTAGGACTCCTTCATTGCATATAACTAGCCGCTATTTTTTTTTTTTTTTTTTTTTTTTTGCCTTTTTAACGTCCCTTTATAACAACAAAAATCTAAAGAGACGATAAGGCATTGTTTTTCAATGAAATGAGTTGCGTAAATACATTTTTAGAGTAAGAAAATAATTAGGTAAAATCCTTACCTAAGCAATGACCTTACGGTATTCAATCTGAGATTTCAGGATTTTTAGGCAGACACGCTGACCACAAAATCATCGAAGTGGTCATAATTAGCCGGTGAACCTCATAAACCTTCTCCCATTTATGAGGTTTTGATACGCGTTTACGCGGAAGGGAATATTTACGGAAAACCAATGCTGCGATTGTTGGTGTCCACGAAGTAAACTGAAACAACGTAATAACAAATTAAGGAAAAGAAAGAAAAAGAAAAGAGGGGGGAAAGAGGAAACCACTCTAAAAATCTTTATACACCTAACGAAGAAAGAGAAAGTACTAAATAAATCATGACTAAAATAATATATAATAAAAAGGGGGGGATGAAATAAAGAAAAAAGAAAAAATGAAAAAAGTAATGGAACTCAAATACCAAAATCAATTAAACGAATAATATGGCCTATTTTTCACAAGTAGAATCCAGCTTATCGCTTAACTCTTTGAGAAATAGTTCTTAGAATCTGTTGAACATTATATTTGACCGGCATTATGTCGATAGTGCTCTCCAATAATTTCCCAATTTCGAAGGTAGCATTTTGAAATAAATACGAGATGCTCTATGATGAAGTTAATTTTGTCCTCTGCACCACGGTACGACACAAAACACAAATTTCCATCGCAGTGACCTCTCCACGTCTCAACGCCAACATTATGTAGGGTAGAAACTCTCCCCTGGAAAATAACGTCAGTAATATAAAATGGAAGTGCGGTAAAGCACAAATACAACTGAATATCTGGTATATTTCAGAATATGTTGAAAAATAATTCATAAAACATGTATCATCGTTGCTCCTCCAAAACCCACTATGTAGAGAAATTTCCGTTTTCCGCGTTTTTGATGATTTAGGCACAATTTTCGATTGTGAATTCGTCTTCAAGACGAGAAATGCAAATAATCATTCGTTGTCTGTGAATATAATAAAAAACCGGTACGTGCATACGGGAAAATTTGTTCCTTCTAAAGGCGCTATGTGCAGAAGTCAGTATGTAGCAGCATTTGTGTTTGGAACTGCAAGTGAATGTTGCGCTTTCAAACTCACTATATGTAACACAGACATCTTACGCGCATCTTCCCTGTTTTTGCTATTTATTTCCCGGTGACAGCAGTAGATTGATTGATTGATTTTTTTTATTTACGGACGCTCTTTAACAGCTCAGGTCATCAGCGTCCCATTCAATTCAGAGCGTGAAACGGCCGATAAATTTTGCTCAGAGTTCTCTTCTTTAACATGAGGTTCTTTATCGTGCCGTAAATGTACGACACGGGACCCACGGTTTTACTTCCCTTCCGAAGGAAACCATACTTAGGATTTTTACGCCGGAAAAAATCCATCGGTCCTGGCCGGGTTCGAACCCGCGATCTTGAATTTAGAAGGCAAGTATGGTTACCACTACATAACCAGGACCAACTTGTGACAGCAGTAGTAAAAAGCGTTGTATGACACCCGAGATGTACTCTGATGAGGTAAGCAATGAAAATACAGCTAGATTATACTTGTTCGATATGCTAGAAATACTCAACATGCCCTTCAAGCATTGCATCATATTTTTAATAACATTTGAAAAAAACGCTATGCCATATTATATTTAAACTTGATTATAGAGCCATCTAAGTAATTCAGTTATAGTCGTGTTACAGATAAACACATGGACTGTAGGGCGATGAAACTGGTGAGGATGGTCATTGAACTGGCATCAGCTAACCATTTTTGGCGTATAAATACGTGGGATAAAAATAAGGCTTATATTACAGCATTGGTAGATTTTCAGGCGCCTTACAAAGAAGATTGCGCTTAGATCGAAAAAATTCCTGTAAGTAAAGTTCATATGATTCCAAACACAGAGGGAAGTTTCAGGTTTGCCGGCAATTCTTTCCTTTCTGCCATGTGCATATTATAAAAAAAAAAAAAAAAAAAAAAAAACTCTTAGTTCGTGAATAAAATCTAACCATGAAACACAAAATGGTAGTACTTTACACGAATTGAACGAGAAAGACAAAAGTGCATGTTTACAGATGCTACCAAAAAGTCAACGAAGCAACTGAAATCAGGCAGCGTACTTAAATGGCTTCAAATAATTAAGTATTCAGTTACCATTACAGAGACTCCTTTTCCCTCATTCATGTAGAAAACAGTTTTAGGCCTATATCCCATATGCATCAAGTTTATCAAGAATGGTGCAGGAAATTGGTCTTACAACTATTGAAAGAAAGTTCACAGAGGTGTTGGATTGTGAAAAGATCTGCATCTTCCAGTGAAGAAAAGAGTAATGCAACTATTGTATTTCATACAAAGAGGGAAATTTTCCAAAAGAGAACTACAGATTGCACATAACTAAAAGGAGGAAGCAAGAGCTGCTAAACAAAGTGCTATAGCCTCAACTTCTTGTTGCAACTCTGGACGTACAGAGCATCTTGATTTGCGCAAACCATTAGTGTCAAAGCAATATTATGGTCAGAAATTTTAAGTTCATAACTTAATAAAATCTGGCACTAACAGCAAAGATGTTCACTTGTACATATGGCATGAATGTGAAGGAAAGTTGACATCAAATAGTTCAAATGTGTATTGCTGACTTTATAAAGTTAAGCATTAATTACAGGAATGTTATCCTTATTTATGATAGATCTGCATATCAGAACAAAAACAGAGTCCTGGCAATTACTCTGACTGATATTTCCAAAATTCAAAACATAGAAATTGAACAGTTGACACTCAAAAAAGGGCATACAATGATGGAGATTGAAGCAGGGCACTCCACTTTAGAATATCTATTCACTCCACCATTGTATTCACCTATTTACTACGTAACAGAATGGAAGGGGCAAGAATATACAAGAAAAACAATTAGCCTTAATATATTTATTAATTGAAACATTGCTTTTTTCAAAAAATATGAAAATTATGATTCAATTTTCAATCAATCAGACCAGGGAGGAAAATAGGTGATCTTACAGCGACAGAAATAAGAGCATTAAAGTGCATAGAAGTATTGCACAAGATTAGACACTCATATTCCTCGTAGCCTCTTCCAAAAAGGAGAAAAAAATATATATTGAACAAATGAAAATTGATCGGAGTTAATATGAAACCCTTTGAAACTCTTTATGCACAAAGACTAGCACCTCTTCGACGCCAACCTGAAGCGTGACTAATTTAATCTGAAATAAATATAAAATAATTCAATATACTGTTGGTATGCTGAAACACACGTAGTTACTTGTTTGTATTTTAAGGTCTGCAATGTTACTTTTTGTTGTTGTTGTTAATGTTCAAAGTCCTGCAACATTATGAATAAATTTACAACTATTTTGTTTGCTGAAAATGAGAAACATTATTTAAGAGGTACTAATCGGTGATATGTTGATGTAGAGCTAATAGTTGAACATTATAAACATCACTTTTACCAGAAACTTGCTATTGAATAGCAGAATTTTTAATTTGAAAGTAAATATTCGTTGCGAATTGCATTTCGCTTCCATGAGCCTCATTTGTTGTAACTATTATATCTTGAGAGAAAATGTAATAATCCTCATTACATATAAAAATATACTGTGAGTTATTAATAAAATATTACTATTAAAATCAGATATAATGTCGCTATTACCACATGAATTACCATATATTCTAATTCTGGTTGGAGATCAAATTTCTATCATTTGTTAATAAAATGAAAATATTAATGACAAAACTATTAATTGAATTTGATTTATTTACGGACGCTCTTTAACATCTCAGGTCATCAGCGTCGCATTAAAATCAGGGCGTGAAACGGCCCATAAATTTTGCTCAGAGGTCTCTTTTTTCAGGCTTGAGGTTCTTTTACATGCCGTAAATCTATGACATGGGACCCACAGCTTTACTTCCCTTACGAAGGAAGCCATACTTAGGATTTTTACACCCGAAAAAATTCATCGATCCTGGCCGGGTTTGAACCCGCGATCTTAGATTTAGAAGGCAAGTATGGTTACCACTACACCACTAGGGCCGACAATCATTTATAGTTGCAATAATCGAAACGCGGCAGAAAATGCCGGAAGTAATGTTCCTATGTGCAATCAGCTGGCAGTCTGGGAATTGAAGGTTCACGCTACCTTTCATACATGCTAGGTATGATGTTATAGATGATGTCTTTCGTATAATTGATTCAATTTCTATACATTTTATTTTTATCTAGCTCATAAGATGCTTTTCAATACTAATAATAGGCGGTTCGTAAATAAAACAAATAAATAAAAGTAAATAAAAGTACTAATACTATGCACAGCAAAATGCGCTAAGTTTATAATTGGCGCAACTAAACCCCGCTATATGCAGTAAAATGTGAATTTAATGTAATTTTCGGTCTTTAAACGGCAACATTTTGTAGAACGCGTCGTCAATAAAGTATTTCAAGAAATGCAAAGGAATGGTAGTAAAATTGATTTTAAAAATAAAGGAACTTATGTATATATATATATATATATATATATATATATATAAGTTCTTCGATAATTTGAAGAGATGTTCTACATTTTTATTTGAAGCAATATCCCGAAAATCTTGGCACTGTTGGTGAAAATCTTCGTTCCACAAAGATATGACGGCGTGAAATGCTACGCAGATGGAACTACAACATGATTGCGAACTGCTGTAAATATCAGCATTTGAAAGGTTTAACTATTGTTATGAGATATGCATAATCTAAAATATATCAAAATAATTTCAGAGAAGTATAAATACGCAATGTGTTCACTCCAAATACAAAATATGGTTCCTTTAAACCGCACTGGATCAGGATTTACTATCAGGAAATACAAAGCGCAGGTGTACATAACGCTCTGTTCTGAACCCGAGGCCATAGTGTTCATATTTCGCAGTTTATATTCGCGAGAATGGCCCATATGAACAACAAATTTAATAGATTTACATCCTCTATTGCTTCATTAAGCCACTAGAAGATAATTCGCATTTACACACCTGCAAGTACTTCACACAATTGCTGACCCAGATTCTCAATAAAAAATTAATGCTTCCGCATTAATATCATTACATATTTTGTACTGCCATTTGTGTTAAAAGCCTTTGTGGTGGGAACGGGGAACAGTAAACATCTGCTTCCGCTTTTTTTAAACATACATTTCAATGAATGAGGTGCCTTTGCATAATAATATTAATGATAATGTTGATGATGATGATGACGATAATAATAATAATAATAATAATAATAATAATAATTACGCTCAACTATTTCAATATTCCATTTTAACTGATCCAAAACCCATTTACAAAATGATAGTTGATAACATATAATTACTTTTAATTATATATCATCAATTAATGAAAGCAAATATATCTAAAAAAACTATCATAATAGTTTAGTAACATTAAAACTATAACATGGACTTATACAGTGAGCTGTGAAAGTTAAAAAAAAAAAAAAAAAAAAAAAAAAAAAAAAAAAAATTAAAGCCATCATTATTGTTGAATAAAAAATTTCGATGCAGTATGTTCTCATTGCACATAGTCTTGATCTTGCAGAAATTACTGTAAAACAGCATCTTTTTCTTTTACTTCAACTGTTTCCTAAGACGTGTACGACATTTTACATAATAGAAGCTGCTGGTAATATCCTCCCTCTGCTAAATCGACCCTCTGCAAAGGATTTTGTTGACAAGCGTTCAAGATCTGCACAAACTTTTTATTTATTTATTTATTTATTTGGTTAAAACAGTACATTTCGGTAGGTGTTTTTGTTTTGCGCAGAACCAATAGTTTCAAAGGTGCGCATAGCATCTTGCTTTGCAGTTCTTTAAGAAAGTAATTGATTATGAAAGTTTTAAATAAATTAGCAAGCAAAAAATAAGTTTGAGTCATATTTAAGAGAAGGTTTACATACAATAATACATTGCTTTAGATTCCGTTTACCTAGTAAGTGAATGATATATTCATTAGCATATGATATATGCTGACGTCAGACCGGAAGGGAACGTGATCAGAAAGCGATGCTCAAGGATATGATAAATGAGTAAAAGGAGCTGTAGTAAGGGCTCCACCGTCGCTCTACAGTTAGTAGCCGAGAGGTAAAAAGTCCGCGTGAGCAGACAACATTTATAACTAAAGCTCAATAGACCAGCCCTTTATACTTATCTACCCTTCTCTTTTATATGTGCTAAGCTGCTATGGCAGATGTGATGAGACAAATTGATGCTCGTGGATTGTTCCTAAGTTTATCAGTACTTTTCAAGAGAGAAAGAGAACACTTGCGAAAGAAAGGTCTAAAAATGGAGAGCCAAGAAAAACCACTTCTGAATATGACAGATTTGTGATTTGAGGCAACTTTCAAAAGAGGACAGTCTTTGAAGAGTCACATCATAATGAAAATCTCCCTTGGGCACAACTTCAGAAATGGAAATAGGATTGATACAGGTGGGTAGACGTGTTGGTTGGCATTCCCCCACAAACGAGAGTCTGCAGTTCGAATCCCACCAGGACAGTTCTCCTAACTGACGATTTTTCTTGGTTTTCCTCAGTTCTTATCACTGGCAATTACAAAGATATCTTTCAACTTAGGCCTGCAAAGCTTTATTCCCCAAAGCTGCTTTCCTAAATTAACAATAAGAATGGGCGTCCAGTTTTAAAATACATTCAACTGTTAACATACAACTGCTGCATGGTTGTACACGCTGATATCGTCCTTATAACAATCAAAATAGCCGTACACACATATATACACACACATACCTATTTACATGCATACAGATCTATCTGCATATACAAATATACAAATACATCAATATACTTACATTCACTATTAGTAATTTTAAATAAAAATACATAAACATAAATGGAACCCTTACTCTTTGAGTCCCCCTTCCATTTACTCACACCACTCTCCAATTCCCCCTCTTCGCTATAGCCATTAACCTTCTTTGTCGAATCTTCTCTAGAAGTGTGAATTTAAAAATAAGAGTTAAAGGGAGAGGGGAACAGGTATCGGCGATGACGTCATTACATCGTGTGATCAGGAGCTTCCCAATAAGGTGTCAAAGAGGTGATGCATTTAAGTTAAGCGCGTTTGGAAGTTCAAGATCTCACCAATAGTACATTAATATTTTAAAGGCTCGGGAAGCCCAAGGCTCTGTGCTGTGAACCCTGTGAGCTTTTGTAACCACTTGGCAACGTTTTGAATTTCGTATATAAGGGGAACAACTTTGCAAAAAGACTTTCGCTTTTGATAATCAACGTCCCTTTACCAGAGGCAGTAGACGAGAGGCACACAGATGCAATTTCAAGCAACATGTGCATAGCACACGTGATCAAAGTCATAGAGGTAACGAACCAGGTCGCCGATAACTAAATGTAGTGTGATTTGGCATCTCAATGCGTTCAATGATGCAAGATTGTGAGATTTGAACTACCTCCTTTCATCTCCCTCCTCCCGTGACCAATAAGAAACGAAAGGCGACTTCGGGCCCCTGAAGGACCCATAGTGTGGAGTGGAACCCTCGAGTACATCCAACGACAACAATAGCATCTGTATATAAAAACCGCTTCAAATAGAAATAAGGATTGTACAACTTTCAAAGAATGCTACCTACATATCTTGTAATTTTGGCTGCAGAAATCACAAACAACTATAATTCCTGTAATCTCAGTACGTTTAACTTTAAACATTTCTAATAATATACAAGATATTTAAATCCTGACAATCTGAAGACAAACCCAGGAACTAAATTATATTCTTGAGTCGAAAAAAAGACTAATTATTTAGAGGCAAATCTTACTAATTGCAGAACTTTACTGCTTCATTACTAGTAACATAATCGGTCTTTTTTGGCTTGGATGTGGCTGACATCTGGCTCATATCACAATGATATAAATTTATTAAACTTATTTTTACTGCTATTTGTGTTGTGTTTTTCAATGTTGGCAATAGTTCCACTGTTTTCTAATAGCTCTGAAAATGTAGATCTAATCCCATCACCATAAAAAGAAATGCAATTCTGAAGGAGTTAAAGCACTGAAATTGCTTCAGTGTGTAGCAATAAGTACAAATTTGATATAATTGAATACTTTCCAAGAAACAAGACTGCGGTTTTGTTGCTATTTTTATTCCTCTCAATACAAATTTACATGGCGTGCATATTTTTCTGTTCATTTGTTTTATTTACAGACACTCTTTAACATCTCAGGTCATCAGCGTCCCATTCAATTCAGGACGTGGAACGGCCGATATATTCGGCTCAGACGCCTTTTCTTTCAGGCTTGAACTTCTTTTTCGTGCCGTAAATGTGCGACACGGGACCCACGGCTTTACTTCCCTTCCGAAGGAAGCCATACTTAGGAATTTTACTCCCGATTGAACCCTCGATCTTGGTTTTACCAGACAAATATGGCTACATATCTTCCTCTGTATTGTTTACCGAATGTTTCATTAGCACAACTGTAGCAGCATACTGAAGTGAAATACTTTATATATTGTGTTTTCATTTTTCATTACCCTACCTGCTGACTTCTCTTTTCATCATCGAATGACATTAAGAATAAATTTATATTCCTTGATTTATTAAAACTCGCGCAAGCAATAATTGGGAAATTAAAAGCAGTTGTCTTTATATAAATGTTTAATTAAATGTATTGTATTAGTTTGATAGTTATACTCAGATATTGTTCTCCAAATATATTTTCTATTGTATAAAAAACTTTTCAAATTCCACGAGTGTAGATTTTTGTTGGTATAATGAATGAATGCTAAGTTTATGAAATTTGCAGTTGTCATATTGGGAAAAATCAATATTTACAACTGACAACGTTACACAAAATTGCTTATTTTTGACCACTATACACCTTGTTCGTTCGCATTAGACTTGCAAAACAAAAACAGAAAAGATTTACTCGCACCATGATGCAGATTCAACTTACCAGTGACACGCTGCTGGTAGCAGTGGTTATTTTTCTTTTTTTCCTGCGGGTCCCTGCAAACAAAATAGACACAGTGGCCGCAACATTACATCCGGTTCGGCATACACTTCGGCGCACAGTGAAATATTGTGTACAGTTGTGCGTAATACCCACGAGCTAGGATTAACGTATTACTAGTCGAACGCATAAATCACTCATTTCACTCGTGACAAATTTATTCCGTTTTCAGGGGAAAAGTACTGTATACATGCCAACTTCGTGTGAGAAGGAATCACGTCGCAAAACTGCCAGTGACGTGTGCTTTTGAGATTATTATTTCAAAAGACAACACGCCGGACAGCTGTCATGCATAAGCTCTTAGCATTGCTAAAGGATTTTTGTTTCATATACGGGCATCACGTCTCTAATTCCATATAGATATATTTCAAGCTTTAGTTTAATACACTTTTTTACATTTAAATGAAATATTTTCAGGTTAAGGTTACGCTGTCATTAATCCCCTCAAGCCTAGCATAGTTCTTCATGGGTGTCTCCTGGAGCTTGCTTCTTCTTTGAGCCTTTACGATGTTTAGTCAGCATCTTTTTAAATCTATATGGTTTCTTAGAAGTATATATACAGTGACTTATATAAACAAAACACAGTTGATTATCTTACATCTGTGCTAACAAAGTATTAACTTACTACTTACGTACCGCCACGGTGGCCAAGTTTGTTGAGGCGAGGACTCGCGGGAAGTCCGAGTTTCGATTCCCATCAGGACCATTTTCCAGGTTTTCCTCTGTCCTCATGAATGGCAAATGCCGGGAAGGTACCCTAAACTTAGGCCTGGAAATTTTCCTTCCTTAAAAAATATATAACTTTTCCCAATTTATCATTTCATTTCATGGAACATCAGCTTCCACCTACCGTGGTGCCTCAGTAGTAAAAACGGGCGTTAAACACTGTTAAAAACACACAAACGTACGTCTTTGTAGCCAGTTTTATCGATTTGAAATACATTAATCATCTGAGGACACTATAAAGTTATGCTAGTCTGGTTGCTGAAGCACTCCTTTGACATAGTTCCATATTTCTTTGTGGCTGAACTTTTTGATTTGGTTTATTTATAGACGCTCTTTAACATTCCAAGTCATCGGAGTCTCATTTGATTCAGAGCATGAAACGCCCGATGAATTTTGCTCAGAGGCCTCTTCTTTCAGGCTTGAGGTTCTTTATCGTGCCTTTAATCTACAACACGATATCCTGTAAAAATCCTTGCCACACAGCAATAGTCGAGTATGCATGTATCTCCCTAAAAGGATGCAACAATGGAGAAAATTGGCGGCAACAGGAAGAGTCCGGGGAAACAACCGCATAATTCAGTATTCTAGCCGCGTGCTGACACATGCCTTCCCGCAATACTGCTCTCTATTAATGAAGACGTAAGACGTTGGTAGAGGAAGCAGAGGTCGCTGCGGCAGGCCATGGCCCGATCTTGGGTTGAAGAGCCATGGGAGAAAAAGAAGAGGCCACTTTTTAATCGAATTATTGGTATCATGCATTCAGTATGGAAAAATTCTGGTTGGCCAGGAGTTATTTGAACTAAAGGTTTTGGTATATTGGGAAAACCCAGGGGAGTCGAGCGAAACGAGAAAGAGACAGGCGAGTCAGTGCCCCGCTCATGGCAGTTCGATCTCTATAACATGGCTGTGTTTCTGGTCAACAGACATTATTTATTTAAGTCATTGTTGGTCGTTCATGTTTTAACGTTTACAATAGTAGTTTGTGTTTTGTTCCGTGTGTTGTGCGAAGTCAGCGAGATCAGGAGAGCACTTAAAGCACAATAAAGAGCCGACGAAGTAGGATGTCTAATGTTAATAAGAAAATAAAAAAAAAGTAGTCACGAAATGGGCATCCCTCACAAATACAAGAGATTCAACATCCTTGTTATAACAAGTTAAATAGAAGATGTGAAACATTGCACAGTTTACCTGGAGTCTTATACTGGACAAAACTTTTACTTGGATGTTTGATTTTTATACTTCCTGTAAAACAGAGAAGACCTAGGAATTTTCAAAGCTAAATCCAATATCGTTAGGATTCCGGCGCATGGATAGTACTGGGTTAAATGTAATGAATTTGTAGCAAAAAGTCTGCAGAGAAAGATGAGAAGGAGATTAAAAGATCATACCACAAGGCCCTCGAATCATATTGTTATGATTGTTATAACAATGATGAACGTTTTGGTATGAAGCTCTCTATTAGTACATGTTCTATTTTTTGTTAAATTCATATTATTCAAATATCATAATATTACATTTAAATTTACTTCTCAATTATGGTTTTAAGTTAAATTGTTCTTTTTTCAAACAATGTAGACTTACCTAATTTTTTCCCTTGACTCTTTGTTGGTTGAATGTGACTGGAAAACAAAGTAACTGTTTTTATTGGCAAAAAACATTCTCCTCAAAAATATTTTTTCCCATTTATCATGCTACAAATACAGTTAGCGAAACTGATTGTGCTAATGTTGTTCACCAGTTGCAGAAGCCAATAAGAAGAAACATATTTGACACGGTACGTGCTTTTTAGCTTTCATTCTGAGGTTATCTGATATTCTAAACAAATTGTGGTTCATAGATGAAGCTCTTGGTTCTGCTTGTTTGAGCATTCTATTTTGTATATCATATTTACACCTCATAGAACCCATCACAGGCTGTGAATTGCTCCTGCTCTTGCAGTAGATTGGTCTTCGGTTTTCAGTTTCGTTCATTTCAATTCCTGGATACCTTCAAGAAAAATGTGTTGGATAGCTTGATGACTCAAGCTTATTTTCAACAAGATGTGTAACGTTTCAACAACAACCGAGTCTGTCGCCATTATCAAGAGTTTCTTTGACGATCGACTGCTTTCTAAGCATAGATAGATCATCCGACCTAACATCACTAGTTTAGTTCATAAGCGAAATCAGCTGTACTGATCAAGATGTGAACGAAGTGGTGTGTATAGATGGGTCTATAATGTCTGGAAAACGTAGGTAACAAAGTTCCCTGAACTCATTCTGCCAAATTATCATTTATCGTCCTTCATCTGGTGCAATACATCTTAAGATAATGATACGCTTATTAAAAAACCAAATCTTCCTTTGTAAACATTTTACTGTTGCTCCGCACTCAACGTTCAACATTACAAAATTGCAAACATTGCTACTTACTCCTGCTCAGATATCTGAGCTTTGCACAATTGTTGAATAATAATAATAATAAGAAGCAAAGACTTATCCCCGCGCAATTGCTTTTCCAATTATTGCGTTGCAACTTGGTCCGAGTGGAAACTTGTGGAACGTACTTAGCACAATGGTAAAAATTACTGTTATGTAAATAATAAAAATTAGAAAATAATCCAATATAGGCCAGGAAAATCCATAGGTAACAGGTAATTTATACATATAAGTATTCGAAGCATTCGGTTTTATTATAAAATGCTAATATTTCATCGCACCTTAAATTGCATCAATGTTTGTATTAAAGAATAACAAAACATACTTTTTGAAAATTTACATGTAACAACACATATAAATCCTTAAATTTAGATGTTTGCAAAATAATCGGAATACGTAGCTGAGAACCAAAATTTTTCAAAAGCTTCATACGGCATGATATTCGTTTAAATAAATGATATATACATAATAATTTAAAACTAATGCGTACGTGTCTAGCAAATACTAAATTATGAATCTGGCTCTCAAGACAGTAAGTGCTCAGTGTAGAAATTGAATTCTACAGGCGTAGCCATAACTTCTTAACTGGATATTAATTTAATTTATAGTTATTCTTAAAAAATCATATTAATCTGAGAATCCGTTTTTCAAAAGCTCAAAAACACTGTCTTAATTTGAGAGACGTAAAATACAGGTTTTCCATAATTTTACACCATATTTATAATAAAACAGCATCTCCTCGTTTTCCTAACGAAATTACTTAATTCTATTTAAGGTTTTATAATTAGTCCTTTTTGATTTTGTGGAAGTGCGCTAGGTAAAAGAGATTACATTGAAACATCTCAAGCACATACATATAGAAAGTAAGTGAGGCTCCCAGCATTGGTGTAAGGACCTCAGGAAATTGCCTTCTTATTCACTTATATTACATAATGATTGAACAATAATGAATATAAAGTAAGTAGAGAGAAAATTAGTTAAAAAATATCAGTAATAATACTTTCTGAGGTTCGAAACTACGATAGTCAGTTTGAAACTGTTTAGAATATTGTCGGAAAATATTGTTATCAAGGACTTAATATCACCCAGTGACGTTAACATACGTTTTACGTAATTAAATTGTCCACGAGGACCTTAATATTATAAATATGTAGAAAGGAAAAGCATATATGCATTTTTTCACGCCAGTAACCTCTTCATCTTGTAACTATGGTGCATCACATATTTCCGAGTAAGAAAATATATTTTTGAAGATCTTCCAGCCCTCACGGAAGCAGAGAATCTGTTCGACGTTATAGTGCCGAAGCCGATAGACTGAGAATCCCCCAGGGTGAGTAGAAACATAAAAAGTAATATTTGTTTCCATTCCTTAATTTTTTCCACATCGTCTATGTAAGGTTCGTATTTCTTTAAGATAAACTTAGATCGAAAAACAATTGTATATTTCCAATTTGCTGGTAATAAAGTACTGTGATGTGGTTTCAAAACAAATTCATAATTATCTCAAATTATGTAATCTTAATTTAAAGGGCATCAAATTGGAACACACATTTTAAATATTTCGCATTCGTTTTTTTATATCTTTAAATAATTTCCTTAGCATATAACAGGCCATTTGTACCACAAACACTATTTTATTAAATCTTCGTAAAACTTTCCAACTACCTTAGTTTTAATTATTAGAAATCAACACATTTCCACGTTATAATCAGTTTTTAATTTACGCTATAGAACGTGAATACCATGTAAAAATTGCATTATTTTACATGGTAAACTTTCATTAGGCTACATAATTTGAAACAGTTCCTAAGGCCCACTCCCGCTGAAATATAAACATAATATATATATGTTGTAAGCCTTATCATCATATTTTGTGCATTTTAATTAGTAATGTAGATATTATATGCATATGTGTATCACGAAATGTAGCTTTAATAAGTTAATTATATATCGTCAAAAGAGAAATTTTTCTGATGTAACTGTTTACGATAGCCCGGCCAGAAACTGGGAAGAGACAAGGAGTTAATAAACAGCTATACATAGGAAAGGGACAGGTGGTATGCTACTTCTTAAAATACCTAACTTTGGCGAGGGTTAATAAAGTCCAGGATTTCAAATACATTAAGTGGAATGAACTCGCCAGCCATTTGTACAGCTAACTTTAAGCGAACCAATGTACACAATTGTTTTAAACTTTCTAATTGTAGCGGGTGGCATGCATTGGCAGATGAATTTGAACCAGTCAATAGTGGATGTATATTTTGAATGTTTAAAGCAAGGCGAGAAAGTTGCGCGTGCTTGTGTGAGCCCCTGTGAACTGGTGAAGCCAACGTTTAGTTAATTTGAATGGAATATATAATATTCAATTCAAATATTGTTCCGATTGGTCATCAAAGGTTCAGACTGGTTTACACATAATAAGCTGTACAATCGACGCGGGCATAATATTAAGTTGTACCTTGAAATTAGTTCTCAGTTCGTCTTCTTGAAGTCATGGCAGCTAAATTTATACTCGACGTAGTTCTACCGTACGAAGAACACCAGAGGACGCAAAAATCTTGCAAATAGTATATAACCATTCGTATTCAGATCTACCCATCGCGTTATTATTAACACAATTGGTATCTTCTCCGAATCCTGTTGAGCACGAGTCACAAAATAACGGAACGAAACCCCGAGATATTAATTTCATAAAGCGTGGGCAACAACATTGAAGCGAACACCAGTCAATTAACGATACGCTGCTACAAAATATGGCGATCCGCAACTAAATCGCTTCATAATTCGCGACCAACTTGGCTGCCATCGACGAAACAGTTTCAAAACTGGCGTCCAACGAGGGGCTGCCATATACCAAACCGCTTCAAATTTCGCAAATGCATTATAATTAGCATGTAAAATCTTTATAATGAATAACAATAAAATAAATATTTCGCTCAAATATAAGCTAGAGAGAAAGACTTCTACACTATCCCAAGAGATTACAAGTGCCTTTTTAATATTTCCTCTCTCTTAGTTATACTTTCAGAAGGTTTTAGAAAACCAAAAGAAAAAATGTGCAGATGGGAAATATTACATTTGATATATAATGTCCGTGTTTAATTAATAACCTTTGACATTTGTAGCACGTTTTTAAGAAATGCGGCACAGTAAAATAGGAATGTGAGAAAGGGTTTTAACGTTAAATAACGGGAAAACAAAGTTTGCGATAACTAAATATAATTTTGAACATTAAAACAAAGAACTTCTGACTGCTGTTGTTTATTTTTCATGAAAAATGTTAGCACGTTCAACAGCAAAGGTTATAAACTATGTATACGATTTAAGAGCAAAATCGGTACTAGCTCAAATAATTTGTATTGTTATCTGAGATTTTAAATTAATCTAGGTAAATAAAACGTTATATAATCTTAAAATAATCACTTTTTACGTGCATTTGCTACAGATGAGTTTTTATATAGGATGAATCTATAAAACTAACACCTCGAATATTTTTGAAACGAAAGCAGTTATTAATGCACTGTTCATTAAAATTAGGTGAGATGGAATCATCAATGTAGCCCATAGAGAAACTCCAATAATTATTATAAAGTGATTTCTAGCACAAATATACTTGTTTATATGTGGAACAAGGGCTATTGACTTCAAGAAAACAAAATTAGATGAATTTATGACTAGTAGTTGATGAGATATTGTCATATGCAGGGCTCGGTTTTAGTCCCTTTTTAGAGAATGCCTTGGTTATTAGGCAAAAAGCAGTACATTGCCCAATTGTTAGGATAAAACAGCATATGTCTGTTTCCATTTTGTGTACAATTAGGGAAATTATCAGCATCAAAATAAAAGTAAATTGCAGTTTATCCTGAATATATATCTGCATATATCTGAGCGCACACAATGCAAGTAAAAGGCTTCTTTCCACATTTTCCATACACAAGGCTCATGTCTACTTTTTCAGCATTACTAAATAATACCATTTTCTGTAACACATCGAGTGGGGCCTACATCTATGACGTCTTGGTATATTCAGTATATTGAGTGAAAAGGTAACGTAATGTAGTCAAATTTACATTACGGTCGCATCTTCGACTTGCATGAGGCTGAACTTCCTAAAGATATAGTCAAATAAGATTGCTTTAGTGATGCTTTCCCTCACTCATTTGCCGCGCCGCTATGAAATGGGTAGCAAACCTGCTTGCTTACTTGTTGACCTTGTTGATTGCTGCAATCTTAGCGCAGGTGTTCTGATGTGTGTATTATGTAGTTCGTGTCTAAATTCTGAAATAAAAATAAAGTGTAAAATGCCCTGTGTGTTCGCAACTGCACAGTGTGTCAGTGTACTATTCATATGTGTTAACTGAGTGATGAAAGAATCATAGGACCAGTTTTTTTGAGCATATAGCTGCTTATGTTATTATGTGAATGTCATATTAACCCCTTTTCGGAGATTTAACTGATATGGAGCATGATTATGATTTTTTTTCAACAGGACTCTGCCACTTATCACATCGTGAATAATTCCATGAAAGCAATTCACAACGTGTTTCCACAAGAGAGAGTTATTATTAGGGATTTTTGGCCCCCACGATCATTCGATTTAACAGTCTGCGATTATTAACTATGGGGTAAATAAAAAAAAATTCATGTACAAGACGAATCGCCACCCATACAAGAACTCAAAGATAATATTCGTCAGGAAATTATCCGTATTTCTCAAAATGTACTACAACGAGTGATGAATAATTTCCTAAAGAGATGCCAAAAATGTGTGGAGAATGAAGGCGGGAAGTTTCAACACCTCATTTGATAATTTGGCAAGTAATGAGCCTCTTAAATATATTTGTTTTATTGTTTTAACCTCCCGCTAATCACCGAGGCCAGGCGAGCGACGACCTCGCCCATAAGCAAAACACTCAGGGGTAAAACAAAACTGACCGCACGGTACACGGTACACTTAGCACGTGGTCATACAGAACAACAGAGAGGGATGCTACTATGGCAACAGTTGCTCATATAAGGATGTAGAGTATTCCGGTGTAAGGGTGAAGCAACGACACTGTGTGGTTAATGACGGATCTCAATTTTTTCCTGGAAAAAAGGGCGAATACCTGTCGATGGTATGAGGTGCAATTGTTTTCATGTAAAGTTTTAGTTAGTTCATTTATATCTATAAAGTACCTCTACCATATACCTCTTAATGAATAAACCATTTATTATTTTTTCTTTGTATTCCTTTATGTAATATTTGATTTATTCTTTGAATTTTAAAATTAGAAACTATGATTGTTTACAAATACATGTATAGCATAACCAACCCCAGGAGCATAGAAAATGACATATTTCTGTAGGATGGTAAGCTTTCCAAGACAATGTCACTATACAATTAGTGTGGATAACTAGGCCTCTAGACTTGAACCAAACTTAGCATATGAGTCGTGGCTGAAAGATGAATAAATATTTCTTCTCATCCAACCCCTGTAGTTCAACAATTTACACTCCTTAAAACAGCAAACCTTATACAAGAAGATACCCAATCTTAATCAATACCGTGCCACAATATATTAAAAAATGTATGATCAGAAAGTGTGTTGATTTGTGTAATAAAACATACACAAAGGAATATTTCTTGATCTGTGCAAAAATTTAGTTCAGTTATTCAGATATAGCTAATTTTATTATATCTAGCGATATCCGATGTATATGAGTGTAAGGGATTATAAGTCTATTCTAAAAGCAAATTGCCACATATGAACTAGATCTATACATTTAATGCCAGTTGTTGCATACTCTTGCCCATAACAATAAAGGAACATTTAAATAAACATACATACGAGACCCATAAGTTTCCGGCCTAACAATTTTCTAGGCATGATAAAGACAAAAACCATATTTTCCTTTTCAATATAAGTTAACCTTTATTGCAATACACTTCTCACATCTTTCAATTAAAATTTCAATCCCCCCTCCCAAAAATAGCAGTCTTGTATACAAAATGGGCATAAACAGCATCCATCACTTCTCCTCACACTTAATTTTCTTCCTCAAGCTCCTTCTTGAGTTTTGAGAAGAGCAAGTAGTCACTGGAAGCCAGATCTGGGATACAGGGTGGATTGTCAATTTTCTTGAAGGGGCATTTCTTCACATCTTCCTTTGCAAACAAGAGCTGTGTGCACAAGCGCTTTGTCATGAAGGAGGCGCACTCTACCACTCAGCTTTTCTTGCCTTTTCTCTTTGATGGAAACACGTAGTTTGTGCAGTAGGTCAGCATAGTACTACTCATTTACTGTATGGTGTTCCTCTCCTTGAAGTCAATGAGAGTATTCCATCACAGTCCAAAAAAATTGTGGTCATGAAATTCTTGGTTGACTGAGTGACCTTGACTTTTAGAGGCGGTGTTTCGCCAGGTACGCAACTCCAGTGATTCTTTTTTGGACAAGGGATCATAGTAGAGGACCATAGTTTCATCTCCTGTACAATGGTTTGGAGAATTTCTCTCTCATTGCCACGGCAGAGCTTCAAAAATTCCTGACAACAGATGACCCGTTGCTGCTTTTAGTCTGAGAAAAGAAGTATAGGCATTCATCTTGCACTAACCTTAATCATGTTTAAATGTTCAGGAATAATGCGAAGTATTATTGTTTTAGAAAGGCCCAATCTTGCTGCTATTTCTGTAACTTTGAGCCGACGGTCTTCCAAATTTATCCTTCCACAAAATAATTTTTTTCAGTAGTGAGTACCTCCAATGCACTCGAGTACCTCGACCTGCATTCTCTTCGTCTTAAACGCTTTCTCGACCATTCGATAAAGGTTGGCCCGTTCTTTTACGGTAGAATTTGAGGGAGATGCTTCCTTATATACTCCATCTAATTGCTGTTTAATTTCATTTGGAGTAAGTCCTTCTTTTGTGAAGAATTTAATAATAGCTGAATACTCCATTATGAACAAGTTACAGTCTTCTACACATAGCCTTCTTTATGCAACTAAATCTGAACAACTGAACACAGCGGAGCAGAAGTTACAGCTGCAAGTATTTACTTAACAAATAAGTATGACACCAGATTAAGATTTTGTGAGAGCGATAATCCTTATCGGTGACGCCGGAAACTTGTGGACCTACCATCTTAGTCCTGAAATGATACCGTTAATACATTTATATTGAACATGTACTGACAGAATTCGTAAATGAAGAATGATGGCCCCTTTTCATCAAATTACCTCAATCATACAAATGCAGTCAGGTACGGCGTATCTTATTAAAACCTGCAATTCACGTTCCACATGTGGAGGATATTCATTTGCACGCTAAGTCAATGAGGATAAAAGCAAAATGCAATAGCCTAAATCAATCTTTTTTGTAGCTCTGTTCCAATGTCTACATGCATATGTACACATGGATATGTGTTTGTGCGTCTCCCTTGGATGCTATAGGCGGTAGGACGAGGGGTGAACCCGTGTTTAAAACGTTGGAATAGGGCGGGGAACGAGGGGTGTGGTTCCCGTGATACATCACGCCTGTATCGGATTACCGGATGGGTGAGCAAGACCATTGCAAAACCTGTGACATATGTTCTATCTATTAATGCTGCTTGGTGCTGGTCACATATGTGCGCCCGGAGCAACACACCCCTACACAGGACAGCATGCAAGGCATCTTTCGACAACCGTAAAATACGCGAAGCATTCCATTGCAGTTCTCCCCTAACTTTTCGAACGTTAGAAATTAATGGCCAATGGCTCATAAAAAAGAATGCTTGTATTAGATATTTTGAATATTTTAACCACTGATTTATGTTACAATTTTAAGGTAAAACGAATATTTATTTATTTTAATGCAGAAATATAAAAAAGGCAAATTTGACAGTATTACTTCAGGGGGTACGAGGGTTGCCTTTTAATTTGTTATGAAAACTATAAAAGAAACAAACATTGATTTTCAAAATATCACTCTTTAAGATTTATACACTTTTTCATGCATTCAAACCAATTATTAATTTTTTCCCCCACTCAAGTTGTATCTCAAAAAGATAACCTTTAAAGGCAGCAACAATTTCTTGAGGTGATGAAAACCCCTGCCTACGCATATTTTTTTTTTTTTTTTGACATTTGGGAACAAAAAACAAATCATTAGGCTTAAAGTCAGGTAAATAAGGACAATGAGACACTACTTCAACGTGTTGCTCTTTCAAATAATCAACTGTTTGATCGTGGTGTGTGAGAGCTGGCGTTATCATGAAGAATGATGCGACGTTTCCGGTTGTTTTTCCTGATTTCGTCGATGGCTTGTGGCAAACAAATTTTTATGTATCATGCAGTATTAACTTCGACCCTCTAAATGAATGGTTGCGACATGTCCAGTACAACCGAAGAAACAAACGATCATTTTCTTGGAAGTGCTTCGTAAACGAGATTATTGCTTACTTTCCGGTTCATAGGAGTATATCCAAGTTTTATCGCATGTTATGATGTTGCATAGGGAGCTTCTGTCAAATGATGCGGAATCCATCGGAAACAGATCTTTTTTCACAGCTAAATGAACATACAAAAATCGAATGTACTGTAGTCTTCGATGTGCTTAAGGATGCCTCTTTCTCACTGTAAGCCACCTCTTCTTCAATCATGTTGTGCAACTCATCGATGATTTTTGAAATGACAATCGATTTTGGTTGACCTTCAGGAAATTCATCTTTGACGGACGCATGACCACAACGAAATTCTGCAAACAATTGTAAACAGTTTTTTCTGATGCTGCTTCATTACCAAAAGTTGAACAAAGCGATTCTATGCATTGCTGTTGAGTTAGGCCTTCATTAAAATCATAAAAAATTATCCAATGAAACCTTCACCTGAAATTTCATTTTTTGGTAAAATTGCTTTGTTTTAAAGTTCAGTGTAAACAAACTGCTCGGTCAGTTTCTAAGTTGCAACTGTTTTTTCATAATAACAAACGTCAATTGTTTATAAAATAGTAATGATATTTTCAATAACACGACCTAGTGCTCTTTTGTAACAACTTAAAAGGTAACACTCGTATCTTTTTGTTAACGCGGCGAACTGAATAAATACTTGCTCAAATCCGCCACAGGGCACTGTTATAGTATCATAGTTAAGCAATTTTGTACGACACTGCAGTTCTTTCCCCATACTACTTAAAACTGCTGAGTTTGGTATTACATTACATTACATCTTACATCTTGCTGAGTTTGGTATTACATTACAAACATCTTAGATTTAGAAATAATGATTATATAGCCTTAGGGAACAAGCAAGTTTTAATTTTAGTTCTAAGTATAGCCAATGACAGACATGCAATACATTCCTTCTACCTTTCCTCTATCTATGAGAGTAGTGTTACAATCAGGTACTGTTGCGTAATCCGGTACTTAATTTGTACCTAACTTTATTTTCTTTTTTATTGGCTTAATGCAGCTCAATCGGTCCTGGTGGTATAGTGGCAATCATATTTGCCTCTTAAACCCAAAATCGTGAGTTCAATCCCGGCCAGAGTCGATGGATTTTTTTCGGGCGTAACAATCCTTTCCTTCGAGTGGGAAGTAAAGTCGTGAGTCCCATGTCACAGATTTACGGCATATAAAAGAAGCTCAAGCCTGAAAGGAGAGATCTCTGAGCAAAATTTGTCGGCCGTTTCACGCTCTGAATTGAATGCGAGGTTGATGACCTGAGATGTTAGAGAGCGTCCGTAAATATACCAAAAAAATTACAACAATGCAGTTCACTTTTTGCAAAATTATTACGGCTGTTTGTGCTTTAATAACAACTTTTCTAAGGTAAATTTTTTGCTTTTCAATTTCGTTTCTCGGCTACTTTGGTGATGTTACGGCGAAAGGGTAACTCGTAAAGGAAATTGATTTAAAAGTAATTTATTCCATATGTTATACTTCTCAGATATAACTATTGCTGATATTTGGAACTAAATTTTAATGACTAATGAATGAGTGATTTAGTTAGTTAGAAGCATCAGTGATAGTTTTACGAGCAAGAGTCAGCGTTAGTTATAAACATTATATTGAATGTGCACATTCGTTAATAATGCCATGTCTTGTTAGAAGATCAGGTAATTAATACCAATTTTTGCAGGTAAGATTTTGAGTAAGTATATTACCTATTCGTACATTAGCAGAGAAGGGATTACAAAAATAATGTTCAATTTTCCTACATTCAATAAGACACAAATTTAAAATTAAAAAAGGATAAATAGCTGAATTACGTGGGGATATATTGTACCTAGGCGCATTTTGGTTATTATATCATCAAGATATTCAAAAGGTGGTATTTTATATGGGATCATATTATGACAATAGAAATAATAGCCCACATAATATGAAGGATTGTTTGCGATCTATCATTACAAGTACCGAAGTAGCGCCGCATCTAAACATATGAAAGCTAATTAACTTTGGCATAAACCACCAACGTAGTTCAGCAGTAGCGTTACGCTTTCCACACGGCGGGTCCGGGTTCAATTCCGGTTGGGTTAGTTTCTTAAACAGTTTTTCAGGATTTTTTCCTAAGTACTTTAGGGTTTTTAATAGCGTTTAACGCCCGTTTTTACCACAGACGGTGGACACTGGTGATACATGAAATGATAAAGTGAGAAAGTATTTTTTTTAAGGAAGGAAACGTTCATTGCCTAAGTTTAGTGTACCTTCCCGGCATTTTCCAGTTGTAAGGACTGAATAAAACCTGGAAAAAACCAAAGTCAGAGAGAACGGTCCTGGCGGGATTCGAACCCCAGACCTCCCGTTCACTATATCCGCGCCTTAACGACTTCGGCCACCAGTGGCGATATTACTCTATGTGCAAATTTACTTTATATTCCCTGAGAAGGTGATGCCAAATAGCTTTAAGACGCCAAGGATTCAGATATCACTTGCGCCATCATTGATTAATTTTTATTTCATTTATTCTTGCAGACTTACATCTATAGTATCAGTTCAAAATCTACAGATGTTGCCAGAATACCAAGGTAGTCAAATACTGAGCAAATACGGAAAGTAAGCATTAATTATTTAAGGAGGAGATAAATAATCTAATCTTGACAACGATAAATTAGTGAATAATTAAGGAACATTTTGTAAAATATTGTATGAACTGGAAACTGGAATTTTTACATGTAATGGCTACAGTATTAGAACATTACTTGCAGAATAAAGTTGTAATTTATTTCCTGCATTTTACAATATTAGTTTATAAAATGCTTAAATGCTACAATTTAAAAAACTTATTTTTAGCTGTATAAAATATTTCAAATAATAATTCCTGATAATTTTAGTTTAATAGGTAAAATACATGCTGTTAAAATGTTCCTTGAATACTGAAAAATCAAACTTACAGAAAATTAACTTCAAAGTTGAAACTTAAAAAAACCTGCATCATACTTGGTGGTTTATATATATAGCAAGCCCTTCCCAAAAAGACATCAAAATAATTCAACCGTTGTATTGAGTAAAAGCTTTTAATAAATAAGTAGTTAGAAAAACAAAAAGGCAATTTTGATTCCATATTCCAATTCTTTGCCCAAAACATAGGGCAGGTATTTACTTTACCATTTTGACTCGTGTTCTACTTCTGATTTGTGTTTTTGGACTAACAATGCATTCCTGGTAGCGTAAGACACAGTCTTTGAAACATATAGGTTATTTATTGTTTATGGACTGACATTCGATGTGTAGCATACCATTTTTTAAAATATAGTACAATTCTTTTATGAGTGCTATTTCTTTTCGCGTATGTGCGTTGAAAATGCATTTATGAATTAATTTGTGTACTTCTCTAAATAAACCAAACACATCTGTTTGCTAATTAGCCTGCCCTGATGAAAAGTTCTAAAATGTAGGCAATGTTTCTCTGCTATAATCGTTTCCACGCGGTTGATAAAGGTTTTAACCTAGAGAAACATTATTATTGCGTCCAACAAATCGAAACATAATTCCAATTTATATCTCCCTGCATGTAGCTCTCTGTTATGGATACACCATTCTTTGCCTTTGTTTTACAAATGAGAGTGAGGGAAAGCTCTGTCGATATTCAGCTATTGTTTCATTTATTTGCTTGTTTACATTATTCATAATGAGTACAAAAGGCATTAGGCTAACCAAAGGTTTCGCTTTCACAAATAATAACCGAGCCCAAACGATAGCCTCCATGGCTATAAGCCCTGAATGCCAATCACCATACGTTAGCGTTCTTCCATTCAGGCATTTCAATAATTATTTAATCTCATTGCCCATGCCATATGTTATACTTCGGATCCCGCTTCTATTTGATTTTCCGTTTAAGCCTTTAATATTTATAGAATATGCAATACGCGCAAAGGAATTACGTAACAGACGTTCATTGCATGTAGCAAAATAACGCTGTTGCACTGCAGATGATACTATTTTTTTTAACTGTGGGCATTGTGAATACTGATGCTGTTTATTCAGAAGTACATGGGACATTAATTTTCAGACTCTTGTAAACGGCATGAGAGCCGTGGAAGTATTACTTTATTTTTTAGTGTTAATTTCTGCAGCAAATTAGAATAAAGTTATTGCACAAATTAATGCTACAAGCTGAATTTGATAGAGGTGTTGTCAATGAAATGTTTAGATTTATTGGAAATCATAAAATTAAGACTTTTATAATTTTCAGCTCTATCAAATGAAATAGATGATGGAGTCTTCAAAAATTGCAAATATGAAATTTCATCCAGTTCCATATAGAACGAGTAGTTAGCATTCACCGATTTCTTGAGCTATAATATCTAAATAATAGAACATTAGAACAGGATATATGCCTTTTGCCTCATCCTAAATAAAATGATAAAGTAAATAAAATAAATAATTAATAATTGATGATATATAGTCATTTGATCTTAAGCCCTTTTTTGATGGTGTTTAATGCCATTGTTAGAGCTTAATGGCCTTAGCTCTACCGGAATAAATAAATAACGCCCGTTTTTACTACTGAGGCACCACAAGCGGTAAACATGGTATATTGGATTTTTTTTTTTTTTAAAGAAGGGAACGTTCTAGGCTAAGTTTAAGCCGCCTCCCCTGCATTTGCCATTTGTGAGGACTAAGGAAAACCTGGAAAATACCTCAGTCCTGGCGGAATTCGAACCCCAGACCTCCCGCTCACGAGTCCGCACCTTAATTGACCTCGGCCACCTCGAGGTGATCTTAGGTCTGAAATAAATGCAGATTGAGTCAGCGGATTTATGGGGGCATGGCATGTTCTTCATATGTAAAAAAATCTGTGCGTTGGCGTGTAGCGAGTACAAAGAAAAACTCTGCTCCGTCACAAACAAGCTAGAAAACTTCTGCAACGCGACAGCATTTACACCATGACTTGAAAACAAGAATTCTCAAGCTTCTGCTGCTCTCCAGATCTCTCTTCTCCTACTGCCTATCTATAGTTACGTAACACTTTGTGGGCAAACTTTTGATGGGAGGTAACTGTGAAGTACTTTCATCACATTTCTACACACTCTGAGCGAGGGCTGCATTTGTCCCCATTTACTAAGATGTTGGATATACTCGTATAACGATTATGGTTATACAACCAGCGAATATCGTCACGTTACTAATTATTTTCCTATCGCCTAAAACCAAATATATTCGATTTAAAGAGCACTCGGGTATTATCTAAACTCATTAATACCCAAATAACGTGAAATTAGGGAGTGTAGTTAGAGTTTAATCGCTTTTAGTTTCCACATTCTTGTTACAAAAATTAACTAATAAGTAATAAATAATGTTCCTTTCATGTAAAAGCTAGTTTATTTATATCTGAATTACATATTTACCCAAATAATATACCTATAATCCCATAGATGGCTCTTTGGCGCTTCGGCTTCATATCTTACGAAGAACGGAGAAAGTCGAAAATGTTTTTTAATTTTTATTCATTTTTTGCATACTAAATATAATGCTGTGGTGACACTATTTATTTATTTATTTATTTATTATAGACAGATGGGAAGTTATGCCTGAACCGCTTGCGCACCCAAGTATTTGTGAATGACACTAAAAGAAAAGGGTGAGTCGAGGCAGAAGCCAAGACATGACAAAAGCACTGACGTGTACCTGCAGACAGTGATGAGATCCGTTTCTAAAATTTGGATGACTGATGCAATTCAATGCGACATGGAGAGGTAAAACTTCTAGGAGCTTCAAGTAGTGAACATCCAAGTGGTGCCGGAAAAATTAAGGTTGATCTTTTGCCTTTTGCAGGGTCATTATGAACAGTGTTGATTGTACATCTCTAATTTGGTGTTTGTTGTCCAAAATTTGGCTTCGATCTGCTCTTGATAATCAAGTAGTTGTTTCATGATTGTAGTGTGCAGATAGTGATGTCTGGTCTCGATGTTATGACTTGTGTCTTGTTCTTCAGGTTTTATGTATGCTTGAGGTTACCCTGCTTCTAAGACTTCTTCCAGCATGTTAAGTCGGATTGTTGTGGCTTCTTGAAGTGAAGTGATTTGAATCGTGAGCAGGATGTGTTGATATGTCAAAAGAGAAACAGCGTTTTGGAGAGTTTCTACATTGTGGTTTTCCTCAACAGGTTGCCTAGAAACGACATGGAAGAGAAAGATTGCATTGGCTGCAGTCGGCGGTGAGGAAGTCAGAGCCGCAATAATGACAGCGAGGAGGCTGCGTGCAGGATTCCGTGGAGTGGCAACATTTGCAGCAAGGTAGAGTTTTTTGTTTGCGGCTATGCTGTATCTCAAAGTGCTGCCCTGCAACCCGCATTCCTTTCTGAACCACGTTGACACAGTTCTTCTTCTTCCCAAACGTTTCGTCTACATCTACAGTGGACGTCTTCAGTGGCAGTAGCGATGTCGAAGTGTTCTAGCGTAGGTCTGACGGCAACTGTGAAACCTCTACTAGAACCTTCGACCTCGCTACTGCCACTGAAGATGTCTGCCGTAGATGCAGACGAAACGTTTCGGAAGAAGAAGGGGCCCAGTAGACACTACTCACAAGCTCGGAAAATACTATACCTAGTAACACCACCGGGCGTGAAAACTTAAGAACTTTAATGAATAATTTTGATTCAAGTTGATTTTCATAACTTCTTGACATCCGCACATAAGTCCAACCAACACACATTAAGTCTCCCTCCTAGCTAAGAAACTTTGAAGAAAATTTTGTTTCACTAAAAATGACTGTTAATCAGGGGTCTATTTTAAGTATCTTAACTGTAAGTGTAGAAACAAATTTAACGGTTATAAATTAAGCTTATACAGCCTGGACATCTAAAAGGCAAAAAGGAATTATAAAGCACAACTGATATAAATAATATCTAGGGTCTACGTAAATGGAGGGGATACAAAATGACCATACTTTGAGGAAACATTCCTAATATATAAACAGATCTGACGACGTTTCGTGACGTTAAGTTCACTTTTGTTTGTACAAATATTTAAAATGTTCTAAATGACACAACTTTACTCTACATTAGTGAAATTTGAAAACTAACTAGAATAAAGATAGAAGTACAGAGCTTAGAATTTAAAGTAATTTAAAAAGGTAGGTCCACTTTTATTTGTAGAAATATTTAAAATGTACTAAATGACACAACTTTACTCTACATTAGTGAAATATGAAAACTAACTAGAATAAAGCTGGAAGTATAGAGCTTAGAATTTAAAGTAATTTAAACACGAAGAGATAAGAAAAAACTACACGTTGCCAGTATAACATTAAATATTACTAAATAAACACCAAATTTATTTTAATGATCACTTTAATAGATTAACAACACTGAGCTTTCTTAGATTTGCATATAGTGGAAGGGAAAGCAATGCTTGATAAGTACTAATTCTATTTAATAAATGTCAGAAATAAAATCTTACTCGAGGGAACAAGAAAGTTTTCTATTAAATACGGATATTCCAAGTGTATGAAGCTCAGATACTGAAGCATATGGTAAGGGAAGGTGGTCTTCTAGAGTTTAATAACTTAGGAAATTAAATATGTACTCCGAAACTGAGTGAGTAATAAAAACCACTACATAACTTGGTAGCTCTTTATTATTGTTAACTTCTACGGCGCTCTTCCTAAAGAATGATCACATCTTGAAACTTTAAAAGCCAAATGAAACTGTACTAGGTTTCCCAGAGGAGAAAACCTTGTTGTTGTTGTTGTTGCTGCTGCTGTTGTTCGCGCGTCCGATGCTGCTATTTTCCCTATAGTTTCAACTTCCAGAGCTCCTCAAGTTTGAACATACAGCGCCGTGCAGAAGTGAGGATTCTTTCTAAGAGCCTTTTTTGTTTCCACCTTTTCTCTATGCTCCTTTCTTCTTCCTAGGGCTCGTCAGGTTTGACGTGGTTCTCCTGATACTATTTCCTGCTCTTCCTTTACTCCTTATTTCCGAGTTGTCTCGACTTCTTCCATTCACCCCTTTCCTCATCGATGTATCTCTTAAGCTGTCTTCCATTTCTCTGGGCTTGATCTTGTTTGCTTTATTTTTTCCCCCATCTTCTACGGCGTTTCGACTTTAGGAAGGTGAAGGAGACGGGAAATGACTTTAGAAGCTTAAACGTGTCTTGACAGAAGGATTCTGCAGAGTATAGCCTTTCGCCTTGACAAGTGCAGTACTGGGAGGATTTGCTGCCACTCGTCAGTTTTACTCTTTTTTTTATTTGTGTTTTGGCATGCTCAGGGCATTCATTATTAGTAGAGAGTGCTGAAAAAAAAAAACAGTATTTGTACACTAATCGGGTGTGGTATTTTGTTTGATCAAGGATAAATATGCATTCAGAGTTTTATTCTTAACATGTGATATTCACTTGTGCATAGCTCTCTCTAGCAGTCAGCACATGCGGCCAAGATTATTATGTCATGAATCCTGGTATTTTTAATTTAATCCTCATTTATTTCTATTCTAAACAAGTATCTGTTGAGGTCTTATTCGTATGCGCAACTAGCCTACTATGCTGCGGAGATGACTAATGCATGTATCAATTATTTCCTCTTGCATTCCCCAGACAAGCGGAGAAGGCTAATACTACTTATTTAGATTAATATAGTTTGTGGCTGCAATTCAGAACAGCTTTCGTTATTCGTTTAGTTTAATGGATCTGTTTCAGAGATGTTATAGAACGAAGGCCATGCAATTTTGAATAGATTATTTTACTAAATTTAACGTACATTAACCGTTTTAACTAAAATAAAACTACTTACTAAGATAATTAATATTTTTTCATCGTCTTCCCTAGGCTGTATGCTCGATTAATAATTCACTTTTATATTTTTTTATCGTTCTGTCATTTATTGTGACGTTTTTCTTAAACTTAAAACCTTACATATTAAAAATGACTAGATAGAACATTGTAATCTCTTTATTTGAGTTTATATTTATAGCAGTTTTCAGTATTGTGTTGTGAAGAAATATTAAGAAACAACATCAATTTGAATTTAGCTGTCATCCCTTCGAAAAAAAGGATCTAAAACTTGTTGTAGTTTCATTTATGTTTTTCATGACATTTAAGGCTTTTAATAACATGCAGAATACAAACGTATTTACCTTACGTCTTAACATGCATGCAGGCATGTTTAAATGTTTAGGCGTGGAAAGCCGTTGCGGGTAAACATTTATTTTTTTTGCAATTAATTTTTCAGTACATAAAGAGCTCAATGTGATACAGTTTTTTTTACCAAAACCATGTAAAGTTCAAATATAAAATCTATAGCTATAATTCTAAGTAAATTTAGTCTTTTCTGGATGTTATAAGACTTTTATAATGAAGAAATAGAAAAATATAAAGAATAAAAATTGTAAATGGTTCTAATAAAACTAAAATGATATTATCTGACCACAATGTCAGAATCGCTAACTTATAGTACCGGTTAATTATTTCTAATAATTATAATTCATATATAAGGAAAAGTGAATACTTGGAAAACTAATGACAGTATTGAATTAGTCGGACAACAAAAAGTTGAGGTCACGACCAGGACTCAAACTATGGATTATTCGCTAGCTGTGCCGACCTTTTTACTATCTAAAAACCGTACCCCGCCAGACCATAGCCGCCATCTGAATCTAAGTACCCTGGAGACGAACTAGAATGCAGATATTTTATTTTTAAGAAGCTGCTCAAAACATTAAATATTTATGACCGTCGTCCGAGTCTCAGCCGTATCTCTAATTTTCCATATGTTACTCTGATTCAAAACCTCAGCCTATCATACGGATTATGTGAATACAAAATTACGTTTCAAATTAATTAACCCTATTAGTCTGGCTAATTATAAAGCCTGACTCGAAAATTTTGAGCAGCCTCTTAGAAATAAAATATCTACAGGGAGACAAACTTATGGATTTCCAGAGTATAATAAACTCAGATGAGGGACTTTTGCGGCTATAGTCCGTTTGATGGTAAGCGCATCGGCACGGTAAGACGAACTTAGTGATTTCGTGTTAGTGCCTTTACCTCGAACATTTTTATATCCGGCTCAAATTTCTAACCTTAACCTAACAAACGTCAACTGTGAAAAAATAAAATTTTTAATGAGAATAACCGAAAGAAAAAAATAATTTATAAACATCAATGATTATGATTTTCCATAATGCTACATTCGTAATTGGAACAGTTTGAAATTTCACCATAGACTTTCCGTGATGATTCTTGTTGATTCTTTACCTTGTAGGCAGCAGCACTTATTATTTTAAGATAAAACGGCAGAAGCTTTTAATACTGAAAGCAACATTTTAGTAATAATAACGAGCGTTTTATTGTACCACTTTTAGAATACATTCAAATGAATACAACTGTCGCATTGGCCTTATGGCCTAAATGCTAATATAGTCATTATAACAATCAAAATGGCCGTACACATCCATACATATATACATACACATACCTACATACATACAAATGTGCATGCATACATACAAATATACACAAACATCGATATATTTATGTTTTCTAATAATAATTTTATATACAAATACATAAACATGAATGGAATCCTTACTCTTGAGGCCTTTTCCATTTACTCACACCCCCTCTCCAACTCTTCCCTCTTCATTATAGCCATTAACTTTCTTTGTTGCATCTTCTCTAGAAATATTCCCAAATTGTAGGAGTATATTGCAAGCACGAACACTTTCCGGCAAATGTTCAAATTTCTATTGGCATTCAGAAATTTCGGTGATAAATTCTCATTTCTTAAAATCTTCGTTTCCCTGCATTCTGCCAAAATATGTCTCCAGGTATCGCTTTCTCCTCACAATGGGCAAATTCTTTCCCCGAAAGCATTAACTTCGTTGTTTCCTTTCCAAGTCCCTGATCTGAATCTGAACCATGCAAGACCACTTCTTTCTTCTCTGCCACAGATATGTAGATAACCCCCCTCTCTCCCTACCGGATGTATTTGAGCCTGTAGTTTAAGCGATACTTTTTGGCGCATTGAGACTCAATATTTTGCCCGTTTATAACCCGCAAACGTCTGTTAACTATTTTCCAATTATTTCGATTAATGTTCTCTTCCCTTAACCAAATATACCCTAATCCAGTTTTGTCTAAACCTTTCCTTATTTTTGATACCCGTCCCATATCCCACCCTTCCCTTATTTGCTCCATTAAGACAAAGTGCTGGAAGAAATGCTCGATACCCCCGTATTATCCTTAACCAGTATTTAATTATTCTTATTTTTAAATTCACACTTTTGTTAGAAATATCACATTCTTTAAGAACCCCACAATTTTGTACCCTTCCCTATTTGCAGCAACCGTTTTAGAAACTGTGTTTGTTCCGCGGCGTTTTATCACCCCCAAATTCCACCCCGCACCTTAGTTGACCTCACAACCACCCTGTACACTAACTCCATTGTAATGCATCCAATTACTCATGGGGAATAAGTTAAACAGTTGTAAACTTTCCTGTTATACTGACTGATCTGCTCAAAAATACCATTGAGAGCGGCAGTTGTAAAGCGCATTTAAATAAATGTTTATGTGAATAAACTAAAAGTTCTTACTAATTAGTATTAACCTGATCACATTATTAGAGGTGTATAAATTGGTAGGTGGGTTACAGAAGGGTCGAAAGAGGATATTTATGATAATCGAATTGGATTAAGCTGGCTGACTGACACAGTGACAGCACATCATTAAATTTCTACAAGTGTTTCTTTGCTGAGGGAACTTCACGACGTCCAGCCAATGCTACTTGCTTCATTTGAGATTGAATATTTCCTGAGTTTCGCACTTTTTAAATGAGTAGTAGAATCTTTAGGCACCAACTCGAAATACACCAGCCTTTTATCTTCTTTAACTTTTTAGCATACAGTAGCATGATATTGCTCTCTAACTGTAAAGTTTTGCATTTTTTCAGAGTTGACTGTCCTAATGACGAAAGCCCTGTGGAAGTGTTTTGCTTCCAGCTTTCTGTTTTATTTTCAACATTCATGCTTTTTGCCATAATTAGCAAACCCTGGAGAATAGGGTCCGAGCAAAATCCTTGCAATTTAACTACTCGGTAGTTAATTTTCCAACCTGTATACAAAGGGAAAATAAAAATATGTGGGGGTAAATACTTTTGAGTTCACCCTAGAAACTTTATATTTAGCAACCCCGTAGAACCCCAAAACACTGACAATCCTACGTTTCTTGTTTTGCTTAAACATATAGTAGAATTCACTAATGCTAACCTATATGATACTCAATATTTATTACAGATATTTTGATTTCTCTACTTCTCTTGAATTCAAACTTGCAAATAATTTACTTCAAACTATGAGAAAATCAGAAGATAATATTTCGTTTTCGTTTGCTAGGAACTCCTCCGTTGCGGAAAAACACTCAATTTCGTTTTTCAATACATGTAGGAAAATATTATTCTTTATTCTTCTTATTTTTTGTCAGAGGTTGTTTTTCTAAAATTTGTAGATCTTACAATTACTGGTAATCAGCAAACGTTTTCAAACTAGCATTAAACTCACTACCTGTGATATCTATTGTTCTGAAATTGAAGCTGAATACTATTTTTTTTCTCCTCAATTTATAAGCTACTAGAACTAAAAGACTAAGGTTTACACCCGTATCGATTACATTTCCAGACAGCTTATATAGCAAAGTTTAAATTTCCTTCAATTTGAGTTTGATAGCGAGACTGAACTGCTAATACTTACTTGGTCAATTCTCCAGGTATGCAGCAGAAATCCAGATCTGCCGGCAGGTTTACTGGAAATCATTTACGGGGCTTTGGTCAGATCCACGATGATATTTGACGTTCAAATTTTGGGGATGGGAGCTAACAAAGATTTGGAGCGGTCTCTATGGCCCACCCCCATGCAATATAAATATAATGTAAAACATCAGGTAATTGTTGGCGCTGAGACACGGCAAAATGTATGCTCCTATTAGAAATTCATTTACAAGTCTTGCCTACAATTTTGACACCAAATCTGAATTGATGTGACCGCACACATTTGGCATGGGGGATTTCAAAGATCCAAACATGTGAACTGTGAGAATTAAACACTTCTTTAAGCATATAAGAGCGTGAAGCATGTTTCATCCTTGAACACCACGTGTGTCTAAAAATCTAATAGCTCCTCGGATTGGTGTAAATACCGTACCCAAAGGTGTTGTTGCAATGGGTATAGTTGCATGAACCTTTTAAAAATGAAACGTTCGTAACAGCTGTTTCTGCAGAATTCTATTGACCTTTGAGTGAGGCAATTTTTATTTTTTTATTTGGTTTATTTATGGACGTTCTTCAACATCTCAGGTCATCAGCATCGCATTCAAATCAGGGTGTGAAATGGCTGAAAATGTTGCTCAGAAGCCTTTTCTTTCAGATTTGAGGTTCTTTATTGTGCCGTACATGTACGACACGGAACCCAAGGCTTTATTTCCCTTCCAAAGGAAGCCATACTTACGCCCGAAAAAAATCCATCGCTTCTGGCCGGGATCAATTCCGCGATCTTGGGTTTAGGAGACAAGTATCGCTACCACTATAACACTAGGCCCGACTTGGAACGACGTAAGTTCAATTGTCAAGCTATACTTGTAGAAGTATTGTCCTATATGCACCTCGGTACTGTTTCCTGGATCTGAATTTCGTTCAGATCGCCTCCGTCCTTGACCCTCTGCTCGTTTATCTAATGCGCCCAGTTCCCGTAGTCTGCGATCAATGCTGGCATCGATAGTGTGATGTGGAACTCATCGGTTTGGAAATTGGCAATTGGAAATGGAAGCCTCTGAGCCTCACGACCAGAACCGTAAGCCGCTCTGCATGCCAAATGCATGTCCGTCAATCCATTCCGTTGATAATGTTCCATGTCTGTATCGTAGATGTGAACAAACTCAACGGCAGACGGGTAGTGAGAACAACAAGCCGTCAAGTATGCATGACATTGAACTTAGGGAGTAAACAAATGAGGAGGATACTAGCGAGTTCAAGTAAAGAAACAGAATGCAAGCAGGATCTGAAGCGGTAAACAAACTACGGGGAAACATTAATGATATAACACATTGTTGCATGGAAACGAAACATCGCAGCCCATGGGTTCCTTAGAAAAACGTGCTTTAAATCTAATCTAAATAGAACACGTTATATATACCGAGAGTGCCAAAAATTATATACACACATTCACAGTAGATATCTATTTAATGTAGTTCAAAGTTGGACCGAAAAACAATAGTAATGTGTAGATGATGTTCTGTAAACATATGTGACTCACATACATTATAATAGCGTTGCAATGTGACAGTTAAATCAAGAATGAACAAATGAAGCCAATATTATCGTATAATGCTTTGTAAACAAATGAGACTCACACTACGTTATGCTAGCGTTACTACAACAAAATGGAGCCAAGATTATCGTTTGAACACCCGAAAGCAAATTTGAAGTGGTATTGGAAAAACCGAGAATGTTATTGAAGTTCAAAGGCAATGGAAACGTGTGTTCAGAACAGAACCGTCAACACGAGTAACAATTGCACGTATTCGAGACACATTTGAGACTCATGGTACCGTATGCAACAGGATGGTGTACCACCACATTACCACCAAGATGTACGTGCGTACCTTGATGACAATCTTCCAAAGCACTAGATAGGACGAAGAGGTCCGATTGAATTGCCACCGCGTTCTCTGGATCTAACTCCGTTGGACTTCTACATATGGGGAACTCTTAAGTGTATTGTACACCGTAGAAAACCAGCTACCTGTCACAATTTCCCGAAGAAATTGAAACAACATGTGCTGCAATCGCTGAGGGCACTTTCGCAAACTTTGCTCAATCAGTAGTTCAACGTACTCAGAAGTGTATGGTGGGCATTTTGAGCAACTGTTGTAACTGTAAAAGTCTAAGATGATTAATGCTCATCATTTTCTGTTTGTGTGAATTCATTTTTGTTATGTTAACAATGTTTTTCCTTTACTTGAAGTGTGTATACATTTTTTGCCACCCTCTATATATCTAAATATTTTAAGCATACTTTTTGTTTCAATTATTAGAGTTGGAACAAAATTTATCTAAACTACATCTCTAACGTCACCTTAGCTGAGGCAGTTAAGGATAGTTGGGAGGTGAGCGGGAGGTCTAGGATTCGAATCCCGCCAGGACCGCCCTCCTTTACTGGGTTTTTTCCAGGTTTCCCTCAGTCCTCATAAATGGCAAACGCCATTTCCTTCCGTAAAATATCCTTTCCCAATTTATCATTTCCTCTCATGTATGATCAGTGTCCGCCGCCTGTGGTGCCTCAGTAGTAAAAAGGGTGTTAAACATCATTAAAAAATGTATCTCGAGCTAGTCTAAAATAAGTCCATCTAATTGAGTACTGGTTTACTATGGTGCTCACCATGACCTATACCCAGATATATACCAAAACACTAGGCGAATGTACCAGGTCAAATTTTCACCTGATATTTTCTTTCTGTTCTTTTAATATGTGAGGGTTTGTCTATTCATTTTATTTTTCATCTTTCCAATAAATAAAAGCTACCCGCTTTGTTGGTCATGTAAGCGGGTTTCAAGTATAAAAAATGATATTTCCGTACTCCAATACCTGTTATCTTGAGTCGAAACGGAAATGGAACTAAGCTTCATAAATAAGTAATATTGAGGGTTGATAAATTCCTCTATTCATAACGTTCCATAGCATCCAATAACAAATATTTACCCGAATGTGAGGATTACCTGTCAGCAGTTCGTGAATCACATTGCCTTTGTATTCTTTCAATTTTAATTGACTCAATATCGGAAGTTAACAAAAGCATATGAATGACATTTTTCTAAAGTATGCCAGAAATATATGCATGTAGCAGTACAATATTACCAACATCTCATGTTATAAGGTACGCATTCATTTTCGTTGTAATTGAGTTGTAATATAGAAAATATGAATCAATCGCGTGATATTATCTGCTTCACCGGGAGATACCGGTCTGATTACCGTTCTACCAGCTAAAACGAAACGGGCGATAAAACTATGAAAGGCTGGCTATACAGCAAACAGGGAGGACTACCTCTACAAATCTAAACGTCACATTGATAATCGGGAGTGAATCTTAATTGGTCAGAATGATGGTACTTAGAAAATGTAAATAATGATTTTAGCTAACATTGGACTATAAAATTTACAAAAAAAATTAAAAACAATAAAATAGTCCAACCATAAACTGCCTTAAATATGTGAATAATCATAAACGGTATAAATAAACATTTGCAAAAAATATAAAATAAAAACCAAGAAAAAATCCTCTCTCATGCTTCCCTTATATGTGACTTTGCACAGCAACGAACAACAATATACATTTTATTGATAGAAAAAGTTCCGAAAGAAGCAACGCAAGGAACGCCGAATGCTTTCTAGCCGATTCCTCCTGGCCCACACTGGTCGCTTCGAACTTAATGCCCGGAACAACCTCCAGATCCTTGACTTAATATGCGACAGTTTATCTCGTAAATAATACATAGAGGACGAATATAGTTTCATTCTACCGGGAAGTTAAAACAGGGAATGGGTATACCAGCACGGTTTATACCTAAATACGACTTGGCAAATAGTTTTTGTTTAAATTAAATTCAAACTGTGAAAACTTACAAACCATAGTCAATTACATCTTCCTTTGTAACTTTACACATGAAATACCCAGGTATGATTTATTTCATTGTAAAATTTGTTATATTTTCAAAAATGGGAAATAGTTAAATTAATAAAACACTTTCGCAATCCTATATAATCTCTTATTGGAAATATATTAGTTTAAAAATGCACTTTTCTGCATATTTTCATGAAATGAAATTAACGTGCAAAAAAAAAAAATAAATAAAAAATTAAAACAATTAAAACTCCTGAGCATAGCATTCGTTGGACTAAAAAAGAGTATTATTTTTCAAACTGTGTATTGTTACTGTATCTGCATAATGCATATAATACTTCCTTTTTGTTTAAAATCGAATTATATTTAATGACGTTGAATCTAGAGGTAAGCCTAAAACAGCCTGAACTTGGTCCAGCCTGAAGTAATTTCATTACATTTATCGCAGAAGGTGAAACTGCTGAATAAACGAAAGTTTATATCGTAAATAACACTAGCTTGCCTCTAGCCATTGTGTATTCCATCAAGAAAATGAGACAGAAAAAAGTAAAGTCTGTTTTAAGAGAGGATGAAGAAGAAAATATTTCTGACGAGAGTGTTAATGAAAAAGCATGTTCTGCAATAAAACCACTAAAATGACATCGAAACTGTAACTTTTATGAGGCAAAGAAAATATTGCAAGGAATATCGCTCCAAGAGTAAAAATACTTTTTATTGCAAATGTGACACGCATCTGTGTAATAGATATAACGAGAAAACAACGTGTGTAAAGTAGATGGATGAAACCTTGGGAAGAGTATTTAAAAGCGCTGTGGAAACAATGTATTTCAGGTAATAAAACATTATTTTTATTCTATTATCACGACTTGCATAAAAATTACAATAATTAAAGCAGTAACTAGTGACGTTATAGTGACACATTTTATATCTATCTTTGTTGTTACAAGAAAAAGCTCATTCCTTTAAGTGTTAAATTAAATTATTTTTCTGGTTGATACATGCAATGAAAATTTGTACCTAAGTGTTTACTTCAAGTAACTGCAAACGCATCCACAGATCTGATAGGCCGCCTATTATCCCCTGTTAAGCAAAGGTAAAGTGCCACTTTGAAACAGGAAGTGTTCATGTATTTAGATAAAAGGTATTAGGTCTGATTCTACGGTGTTTGAATGATTCAGTAATTTGTCCGTACCTTTCCAATTAACCGTGGAACAAGTCGGAGGAGTTGGGCTACTGGGTGGGGCAGTGAAGTGTGGTAAACAGCTACCGGCGACTAGGTTTGGTCGGGTTAGGTTGAAGCGATTCTCCCGAATTTCACGCATTTGGATCATACAGATGGATGCTGATACACTCCTGCAGCACAACGTGTTTGTGTTCACTCGCCGGTGGGAACTGTAATTAGTCTGCAACAGGGCGATTTGTAACTAAGTGCTTGCTAACTTAGGGATATAAATGATCAAATCTACTCTGAGAGTTCATCGTCTAACAACAGAAATAAACCGTCAATTTGAAGCTGTTTATGGTACCTCCCGGAATATATTCTTAAAGGTGGAGCATACCTGCAATGAATAGCATTGTTTCTGTTACTAGTTGCCCCATTCACTTCTTTAAGACATTGTTTTCAATTCCACTAGAGTGTGACGAATGTCATATGTGTTTACGTGACTGCCTGCCACTCATAGGTTTGTTCGGTGGTTTAAGCTTGTGGCAGGTTTTCTTCCTCTGATATTCCGAGAACATCTTCCAGAATAATGCAGGCCTGGAGGCAAAAAGCGTAAGAAATTAAAAGCAATATACAACTCGAAATATTTATACAAAGTAAATATCGTGAGAAAACTGCATGAATAAACCTGTTAATTGACTGTGTTATGAGTGCTTATATAAAAATACTTAAGTTAAAATTATAGGAACTTATTCTTAACTTTAAAACACATGCAATTGCACGCGTACAAAGACACGTGCTTAGTGCAGTTGTAGTAGAAAGTACAATTGAATTATTAATTTACTAATAGACAGATGGGGAAATTTCTTGGGCAGGAGCAGATCAAAGTTTTATTAACATGTGTAAAATAACTTGTATAAAGAGTTTATTTATAAGCACTTACTCCACGTACAGTACAAGCAGCATTCTCATTATTTTGTTACCTTCGGGATGCTATATACATTTTGTTATATGTGTTGTGTCATAAAGCAGTATTACATCCCGAGAAAACTATTATATTTAATCATTCAAACGTTAAAAATAGATCGTAACATGAACTTTTTATGTTTGACTATTAAATAAGAAAATATTTGAACAAACATAATAATTTAACAAATAATAAAAATAATATACATAAATGCCGAATAGCAAACAAAGCCGTTGTATATGCTCGTATGTATATATTATAAAATGTTGAAACAAAAAGTAACCAGGGCAGAATTGCAACCAATAACGTAGAAACTTTAAACTAAAAACAGAGACAATTTTTCAAAGTACAGAGGATGCCAAAATGTATACACACTTTCACAATAGATATCTATTTAATATATTTCAAAGTTGGACCAAAAACAACATTAATGTGTAGTATGATATTCTGTAAACAGAAGTGACTCACATACATTATGATAGCGTCGTCACGTAATACGTAAATAAACAATGAATAAATAAAGTCAAGATTGTCGTATGATGTTCTGTAAACAGGTGTGACTCACATTACGATATACTAGCGTTGCTACAGCAAAATGGAGCCAAGATTATCGTTTGAACAGCGGAAAGCATTTTGAAGTGGCATTGGAAAACCGAGAATGTTGTTGAAGTTCAAAGGCATTGGAGACGTGTGTACAGAACAGAACCGTCAACGCGAATAACAATTGCACGCATTCGAGACAAATTTGAGATTCATGGCACCGTATGCGATAGGATGGTGTGCCGCCACAATACCACCGAGATGGACTTGCGTACCTTGATGACAATCTTCCAAGGCACTGGACAGGACGAAGGGGTCCAATTGAGTTTCCACTGTGTTCTCCCGATCTAACTCCGTTGGACTTCTGCCAATCTCTTAAGGATGTTGTATATCGTGGAAAAGCAGCTACACTGGCAGCACTTCGGGAAGAAATTGAAACGGCATGTGCTACAATCGCTGAGGACACTTTTGCAAACGTTCAATCAATAGTTCAACGTACTCAGAAGTGTGTCGACGCCGATGGTGGGCATTTTGGGCAACTGTTGTAACTATAAAAGTCTAAGATGATTAGTGCACATCATTTTCTGTTTGTGTGAATTCAGTTTCGTTATGTTAACAGTTTTTTCTTTGCTTGAAATGTGTAGACATTTTTGGCACCCTCTGTATTTTAACGACTTACTAATGAGTAATTATTAATGTATATTACTAAAATAAAAGCATCTCATGCCTTTAAACATGCCAAATTTATAGTTCAAAACTTTGAATGAAAGAGCTATAGAAAAAACTAACCAAAACTCCTTATTCAAAATATTAAATTAGAAATAACGAATTAAAAATACACAATAATTTGGGCATATTTTTGATCAAGCTCATGATGGTTTTTAAATTATTTTATATATACACACAGAATGTAACAAAATTGTATGTCAAAGCTTAGAGGAAACATTCCTCACATATACAGGATAAAAAAATAATATGAACATTTGTCTGGAATTGCTTTTCTTCCTTGTTAGAGTCCCATTTCTACACCTGTACTACATAGCAGAATTATCAAAATAGAAATGTGAAATGTTCAAAATTTCCTCCGTTAGCATAGGTACATCCTCAAACCGCCGTCGCATGGGCTCCCTTATGCGCTGATGTATCCCTGGAGTATCTCGTATTGTCTGGCAGTCGGCAGAATACGAGCATGAAGACTCTCTATACCTTCGGATAATTCGTAGATCATATGAACAGCTGCCAATTTCGCATTTAAATATTCCATTTTACTTCACTTGGAACGAAGTCCCTAAACACATAGAAATGACGGATTACTTCAGCAAATGGAGAATGATTGTGAATTCCGCCAGATAACTTTTAAAAATGGATCCGTCTGTAGCAGAATGACAGGTTTCGTGGAATAGAATTAGCAAAATGTTAAATGCTTTTTGAGTAGTTTGTGTAACCTTCAGAATGAATGGTATATAGACCCAGCGCATAGTCATTGCACTGTATAAAACCCGGGGGCGTATTTAAAAGTTCTGTGTGCACTATCGAATATACCGGCCACTCCAGTAAGCATTATGGAAAATATCTACGAGGTCGCGATAAGATGGCAATTTGTTGCGGATGTGAGATATGGGGTCGGGGAAAAGTGGAACAGATAAATAAAATTTAGAATAGATTTCTTAAAACGGCTCCTCGGATTGGAGAGCGGCATAACGAATTGTGACATTTTATGGGAATGTAGGGAGGGCCTTTTAAACACCATTCGTTGTAAATCTTTGTCTGTAAAATATTGGTTATGAATATTAAAGGGAGAACAATCTTCACTAAGGACAATTTACTATTTCGACAAAGTAAGAAACTGGCACCATGGTTACTGTGTAGAGGATTAAACAGGAAATTAGAAAGAATTGGTATGGGAGAAGGGAAGAAGGAACAGCAATAATTAATGTATGAAGAAAAGTCAGAAGAAAGCTAATTGGCTCAATAGGCAGGACATAGAAGCAGCATACAGGGAAAAAGCATCATTGGAAGCTAGTAATGAGCTAAAAATAAAATGGAGAAATGAATTATACACACGAATTTTAAGGCCCGATATGGTATAGCGTTACTTAAGACTGCGGGAGCTTAGAAAGCACAAAAATTGCCAATGAAAACTGTCGATAGAGTTTGCCCTCTTTGTGGAAACCTGAAAGATTGGCAACATTTCCCAAACAAAGAATATTGACGGGTGAACCTTAGAGTCAAGTTTACTTACTGGAATAGGGGCTGGTTAGCATGCTAGGATTTGCTTGCGCAGGAAGAAAATTGATCAAAGCTGGGTGAGTTTTTATGTAATTAGAAGATGTGTGTGTATAAATAATGTATAATCGTGATGTACAGACGTATGAAAGAGAGAGATAGTGCATATGTGTTTTTTTCATGTAATATGATTATTTGCGTGTTAATAGTTTTATATACTTATTTTATGTATTAAATTGTTTCTGTGCCAATAGCTTTATATAAATATTTTTGTATATAGGCACATTTTCGACAGGTGTTAAACAGTAGCATGTTCAGTCTCTGGACTCATGCGATGGATATAATGTAAAAGTTAATGCATATATATATATATATATATAGTTTGTATAATAAGTACTATCCATCAATCCATGTGCTCGGTGCTAAGTCAAGCACTGGAGTGAGTAGCATAACAATTGGACGGACTATGTGGTACAGAACGGTCATAACAATGGTGGAGCTAGGAGTAGTTACAACATCTCCACCCCATTCAACCATAGGTAAAAGCGAATGTTTACCTACTCTACGTATTAAACAACTATTGCAGGGTTATTGCAACAGGACAGCTATGCTGACATTCTAGTTTGCATATACACCACGTAAGTTGTACGCAAAGGGCTCTAACAAGGAAATATCGCATTTCCGGACCCATATTCATGTAACATTTGCACTGTATATATGCAAAGAATGTTTCCCCAAAGTTTTAACGTACATTTTTGTTACATCATATATATTAATTGGATGGAGTGACTTAATGAATTAGAGATAGCATAAAAGAGATTAGCCATCTAAAGCACTAAAGCTGCTATTCACCCTAAGGACTCAGCAAAAAAACTGAATAAAAAAGCTCAGCAGGCATCTTAACTCAACTGGGATCCAATCCTAGGCTCTCAGCGTGAGAGGCAAGCACGTTATTTCTATACCAACCCGGTGACTTTATAATATTTAACTATTGTCCTTGTTAGTGACTATTCACTGCCATCTGCCTGTTCATGGCCTCGGAACTCCATATCAAGGCCTTTTTATTCTCTCTTTCTCTCCCCCCCCCCTATTCATGCTTTTCGTGCCTTTTAATTTTGTTATTTTATTTTACTTCCGTTTCATTTCTACGGATAAGTTTGTCTGTCTAAACTTAAGGTAGCAGCACTTGTTTATTTTAGTTTCGTTTAGTTTTCTCGTTTTCTCATATTGTCTATAGGGTATGCTGGACTTTTACTTGCTTCCTTGATAGCTATATCTAGTTAGTTAGTTTTTAAATTTTTTGTGTATTTTATTTTATACAGACTGTGCATTCTGTTATTGAGTTTGCTTCTAGCGTAATATATATATAAAAATTACGTTAGAAGCAAACTATATATTACATATTATGCATGTATAATACAATACATAAAGATTAAATAATAAATAATAAGAAAACATGTTCCTGAAATTAATGCGATATTTCTTATATTACACTTACTATTTAAGTGTTTTATCGATATCTGCTTCTCTTGTTCTTGCTACTTTTTGAATTCCTAGGCCTGGAACAGTCTGTAAAATAAACGTTATTCTTACAATATGGTGTACTTGGGCGCACATATTTCAGTAATGAAAGCTAAGGAATAATGATGCTGTAAACCAGAAATGAAAGAAGGAAATTATAGTAAAGATATGACTTATGATGAATCAAGAGCACGCTATATTTAAGCAGTTACAGAATGACTCTATTATACTCAGTGATGGGAACAATATGAAAAAAGAAGGCACTATCTATAGAAAATTAATTAGTGATGCATATATTTCAAGAACAATAGAATTAGCCACAAGGGAATGATGTACAAATCCTGAAGTTGGATGTGATATGCCTTTATAAATTTAATAATATTTATTTTTTAATGCTGTTGGATACAAATTGCAAACTGTAACGGAAATGAACTTAAGAGGATTCGTCTGTGTATTATTTTGTTCTTCAGCATTGTGGTTGGGAAAACACTTTACATGCTCCCCTTGTTAAACCCTATCATTGCGTACAGAATTCTAATCGGGCTATCCTCCTCGCTATTTTTTTTTTTTTTTCATTGGCTTGGTTAGTTCTTTCCCCAGGTTAAAAAATTGATTTGTTATTCACTTAGGCATCAAAGTACGATTTGAAATAAATGAAAGGGGGGCTGTCGTTCCAGAGAAGGACGGTTCGCTGTGCGCTTTTTTCTGGCATCGCTGGAGGGCTTTAGAGGGGGATGAGGTAAAGGGTAGAAATCCAGTAAACCGATACCGATACCCAATAACGATTTCAGCCGCGCTGCAAAGCGCTGTTCAATGAAAACCGCGGAGAGAAATCTCTATGATAGTCTATCACGACCCCTATTGTACTTTCCACGTACATTGTCTCTGTTTACATAGTACATTCTTCCAGCATGTAATAATACTATGCTCAGAGACAGCTAGACACTTTTATTACCTTTGCCGGCAAGTTATTCATAGACTTTTTAGCGCTTTCTCATATGGCACAGAGCGAAAGGAATCCAATATATTAAAACACATAAATTAAATATCACCTTATTATGAGTAAAATGTTAAAGAAATTTCTCGATAAAAATTATATTTACTGATATAAGTCCATTGTTTAAAAAAATGCAATATGTTGCAACATAGGAGACTTAATCCTGCAGTTCACTGACATAAAGTTGTATATTGAAACAGCAAATAACACGAGTAAGAAAGAATATAATACAGCAAAAACTTACCCTTAGAATGCGATGCAATCGATTTCATTGACTTAGGTCCACGCACCCATCCTAAAATAATACTCTCATTTTATATGAAACTTTCATCAATAGCACAAAGACGCTTTTAAAGGAATTTGTAAAATCGACTCATTAGCTCAAAAAAGTATGAAAATTGACAGCATTGTAGCCAAAAATATTTGATCAAAACAATGCAAACTATAGGAAAATCCATTGCGAACAAGTGAGCATACGCGCAATTTGTTTCCAGCGTTTAAATCGAAGAGACTAAGAAAAACAATAAGATAAAAAGTGTAAAAAGTAGCCATAGATCCAAAGAGTAGAGGGAAGATGCCATGTTTTAGGTGTAAAGTAGCATAAAATTCGTTAGTCTTAGCTCTTAGCTGTAAGCAGCATTTCTGTTTTACTAAATTACATGAGAATTTTTATTTTAGATGTTGTCACCATGTTATATTATAACAATGAAACTATAAAGAAACAAGAGAAAATGGCTTCTTCACACACATTCGCAATAAAAGTATTAGTAAAATAACCGTAGACGACCAATACTAATAAAAATGAACGTAAGGTTGCAAAACTTAAAATAAAATGGTAGCAGGAGTCGGTAGGAAAAGATGAGAGCTTTTGGGAAACTCAGAATAGCCTACTCACTCAAATCCCCCCGCCCAAATATTTAATATATAGTAGATTTCGGATACTGGTTATTACAGGAATTCTATAAAACTTAACTTAACCAGGGTTAAATGTTAATTTTAAGAATAACAACAAACTTAGAGTGTAAACCTTAGAATAGATACAAGTTAACGAGCATCGTTCATAAATCTAACATGAATAGGTTGGCGCGAAGGAATGTCCTTATTCCCCCTATGGTAATACTATATTAACAGTTGGCTACTCTAAAAAATAGTAGATGAACGTAAGAAAATGATGTACAGAGCCGTCCTGGTGGAGAATAATGGAATACGCATACGCGATGGCGCATTTTGCAGATGAAACACTTTATATAGAGGAGCAATAAAACTTTGCAAGGTTATGTAGAAGATGTAGAAAATTAGCTGAGAACTATAAGATGAGTGTAGTAACAATTAATAAGGGAAGAGAACCTTGGACATAAGGGAAAACGGAAATGAAAAAAATTGCGGGATTAAGGAAATTGTAAAAAGGATTCAATATAAGTAAGAAGTGCTTAAAAATCAGTAAAATAGTTCAATATGTGCCAACTACACAGCCCTCACCGTTATGAGTGGCCCAGATCGTTAAGGCGCGGACTCGTGAGCGAGAGGTCTAGGGTTCGAATCCCACCAGGACCGTGTTCCCTGATTGAGTTTTTTCCCAGGCTTTCCTCAAGGTAAGCTAACCTTAGGCCTGGAACGTTTCCTTCCTTAAAAAAAAAAAATCATCCTTTCCCAATATATCATTTCATCTCATATATGATCGCCACGGGTGGCCGAGGTCGTTAAGGTGCGGACTAGTGAGCGGGAGGTCTAGGGTTCGAATCCCGTCAGGACCGTCCTCCCTGACTGAGGTTTTTTCCTCATTCCTCATAACTGGCAAATGCCGTGGCCTGGAACGTTTCCTTCCTTAAAAAAAATCATTTTCCAAATTATCATTTCATTTCATTTCATGTATCACCAGTGTTCACCACCTGTGGTGCCACAGTAGTAAAAACGGGCGTTAAACACTATTAAAAAAAAAGCAGAGCCCTCGTTTGAACGCGTGGCCGGCTTAATGGGTACCTGCTTGGCACCGGGGAGCACGCTGTTTGCCAGCGGAGTCGGATATTTATAGCCTCTTAAATTCAAGTCCATAGATTTCTAAAACCCACCAAAAACCAAATTTTTTGTCATACAATGACATTTCGTCATTGATCGGGTTTTTCTGCACACCAATATCTATTGATTTGTGTTGTTACATGGTCACCTAAATAAAACCATGTTTCGTCCGTAAAAGATAAATAAATAAATAAAAATAAACAATAAACAAAAATAAATAAACGCGGGTTAGTAGAGCGAACTAACACTGTTCAACACCCAGTTGCAGAAATGAACTTTACTCACATTATCGCGTGATTGCAATTCCTGAACTGGAGTTATCTTATAGAGTTTTAAAAGTTTTGTGACATTCCAAGCTGAGGTTTGCAAAATTCCTGATTCCTGTGCAAACTTTCCCAGAACTTTCTTTGGAGTTCGTTCTAATTTTTCTTTCATGTCATCCAGTTTATCCTCTGTAAGAACACGGCGTTATACTTTCGGTTTCTTATCAAGAACAGGTCCCATTTTCCTAAATCTATTCACAAGATACTGTTTCTCAGTGAGGCGCATAAACAGCATGGAGTCAGTCTACAAATCGCCGTCTCACTTCTCTACCCGAGTTTGTTGTCACATTGGAATCATAATGAAGATGTGCGTTAAAGTATACAAACGTTTTGTCTTTATAACAGCTCTAACACACTGAAACACGTGTTCTCAAAACGTTCAACTTCTATACAGCACAAGGCCATTTTGCGTCAGCATACGGAAAAGCGAGAAAGTGGAAGGAAGAATAGAATCGGTTAGAAACAGGCCAGGCAAATACCCTTTAAGCCGGCCACACATCCAATTGAAGGCTTTGTATGTGTGTTTGACTAATAAATTAGTGATGAATGAGTTAACTTAGCTCGTTTGATCGAATAGTATTTAGTTAATCAAGAAATTATTAACAATTATTTTCCAATAGTATATTGACATTTGAGGTGAAATATTTCTTTGGTTTGCTTAATGTAATTTGTAAATATTTTATTAATGCAGTAACATTGACTTAAATAAATGTTCATTGAAAACATTATTTTAAAAATAATGAAATTTTGCCGTTTTTTGGCCCCTTAATATCTTCCCGCTCGATATTTGAGGTACCCTTCTTATTTTTCCTTATGCGCATCTTCCATTTCCCCCTACGGCCACATATGCATGGTGTAATTGGTAGGCTGGTTAACCATTGGTTGAAACAAATCGTGTGTTAATGAAATCAATTGTTCCTGCTCATGTAGCTTTACCAGGTCAGCAAACATTTCTTGGACCTTCTTCCTTCAAGACACAACAAGGAAACCCCAGTTAGGAATGGGAAGTATATTGTAAATTGTAGGTCAAACCTTCTTCACAGCCTACACCAAGGTTTTGCTTGTACGTGTAATTTGCTTTGACAATAATTAATTGATTACTATATGCTAAATGGGAAACAATATGCGATTTATGGTTTGACATTTAACAATTTAAGGTTTGCATATCAATACTTTGGTTTTGTTATATTGTTCGCAATAAAACTTGAGGTTGTGCGTTTACCTCAATTGCATTTTAAAACTATACGTTGTTTTCTTGATTGAATCGGCGATCTTGGGTCTTCTAGTCAAATATGGTTACCACTAGATCATCTGGACTGACATTGAGACGTGGTACAAAAGTAGAACGATCTTGTACTTTACTGTTTACTTTAAATTAGGAACACACAAGTAATATTTACCTTATTTTAAATGTGGAAATTAAAAATGTTAATTTACAGCACAAAAAGTATAACGAAAATTATGACGTTTTAATTTTTCCTGCATTTTGCATAGTTTTGATCAAATATTTTGGGCTACGATGCTGTTAATTTTCATACTATTTTTCGAAAGCTGATGAGTAAATTTTACAAATTCCTTTAAAAGCAATCAATTGTGTTCTGTGACTTTTATTACTAATATATTAATAAAATATATTCATAATGTTTACTCTAATCTATAGCGTATAATATTTTAAAGTAATATTTTAAAGGATTTTTAATATTTTCTTGAAAACAAACACAGAAATTTTGACATAAAACTTTTTTTTTCAAAAAGGAAGCACTTTTTAATTATATTTTTTGTTTGTCACCTAAAAAGGATATTATTTAGTTATCTGCTGTGAATAACTCAAAATGTTCAAATTGTTATGAAAAACATGTTTATTTAACTTTGAGTACTGATTAAACTAAGATATTCAGAGGTCACCGAAAGGCCTATAAATTGATGATACAGCCATTCAATGCTCTAGAGGATAAATTTTGTGACGCCCCTTCAACCGAAACATCGACTGATTTATAAGGTCAGAATACATTTGCAAGTTCTCCTAAGCACTTACTGTTTAGATGGCTGTTTTCTCTCTGTCCCCTACAAAGAAGCTCGTTCATGGTTTTAAAACCACTTGGGAGCAAAAGAAACAATAGGAAGCACAAAATCGGATGTTCGGTGGGACTCTACAAGTTCTCCGAAAGCCACTAAAACTGACGACAGGAAACTGTATTTTTGCTATATGACAAAATTTCACTTGGTTATTATAGCGCCGATCATTCTGCGACCTTTCTCTTTACAGATTTTGGCCACTCTTCTTCAATATATTTTAGACTGCTAAGACTTCAAACTGAATACTTTCTTCTCCGTCAAGAGACCCATCAAGAGATGGAAGGAGCTTGGGACAGAAACCAAGAACTTCTTTGGAGAAGGTGAACTTTGGGACTGCTGACTACACAGTAAGAATGGCTCTGCTTTTGGGCTCAGTAGTATGGACAAGCACATAATTGGACGAACCTTATGATTTCATGCCGTTCCATTTAAGTAATAGTAGTAACACTTCATTAGATATGCCACAGAATTTTACTTTTAAATTTGTGGCATCAGAAAAATATTAAATATAATTGGATAACATTTATTTAATATGTAACATTGAGAAAACGTATAAATGCGTTAGATAAAGCATGCAGGGAAACAAACGCTTATGACTTCCCTGGAAACGGAGTAAAGTAGTATATCCGTGTCGTAGATTTACGGCACGTAAAAGTACTTCAAGTCTGAAACAACTTTTCCGCCGTTTCATGCTCTGAATTGAATGGGACTCTAATGATACGAGATTTTAATCAGAGGCCTAAAATAAACAAAATAGAAAGTAAATAAACGCTGAAGTTGTAATTAAATTATGTAAAATGAAGCCAGAGAGAAGGAACAACCTTTCCAATAGATAGTTCTTACGAAATTGAGAGCTAAAGACTAAGGGCTTAATATTTTACTTATGTGCGCCTCTTTCCTTCGTTTCCATTATCGAAGGCCTTGTATAAAATTGAGATAAGTTTAAAATCAAGATGAAATTATGTGAAATATAGATATTATTTCCATTAACACTAAACTGAGCTTATATAAAATATACCAATAAATAAATCGAAAACTTGCATAGTGAAGCAAGGAGGTACTTGCAAAATTAAAATAAGTGGGATTTGTTTTATACCATTAATAAAGGAACTTTTACCATGCAGGATGATAAAAAAGAGCCCTTTGTCTGTTGTGCGGGGTGGTAAACTGGTGTTTTTTTAAAGAGGGTATGCACAGCCGGAAATACATGATTTCGCGCTCTGGGATGTTAAAATACGGCAACACCGAATTTTGTTCCACATTTTTGCCAAGAAACCTTCACCAACTCTATAAGGGCATTACATAGTGCACGTAATAACAGAAGGGATTCGAATTGTCGAAACCTGCAACGTATGGCAGAATGTATCGGCTGTGCAGAGATGGGCGCACACGGTCAGATTTTTAGATGGTACCAAGTATTTGACAAGTTACATGGATCCGTGCGATAAAATCTTCCTCTTACAGGTCACATGTTAACGCTGAATGTAAGTTGATTACTGTGAAATATTGCTTTCGGGTTCTCCTTCTCCCGTACATGCATGTTGTGCTAGTTCACGATGCCATTTCGAAACTCCTGCAACATCAGAGGACCATTCCAAAGTGCAAGCCAACGTAACTGTGCACCATCCCAATTCACCCAGGCACTGTCGACCATGAAACAGAATCAAGGAATGAAATTGCATGAAATGAGAGAGCGGAACAATTGCGGAAGGAAGGTCTTTACCAAAGTCGCGATGGCTGTTCCCAAGAGACTTGCATCCGGCATCTGCAGAATGTAAGACCCAAGCGTTATACTCTGAGCCACCCCGCTCGGTCAGATTGTTCTTGGGGGAGATACTGCGATAGCTTTCCGTTGTTTTCTACATAATGAAGATGAGATGATGGTGTAGCAACGGTGGAATGAGTACTAAGGGAAACGAGAGCGTCCGGAGAAAACCTGCCAGGCACTGCTTCATCGTCACATATCCCACTTACAAACTCTGGGATCTAACCTGAGCCACCTTGATGGCAGACGAGGTAGTCTAATCACCAGTCAGTCATGAAATGCCGCCCTTATGAACTAGTGCTCAGTGAATTAAAATATCACAAAGGTAAGATATCAGAATTATAATAAGAAACAAGAGGCACTTAAGAAATAACTCTAGAGGCCAGTAATACTTTAATTTTAAATTACTAAAAATATCTCATTGGGTCACAATTTAATATTCCATGTCTGATTTAAATTTCATAAATGAAACCTGAATATATAATTTGCATATCAATCAAAATTCCACAGCAAAAAAGTGACCAGAAGTGGTGAATATTGTTCTATAAGAACAGTGGACGAAACAAAATTGATACGTGTCAGTTAAAATGAAATCAAGTGACGATACCATAAAATAATGATATCGTTTATAACATAATCTTGCATGCATGAAGAACATCTCTGAAAACGAATGTATCTATTATGCATAAAATGCTATATACTCGTATGAAAAAAGCTCTCAGTTAAACGGGTTATGAAATGTCTGGAACCTTTCCAGAAGCGTAGGTTCTATTTAAAACTGACTTTAGCAGAAATATACAGAATTATTTATACGGGTAGTACTATCGAAGAAACTTGGAACTGCAGCAAAGAATAATACAAAATTGTTCAAAACCTGGAGGAGATCATATAAGATAATGGAGTCTGTCATACTGCACAAAAATGGTCCCATGCTTGTAAATTTTCTGGAAAAGGGCGCAGTCATCATGCGGAGGTGAAGCGTGAACTAAGGGGGAATAAAATATAAATTGGGATTTAGATTTTACCTCTTGTGAGCATCACAGAGAGAAACACGCCTTTCAAACGTTACGCGTGGGGGATTCAGGAGCAGTGGGAATCTGTTGGCCTCACATAGCAATTTCGTTTGTCATTAGCATCACGTCTGAACAACAAGTGCACTCGCCAATCACGAAAGGCAATACTATTAAGTTTTTGCGCGAGAGCGAGTAAAACTGGCCGAAGTTTTGCAAGTTTCAGAGTGTAGTTAGGCATAATAGATATGAATCGTATGAACGTTTTACACAATGACAAGAAACTATCGCAAAAATAACATGGTATCTAACAAGCGTAATGGAAATAATCATGTCTTTTTGGGACTCTTCTGAGTGTGACCGACATTAGAATATTTCTATAATCATTGAAAGTTTTCTGAGACTCCCGAATATTTTTGTTCATTGCTTTCCTTAATGCTCATCAAATAGTCAATGGATCTAATGCGAGCTTCCGGTTAAGGCAAAATGTCCTCAACGGCGTGAAAGACATCAACAACCGATTAGAGAATTTTTTCTCCAAGACAACGCCCATCCGCATAAAGTTGCTTTAACGATGGAAAACCTCGAGGAAATCCAGTAGGCAATCTGGAGTACTCTATAATTTGGAGGCATTGCTCTGTGATCATTACATGTTTGGATCAATAAAGAATCATTGGGAGGTCGGTGATTAGACAACACACAGATGTAGAAACACTCATGCATAGCTGGTTGGAAACATCTGCCCCTTCTGTTTGTCGAAATGGGATTAAGAAGCTTACTATCCACTGGAGAAAAGTGAGTTAGAAATCTGGAAATTAAATGTATCACATTTTTATTAAATTTCTGAATCTTGTTTCTCCAAGAATATTGCGGTCTTCATAATGCAGTCATTAAACAGATGAGTTTCGCAGATCTTCGCTCTGAAACTCTTAAACAAGCTTGGCACTTGGTTCAGATGACTATATGTTACTAATATGAACAATAAATATTCAAGCAGGATGCCACAGAATGAGCGGTTTGCAGAGCAACCGAAAACTTATAAAATGGAACAAAGCTTTTGAAACTAGTAGGGAACATGTAAAATAATCTTCTTTTCAATATTCTAGCTTGTTGTCTCGTTTATAAAGCCATGGCCTTATCGTTTTTTCATGCTTCATAGAAAATAGAATGACCAAATTGAAGTAGATACAAATTTTGACACTAGAATGATTTGCTACCCAAATCAAGCTAGGCTTCACTGTAGTCACACAGTTACAGGGTGCCTATTGGGATTCCTGCGGTCGGTATTTCATCACGGAGCCCGTGACGGGACCACTTGTTCCTCCTGGTTGTCTGGGACACATGGATGAGGTCCCATGTGTGCCGAGCCTAGCTTACACACAAGAGCACAAAACCGGGCCGATCAATGTTCAATCGCAGAATAACAGTCTCTTCCACACTCCTGCCTCTATTTTGTGTATGTTGGTGTTGTGTACAATAGATAGTGTCGAATTCTACAAACGCGCGCTTGCCACACAACGAAGGATGCGGTTTGCGATCAAAGCCTTGCCAATAACGTAAGTCAGAATCTACGCACTTCCAAGATGGAAATCCTAACCAAATGTGTACTCAAGCTCCTAAGCCTCACGTTTTCTTTGTATCTCTTGAATGCTAGCAAATAAAGAAGACTTTGAGTTGATATCATAAAGTTCTCTAGCATTCTTAAGCTCTTTTTATCTGAGGACTGGTTAATTTCATTAAAATTGATTCTTGAAAGTTTTATTCTCGCGTTTCAATTCAAATGAGGTAATTATGTATGTGAACTGAACTCGAACTCGCGTCTTCCAATAATCGACGTAATATCTCTTTCTGTTGATTATGCTAACTACTTGCTACGGAGATGTTTAACTGAGTGTGCCAAATCTCGTTAATCTCTAGCATTGATGTGTGGTACGTCTGCCAGTCTGGCGTTTCGCGCCAGACAACATTATTGATGTTATTAGGTTCTTTCCATTTGTCAATTTTCTTTACTTTATGTTGCTTCTATCCCTGATTTGTCTATTCATAATTTTTAGGGTTCTGTATGTGTCCTAAAAGAAAGAGTTACGTCTAAATTTGTGTGTATGTGCATACACGCCAACAAATAAGTTTTAGGTACCCATTGTAGGAATACATATGATTTACAAACATAACTATATGAAAATAAACCTATGAATTCTATATAATTAAAACTAATATTAATAATGGGCTCCTGGGGTTTGAATCGTGGATTTTCCGTTTCAAATGTTATACTGATATGGATAAATTGGGATTTTTTTTTAGAAACAAGCGATGCAAGCAACTAGAAATTAATTAGTTCCCAAACTGTTTAACGAAAAATTTATCGTAATTATAGTATCTTGTGATTTAATAGTTTCATTAATTTAGATTATACAGATAAGCTGTATCTTTTGGCATTATTTAATACCCTTATATTGTTAAAAATACTCTCCACCTCAGTACAAAAAAAATAATAACTTACATTAAAACATTTGCAGGTAATTATAAATCATATATCTGTCTTAACTGAATAAGCGATGTACAATTTAGTACATAGCATAGTATACCATGTTACCTTTTCTCTTCTTTTTTAATCTTAACTTTGACCTGTTAATTGTGAATATAGATCATTGACACTAATATCAACAAAAACATTTACTTTTGATGAGTGTTGAATTTGTCACGATATTATTGTATCTCAAACAGACTTTTTAATATTTAGATCCTCTATTGTGCATTTCTTTTAAATATTTTAAGTATCAATGTTCTCTTAGTGTACTTCCTCTTTTGATAATTCTTGTCATCCTTAGTTTCTCTTCACATTCTGCTCTTGCTTCCAGCAGGTCTTTCTTTATGTTATCCACCATATTCTTTTCATTTTTTTTTCTTTGGTTCAGAATAAAACACTATAAATATCTTTTTCTAAGATCACTAGAAAGTTTCCGTTATGCAAAGTACTGCAACTACTTTATGTTTTTAGATCCAAAAAGAGGTATAAAATTCCAGAATTTTCCCAAAACGGTAAGTTTGACCTATTTCCGCGAGTTTCGAGACTCGCTAACCGAGAGAGCGGTTTCTCGGTTAGCGTCCTTAATCCATAGACACGTCTAGGCGCACCTGCTGACGGATTCGAAATGTTTCGTCCGTCCCACCCCCTCACACCAAAATGGTCTGGAATAATCCTGCGGCCGTTGCCTGTAGCATGCCCTGGGCACCGGTAAATCTAACCGTTGCGCGAACAGGTGTTCAGACGGCTGGGATTAGCAGCGAAGCAACCGCCTTCTGGTTATCCTGGCTTTGCCGCCGGCTTCTCTCTCTCTCTTTTTCTGGGTCTCTTCTTAGCGCACGGAATTTATATGTACCTACTACCTCCTCCCCTTTCAGCCCCTTTTTAATACCAAACATACAATAGCTGGGAGTTGAGTTATGTCGATATATTGAATACAAATGTACCGCTACACGCTACCTGCATAACCTTTTCCTATAGCTGAACGCCTTTTGTTATGATAAACAGCTTCGTCTGCAGAGTATTCGCTAGGTCATGACAAGTCGTGTTATTCAGTCTTGCTATATTTTATTTCTTGTAGTAAATATATCACCCTAGAAACTATTTATTTTGGCTACTATGTGATAGAGCTGTGAAAAAGTATAATGCTCCTGTATTGTATCAAAGTTAAGATATTCTCAAATAAAATAATTTTCTAATTAAACCAAGTATTTAATTTTTATACCATAAAATTACGGATTTTAAGTATATGTTTTTAAATTAAAACATTGGTGCATCAAGAATATAATATAAAACAACTCAAAAGTACCATTCATCACATGCAAAGTAACACATTTAATCAGTCAACTGTATTGTAAGCATTTCAGAACTGAGGAATAAAATTTGTATCATCATGACATTTTTATAAACTCAAACTGGATAAATTCGGAAATGAAATAAGGGAAACAAGGAAACTAATAGTGTTTCAAAGCAGTGCAAATTAAATACCTTAGAATAACATTTCAGAAATTAATGATCACCTGAGGATATGGAAACAAAACTAGCTAATCTTTACTACTTTCAGGCTGCTGAATACGAAAACGATATTAAAACAGAAAGTACAGATATTGCTTTAGATAACTTTTTCAAAAATAGATATAAGGCCTTCATCTTCAACAGCAAGAAGCACTGCAAATGGACATTGTAAGTTTTATAATACATTGATCGGCAGTATTGCTGCATAAATTCTTAATTTGGCTAGTAAATTGTTGCATGGTTACTTATTTACTGCAGTGCGAAAGTGGAGTCTCACGAGTATTGTGACGTGAAAATTTCATTTGGCATTCTATTGTCATATTCTTTGTACATATGTCTATGATTGTTAATAAAATATGGAAATATGCATATTACCCAGATAAGTTCTAAGTGGCGAAATATCCTTTACTAGGCGATGCCATGTCCAAGCGGTAGACTATTACCCTCTCACCGAGGCGACTGTTCCATCCCAGCAGCCTCACATACATTATGATAGCGTAAATCAACAATGAACAAATGTAGCCAATATTATCGTAAATCAATAATGAACAAATGAAGCCAAGATTATTGTATGGCGTTCTGTAAACAGATGTGACTCCCATTACGTTATGCTAGAGTTGCTACAACAAAATGGAGCCAACATTATCGTTTGATCCGCGGAAAGCAATTTTAAAGTGGTATTGGAAAACCGAGAATGTTGTTGCAGCTCATAGCCAATGGAGACGTGCGTACAGAACAGAACCACCAACGTGAGTAACAATTCGGTCCTACCCACCATTCATACACTCTATGGAAATGAGGAACTTTATTTCCAACAGGATGGTTGGTGCACCACCACATTAGCACCGAGATATACGTGCGCACCTTCATGACAATTTTCCAAGGCACTGGATGACGAAGAGGTCCGACTGAGTTTCCACCGCGTTCTCCGGATCTAACTCCGTTGGGATTCTACCTATGGAAAATTGTTAAGGATGTTGTATATCGTATAAAACCAGCTACACTGGCAGCACTTCGGGAAGAAATTGAAACGACATGTGCTGCAATTGCTCAGGACTCTTTCGCAAAAGTTGCTCAATCAGGAGTTCAACTTACTCAGAAGTGTATCGACGCTGATGGCGGGCATTTTGAGCAACTGTTGCAACTGTAAAAGTCTAAGATGATTAGTTCTCATCATTTTTTGTTTGTGTGAATTCAGTTTTACGTTAACACGGTTATTTATTTGCTTAAAGTGTGCATACATTTTTGACATCCTCTGTATATGGACTCCCAGAAGAACCTGAAAGAGAACTTTGAATGTTGGTTCAGCTGAGCATATAAAACCGCCTGTAGGCTTACAAATTATTTCTACAGGATTTGTTGGTCCATGGGCCAATGCTCTGTCTGCCTCTAACAGACCAGACATTTCTTGGCAAAACGCTTGCCAAAAATATATTTTGACCTTGCGTATGCTTTTATTGTAGGTTGTGAAAGCTATATGATATTCCCTCAGATCTTCAGTTATTTTTGATTTGTTAAAAAGATGTCTTACTCTGTCTCTCTTAAGTCCAAGTCTATAGACCACCAGGTCACATTCTCCCATTTTATCCATGGGCAATTATCGTGATAACTGTCAAGTGTAGCCTTTTAAACAGACTAGACGACCTTATCATACTACCGAAAAATCTAATTCTACTAATCTGCTCAATTCTACCTGAGAGATGCTGCATATGGGGCTCCCACAGCTTCTCCTGGGATTCCTGTATAGATTAACTCTTCTAGCAACCTTTACATGAAATAATATATGGTTAAGGCTCAAAAGTAATGGTTCATCTAAGATCCTCTATCGATAATCTGATAATAATAACAACTTCCTAGCTAATGCAATTGGCAAGGCCATTATATATAGATCACTAGACAACAGAAAGTCTGAAAGATTCTGTCTATTTTTGTTGATATCTTTAATGCTCCGGATTTCAAGGTGAGAGTTGGCGTCACACCTAAAGATTATCTGTTTCCCTCTCTGAGTGCAATGTGCGATCAGAAGAGCTAGCAGAGTAGTGTGTAAACTGGCTCTTCAACAGTGGGGCGATAGACAAGGAAGTACAGGATATCCTGTGGTATTCCCAGTGTTCTTCTAGCGACCAGATAAAAACATAGTCAGAATTATCGGTCCTGTCGATTCAAAACTGAACCTCAAAAATCACCGCTGAAACAATCCGCCCAGTAAAGAAAAAACAAATAGTGCGTTGAAGAGATAGTGCGGTAGAGTTCTGTGATTGCCAGAAAGAACCCTTACTTCGTAAATAGTTCATTAGAAAGTAGAGGAAATTAGAAATGCCTTATGCATATACGAATAAATTTTTGTACTGTGTATTCTAGATGAGAGCGCAATTCATATCAATAATATCACTGTGTGGTCGTCACTTCAATACTCTTGTCTTATTGGTTGCCAGTCGGTGATTACCGACAAACCTGTTACCATTAATATCTTTTGGAAATACTAAATACCTAATGCGTTTCGATATTCACGTCTCGAGATGGACCAGATGCACAAAACTGGATCCCTCTTGTCTGGTCTCCAGAATTATATGGATTCATTAAAAATATCATAGTGTCTGGGGTCCATTCAAACTTACACGTAGGAGCACAGCATGCCGTTGTACAGGGCGGCATGCTCAAAGTGCCACTACCAAATCTGTTCGTTCTACTTCTTAGAGGCAGAAACATAACACACTATTGTGATGAGCATCGTGTTAAGTGTAGGCTGAAGGAAATTAAGCACATTCTGATAGTAATACCACGGGATTCCAAGACCACGGATCCCTGAAGCACTTAGCAGCTACTTGAAACCTCTTGGGGAGTTCGGGAGAAAGTTTATACATCCTTCTTGTCTAAAGATTTCTAACTGCCAAGTAGTACGAAGTTTCCATAAACAAGGCACTTCACTCTAATTGTTGTCGTTATCAGATTTCTAGTAGGTGGAAAGCTTGTATCTACCTGAATACCTTTTATAGCGTCTCTTCTGTGTGTTAGGTATTTTCATGCTACGCCAGGTAGTTCGTAACTCGTTTCAGATGTCCTTCCTGAATGTATTTTATTATACATAAGAGATGAAAATCCACACTCCCGTTGTTACAGCAGTAAACATTTCATTATAGTGAAATGAGTTGAGATTATTCCAATAAATCTGTAGTAATTATTTTACAACAGGAAATTCAGAGTTCGACTCTGCATTTTGGCTAGTCTAACTAGAATTTTGGTGATAATTCTCGATCTGGTTAGCTTCTTCCAATAAAAATCGCAAAAAGGTACATTTTACAGGAAATGGCTATCACAACTATTAGCGGGGTACTATACAGTTATTCCAAAGTAAAACTTGTTGAAATTAAGTGGTTTCTTCACATACAGAGGGTGCCAAAAATGTATACACACTTCAAGAAAAGAAAAAAACAGTGTTAACGCAACTGAACAGTTACAACAGTTGTTCAAAATGCCCACCATCGGCGTCGATACACTTCTGAGTATGTTGAACTATTGATTGAGCTACGTTTGCGAAAGTTCCTCAGCGATTGCAGCACATGCCGTTTCAATTTCTTCCCGAAGTGCTGCCAGTGTAGCTGGTTTTCTACGGTATGCATCCTTAAGAACTCACCATAGGTAGAACTCCAACGGAGTTAGATCCGGTGAACGTAGTGGAAACTCAGTTGGACCTCTTCGTCCTATCCAGTGCCTAGGATAGTGCCTGATCCAGTGCGCAGGGCTTGTTGATGTGCGAGGTCTCCCAGATCTGCCCTTGTGAACATCGCATACGGTACCATGAGTCTCAAATTTGTCTTCAATACGTGCAATTGTTGCTCACGTGGCGGTTCTGTTCTGTACACAAGTCTCCATTGCCTTTGAACTTCAACAACATTTTCAGTTTTCCAATACCACTTCAAAATTGCTTTCCGCTGTTCAAACGATAATCTTGATTCCATTTTGTTGTAGCAACGCTAGCATAACGTAATGTGAGTAACACATGTTTACAGAATATCGTGCTACACATTCCTGTTGTTTTTCGGTCCAACTTTCATATATACTAATAGGATATTTGAAAGTGTGCATTCCTTTTTTTTTTTTTTTGGCCCGCTCGGTATTAACAGTCATGCTTTAGAGGATTTTTTCCTCCATATGCATGAAATTCCTATGTAATAATTATGCTTGTGTAATAATGATGGTTTAGAATATTAACAGCAACATTTGAACAATTTTTGAATGGTTTTACCTTTACAAGTTTGTATTAGCCCCATTCAGTGCTGTTAAGAATGCGATAGACCATATTGCGTTGAGAATATTTCCAAGTCTTTAAGCTAGTGAAAAAATTTGAGGAAGCATGGTTCAGTCAAAGATGAAAAGCAATCGGTAGACCAAAAATATTAGAAAACTGAGTGCAGCACCAGTGCTATAAGAAGTGTAGGAAGTTTGTAAAAATGGTGCATTTAATGTTTATAGTGCTAATACAGTTGCAGGGGGTTTGAAGCTGTTTCAACAATGTGACGACCTCGGAGATGACAACTCCGGCTCTATCTATATCCTAGGTATAATGAAAGTTTTGAACTCGGAGAAAAAGATAAGCAGATTCAGGTCACATTCACTTTGCAAATGTCAGCAGAAATTCTGAATTGAGTTGGCAAAATTGTGTGGAAAAATGGGGGATTCTGGAATAAAATAAAATTGTTAATACACAAATTGCAGGATATGCGCGGAAAAGTATAAGAATCAATTATTCAGAAAATGTTATTGATATCAAGGTTACTATCTCACATTTTATAATAGCATCTTATTTCTATTAAAAAATTAAAAACTGACAAAGGAAAACAATTGTAAACGGGCATAGGAATATTCCAGTGCTGCGAGACTTTGTAATTCCAGCATTACAGAATCATGATATAGAAAGCATTTTATGCAAGATGGTGCTTCACCTCACATACATAATACTACAAAAACACTATTAAGCAAAATTTTGTTTTTCTTCTACCTTTCCAAGAAACGGATTTATCCCGTCTCAAGCCATGATCTTTACACCTAGTTCCCGGCCTCCTCTAACCCCATCCATTTGGTATAAAAGAAATTTTTTGTTTTGATAATCTGTTAGGGAATATCCGATTGATATGCTTTTGTCATTTATTTTAGTGCCTCTTGTACCATAATCTTTCTTTCACCCAGTTTCATTCTTATGTCTGTACATTCTCATAAATCTCATTTCTGCGCTTTCTATTTTATTTTTCTCTTTTTCCCACAATTACCTAGGTTTCACTACAATAGAGTGGCATTGGTTTCGATACAATATTATATAATCTGAGTTTGATCTCCTTCCTCATTGAATTTCCCAAGTATATAATGATGCATTCATTTATTGAGTTATAATTTATTGTAATGTTGTCTAGATATTCGTTCAAATTATAAATTGGTAGGCTGCATCCCAGATATTTAAAATGATTTCAATTGTTTTATCATTCTGATTGTTTAATACGATTTTAGCTCTTCTATTGTACTTTACCCCCATAGCCATCACTTTAGTTTTATTAATAGAGATGTTCAAATTTAAGGTTTCTAAAACTATATTTAACTTTGTTATATTCTTTTGTAGATCATTCTTAGGTTCGTGCTAGCAATACTTGGTCATCAGCAAATAGTAGGATATTTATTTACTTATTTGACTCAATTTAAAACTTTTGGGATTTTATGTTTGCCATTGTGAATAAAACACTACCCAATACAATACAATACAACTCAAAACGCCTTTGGAACACATTTGATGATTTTATAATTAATAGATATTTTCCGAACAGTTGATCTTCTAGGTCTTCTTCTTATTTGGCACTACAGCCCGGGGTGAGCCTTAGCCTGTCGCGGTGACCTCTACTTCCTCTTTCTCCATTTTACGATTTCATTGATAGAGGGCAGTTTTGTAGGGTGGTTTGTGATCAGCACCCGCGATTACCATGCGACCTTCGTGATCGAAGAACGCCACCTCTCCATCAGGTAGCTTCCCAGTTGCCCTCATTAGGCTGGGTGGACCCCGTTTCAGACTTCCATAACTTAGAAAAATGCCTAAGGAGATACTGGGAATTGAACCCGGGCCTCCCGGCTAGCAGTCAACAGCGCTAACCATTAGACTCAGTAGGTGGTTAATTTCCTAGGTCACCAGATATAAATTCGGATTACTATTGGTTACCTCAAAGAAAAGAAACGAGTATTTCTTGGTAGATGTACTGCTCTTGAGGCTCCAAACCAACCAATATGGGATATCAATAGGAATGCATTTACCAATATCATTTTTAACATAGAAGAACTAACAACATGATCATCAGTATATTTAATGTTTAATTATTTATTCTTTTAAAGCGTTGTTATTATTCTATTTAAAATAATAAATTTCCATTTCTTTTTTATTTAAATTATTGTTTTTACTTTAGCAGAATGTAAAATAAATAAAAGAGCTAACTTTGTAATAATCTGATACTTCAAGCTGTAGGCCCTTCTTTCCGTCATCCCCATAGGTCCCCTGGTAATTCTTAGGTCTATTTATTTTTCGGTGGCACAACCACCTTGTCTAATGTACCATCCCACAAAGACCGTTGTTCTGTGCCTGCAAATCGAAAGCAATGTCCCACCTTCCAGACCGGAGAAAGTATTTCACCAATGATTTTAAGTTCGAATAAGAAAGTTGGGTGAAAGACCCGCACGAGACTAATGGATGTTTCAAGTAGGGTGATAATATAAATAAAATTAAAAAAAAAGAGGGAGAAAGAGTAACAAAGTAAAGTGCGTTGGTGAAATGAAATGAGAGAACTCTGGGCAAAGAAAACATTTGAACTTATACACCAGAAATATCACTCACTGCAACAGGGATTAGCTCAACTCCGTTTCTATGCTAACCAAGATGCCAACAGAGCAATCAAAATAGAAGAACTAATTTAGTGTTGAAATAAATAAAACTTAAATTAATTCTATAGGAAGGCGACTACAAAACAAATGTCTCTATCAGATATTAAAGTCATCTTTCCTATAATTAGCCTCTTAATGCTACTTCAGATTTATAGTGATCATAAACAATCAGATATCGCAGTAGTAGTCAAAGAGATATACTTATTTAATATCTCTTTAATGTTTAATAATTGAAAATAAAGTAACCAGTTACATTTTTTTGCATAGTTTCAAGAAAACTAACGTAACATTAAACTTCACAGACTTCGAAAGAGGGTAGTTTGATGATGTCCCGTTGGTTGGTGCATCCTTAAAACAGTTGTGGAGTTAGTGGGAGTATATAGGACTAGTTTTCTTCGTCATGACATCGTACAAAGTTAATGGGAAAATCACTTCTGCTAAGCATAATAGTGGCAGAAATGAAACTGACAGAAGCAAGGGTAGGTGCATAAGTTTCCGGCCTAGCCATTTTATAGGTATGATAAAGACAGAATCTATATTTCACTTTTCAATATAGGTACCCTTTATTGCAAAACACTTCTCACATCTTTGAATTAACATTATAAACAGCATCCATCACTTCTTCGTCATACTCAAATTTCCTTCCTCGAAGAACCTTCTTGAGCTTTGAGAAGAGGAAATAGTCACTATAGATCTGGGCTGTAGGGTGGAAGGTCGAACTGCTTGAAACCACATTTCTTCACAGCTTCCTTAGCAACAAGAGCTGTGTGCACAGGCGCGATTTCATGAAGAAGGCACACATCACCACTCAGCTTTCCTCGCCTTTTCTCTTTCATGGAAGCACGTAGTATGTGCAGTAGGCTAACATAGTACTCCCCATTTGCTGTCGTGTTCCTCTCCTTGAAGTCAATAAAGAATATTCCATCACAGTCCCAAAAGATTGTGATCATGATCTTCTTGGTTGACCGAGTGACATTGGCCTTGAAAGGCGGTGCTTCGCCAGTTTTACGCCACTCCATTGATTCTCTTTTGGACAAGAGATCGTAGTAGAACACCATAGTTTCATCTCCTGTACTTTACTTACTTGCAGAACTTCAAAATGCCTCACAACAGATGACTCGTTGCTGCTTTTGGACTGGGGATAGAAGTCTAGGCAACCATCTTGCATTGATTAATATTATTCATATTTAAATTTTCATGAATAATTCGAAGAACTTTTGTTTTAGAAAAGTCCAACCTTGCTGCTATTTCTGTAACTATGAGCCGCCGGTCTTTCATAATTTCTACTTCCATAAGAGCGATGTTACCAGGAGTGAGCACCTCCAAGGGCCGACCTGCACGCTCTTCGCTTTCAAAGCTTTCTCGTCCTATTAGTTAATGTTTGGGCCATTCTTTTACGGTAGAATAGGAGGGAGATGTTTCCCTGTTTACACCATCCAATCGCTGTTATTATTTCATTTGGAGTAAGTCCTTCTTTTGTGAAGAACTTAATAACACCTCGATACTCCATTATGAACATGTCACAGTCTTCTACACATAGCTTTCTTTATGAAACTATATCTGAACAACTGAACACAGCGGAACGGAAGTTACAGCTATAATTATTTACTTAATAGATAAGGTATGACACCAGATAAGGGTTTTGCGAAGGCGATAGTCCTTATTGACAAGGCCAGAAATTTATGAACTTACCCTCATAGAAGCAAGAGAGCCTTAAGGAGGATTGTTGCTCCTCAGAAGAAGTGACTGCTAAACTCGGTTTGTGTTCAGAGATCGTAATATAAACTAAAACAGCGCGTAGGCAAATGCATAAACAAAATATGCATGGCGCAGCTGCTATTGCCAAACCTCTTGTAAAGCAGAAAAACGCAAATAGGAGACTTCAGTGGTGCAAGGAGCAGAAACCTGGTCGACCGACCAATGGAAACATGTAATGTGGTGGGACGAATCAGCTTTTATGGCTGAGCTTGTTTACATATGGAAAGCATTGACAGAAGCATACAATCCAGATTGTCTTCTTACTGCAGTGAAGCATGGTGGAGATTCTGTCATGGTTTGGACGGCCATATCACGGTTTTCAGTGGGTTCTGTTATCACACTACTAGGACAGGTAACATCACGTATGAAAGAACCATTTTAAGCGACAATGTGCATTCAATGCCGCAGACATTGTTTCCCGCAGGAGATACTATCTTCCAAGATGATGTTTCCTTTCATGGAGCAGAAATTGTCCATGATTGGTTTGCGTAGCAAGAGGACAAAATTACAAACCTTCCCTAATCTGCACAATCTCCTGGTTATCGAGCCGTTGTGATCTGTATTGAAAACAAAATAAGGGCTCGTTACCCTCCTCCATCAAATCTCAAGGAACTAAGTAGTTCCTTTTTGAGGTATGGTATACAAGTCATTGACCACCGTCCTCATTTGTGTGCATCGCTTTTCAGGATGATTAAGGTTATTATCAAAGTTAAAGCATATTATGTGAGTATTCATATTTTTTGCCCAACCTCGTTTATAGTAGACAGGATAATATACAAAACATTCGAAAAAAAGAATATATATAAATTAATACGCGGCATCATTATAACCTAATGAACATAGAAATAATCAACCGTCAAGTGCACCCATTAAGTTTACTTTTAGGAAGTGTCACTTCCATAACTACATATTTAATTAAATTTTCATCTGTTTTAATAACGTTGCGTTTGTAATAAAAATCAATATTTCCATTATTTCATTGTTCTTTCATTCACCTGCAGCTAATCGGCGTAAATGACTGTCATATTATAAACAAATATTTTATTTACTTCTAAGCACACGGCAGGCTATTCCAGCTTATGAATAATATGAAAGTATACTATAAGTAGTATTTACATTTTTAGAAACGGTCTATTGTATTCGCATCATAATTCTGCCACTTATAACTCTATGCCTTCATTTCCTTTGGATTGACAAAATGAAAATACCTTGTGAAATTATTTAAAACACATTTTAAGAAGAAAGTCGATATTCGTGTGTGAAAAACCATTTGAAATTCTAATGTTAAAGAGATCATTTATTAGAATAAATACAGTTCCAAAGGTGTCTAAATATTAAAACTAACCTCTTACACATTGTGCTAAATGTATTTCTAAACAAAAGCAGAAAATATATAAAGCAGCTTGTTATATGGAACATTTGATAAAGTTTGAGATAAGTGATTCACCTACACAAAGCTGTTTTCTACTACGCTGCAAACATGCTTTACATCGTCTTATGAATGTGCAAACTGTATCCAACGTCCACTTTTATCATCTTCAGAACACAAGAGACTATCTATGTTTTGACTCTTTGGCAGTCACCTTACAGCCTGTAACTAGACCCTATATTGTTCCGAATAGCTAAAATCTTTTATTTCTGAGATAGCCGAGAATAGAATAAGAGGGAAGTTTTGCGCGGTTGGAGTCTTGTCTATCTTTTATCGCATGTTCTTTAACAATGAATTTTTGAACGAGCCATGATCCAGACAGCCTCGCTATACTTATTCTTTCTAACAGAAGAAATGATAATATATTTCTTCCAGGGTGTCGAGCTCACATACAGCACTTACGATTTCCTAAACTAACTATGACGTTTCTGTCTTGGAACCAATTTCTAATAGGAATCCAACAAGCTACAAAACCTTAACGCAATGCTACCAATTGAAGCTCTCAAGTAAGCTCAGCTAACAACTGTCGCAGATATGAGCTTTTATTACTACTGTAGTGTACCTTTCTATAGTTAACATTTTATGGGTAAATTTGGTGAAAACCCCCAAATGTTAAGTATATCATTCTTGCTAAAACAGTTCCATAAATTTTGCAACTGAAGGAACATCAGCATAGAATCATTTTATGTTGGTTTCACTTTACCATACCTCCAGAAGGGCAAAACCATCAATACTGGATCAACTGAAGAATGCTATTCATGGTAAACGCCCACACCTTGCGAAAAAGAAAATTCTCATTCATAACAATAATTCGCTTTCTTCAACATCTTGGATGTTGCTATAAAACTACAAAATCTTCGCTTCCAAGCGCTTCCACATCCGCCATATTCACCATATTTGGCTTACATCAATTACTTTTGTTCTCAAATCTGAAAAAAATGGAGCAACCCAATAGATCTGATGAACGAAGGTTCATATCAAATGACGAGGTTGAAGCTGAATCAGACATACAATCTTATTTTATTGAGGGTAATAAAAGGTTGCGAAGTCTTTGAACTAAATATTTTGAATTACATAGTGACTATTATAAATATATATTACATTTTTGTGTATTATTTTAGTGAGGTAGAGATTTTTTTCAACGCCCATTACACAACGTTGCGATGTGTTCAGTACGGAAGTAAGAGAGATACTAACCTAATTCCCCTAAAAACATATAAACAGAAAATAAACTCTACCAGAAACAACTGCGCATCTTTTACTCATTTGCCACTACTAAAAAATTAATCTGTACTGACGTTGGACAGCGTAAAAACCAAGCTTACCGATGCCACGGTCAAACCATTAGTGGTAACTTCAGATCTAGTTTTTCCCTTACACTTGTACTTTAACATCATATGGAAAGCTGTCCATTTCATATCCCAAGTCAAATATTAAAACCTTAAATCACTACATTACAGTCGGAGGAAGCCACTGACAATTACTACTTTAATGGTTGAAGATGCAACAGCTGAGTTGCTTTACACGCACTGCCGATAGAAACACTAATTTGCTGAGCTAAAGTTAAAGAAGTTAAAGAAGTTTGATGAAATTTTAATCAATAGCTAATTTCATCAAGTTTCTGTTGAACTTCTTGTATCAATAAAAATGCACGGGATTCGAACTTTGTTTATCAATTTGAACGTTATACCTCCAGATGGAAATGTTACTCCTGTAAGTTTAGCACGAGATTCTGTTCTACAATACTTTACGATTTAATTTGCACATAACAATCATAAATAAACATTTTAGCACATATCTCACTCTGGACATCTCCACAACTCAAATACATAGTAGAAAACCTAACTCACACTTTCTTCAGAAATGCAACTGGAACATCTGGGGCGACAAACTCGGTTAAACAAGGTCAATTGACTGCGTCAGAGGTAATATAACTAGCCTTATCGGGAACCCTGCGTCCACTGAAGGTCAACCGGTTTCCACCAGAGTATACCAACTCTGATTGTAATGCGGAATGAGGACACTGTATAAGATATTGGTTTTGTTTTTATGACTATCGTTAATTGTACATTTCCAACCAAATGTCCGAATTTTTTAAAATGTTGAAGGGCATTTATTCCATGCATTAAACTAAGCTAAATTTCTTAACTCATGTCATCATGGAGCATTTTATAAAATATAAGTTGCTTACCATTTAAAAATACAGCCAAAATGAGTTGTTTTGCTTTTCCTTAGAATAAGAGATTGTCATCGTATGTAAAAATAGCAAATTAAACCTAGTTGGTCATTAATTTTTGCCTATGATGCAATTTGAATTCTACAGAAAAAAATGTACTATGCGCCCTTTTTATAGACAAAAAGTAAGGTTATAATAAAATCATGTAATGATATAAAATTTATGGTAGTTCTAGCTATTTCAGAGTTATTCCTTTGCGCTGGTACAGCATCTATATTTCACTAAAACGAACCAGACCTTAATTTTCTGTTAAACTCATATTATAGCAATAAAATAGAAATCCCTGTTAAAGCCGTGATTTCAAATTGCTAAATAATTTTATCCACTCTCCAATCCCCTTCATTTTTTTTTATTGCATTTCACTTGTGCCTTTTTCCACCCTTTTGTGCTAGCCGTTCCATTCCATATCTCTCGCTACAGTTTTCCCCCTTTCCCGCCATCCTCACCCGTAGCCTTCCTCACAGTTTCCTACATTCCCATTTCATTGCGGTTCGGACTGTGTTAATTCATTGTCCATTAAAGTTTTCTATGCTGCTCGCCTATCCTCCTCTTCCCTACCTGCTGGCGACAGGTTGGAAATTAGCATGCTACCCCCTTTACCAGACCCTCGACGACTTTTTAATGGACTACACAGCGGGGTGCTTAAAAATATACTGGCTCCTGGTACCTTTAAGAACAGACAGCAACAAAGAAGACCTGAATAAGAGCAAGATTTACGATATTCCAACAAAATAAAATATTATTGCTTTAATCATTTTGTTAGAAACTTAGCATATTGATTAAAACTGCGTTTAAAAATGATTATTGAGAAGTGGTTAAAACTACTACTTCAATTTCTATGTTGCTTTATTTCTCTAAGTGTGTACCCTTTTCCTAAATATATTTTTCTTCTTCCAGGAAGCTGAGTAGTTTTGAAAATGCTATGCAGTTCTGTTTTATTTTAGAGTTTGTTCTGCCTTTAAAGTAATGGAAATAAATATTGTGACAATTACAAAAATGGCTACAAAAATGAGACGTCGACAATATAATTGCATTGTTGATGTATGATAGCAAATATTACAAGAATGACTACTGATTGACAGCGGGGTTTGTGTTTCAAAGGTCGAAATGTACGTTAGGGAGAGCGATAGTTAACGGGAAGGTGGGAGTTTAGAGTACATACCTTTGGTCTAAGAGATAGTTTGGCATGGCTTGCAAGCGGCAGTCGAGGGATGGCTGTGATTGTAGCAAGACGACCCTTCAACCCTCGGTATGCCAAGGAGCCACGACGTAAATAACTAATTTCTTATATAATGTGAAATATTTTCAAATATAATAAAACGTAAACCTGTTTATATGCAACCACAATAATATTATTTTTGAAAATATCCTGTAACATTTCTTTCTGAGTTCACGTGTTTAGGATTTAATTCGATTTGATGGGAAGAATCTTTGTCGCAGAATACGCCCCTCCCCTCAGGTCAGTCTGGGTTTTGAGTTGATTTTCGCTGTTTAAGAAGCCTGGGATGCGACAATATCCAGTATTTTAGCAACATTACTTGTAGCTAAGTTAATTTCAGGAATGGCAAGTGACATCTTATAGCGTTCGGGTTTCGAACGTAAGCCTTACACTAAATAGCAAAATCTGAGCAGAAAAACTCAAGGATGTCTGTGTCCGAGTTCGACAATACGGATACTCCTCAAGGATAACTTTGCTTTGTCTTGACATTTAAAAATTTTGCCTTATCATGACATTTGAAAATACAAAGAAGCTTACCGCATTATGTAGAGCATTAAATTTTATTGCTATTGCTATTGACGGGTGACGCTACCCCCTAGAGTCTTGTAATATCAGAAGACCACGCCTAGGATAAAAGTTCCTTATTCGGATGAGGAGGCACCCTCTTCAAGATGTTCGTCTGAGACAACTCTACGACGAACGCCACACCGATCGTCGGCCTGCTATACCTTACACCATGAGTAAGTAGAGGTTATGTCTTAAGATACTGCCAGTGTAAATTCTGACATCTCAGGGTAGGTTGTTTTCAATTCTTGTTTTCATTCATGTTATATAGTATGTTTTAAAGAAGTTTTATTTAGGATTTAGGGTCTTAGTCAGGGTTTTATTCAATTTTATTATATGTATATAACTAACAAGTTTAATTAATGGAATATTAATATTTATATTTTTATTAAGGTTTTAAATACTTTCAAATATATTCACATCACTTAATCATGAATTCCAAGGGTTATTGTTTCTTGAAATTACCTAATATCCAGCATTCTCCTTAAAGAGTACACTAGACATACTTTCTTGTGTATATTTGTTACATACATTACAGAATAATATAATTAATTCAGATTTGCAAATAAAATTACTATTAAATATACTTACACAACTTGTTTCCGTTTTTAGGATATATATTGATATCCCAATAACTGATAAACATAAATCCATTTAGAAATTCATTCTTATAAAGTGACTATGCTCAGAAAAACAAAAGAACAAAATTCAAATATGCCAAAGAAAAATGCAACGCAAGATCCCTGGAATAACTTTCAAGAACAAATATCTATAGTATTAATAAATCAGTTATCTCAGACAACAGGCATGGCACAAATAGCTACCAGAAGCAAATGACAATGTAGCGGCCACGTCGCAAGAATGCAGGACAATAGGTGGACTTACAAGGTCCTCCATGTGGGACCCCCGAATAGGATAAAGGTCACAAGGTAGACCCAGAAGAAGATGGACAGACCTCTACAAGGAATATGCAGGTCCAGATTGGTCAAGAGGAAGAGGAAATCTCTCGAGAAGCAGCTAGTGCAGTGAGAAATGGATTAAGCAAAGAACAAATCAGTCAGAGTGTCTTAAACAGCATACGAACAATTAGCATGGAATAGCTGACTACGTTACGAAAAAGCGAGCTTTCCCTACTTGTTAGGAGGCCTTTCCTTATGGAACACAATAGGCTAGCTTTATCTGTTAAGCTCAATAATATCATGTGCACCTTTAACGACAGTAAACTAATATTTGAAAACTATATCATATAGCAGTAATGCACTACAGAAGTCTGGATTCACATGCCATCTAGTAATGAAATGGGTTAATGGAAGTCCTTCCTTGTTCGGCATTTGCTGTTGTGTGTAGATATGAAAAGCTGTTAATATAACGAGATAAGATAAACAATTTTATGTGAAATCAGCTAAAATTAAGCATATAAAATTAGAAATTTTCCACATTCTTAAAGCTTCTTCTACACATATATTTTATCCGATGTGTATAAAACTTGTAATTAATAGAAAAACATGGATAAGTTAAGATTGCTCAGTAGCGCTGTAACTGCATGGTATAGCTAAAAGTCTATGCATATATTTTAGATTATTCGCATTACTTTATGTGGTAGTACTTATCTGTTTCATATGACTTCTTACTTGCGAACTTATTACTTTATATGCAATTTTTAAAAAAGAAATTAAAATCATATTTCCTATTCTCCTGGTGTTTCATCTCTAGAGGGGGAAAATATTAATTAACATCGAGTGAATGTTTTATCATTTTAACAGGAATTCAAGTTTAATTGTATATGTTGGTTGTCTACTGTTAGCTACGAAACAGGCATTTTTAATTTTGTGTTTGTAATAGGAAAAATGTTGCGTTAATTGGCTCATTCGTTTTTAAGTACGCCAGTATTGACGTTTTTCCTAATCGAACTGTACTTGATATCTAGTATAAATATCATACAGGTTATTATGTTTTCTGAAGAACTTATGAAATAATTCGTTGTGCACACCTCATTTTCGGCCTATAGCAATTTAAGTGTTATCGCTTTGATTTATTTCTATTTTTTTCTTGATTCTTACTTAGCTTCTACAGGCTCCAGTGAGATAAGGGATTAGCCGGTTCTTGTTAACTTTTCCTAAATGCCTAGATGGGCAGTATTTTCTGCCTGACTGGGAAATAAAATTTAAAATATCACCAGTTTTAACTTATTACTGCTTCGAAAGTCATCTCATTCGAGCTTTACCCATGTTATTTTTATTTTCTGGTTATATCCTACCGTTCTTCTGTATTTATATTATTTCTTTTATTTCTGTATATGGAATTTATTTATAATGATTTTATTATTAACTTTTTATTTTGTACCTCTTTAACTTCTCTTAACATTTTACCAATTAAATTGCTGAACTTTTATAATTTTTGAGTGTTTACGTGTTTATGAATCATGTAAATGGAGGACCAATATGCTTATAGATTTTATTTATGTTTCTTTTCATTCTTCTGTGGTTAAGGTGTTCTTATGGTACCATAAATAGTTTGATGGATTTATAGCATATTTACTTTTAAAGGTTTCCGATATATGAATTTTGGGATTATTGATATCTTATAATCGGTTCACAAGTATTTGTAAATGTGTTTCAATGTTTTAAACAAATATTTAACCATCTGGGTAATTCATATATGTACGTTTAGTTGTGTTAATTTGGATTTCAAAAAATACCAGTAATGTTCCAATTCGTACTAGATGAACTAAGTAAACGCTATACCAATTTTGCGACAAACAGCATCCTTAGATTTCGCTTATTTATTAATCTTGTTCAAACCAATAACTGTTTGTATATTTTTAGAGGATTTCTTGCTGGTAAAAGTTAAGTTTATTTTCTCTCCGTTCAGCAGACTTGTTTTTTCTTTCCCCCTTTAAAAGTAAATTGCAAACTAAACTGAAAAAGGGCACAAAATGTTAAGTCCAATCATTTAATGACTAATAAGTCAAAATGAAAGGAGAGCGAGTTATAAATTCGTTATTAATTTTTTATTACAGATGAATTAAAAGAAAATACATATAAAATGCAGTTTTACTTACGACTGTGGAATATATCTCATTTTTGTTAACATACATACACTGATTTCTTAACCCAAGTTTAGAAATGAACTGAAGGAAAATATCATTCAAAAACTTCGTATTAATTTAGTTTTAAATAATATTTTCACTGCTCAAGAGATATGATTTTCATACATTGTAATGTAATTAAAATGTAGCTTCAATTTATCTAGTTTCTACTACAGATAATTATTTATTTTATAAGCACCTTTTCATTAATAAAATATTATAAAATGAATATTTCGAGGAGCAATACATTTTACAATAAAATATTACATAATAACAACCAATTTTTTTCACTGAGCCTTCCATTTGTTAAGCCCCTGGCTTTATGCCGTAGGGTACCCTCCGCGGTCGGCAACAAGGCGAACAAGATTTGTCGAAGGGAGTTTGTAATTGAAAATTAAAGTTTATGTTTTCATTTAATGTTAGTAAACATTTCTAAACTATGCTCAACTACGACATAGGGAAATCATCTTGTTTCTTTTTATATTTTTTCTAAAGTCAATGAAACATTATTTGTAGATACTCTGCAACGTATATATATATCCACTTTTATTTTAGTATAATCACTTGTTTCAGCCTCGCTTTGCGTGACAGAGAGATCCCGGCAAACGGCAACGCCTCATACAGGTCCACTTGAGGGCTTAAATCGAGGTACTACTGCGATTGTCCAAACAAATTAAGATTTCACGAGATAACTTGTAGCATACTGGACAAGCAAAAAGAGTTAAATTAGTATAATATTTCTATAATTTAAATTTTGAGAATTTGCTTGCAAAGAATACCTTAAAAGAATGGGCCAAACCTTTTCGAATGGGTCGAGAAAGCATTGAAGACGAAGAGCGTGCAGGTCGGCCCTTGGAGGTGTTCACTCCTGAAAGGTGCTCTTGTAGAAGGAGAAATTATGGAAGACTGGCGACTCAAAGTTACAGAAATAGCAGCAAGGTTGGGCCTTTCTGAAACAACATTCCTTCGAATTATTCATGAACATTTAAAACGAACAATTAGTGCAAGATGGGTGCATTGACTTCTTTCCTCAGTCCAAAAGCAGCAATGAGTCATCTGTTGTCAGACATTTTTGGAGCCCTGCCGTGGCAAGAGAAAGAAGCTCTGCAAACCATTGTTATAGGAGATGAAACCATGATCCCTTGTCCAAATGAAAAACAAATGAGTGGCGTAAACCTTGCGAAGCACCGCCTCTAAAGGCCAAGGTTACTCAGTCAACCAACAATATCATGGTGGTAATCTTTTGGGACTGTGAAGGAATACTCTTCATTGGCTTTATGGGGAGGAACATACTGTAAATGGGGAGTACTATGCCGGCCTACCGCACAGACTACATGCTTCCATCAAAGGGAAAAGGCGAGGAAAGCTGAGTGGCAGTGTGCGCCTTCTTCACGACAATACGCCTATGCACACTGCTGTTGTTACAAAGGAAGCTGTGAAGAAATGTGACTTCAAGGAGATCGACTTACAGTCCAGTTCTAGCTCCCAGTGACTATTTCCTCTTCTCAAAACTCAAGAAGGACTTTCGAGGAATGAAATTTAGTTGTGACGAAGAAGTGATGGATGCTGTTTATGCCCATTTTGCAGACAAAACTTCTGACTATTTTTGGGGGGAGGGAGTTTAAAGGTTAATTCAAAGATGTGAGAAGTGTATTGCAATAAGTGGTGGTTATATTGAAAATGGAAATATAGTTTTTATCTTTATCATACCTAGAAAGTGGTTAGACCGGAAACTTATGTACCTACTCTCTTATATTGGGGTAGGGTTTTTTAAGGAAGGAAACGTTTCAGGCCTAAGCTTAAGATACATCGCCGGCATTTGCCATTTATGAGGGTTGAGGAAAACCTGAAAAAACCTCAGTCAGGGAGGACTGTTCTAGCGGGATTCGAACCCAGACCTACATCTAACGAGTCTGCGCCTTAACGACCTGGCCACCTGTGGCGGTTTGCCCGAAATTGATATTCGTGGTAGAATAGAGACGATGGTGATTATGTGGTGTTGTAAATTGTATGATGCCCGTTGTGGAACTATGGGGTCCTATTATTAGGTACTGTAAGTGATGTGGCAACCATTCTGGTGATAGAAGTGGTAATTTGGTATGATCATAATTATGATGAGAAAATATAATCAAAAGGAGTAATAAAAGAGGAAGAAGAAGGAGAAAGAGAAGTCGCTGACGATATTAGAACAATAAAGCTTTAGAGAAATAAGGTGATTATTATAACGACGCCAATATAACTAATTTAAAGATGGGATGGAGACGAGGAATAAAAGGATGAATTATGTGTTAGGAATCTTCTCCCCGTATAGCACAACACTGCCGCCACTTCTATATTTTCTTCTTCTCACTCTAATCCCATTTCGGCCTTTTTCATTTGTGCGTTATTTTCCAGTTGTGTACTTCCGCAGCAATTTTTTATTCTTACAGTCTCCCGTTTTTAATGCAAGCTAAAGTACTGAGTAGATATTATACTGCTATTTTATACATCAACGAAGCTGAAGCGTATACTTAAAGCATTATATTTTACCCCCCGTGGTCGTAAAAACGATGCTACCGACGTAAATAAAACAGAGGTGGTTGCGGCAGGGGGTAGAATTTAAATTACACTGACCAATGTTAACATTTTATCATCCCTTGCTAAGCTTCTAGGGTTTACGTTACACTTCCTTCCCTTGTGCGAGACAAAGATGGGTGAGGTCAGAATATACGAGAATGCGGGCCTTAAAAGCCTATTACTAAAGTAGCTATCCGATGTTTCGGGAAGCCATTTGGTTAAAATAACTCCCGGCGCATGTATATGTGTCAAAATAACGGTTACTACCTACACCGATGTTCCGCTCCGACAAACCACTTCTGCTCCATTTTCTAAATTGCGATGCTGTTGCTATCCAAAACTTATTGTTACACTACAACTTTAGAAGCGAGTGAGGAAAGGAAATTCTTCGGCAACTATTTGTCAGTTCTGCCACAACGTCGTGCCTTGCAACTTTTATTTCATATACGGCGGATATATTTTAGGGCGCCACGATAAGAATGGGAAGGAGAAATGTGGACCTCGAACTGGGGAAAGTTGTAATGAGAATGCAGCGTTTCCTTTCAGGAGGTAAAGCGATGCTATACTTTATTTCAAGCTGTTCTATCAAAAGCATATTCTAACCCTACCTTTATTTCTCTTCCTCTCCCTCTTTAGAATCTCTTCGTGTTCTTTGTTTTTATCAGAATCCGTTTCTTTCCATTCTCCTTTTAAGCTTTTCAACTCTGTATCATCTCATTATTTCACTTTTATAATTGCCGTAATTTATCATTTCTGCTTTCTCTTTCAGTACTTCTTTATTGTTCTCATTCTCTTCTTTTCTCCATTTTTTCGGCGTGAACGTCTTTTGCTTTGTGGTATAAGCATTTTAACTAGTATTTTGTTGATTCAGAATTATTGGAAAACTGGTCATTGTTTAGAAATGTTCGAGATAGATATCCAAGCAACTCGAACGTATTGATGTTACATTTTCTCTCCTCTCTTGTTCGTAGGAACCAGTTCAAAAAGTTGTTAAAGATATTTAGTAAGGTATTCAGTAATTGTAACTCTCTATAGTAATCTGTGATAATGTAATATATTAATAATGTAGTTTAGTGAGGTATAGGTGTTTAATTTTATTTCAATCAATGTTCAAGTATGATAATCACCATATAGTTATACTTTCAGTTAGTTAAACCCCATTAGTCTACGTTCTTATTCTTAGATATTGCAAGTCAAGACACAATTTTGGGTTCATACAAATGGTACCAAATACGGATGGCGTCCCAAAAGTCAACAAGATGTATAACACCCATAGAATCGAGGCTAGATTGATTGAAATTATAGTTTAATATTGCCTTTGGTAGCACTTTGCACTACCATCTTGGAGAGCGATGAGAGACGGCAGTTAAAGATGGAGGGTGACTGGAATAATGGTGCAACAAGAATAGTACGTTGGGGATAGGACAGGACTCGGGCTGTATTAGGATGGCGTCACGTTGGGCGCCAAAGTTTGAGGGTGTATATTAGGCGATAGGCGATTAATTAAACTGATTAGGAGTGGCTGGATAATCACTAACGTTTGCCGATATTGCGGTTGATGACGTAAGAGCTACTCGTCGATCGCCATCACTTCCTGCGAGACTCCGTCTCAAGATCTATCGCTGTTTTTCGTCGAAGGAGCTCAACGGGGACAAGATGGGAAATAATGAGATGTGAAAGAACACTCAATACGACATATGATGGAGTTGCAATTTATTAACTTTATAGAGTCTTTTAATTATTCATGGTGGATCTCATCGCTTAGTCCCCCGATGCGAACACAACGGCCATAAGCAATGCAAATGACATGAACTGAAATTTTGTTAAGTAAACCCGCGTTGATTTCATTGCAGTATTAATCGAATGTTAGTCGGCTTTAGCTGAAGTTACGATGAAGTTACCAGCGAATAAGAACTTTAACTACGCCTTGTTGCCTTTAACTTAGAAAGTGAATAGCGTAGCACTTGCGCTGAATAGCGGCGTGGACAGCCCGAACTCGAAACTAGAAAGCTGAAACTTGACTGCCGAAACTTGAACCTTGACTACCTGACTTAACTACCTGAGTAGACTGCACTGGTTGCTAGACTATACTAGACTAGACTATAATGCCTAAAAACGGGGCAAAAGGCTCCTTTATATATGCAATACAAATCTAGATTCGTTGGCCACTACCCACACTAGATATGGAGCTGTTTTCCTAAGACTATGAGTTACTGGATGCCTTCAAAATATTTTCCTAACATCTTATTCGCCAGATTTATATATTGGAAACACGATCGAGCAATGGGCTTGGCTTTTAAAGCTTAAAGAGATGACTCCGATACAGGTCGGTGTCCTCTGCCAGCATTCAGTTACAGTTCCCACGAATCGTTTTGAATCGTATACAAGAGGGAAAACTCTAACCATATAAGAACCCTTTCGTCCGGTCTCTGGAAGGCTATTCCTTTTCCATTGTTTTGATTTTTACGGCCCCTTGTTTTCGCAGGGTGGCTGCCTAGGTAAGGTTTGCCGGAAAAGCATTTTATCTACAATTTCTATATCTTTCTTACATAGCAAATAATCTGGAAGAAAAACTACACCTTATTTACATTAGTTTCGTTTGATTACGCAGCTGTAGAGAGATATTCATATCACTAATTACATTAATAAAATGTTATTACTCATCCGTAATAAAATACACACAAAACAAACAAATATCACGCAAAATAAATGTGCAAATTCGGGGTGGTAGCTATGGACAGCTGCGCTGTTGAACGCAAAGAATGTGTTTGCAACTAAAATTTATCATCAGTTAATGGAAGTTTATGGAGGAGAAACCGTGGGAGTAGTCAGAGTGTGGAAAAATTTTGCTCAGAGTTTCGAACCTGGAGAGCGACAATAGTTGAGTCTGCGCGGAGTGGCCAAGTGATTTCCACCTCTTTCCAGCTCTGAAAGTACATCTTGGCGGGGGGGGGGGCAAAGATTTCAAAGTGATGAACACGTAAAAGCACCGGCGAAACGCTGACTCAACTGCCATTTTAAAAGATTAGGTCCAAACTAGCCTTAATCTTCCTGGAAATTATGTTAAAAAAGGTGTGTTAAGTGAAAAATACACTATTTAGCGTGTAAAATGAAAATATTTTACAGTATGGCTGCAAAAATACCAAACTTTTTTTTTGTGTTTAATACCTTAAAGAAGTTGTTCATATTGATTGTTGATATTATTTGCAATATCAAGTATTACTGTGAAATAGCTTGGATTTAGTCATCTTGTATTTAATATGCAATGAACTTTCGATATACTAAATTTGCATTCATACTGTATAATTTTAAGAAATATGTTTTATAAGATAATTTTTGCGAAGACCCCCGTAAATTTTATATGAACACAGTGAACAACAACAACAACAATAATAATAATAATAATAATAATAATAATAATAAATCATATCTATTTTCTTATTTACTCTCTAGAACACGAATTGGATTTAATTCTGAAGGCAGCTTCTCTTTCTCGGTATTGTATTCAATTCCTCTTCATAGTTAGCTGTTTCTTCTTCCGGGCCGGAAAATCGGTTTCTGTTCAGCTAATTCTTAAATTATTTTGGAAACAGAAGTTGTCATTGGAAAATCTATGATTTGCTTTAATAATGGACGCTCTTTAATACTTCAAGTCATAAGCGTTCCATTCAATTCAGGGCGTGAAAAGGTGGATAAATTTTGTTCACAAGTCTTTTCTTTCAGGCTTGAGATTCTGTAACTTGCCGTAAATCTACTACATGGGATTCACAGCTTTACTTCATTTCCGATGGAGCACATACTTCAGTTTTTTTACGCCAGAAATATCAAGCCGAGTTTTAGGCATTAAACACTTTCTAGAAATGATTTTGAATTGTTGTTTGAGGAAGGGTATTGTCATGAGAAAAGAAAATGTTTCGCCGAGTATCCTCCTGAATTTTTGAGAACATCGAATATAGATATAACTTTTCATCGATTTTCCAGGGGCCACCTGGCCGCTAGTTGAGAATGAGTTGGTTATAATTAATTTCTTGCAATCGTCGTTTCTCTCATATATCCTGATGAAGGAATGAGAAGATTGAAGAAATGACAAAGTTTTGACAATACCGATATTGATTAACCTCTTCGGTCTCAACCAGTGAAATGTGTTTTCCAGCCATCTTTATTGGTGACCTCTCGCATATCTCTTCACAATTAAGTTCCTATCTTCCAATTTTAGTTTTCGTGATATGATACTTACATATGTTTAAAATATGATTTTTGTGTTTAATTATCTTGATTATTAATATTTTGCATATTATTTTATATTTTAACAACGGGTACACGCGCTCTTTTTGCAAATCTCCAGTTATTTACTCATAGCTGTGGAACCATGAAAGCAACTTTTTGAACCAACCTTTCTTCTTCTTCGCCTTGGTATATAGTACAATATTTTTATGTTTCGCAACCTGTCATATAGATAATACCGGAAGCTGTGAGTTTTACAGTTCCTGTTTGCTTTTGAGATAGATGTGTGTTTCTTGCATTTATCAGCGTGGGCCATTTTACAAAGTTATATGGCATATAGTGAATATTTATATAAAAATTATTTATATCATCGAAGAGCTAGTAGTGAAGAGAGTTTCAGTGTAGGTAACAGTAATACTGGTGCTAAACCTGTGAAGATCAGTGCTTTATGCAAGTAATTCTATCAGTCTATTTGTAAAACCAATATTGAAAATTCTTGGTATAAAACACAACTGAAATATATAGGAATACAAACATAAAGATATTTCATATGCTACAAAAATGAATCAGTACTCACAGAACATTCAATGCCAGCACACAAGCAGGTTATTTAATAACCTGTTTTAGATCAGAATTCTAAAAACTGTACATTTAGGTATAGCTCTCATAAAAATGTGAGTGCATGATATAGATAATATTCTGCTATTGTCCAGTATCAGAATAGCAGAATAATAATGTTACAAGGTTTTCGTACAGAACCAGATGCAAACACCATTAACATTCTATAGTACCAAGATTAGCAACGAGTCAAGAATGCGGAGAAAAACTATCGAAAATCTGCAAAGGAAGGCAAGAAGAAAGAAGAAAAGTGGAAAGGAAATAAAATAGCTGCACGGGACCCAGAATATGCGGCAGGAGCATTCTAGAGAGGGTTGGTGATGAGTGGAATTGAAGACAAACTGTAACATTGATTTTACCCCATTTACGTTATTTAGACTTTCGGTTTCAACTATTGAATGCAGGAAGCTAACACTTTACAAATGTATTGATTGAGCATGAGGCTATAGAGTGTTACAGATCCTCACACCCACGCATCCCCAAGAGTAAATACTTTAGATAACGTAAATAGTAATAATCATAATATATATCTTATAGTAGCAATCTGGGACCTTTCACGTATTGCCTAAATGTATTCATGGCTACCTGGACGTTTGACTCTATGCATGCAGGTGGTCGAACAATAGATTATTTTGTATCTTAGTTGCTGGAGATGCTGCAAAATTTGTTGAAGGTATAAGGAGGAACAGGTGTCGGCGATGAAATCGTTACATCGTATGATGAGGAACTCTCTAATAAAATGTCAGAAAGGCAATAAATTTAAAATAACCGCGTTTGGGAGCCCAAGAACTCACCAATAATATTTAAATATTTAAAAGGCTCAGGGAAGTCTTGGGCGCCATACTGTGAACCCTCGTGTGTTTTGTAACCAAGTGGCGACGCTTTGGATTTCATATATAAGGAGAAACACATCTAGCAAAGGACATTTTTCCACTACAATTTTTAACAGATGGCAGCTGCAGTTCAGATCAGGAAGTTAAGGCAGTACAACATTTTTACCACATCCTTTTACCAGGTGTAGTAGACGAGAGGCACACAGATGCAACATATGTGGCACGTGTCATCAAAGTCATAGAGATAACGAACTAGGCGACCAACAACTAAGTTTAATATGATTAAATATTTCAAAGCGTTCAAAGGAGCAAGGTTGTGTGATTTGAACTACCTCATTCCATCTCCCTCCTCCCGTGACCAATAAAACACGAAAGGCGACTTCGGACCCCTGAACGACACGGTATGAATTGGGATCCTCGGTCACACGACATCATCAACATAGGCGTATAAAAACCGCTTCAAATAGGGTACGTCCAACGTGGGCGACATCGTCTACACACCCCAGCAAAAACTCGCTTCAAGAGTGAATTTAATTTTAACACATTTTAAATACTGAAATGGAAAATATGCAGGTAACATTTCAAATGTTTTAGGCAATATTTAGCTATCAATATAAAATTTTAAAAATATTTTCTACATAATTTGAATCATAACAACAGAACAGAGCAGTTTTTATTTTAAATTAGATGTATAACTATTTTCAAGGCAAGTTTGGAAATTTAAAATTTTAGACATAGCCTGTGTATACCTTCCCTTAACCCATATTTAAAGCCATAAAAGCATTGCACGAAAATTTTCCCTCTGTCTCCATTTTATACCTATTAGTATCTCGAAACTTCAACCTATCTGCTCGCAGCTGAGAAGCTATTCTAACTGATGTCGTGCCTGGAAGGTAATAGGTTTTAACTCGTATACAATTTATTGCATACGCATCGCCAGGTATTACGTCCTAAGTATCTTTTGATGTCTAGTACATTTTTCTCTCAATTCTGGATAGCATGGCCGTAAACCAGATGCTTCTTTCGCTCCTCCTTTTACAGGACCTACACCCCAAAGCTGATTCAGTCGCTTGATGGTGAGTTATTTACGCACAGTACACTTGTACACTAATGGGCTCTCTGAATGGAGGTCAATTCTATGTCAGGGCCATCTCGATGACATCACAAACACAGATGTACACGCACACAGATAGATGAATTAAATATGAATGATGAAATGGGAGGTGACTCTGTGGCAGAAAAATAATACCCCCGCATTTACCCTTTCTTAAACTGGACTGAGGAGCAACACGAAAAATCTCAAGTTATCGTCAGCAGCAATTGAACTTTGAGCCTCACTACCGTTCGTAGAACAGTTTCAGTAATAAAAAAGAGAAACAAGTAAATTTAGCTTCGTAACAGCAATTTTAAAGCATAAACATACGAAATATTTAAACAATTAAATTAAATAAAATAATGGCAGCTCTTACGTCTGTTTCAGAAACTTGAGCCTTGAGCTCAAATGCTACCAAAACACTGAATGTTTTAGGATTCACAGCCTGTTAAAATTAGTTACCAAGGCCCATATAGAGCTGGAAATAACAAATTAAAGAAACGAAATATATTTAGGAAGATTTTGGGCAAAAAAGCTACTTTCTGAATATTTTCATTTGCTGTATTATATTAATGCATTAGAGTCTCATAAATTGTCTAAGTAACCGTGATAGAAAAAAGTTTGAATAACGCTAATTCGAACTCTTCATATCTCTGAGATAATGAAATAAATGAGCTGCTCGTAACGTCATAAAGGTATACAAGTATGGAAATAATGGGGAAAAATTGTAATAAAGAATGATAAAAGCAACAAAAGAATACCCCATTTTTTCTTCTGCATTTTCTAATGCTTTTGAAAGGTATTTGGTAATGTCGCATACATACTTATGTATGAATACAAGAAAACGTTTAGCGTTTTAACGCTTTTGTAAAATTTTGATTAACGCTAATGGTCATATAAAGAAAGAAAAATGGATTTTAGTTGTTTTTGTGTGTAGGTAACATTAGGTAAAAATAAGCATTATTAATTAATTTCTTTATGAGTACCAAAAGCATAATGACAGGCCAGAAGTGATTGCTCTTAAAGTATTATCAATATTTTTATTAAATTCGTTTTAGAAGAGCAAACCTTTTTTACGAATCATTCTGGAAGAAGGCAGGAAACTGTGGCCCCAGATTATGGAACTCGCCCCTAAATATTCAATAATCTATGGACTATATCCTGAGAAGTACAAAATGCCAATGGGAAAACTGAAATAATTATCCCCTTAACATACGGAACTAGCAGAACTTCTTTGATAGGCGTATTCTTTCGTTTATTTACTGCAGTTAAAGAAAAATACCATCTGCCAAAGATCAAATAATCCCTTGATTCTCTCTTGTCTGTCTAGTCAGATCCAGTCTTCCATCAAATTCAAATAAGAAGTCCTCCTCTTCTTCCTACATCAGATAGCAGTTTCAGCCAAATTACTACAGATGCTTGTCCTTTGTGGGAAGAAAGAGGATGGGGAAGCCCTCACTCATTGTTCACGAAGGCACACAGAACAGGAAAAGGTGGTGGCTGTAGTGGGAGGGTTGGAAGGGAAGAATAAAGACAAAAGGAAGGGAGAGCTTCAGAGATCTTACGGAGAGAATAGTTTGGGCACTGTGCATACATCGAACAAATGTTTGAATCTTCTGCCCTTATCCTCGCTGGCACTCGCGGGCTGGCATTTGGTAGCAAGATTCTGGAGCAGGGCTAAAAGAGGCGCAAGAATAAAAAGGAAGTAGGCAAGGACTCTCAACGACCCAGCCACCAAGAACTCAATTAACAAAGTTATTTCATAGCAAACCAACAAACGAAAACTTCTCTTCACAAGCTGAATTAATATAGAGAGGGAGACGGAAACAGCGAGCAAAAGCAGTGCTAGCAACTTAAAGACAAAATAAGGTTTATGAAATATCGTCAGCTCACAGCCGTGATGAGAATAAGAAAAAATAGAATTTAATTGCTCACGAACGAAAGTTTTGACACGAATTATATTATAATAGATATATTAAGCATGTATTAGTATTTGAAATATTTTAATTTCTGATGCCGTAAACCCTAGATCCCAGTTTCTATTTCACCTAAGTAGATCTAGGGCACTTATGCTCCTACTATCAAATTACTTATGCCGCGACATGTAGACTAATTGCCTACAGTTGAAGGTTAACTGGATTGCGTCAGTCCCAACCATTGTAATGACATTTTTTTAATATGCTTCGTTTTGCATCAAAACACATGATAGCTGCCCTCTACATCATGTGATGTGACAGGAGCGAACTTATATCATGCGAAATAAAAATATGAATTCTACGAACAAAGCAGCTTTTATTTTTTGGAAAAATTCACAAATTATGGGTTGTGACATACGGAAACACTTGTATATTATAGTATGCATAATTATATTCGATGTTTATTCATCTCCTTATTACAGTATTTGTATATCACAAAGTTGTCATAAAGTGTATTGCACTTAAAACTTGAGCGCCATTTCCTTCAGCATCGTTATGAAGACCGATTGTGTTAAAGAAAATATTCCAAGAAGCAGGAAGTGAAGAAAATATCTATACTTTACAAGGCTCTGTTTATTTATTTATTTATTATTTTTTTGTTTAAATTTCTTCCTAGGTAGTGCATTACTTTGTCCTTACAACTCTAAGAAATAATATTAAAATATTTCTAATTATTTTAAATAAGACAGGAGTACATTTCAGTAAATACAAAGTACAAATGTTTTGGTGATCCTATACATGACATATAAAACATCGAAAGCTCACAGCTTCTGTCTCCGGAACTCAGTGGCAGATGGAAATAACATCATAGGAGGAAGGGTTCTTCACTTCTTGCAGTTGAATGCTACAATGCATCAAGTAATTAGGAAAATTATAATACAAGTGTTGAAACTGAAAAAAACATTTAATTCTATAAATTTGAGTAAGTTTGCTGTAGAATGTAAAATAAAATCTTGAAACAAGAGCAATTAAAATTAATTTAAAAAATAAAGGTCGAAAATAGGAACAAATCTTAAGAGTTGAAAATAATGAAACTTAGGAACGAAGCATTTCAGGCCAAAGTTTAGGATACCTCACTGGCATTTGCCATTGATTAGGACTCATATTTCAGTAGTATCTCTAATGATAGTAAACGTTATTTTATCTATTAATATACATATGGCGGAAAAGAAGAACATTTTGATTTGAAGTTAGGATCATGTATACTATTTGTGGGTCATAAGAAATAAAATCACCAAAGAGGTGCAAAAACAGATTTTTCTTAGTAGATTTCACACAGCTCTCTTATGTCACACCTAGTTCTGATGTGATCAAAGCTTAAAATATTCATTGATGGTTTACAGGAAAAGCACATTCTGTAAACCATAAATCAAAATCTTTAATAGTTACCCACTTATAACAAATGCAGAAAAGTGTTCAAGGCATATTTCTTGAAGTACGTTGTAAGGTCAAGTTTATTTTTAAAATAAATACAATTTAGTTTGCAGTTGGAGCTCCTTTAGGATCAGTTAATTAATTACATAATAACATGTTGCTGAAAATAATTACTATATCACATTTTGCAAAAAAAAAAAAAAAAAAAAAAAAAAAAAACTCATTTTAATGGAATTTCTTTATTTGCTGCATAAACATTTCAATGATGATGACATTTATTAAAAAAAACTCTTTGCAGTTGACCATGCACTTTATTTGGCTGTTTCAAGTCTTCTTTATGCATTAGTGCTTTACGAACAAATAAAGATAACGAAATATCGTTTTCTATGCACCAGATCATTGAAATTAAAATAATTCTGCCTTAATATCGCAAATTATTTCACAATGCGCAACATAATGGGTAAGTCCTAAAGAAATAAAGAAATGTAAAGCATGCAGTGCTGACGATGAGGGACGTTTATTATTAACTTTTAATTGAAAAACTTCCATACCATTTTTCTTTGGTATCCCTACGGTTGAATTTAAGCCAAGGTCACTGTTTTTATCAGATAATATGCATGTCAAAGTAAACTGACAGTAGAAAAAAAAACTATATTTCATAAATATTTGCCACAAATACTTGACAAATTACGATTGTTTTATGATGTACCATTATTATTTTGTTATAGAACCTTTCAACTCCCTATGAATGAGAGCCTTTAGTTATCAACAGTCTGCGTGTGCGCCGACAGAGAACTATTTACTTGATCCTGCTGTGCATTCGTGTTAAGTCGGTGAAAGAAGACTGAAAAATTCCAGTATCATTGTTATCTACATTGCATGGAGAAAAGAAGGTATAGGTGGAATACTGACAAAGTGATTTCTATGTGAGAAAATATAAGTGTTTGTATTATATTTCTTCAGAATATTACATATATAAATACGTTGGTGGCTAGGGGAATTTAAAGATAAAAGGTTACGTTAAGCATGAATATCTGTAAAAATTTATAGCGTGGTAGAAATTTTGTAATTTTCATTTGCATGTATAAAGGCTCCTTTGATCCGTATATAACAAAATGAAATACATCACAGACCAACCATTCATATTACCTATCAATCAATTGATTTAACTCCTTATCCTAATTGGATTCCAGGATGTGTAAATGAATAAAGTAAAAATATAGACTTCAAAAAGTTACATTTTTACAATCAATTGTCAACTATGTCAGAGTTATGATGCTCCAGATGGAAGCCACAATAATCCCAGATTTTTCTCGTTTCATACGAACATGCTGATGAACAAGTGCCTTACCGTATAATGTTAATGATGGAATAAAGAGCAATTAGGTTGTGCATATTTCTAATTTTTCTGAACTATAGAAAGAATAATTTTTTTACCATCATTATTCCATAATTCAGGATAGAGTTAAAATAGCACGGAATATTATTGTTTATAATATACACGATTATTAAACCACGGAAGCATCTAAACGGAAATCAGACACCTTTTAATTCAGATAGCATGTTTAAAGAAAATTTTAAACCATTTAACTCCCAATGTATATATTGCAATTATATTTAAACCTTTTTTTTCCAGCTGAGGGTTAATAATTTACAAGTATAAATAAATTGAACATGATACTGTACTTGTGTAAGTGTAAATGTTTAACAAGAAGTGAGCAATTATACTTGTATTATGTGCGGGGAAGTTTATTATATAAATGTTTAATCATTTATAGTATATTAAAACTAAACTAAATATTAACTAAAAATAAAACAGAAATAAGCACCAAAATAAAACGATAAAATTAAGATTTGCATATGTTGTCATGGTTCTGAAAGGAATAATACTTTATTTATGGATTTTGTAGAGAATGTAGCATTTATTCTAGCGATTTTCTAATTATAAACTGATTTGAAAAAATAATTCTTAAGTAATATGATTTATTTAACGGAAGTTAGTTTTATTGGTGTTAAATTTGGTTACATTGCATAGATAATCTAATCTTGCAAAGCTGCCTTATATTTGTTCTGGATTGAAAATTTGCAGAGGTCTAAGGGAAAGTGGAATATTCAAAGGAGCACAGCTATAGAAACAACACCCAAGGAGGCTGCTTTCCCACCAGTGGAGTCTCAAAGAAGAACCAACACCTTCCAATCCAGTGGAATAGAGAGATTCTTAGACCTCACGTTTCGGCCGTGAATAAATAATACCTTCTCTTGAACCACATCTCACGTGATTTTATCACGTGCTATGCCAACCACCCGTAGAGCTCTGTGTTTTTATATTTATTCTTTGTATTTGGTTTGTGAATGCATAACATGAATCCTGAACCACTGACCTAGCTACTTCTTCCTTTCTAGAAGGCTATAGTTCTTGCCTGCCGATGCTGGCAGAGGGGGATAGAGGGAAGAAAAGGCGATGGTTCTGCTACCTTTTGAAGCTGTGGTTAAAAGAGGAAACCAATCCGAAACGTGAGTTGAAACGGTAAGCAAGCAAGCTTTCTTACTCGTTGGGGCGAATTTCACACGGACTGCCTGCAAAACAGAGGCTTGGAGGTTAGTGTTACAAAGACATATTAACTGATAAAATGGATACAAACGGTTTTAAATGCCTAATTGAAAGCTAAGAAGAATTCGAGATTATAATATGGTGGCCGATAACGAAGAGAGACACAATAGAAAATCAAAACATTTCATTAAAAACAAATTTATGCTGAAAATAACAAGGAAAGTCCTACTAAGAAATAAAAAAAAAGTTTATCCTTTAAAAGATTGACGGAAATCACAATGTGTGTATATCCTAAATTGTTAGGCTATACTAATTATAATTACAAAGTTTGTTTTATTCCAGCCAGTAGTTTTCATGTAACCAAATTCCTAAAATGGTAATGTTGAATGCAAACGGAGAAAAATAATGAAAAATCACAAGTGTGGTTATATATATGTTTTAGGCAATGAAAAAATATAGCTACGATATTTAGTTATACATATCTTGATTTCTTGTACACATGTTTTATAAATAAAACTAATAGAACGTTTTAACTTAGGTTTTACATGCATCAATACAGAAGTGTTATTTAGTGTATTTCTTCTTATATAGAAATGTTCATTACAGAATATTCTGTGTAACCTTATTCCATATTTGGTCTTGTTTCTGGCACTACTAAAATGGCTGACTCCACCAACATCCTGAATACTAGACATTGTAAGAGTACATCTCCACCGCCCACATCTTTCGTGCAATGCACCAAACGTTGTCAACCTTACTCCAGTCATACTTTTGCACTCCAACTGGCTTACTTTTCATTACAAATGGACACACCGAAAGAGTGTAATGCAGTAACGACAGCAATATTTGAACAGTTTGTGAATGCTCAACCACCATTTGTTTGACCTAAAATTATAAATTATTTAGTAATTCAGAGAAGAGCCCTTAAGCGTATGCACTTGTAATATTTCATTACATTTTATTATTCATTTCCTTCCACTTATGTTGATGAAAATTAAATAAATAATAGCTCGCAGTGTTTATAAAGTAAGCATTTAAATGTAAATTGATATAGGAAAAACATATATGCTAAGAAATAGATACAAGAAGTCTAACAAGGCAGTTTTGTTATGTCAAATGTATAACTGCATGATGCTATTTAAAATAATAATTACATTTGGACCTGCTAATTATTTTTATCTGTATAAAATTTATGTGTTTATACGTTCACTAATTGCCCTTAACCCTTAAATGTCTAACGTTTCTAATTTGAGAACATAAATTCGGTATTACTTGGTTAAGACGTGAAACATACTCGAAAACATGTAAAAGCCCAAATATTTTGTTAAAAAAAATTAAAATCAAGAATTGAGTTTAAAAAGCAATAACTAACTACATATAAAAATAGCAGTCATGAAATGCATGCATTCTTCTAGCAAACAAGACAAAAACAGAAAGAAATGGTTTTATTTTTTCCATATTTTCAGATAATGGACTTCATTTCCTGTTAGTGCAATTATATATCATGAAAAATTGCACTCTTCATCACATGATATGATAGAAACAGTGTCCCAAACGTAAGTTTTATGTTTGCTGAAAAGTATTTTTCTTTATTTAAGAATATATTTTGAAGTAAGCAATACTACTTAAAATAGAATAAAAAAAGTGGAAATCGCCACGATTCTTTCCTTTAAAATAGAAGGTATAATAACACAAATTCTTAAAAAATTAATTTTCTGTCCAGTCTTTTTTCAAACAAAATTTTAAGAAAAAAATATTCCTTGTTGAGAAAGAATTAATGTTTCCTTTGCTTTTCGAAAAATCGAATCTTAGGGTGTTTTTTTCTCTCCATATTTTGAACCTTTTGAATCAAAATCTAAACAATATTAAAATTTCGGAAAGGTTAGTTGTAACTCCACCGAAGTCTCGGTGGTACCTGGGTCATTTAGATAGTCCTTTTCAGTATACTATCCATAGAATCAACTGCCATTTTCTGCGATTTCTGGAAAATTGTCGAAACTAACTCTCATTAGATCTGGAGGTTTATCAATTCATTCCAAAGTATTTAAACGTTGCGTCGTGCACATGATTCAAGTTGTCTACCAATGTGCTACTCAGCGTAACTCAATCTACAGCTATAGCCCCTTGATTTGCTTTATTCAAATCTGCGCAGTGCGTACTTGCAAACGCTATCAATCTGGGTTAAACCGGCGTATTTCTTTTTTTCTCTCTCAGCGTTTTTCACGCTTTATTTCTGGAATTTATTATCGATAACCGAGGCCTTTATGCAATTTTAGGAGCGGTTAACTTTTAACATTTGGTACTATTTTGATGAAAATTGTAATGTGTGTTTTGCAAAAACGTCTAAACGAAAAGTTGCATAGCACTTCAACAACGTGACACATTTTGAAAGCGAAACACTTAGTCTACTTTTAAGAGCATGCGGACAGAAGTTCATCATTGTCTTTACAGACTCCAGTTTTATAATACTTCCAATTCGAAGGCAACGAAAAAAGTTTAGGATTAGAATTGGAGAAATTTTAGGATTCGTCCCATCGCTAGTATTGTACATAGATATAGGTCGGTCTATCTTAGTGAATATTCGAATGTTGCACTACCTATACAAACGCATAGCCATACATGAAGTGTACATCCGCGTATTAAATGTTTCTGTACTTATTTTCTTTCTTTCCTGTTTACACCTCTTAACACGATAAGCATCATAACCTTCATTCGCAATGTGCACAGCAACCCTAGGACATTTCATTTGCTTTTGTTTATTACTAACGCACAAGCAACGAGGGAAAAGGTTGAGGGAGAGAGAGATATGCGTACGAACATGAATGTTGCTGGCCACAGTATCCAGGTGCGCGATTCAGTGGCGGACCTAACCGGCAAACAATTGTCATCTCATGATTTCCGGTATTCACAGATGAATTGTAAACTGTGAAGAAGGATACTTAGCTATCAGAAATATCATGTGAATTGAGCGCCTATTTTAGTTGTTCTTGTTTATGCCAATTTCAGAACGTTTCAACTAACTTTATATAACACTATTCTTTAAAGTGTTTTATATATTTCCTTATTTACTATTCATACAAGGATGTTTATAAGTGATACATACTATCGGGGGAGAAGTTCAAGCTAAAAGAAGCAAAAAAAGTTCTAGTAAATCCGCAAATTAACCGTTTATGAGATTACATTTATTTTGTTGGGTGTGGTCACCACTAAAGAGAGCTGCTGGAATACCAAATAAAACGCCAATAAATTATCCCATACATGTGTGTATATTACCTAAGTTCTACTCATTTCAACAAAAATTTACTAAGAATTAAGCAGTTAGTATATCTAATTACTAATAATACAAATTATAATTAAATTTCTAAAGTTCAGAAATAAACTATCACATCTGCAGTAAACCTATAACTTTCCATGTAGAACTATTGTTAATAAAATTATTAACTTAATCTTATTCTCTAATTAAATGGGTTAAAACTTAAGACAGTAAAATTTGAATAAAACTCTAGATATCGTTTGTAAATTTTAAATCAAAGCTACGAATTAATAAGAAGAAAGAAAAGTCTTAAAATCATTATTTTTCTTGCAAATAAAACAATCGAAAATAATAAATTGTGCTATATCAATAAGCTATGAATGAAATAAATGTAAGTAAACTAATAAATGGTCACGCTTTTGTTGACGGTTAAATTTATTTACACATAAAGGTACATTTGTTGGTTTTGAACCAACCAATATGTAATAAGGTTAACGTAATTCCCTTTGGATTACTAATCCTTCTTTTTTCCTAAGCTGTATGCAGACTGTTCCGCATGAAACAGCTGATTTTGCAAAAAGCCTCAGGAAGCTCTCTGATTACAAAGGTATTATGTTATTAAGGTAAATATTGTTTTTGGGCTATAAGGCCAGTTACACATTTGGAATTATTAGATGCACCGAATATTCATTGTGGGGAAGTATATTAAATACCTCTGTTTTAAAAACAGTAAAAAGTAATAAGGATGCAACTAGAGGATAAGGCAAGCTTTATAGAGACAATTATTTCCGAAACACTGTAAAATTATCAGCAACTACAAACAACTCGCTAGGTAATTATTAATATTACCTACATATGAAAGTGATCTGAAAAAATTCAGTCTAACAATGAACACACGAATTTTTAATTTGAATATTATTTTAGCATAATTTCTCTTCATGCCCCAATGCGTTTGTGCGGTCTCTGAACTGGTTTTCCGGAAAATCTGCAAAATTCTCCTCCATACCTGTAAATTGCTTCTTGATTAGATAAAAACTGCTGACCAACTTTGGACGCAGAGAGTTCAATTTGGGTAAGAGGATGTATGCTCCAACTATTCATATTTAAAATCTCTAAACTTTCCCACCGCTAAAACATTTTTGTGGTTGGCGAATTGTTTTGATGAAAAACTATTTTTCATTCTGCCAGCCGGGTATTTTCTCACACATATTTTTACCTAGTTGATTTAAATAATTGAATAGCACTCTCCGGTTATGTTTTTATCCTTCTCAAAATTGCTTTAGCGTTCTAAAAGACATTTGCCATAAACAGATGAAACGACTTTGTTTTCTTTGGCGCTGAACAAGCGTCTTTTGTCCATTGTTTAAATTAATGTTTAGATTCATATGTGTAATGATGAATGGAAGTTTCATTATTATTTTATTTTTAATAAAATGCTCCAAACACCTTTGCGATATTTTCATATGAATGCGTTTTGTTTTCTACTATTACAGCGGAACATCAATCTTTGCAAAGCTTTTTCCTATTCTCTCCTCATGTAAAGTATAACTAACACTATCCTTTGACATGTCTACATATCTACGGCCTCAGCAATTTCATGCAATTTAATTCGCTAATCTAATTCTTCTGTATTTGTTCAATGAATTCAGCTGTTGTTGCATTTTTGGACGTCCTTCACTTACATTATTTTCAATGCTGGTAACGCCATGTTTAAATTCAGGTGATCATTTTTAAACTTTGAAAATAAGAACATGAGCTTTTATAAATCTTGCATAAATTACCTTGGATTTACAACGTTATCACAGCACAATACTCAATTTAACTCACTTTATGAAATAGCCACATGTTTCCTTAAAAAGCTGCATCAAATAAATTATTTGAAGCAATGACATAGTATTTGAAATGATGACTTAGGAAAGATTTACCATACTATTGCATAGTTAACTATAGTCAAGGTAAAAAACTTACAGCCTTCGTATTTATTGATGCCGACTTGGTTAGTAAAAGGTACAAAATATTGAGAAATGTAAAGAAGCATACCTACACAAAATTAGGCTTCTACCTTCCTCTAAGAAATACTCATTCATAACAAAAAAGCATAATACAGCTAATAATATCTGCTCAGCTTTCCTCAATGTGGTCAAGAACTGTGCTTTGCCTTGGCCTTGCGTATATCAGCCATTTAAAATGCCCACGCTTTCTCCAAAGTTGTGTATGTCAATTCATTATTTATATTACATTTATAAACTTTTGGGTTAAAAGAAACTATTTAGTGAAGGCGACAATTTTGATACTGCTGAGCAATAGCCGGGTCCTTAATTTTACATTTATGCAACATATAACACAGAATTATTTTTGATGGGAAATTGTAATTAATAAAGATATTTTAATTTTTTAATTTGCCTTAATGTAACCTTTTTTCATTAAACAGATAAAACTTGAAAATTAAATGTCATTAAGGTGGGCAAGTAGTGAGAATTCAAAGGATAGTCACATTGCCTAAAATTACTGGCACAGAAACATTTCAGAGGGGGCAGAAAATACTAAATGGAAGGAAAAATATAAGTTATCCCTTTCTATCTTCCTCTCTGCCCGCATAATAATTAATAGAAGTTAAAAATAGGCCACAGTCTTCATGCATGTCATAAATTATGCCTAAAGAGAAATAAGTAATTTATCGACTACAAGGCTTCCTGTTTCCCTTCCTCGTTTAAACCAGCAGTAGAGAAAAGAGAAAGTCCTTCACATTTTCCAGAGCGGTCCATCTCTCTATCTCAGAGCACAACTTCTCGCGCAGTAAGTAATTATTAATAAACTGCGAAAACAAGGACACGACATCAAAACTGCGCTGCAGCTGACATTTTCTGAGGATTCGCTGGGAGTACAGTTACTGTAAACGTTCATCTGCCTTCCTTAGGATAGACTACTTTCATCACCTGCTTCATAGCAGTGATAGAACAGTTATTTCTTACTTGAAGTAAAACATTATAGGTATTTTTGAAAAAGTAAACATAATTTCAATTATAAAACATTTTACCCTGTTTTTGTGAAAGTTATTAATGTCTTGATAATATTTAAAATATTATCATATATTTATAATATTTAAAATACTCGTAATAAGCTATTTTTCTCATATCATTTGTATTTACGCTATATTTAAATGTATGATTAGCTATCAATTCTTGCAATTCATTTCTATTTTTGTAATTTTTTAAATTTTTGCACAAATTACAATTTTAGTATGTACATAATTTATATATTTTAAAATTTACATTTTAGAATTCATTATAGTATTTTGTACTACATTCTACACAATTATAACAAATGTAACTTATAAATTTGTTTTATGATTTCACACGATATTTAGCAGGTATCCCTTGTCTTTTTTCTAAGTAAATATTTTAATATATTATATAACATTGAATTAAATGTATGCTATCTTGCACTGATGTAAACTTATGTGTCTGTGGACTATGCACGATAACTAGTGGAAGATGGCAAGATAGGAAAATTGTACAAATGTAAGAAATGTCCACAGTAAAGGGAAAATATTTCTCTTTAATGGTTCTGTAATTGCTTGTCGAGAGTAATAGGCAACTAGAAGTTGAACAATAATCTCGTGCTGGTGCTGAGAATTCGCGCCACAAGACAAAATACAGCAAAAATGGAGCCAGCCATTACTGAAAATTTTAGACTTCTGATTTATCGTGGGGCAAAGGTAGTTTCGCAAAAACTACGTGATGCCTGACTTTTGATATACAAGGCCTATTGATTATACCTCCATACTTTTCAGGCACTCTTCAGGCATCTTAGATTTTTGTTCAGGGACTTAGGACGTATAGACTTCTGCGTTTCAGAAAATCATGCGAATGTAATACTCGCAAATGATGTTAATGCAAATATTGTTGCCCGTCATTTTCACGAATTTTATTTGTATTAGAGTAGAAAGTGAATAAATTAGAAATACTTGAACACGGCCTAAGAACCGGCATAAACATTCTAAATTTCGAGATCGTGAGCATTTATTTTTGGTCAACTTGCCCTATTCTTATTGCCTTCTAGTCGTGAGCGATTTAATGGTGGTTGTAAAGTGTTCGTTCACTGGTGTATGTAATAAAACAGTATATTTTTGTACCACTCGTATGTTGTTCTCTGAAAGCGCTCCTTCAGTCCCTGTGAAAGACTCAGCTATAAACCAAATAACCTTGAAATAAAATGGACGCCATAACAATTTATATAACTAAGATTACGTTCGCTGGCGGTAATTCCATTGTTGTTACACTAGTGTTGAGGCATCCACAACTATAACGCTATCAGATTTTAAGCCTTAAATGTTGATTTAATTACAATTCGAGAATTTTACATTTACAAATTGACAATGGCTAAGAGATACATCAAACTTGTTTTGTACAGTTTAAATAGCATTGTTGGCATTTTTCTGTACTTCTGTCTTGTATTTTTTCTGTCCCCATTTACTATTTTTATCGGTTCTCTAATTTTCTTTTAAACATTATTTTGGTTTATTTTAACACAGGGACCAATAATTGATCAGATAGATAGATAGTTGGAGGGAGAGATTGATAAATAGATAGATAACTCAGCAACTTAATATTATAAAAATTGTACTGTTTAATTTTAATTATATACAGAGGGTACCAAAAACGTATACACACTTCAAGCAAAGAAAAACATGTGTTAACATAACAAAACTGAATTCACACAAACAGAAAATGATGATCACTAATCACCTTAGACTTTACATTTACAACAGTTGCTCCAAATTCCCACCATCGGCGTTCTGAGTACGGTGAACTGCTGATTGAGTAACGTTTGCGAAAGTGTTCTCAGTGATTGCAGCACATGCAGTTTCAATTTCTTCCCGAAGTGTTGCCAGTGTAGCTGTTTTTCTACGATATACGGTACCATGAATCTCAAATTTGTCTCGAATGGGTGCAATTGTTACTTGCGTTGGCGGTTCTGTTCTGTATGCACGTCTCCATTGCCTTTGAAGTTCAACAACATTCTCGGTTTTCCAATATTACTTCAAAATTCCTTTCCGCTGTTCAAACGATACTCTTGGCTCCATTTTACTGTAGCAACGGTAGCTTAATGTCATGTGAGTCACATCTGTTTACAGAACATCATACACTTCATTTGTTCATTGTTGATTTACCTGTCACGTATCAACGCTATCATAATGTATGTGAGTCACATCTTTTTACAGAACATCATACAACACATTACTGTTGTTTTTCGGTTCAATTTTGAAGTATATTAAATAGATATCTACTGTGAGAGTGTATATATATTTTTGGCAGCCTCACGTTTCATTTAAAAGCCACTATATAAACTGCAAGAATGAAATGGAACGAAACAAGAGTAAACTTTTTCAGAAATAACAAGCAAAATGTAACTATAACTTAAACGAGAGCTAAAAAGCACAAGAATAAAAGTAACAATGACAGTAAAGTTTTATTATTATTATTATTATTATTATTATTATTATTATTATTATAAAGTAAAATAGCAATTAACCAACATGCTGTTACTAACAAATCCTCGGTTTAACCGAAGTGTATAAATAATATTTTAACAGTTTGTTTAATACATTTCATAACAAGCTCTAAGTGAAATTAAATATACTCGTAGCTGCATTTTAATAACAAAAAGAAAGCAATAGATTGTTATCATCAATCTTTGTGACAAATATACTCAGAACATTTTAAAGATTTTTCCATAAACTTTGTGATGGTACTTTATATTTGAATATCCGCCTTTTTTATTTAATTACATTTTTTGTCCTTCTTTGGTTAAATGCAGTTTTTATGGATCTTATATTTCTGTAATTAGAAGTCTATTAATAGAAGCTTGTTATTTGCTGTTAGCTGTACCTTTTATTTATTTAGGTTAGCAAAACTTTTTAAATTTTCACATCTCTTCTGTGATAACAGGACCACAAGTAATATACATATCAGTTCACTACTAACTTTTTATTACACACATAACAATAAATATGAACAAACAAACCTTTGATACATTTAAATGAGCTTTAGTGCATATTGGTTGGAAATTCTTTTTTACAAATAATGTATATTCCCGCCACTTGCATTTCATTTTAACATTTTTTATGTTTGTTTAGTATTTATTTTCCTTTAGATAGAAGAGACAGTTTTTATGATTATCCAAAAATGTGTGAGGTAACAATGACTTTAATTCCTTAAAATTAGAGTGAAATTATATTTTGAGCTCCTGATCGGTAGAGAGCGGCTGCGTATTGGTAGAAGCCAGTCGTATAATTCAGTGCAGGTAGCAACTGGTAAATAGATTGCTAGTGTGCAGAGTTTGTGCTAATTGTTCTTCATTAGTTGTGTAATTACATAAATATAGTCTTGAAGAACGGATTTTTATGTACAATACACATGGGAAAACAAATACTTGCAGAATAGTGGTAAGGCAATATGCAAGAAAATATCTTGGTAATCGTGTTTCAAGTAGAGAAGCTGTTAGGGATTTGTTAAAAAGATACGAGAGACAGAATCCATTAATAACAAGAAACATATTCCCTACCACTATGCTCTTATGTAATAAAAATTAAATGAATTACAGAAATTTCCTACGCAGTAGTTAGCAATGTATTGCTGCTCAGGGGCATCATTTTTAACATCTCTTATAATACAGGTTAGCGCTTTTCATTATTAGTTTTAAATACAATATTATTTTGTGCTTTCAGTGCAAACATAAATAGTAAAATAAAAATATTTATTTAACACGTGACTGGGTATACATTTTCCCAGTAAGCAGCAGTTTTCGGGCGTTCGGTAACTCAAATGATTTCACTGTATATTATAATCATAAACTCTATTATTTCTGTCTAATGATGAATGCCTCAAGACTATTTGAATCTTGAATATAATCTTCAATTAAGTAAAACCAAACGCTAATGCTCTATATATCGAATTTTATGTCAACAAACGAAAAGCAGCGTAATTGTTGACCAATGTTTTCTTACATTCAAATAAGATATTATTGCTTCTTCCAGAGTTTAAGATGTTTGTATCGAAAAACCTGCCAAATTGCCCACTCTGATACATTTCCCACCAATTTTCTACCAGATTCGTGCATTACCTACAGTAGCTATATTTAAATGTAAAATATCGTAGTTAACAGACACAAAGTATGTGACACAAATTGTGTGAAATATAAATAATTCTGATGCTAAAATTAATGTGTCATGTCTTATTAACTCTCTCATTATAAATCTTTAAAATTCTATGCATTAATTCTATACCATTATAAATTGTAAATTATTTTATTATTTTCAGTCTACAATTTATATTTTTATAGCCAACAAGACTTCAGATTGGATGTAATACTATTAGAGTTGTTAATGTGTAATTAACGTTTAAAAAAAATCTTTCTTCAAGTCTCCTCGAGAACTCTTATTGCTAGTAGGTCATTAAACATTATTGAATATTGCTTTTGCTTTCTTAACTTGACTATTCAGATGTAAGAGACATATAAATATTTACTTTTTCACTTATTTATCTGAAGTAATAAGCATCTTAGCTTTAGAAGACACTTTCAAGAAATTAACGATTTAGTTTGTAACTTAGCATTAAATATGATTTTGTAGGAAGAGAGAATTTGCTAGGTGGAAACTGATAAGGTTCAGTAACGTTAAAAGTTTGCAATACTGGTTTTTGTGCTAATGGCTTTCTTTGGAACCAAATGAAAATTAAATTCATGTTATTTACGTTAAAGAATTTTCATCAAGTAAGATCGCTTAGTATATTTGGTATTATGTTTTATGCTACTCTTTCTTGAAAAACAAAATCACGTTTGGCATATTTGTATTCAGTTATTTAGAGTTTTCTTCCTATTACAAAAATTGTTAACTGTGGTACCTAACAGTTATATCATGATTTAGCATGCATGGTTTTAAATATTATAATAATATTTTACAGCTGTATTCACTATACTGTAGAATCACGAGAGGGGGACAATTAAATTAAAATATCTCAATTCTCTCCACATGCGACAAACCTTATGACGAAAAATGAAAAAAAAATCGATGTTAAAGGAACGTAGTGTGTTATATTTTACATAAAAAACTATGCCCAAGATGGATTCTCACTTGCTAACAGAAGATCAAAGGCTCATTCTTTTGAAACTATTGCAATAATGTTGGGAGCGTTTTAACAGACAGAGTTTATTTTTCGCGTAGATTATAAGTATGGACCAGATTTCAATCCATCATTACTCACCAATTCCTATACCCTCAGTAATATCATGAATTTTAACTCACTGGTCATCTAGTACCATATATATTTGTTCAATGAGATGCAATGATTAATTGGGATGTGCGTATTTTTGGAGGGGAGCGAAGGATTTCAGGTGTATGTATTAAAATGTGCCATTACTGAGGATACAGGAAAATCTCAAAAGGGCCTCAATCAGGAAGGAGAATACTGACGGGATTCGAACCCCAGAACTTATGTTAGTGACCTCAGTTGTCTGTTCCGGTGTTTTAAAAGGTGGTCGTACGCTATGCGGCAATTGATCAATTTGTGATGATTTTCATCCTTCAAAAAAGATCTATTAGAATTGTCATTAGGTCTTCTTAAAGTATTATTTACTATAAAAAGCGACCTCTTATTTGTGCATGTAATTCGTTGTGTATAAAAGATAATTTGCACATTTTTTTGTTTTTTTGGTTCAGCACAAGATGACTCCAATTTCCCTTTCTTCACACATATTAACAGTGTCAAATTTTGAGGTTTTGTTACGAATCTCCCTAATTTCGATAAATATGTTCATTTTAATATATTACGTTTTAAAATGGTTATTCCTATCTGGTGAATTACTACAGTACCATATGTTGTCTCTTATTTTCCAAAATGAAGTATTTATAGATTTATTAGTTATATTATAATGACTGTGTCATTACAAATATGTGTTCATAGACATAACTATTCAATTTGCATTTATATTCGTACACTGATTTCCAAAAACAAAAGTATTGGAGCTTTGATTTCCCTCTTAATAAAAAATACAAAAGTTTGCGAATTAAGGGAATCGACCGAAAGATTGTTGAAGGAGGTTATGAAAGCCTGTTTTTGTGGTAGTCACACATGAGTCAAATAGTTTCGACTGCGACATTAATTCCAGAAAAAATAAGAAATATTTTGTGGTAATTAGAAGAAGCGTTGGTAATTCCTACTTTTAGTAAACACACACACTCAAACACACACAAAAACGTTTCCACAGATCATCTAAGCCTTTAAGGGAGATGTAATGGGTAGGCCATAATGTGCGTAACTAACACGTGTGGTAATAAATATTAAATCCCAACAAAAATTACATCCAAATCTCTTATATTTAATGCATCTTTCTTGGAATAGCAATTCAATAATTGCAACACTACTTTTCACGTAACCAGATTATTCAATAATAACTTATGATGCTACAAGCTTGGTAGCAGATAATCGCCATTTAAAGTAAAGGTGAAAATCACCTCATCCCCCTTAAATTACACAAGACGCGCGTGCTAAAACTCTTGGATACATTTTTTGCCCCTAATGTTCTATCTTCTATCTTGTTTATGTAGATTAAGCATGTTTGACGACTTGAAACTCTAGTACAGGGATTTTAAAAGATTATATTCTGTTCAAACTTGGCAAGCTGTCTCTTACAGTGCTTATAAATGATGTAAAATAATTATTGCATCATAGAAAACATTTGCTGAGCCATAACGCTCGCTGCAATTGAAGAATCTTCCCAAATAATAATGGCCGGCTAATTTTCTTGTATTTGACTTGTTAATTACTCAGTTATTATTGATCTGTCAATCGTGGGAGCAAATGCCCACCTTGACCGATGTTGTCTTCAGTATGAAATGGTTAAATGCTCTACAAATATTTTGTTAAAGCAATATATGTGAATCGGTGCCTTACTAGGTAGATAGAAATACATTTCTGTTCAGAAAGTCTACAAAATGCCTCTTGAACAAATCCCCTTTGTTTGTTCAATAAAGTTTGGAAATGGAATAATATGCGGGTCATGTTTCTTATAATGTCAATATCTTTAAAATTTCCTTAATGCAGCTTTATTTCATTATGTGTAATGTTTATTATTACAATGGCTGCTAATTATGCGAGTGTGGGAGAAATTAAGTTCTAAAACAAATATTTATTAACATAACAAAAATGTACTTACTTTGTAAATAATATTTGATAACTTTAGTTTGAAAATAAAGATTTAGCGACATTGAAAGATTTATCAAACAACTAGCAATCAAAGCTTGAATTAAAATATCATTTTATGTACAATATAAAATTGTGTGCTGCACACAAAGCATTTAATATTTACATAAAATGAATTAAAGCATTAGACTAAGAATAAATCTGTTTGCAGTGAAATTTTATATATTCTTTAAACATTACAAAATGTATCTCTACGCAAGACCCATATGCTATGAACCTGCTACAAAGAAAGCTACCAAAGTGGGCATGTAAACTGCACCTTTACCTTGTGGCAAGCAAAATTACGTAATACAATTAAATAAATAGCATACAAGCCAGTGACACTTGAATAGCTATATAGTACAAATTCTGTGTGACTATAGTCGAGTAACTGCCCAAGTAACATGTTTATTGAAGGCTAAGCACGATTTACCTCATAAATATATAAAATTTAATAAACCTTGCAGCAAACCTGGTTCATCATAGTAGTTAAGAAGCTCCCCTTAAATTTCTAACAGAAAACCAAAACAGTCTACTTTTTCTGAGAACTTCTTACCTACGTCCTATCACAACATAGTTCAAAAAAGAAGGCTAGCACTGTTCCCGACCCCAGATAAGAAACCCCCGAGCGTTTAAGATCAAAAATGTACTGACCAATTAAGTTTACAGTGACATTATCTCACTTACCGTGACACAAGCTAGAAAGTGAACGTGCCAATATCGATCGGCGAAAGATTTTCGTGCGACAAGGGCACAGGGTTCTCATAAAAAAAAAAAAAAAAAAAACCGCACACATTAATTTACATTTTTCATTGCTTTCAAAATTATAGTATAATATCCTTATGTGGTCTATTGCAGCAATTGTACGAGAATTTCATTAATTGCCGAGGAAAGTTTACTAATGACCATTGATGACCCAGACCCACAAATAATGACTTGTTCGCAGCATTGGAAAAGAACGGAGAAAAGGAAGAATACTTACGCATATATTAGTCTTTCTGTATTTCTTATTATTATGAAACGTGTATTTTTGTTTGATTGCATGCTTATTTTTATATTTCGGTGCTAAGCGTTTAATACATTATTAAACTAATTATATTCATTATATATTTTCATGCTTAATGACTATCGATTATTTTTTACAATTTTGTGTTTATTGATAAGCAACCTTTTTTGAAATCTCTTTTTATTTGTCATCTAATAACTTGCACAATTTTTGTGCGTATCAAAATGGGAACAGGTAAGGGACAATAGAAATATTATTAAAGTGACTGTTTCCTTGCAGTAAATTCTATTTTGAGTCTCGCGATGAATTAAATATCTATTAGTGTTCCAGAGTTTTGGAGCTTATGCAAATAAAATAAATGAATAACGTAAATAATGAGGTATCTGTAATCGGCGACTCTCCGAATCATAAAGTGATGTAATATTGATATAATACGTTAATACATGAAATAGTGTATATTGTGACAGTTAAATATTAATATAACTTTGGTTTGGTGGCATAACGTGAGAATAATTATTATTTAAATACTATTAATTAGTTTGCCAGTCACGTGTGTTGGTGTACAAATATTTATTTTGTTTCCTTAGTACGGTAGAAAAATTATCACCTGCATCCTCAATGTTGCCTTATTGTCTATAATGAATTTTAATCGTTTCAATGTCGTCCAGATAGAGTATAAGAATGTGTTTTGCTTTTACAATGGAGCTAGCATAGAAATGCCGAGAAATTATTTTATAAATCTAAAGTGCAGACGAGCAGACTGAAATAATACTTCCGTATTACATGTACACACTCAATAAAATATCATAAAAATATAACTTTAAAATAGAAACTGGTAAAGCACAAGGAACGGCCTATATGCATTTGCATCAATACTGATTGAAAATGTGAATGTTATATTTTCATTATGTAGATAATATCTTGTGAAATATTTGTGAAAAATATGTTAAATTGAAATACTAGAGATTTCGGGCAATGTATAAGGACGCTACATTAAAAACTATGATAAATATCCCGATAACTTTCTATAAAACAAATTGAACCTTCAGCAAAAGAGGTAGATTAAAAGCATAAGGGCTCAGGTTCCTTAAAGCAGAAAGTAATTCTGTCTCAGAGTCAATATAGGGGAAAAGAAAAAATGTAAAGACCTCAAGATAATCAATATATGTGGGTAAACAAAAAGAACTGAACAGAACATTTGTTAAGAATGGGTTAATTTTTAAATATAAAATATATTTTCATGAGGCATTCTGTGTTGCTTTCATTTTGATATTATAAATTTTTAAATGTTTGTTTTGATATAGCCATTAACTTGTAAATATAGTCATTAATAATTATCTGAAATAATTACTTCCCGTTAATCTGTATATATTTTTCGACGTTGGTTTAAAAAAGTAACAAATTTAAATTGGCAGAGGGGGCTGCATGTTATATTGTTATTCACAAGTGTGCGGTACAATGGAGCGGGTAGTATGTGGTTTCATTGTTGTGATGATTGTAATCCAATTATTTCCAAAACTAAAACGCGTTTTCAATTTGTAATTTCAGCCGCTTTATTCGTCTTTAAAGAAAGAACATCATGATAGGTCACAAAATGTTTTGCAGAGAAGATACTGTCAAATCAGTTGCATTTATCTCTTCTTGTGACAAAAATTCTGGAGCATAAGAGTAAAAGAGGCAGTCACAGAGGAATATTCAGCAATTCATATAATGCAATATAATATTTTGCTCTTATGCAAAATCGCAGCAATTATTTCAATATAAACAATTTGCTGTAAACTTTTTACCTCATTATTATGCAAAACTCGAAAAAGTATTTTCGAATTTATATTAACCTTGAAACATTTAAATTCTTTGCATTTATTATAAAATATAAGACAAACTATAAAAAGGAAAGAAAAAAATACTAAAATAATCATTGCTGAAAAGCGTTTTGTAATATTTTGAAATCTTTCAGAAATTTAACATATAAAAACCTTTTTTAAAAATGCAAAGTGCATCCCTATTCACAATTACACTATTTTAATGTTTAAATTTATTTTCTATGACATATGAAGGAGTATAAAATTCGTGATGTGCCATGGTCAGTTCGGCCTGAATGCATTAAGTGGATTTTGAGGAAAATGTTTTGGAAGTAGTAGGTAAAGATCCGATCATAAATACCCAATATATTAGTGCTACTTTAGGAATTCCCCTGACCGCCACATTGGTCTAGTGGTTAGCGTGGCCGGGAGGACTCGGATTTGATTCCCAGTACCTTAGGACTTTTTCGAAGTTAGGGAAAAGTTGTATGAGTCCATTATCTCGTGAGGATAATTGGAGAGCTGCCTGATGAAGAGGTGGCCGTTCTTCGATCTATAAAGTAGCATGACTAATGGCCGGCGAGGTGCCGGTATCTGATTACAAGTCCCCCCTGTAATACTGCCCTGTATCAATGTAGTCATAAGAAGGTAGAGGAAGCAGAAATCGCTACAGCAGTCCATGGCCCGGCCCCGGTTGTAGCTCTACAGAAGAAGAAGAAGAAGAAGAAGAAGAAGAAGAAGAAGAAGAAATTCTCCTATTTACTGTATGACGCTTGTTTAGGAGTCAGCCATTGTATCCATTTCATCTGCAGAAAGTGCAAGAGCTGATACCTGCAGAATATCCTCGAGGTCAGCCAGTAGTAGGTAATTCAAGCGCCATGCTACTGATCCAATGTTCAGTCGTCGGGCAGTGTTTAATGATGAAACTGTTTCCCCGTGGGGATGTTGTAAACGCTCATTGTGGGCTTACAACAATCATCGCGGACTTAGGTAAGGGGATACTAACATAGATTTCCGGTGAACTTGGTGTGACATGGTGGACAAACACTTGATCGGCGCGCATGATCTACCAAAGCGCCTGACTGGCCATTTGTGCCGACAGTTTTTGGATATCATTTGGGTGGCCTTCTTCATGAAGGTGAAGAAGGCCACACAAGTCACCTTATCGTTTATGTACAATCATAAAACTGAACATCAAGGTACGGCCGTATTGCTTAACCCGATAAACGGATAGGTCGTACAGGACCAGTTGCTTGGCCAGCCAGATCATGGAACCTGAGCCCTGTGGACTTCTACATTTGGAGCCGTCGCAAGTCGCTCGTTTAAACGGAGTCTAGAGCAGTACGACAACGAGTACGTGTCTGTTTCCACTTTCATGGACGTCACTTTGAAAATACTTTGGGGTAAGTGTTCTGTATTGTACGTAGTTTGTGTTGAATTTGTGATCCCTATGTTTAATTGAGTTTTGAGAGGAATTAATTTTATTTTATTTGTGTTGCACTAGGTGCAATTTCACTCTGGGTACAATATATCTATGTACGCTTGCACTATGTATAGTACCTTAGTTTAATGTGTGATCCTTAAATGAATAAACTTTTGGAGGAATGTGTTTTGCTTGTATTTTATAACTCTGAAATAAATCAATTTCAGAGAAAGTTGTATATGACATTTCAGTCTTATTTTTCCCTCCAAGTCGGTCCTGGTGGTGTAGTGGTTACCATACTTGCCTCCTAAACCCAAATCGCGGGTTCGAACCCGGCCAGGACCAATGGATTTTTTCGGGCGTAAAAATCCTAAGTATGACTTCCTTTGAAAGGGAAGTAAAGCCGTGGGTCCCGTGTCGTAGATTTGCGGCACGAAAAAGAACCTCAAGCCTGAAAGAGAGGCCTCTGAGCAAAATTTGTAGGCCGTTTCACGCCCTGAGTTGAATGGGACGCTGATGACCTGAGGTGTTAAAGAGCGTCCATAAATAAGTCAATCAAAAAAAAAAAAAAAAAAAAAAAAAAACTCCACATTACAACCACAATTTTTATACAGTGACTTAAGAATCACTATGTATTACGGCAATTAGATTTTTGAGCTGTTTCATTTATGATTGAACTATAGTAATAAGAATGATAATAATAACTTATCTTTCATCTTTTTATTTTCATACGATTCTACTGGAATGCCACTTTCATTACCCAAACTGTTACTGTTCGAAATAATTGCAGGATATTGAGTTATTATCATCATTATATCACCTATGTCTAGAGCATCTACCAGATCCAATAGATCCTCGGGAATAAAATTATCGATCCTCAACATTTCCTTACCGGAGAGAGAGGCTGGGAATTGTACCACACAGAGCGCCGAGAAATGTTCAACCTTCACACACCAAACAAATAAATCCTGGAACCGCTACTAGCAATCAGAGGCTTAAAATTTCCTTATAGTTATCTATGCTGGCAACACATTATTGTCACATGTACCTGTTAAAACATAACAATTACTGTTAGAAAAATAGCGGTCAACCAACCATTTAACGGTTTTAAATATAAATCCCGGCAAGTCAGCAACTAGCTCGGAATGAATAATAATTTACATTATCTAAATTATGCTCAATGAATGAAATTATGCAAAGTCACTAACACTTAATAAAATATACCTAATAAAATTTGTAGCAGCAACAGCAGTTTAAAAATTGAAAAACAGTCAAAATAACCGTTCGGCGGATTTAGTTTTAAATAAGATAAATCCGTAACTATTGTAGGTAAGGGATTGGATATGCTTGCTGCGGTAAATAATTTAAGTCCGCTGATTGCAGGTTTCTTCACGGTTGCTGCATACCACCCCACTCTTCTCCAATGAAACTCTCTCGAGGGTGTTTCACTGGATTTTGGCGGCTGTGAGTCAGCCGGGACTGAGTGAATGGGATTCCGATTCAAAAGGTGACGATATATAACGCTTTGATGTTTAGTTGCTGATATCGTTTATTCTCCTTAACATGAATATTCAGTCAAACTCACGTCTCACGTCGAACTACAGGCAAGGTGATCTTGGCAAACACTGAGTTTATTGCGTTAACCGAATGCGAAGAGATTGTTAGTACAATAGAATTCTTAATGCAACTCAATGATGTTGTATTGGCAATTAGCGTAGCAATTAGTGGCTGACGCTCAAGCTTCGTTGTTCGGAAGTGATACTTGGTACTTAGACCACTCTTCCGCTGATCTCCGGGCGATGGCAGCCACGCGTACCTGGGCCCGGAAAAGTCTGAGACTGTGCCCCTTTTGGGAAAAATCTATCCCTTTTATACACAATACACAATGACGCTATCCACAGACAGCGACTCAAAAATATTTCTGCCAGTTTCCTGTTAACGTGTCTCATTTACAGCACTGAATTTACTTTCTATTCGCTCGAAATTTTGGTCAAGCGAATTGCTTCGCTATTCGTCAATAAGATGAATTTAAACAGATTTCATACGTTACTGTCAATGACTCTTTTACTCGGACACCTGCAACTTTGCCACTGAACAGGCTAGTATCTTGTCTGAGACGGGAGGTATTTTCAACCCCAGCTGCATGCCAGAAGGAATAACTTTCACTGTCTGATTTTGCCAAGTCTTATGGGTTCGGAAAAAGACGTGAGTTTTTCCTTATTTTGCTATTATTGCATGTCATCTAAATATTACCAAAAATTGCTATTTGTGAATGCATTTAAACAATATAAAAATTAATTCTATAGTGTACGAATGTCATTTAAGTTCCTCCACTGAAAGAAAATGTACAACATACGTGCATATAATTACTGCGTAGCTGATTCTAAATTTACAAATATGAATTATTTCTATTACTCTGTAATCGACGGGGAACCAGGGACAGGTTCACTACATATGTTTACATATATATATATATATATATATATATATATATATATATATAAATTAACACTAATAATAAAAGTAGATAAAGATAAAACACAGAGAAAGAGTCACACTTGAAACTGCTATATTTCGAACTACTGCGAGTTCTTCAATGGCAAGAAGCTAGACAAGTGAATATAAATATATATATACGGCTTTTATAACATGAATAACTGGATTTACTAAAGAATTGACAACTTCATATTCACCATGCTGGAAGACAATACTTCTGACAAATCAGCGAGGTCCCCAGCATAGGCTCGCTGTGTGCGAACAACATCCAATAGAGCACGGCTAAAGGAACACAAAATTTTCACTCTGAAGGCACAAGAGGCAGGACAAGTTAATTGGCAGCATTTCACTGTTGACATGAAGCTTAGCAACAACGAGTACTGTGGTAACATGGTTAGAGAGAGGGGGAGGGAGCCTGCGTTAAAAAAGCAAACATTGAAATCTATAAACGAAGCTGCCTACAAAAAAGGCGTGGTATGTTTTCCACTTGTCAAATCCTTCAAGCGCGTCGCGACATAAGAGTACTATAAACATATACATCTGCCTGTCCTCATCTATAAAATACACTGGTCCTGATGAAACAAAAGGAATGATGTGGAGCAAGGTGACAATGTTTTGATCAAATAGCTCCTAGCTGAAACACTCTGTGTCAAAGTTCTTTCACTTATTCTAACTTATCGGTTTCGGATCTTACAACTATTGAACCTTCGTGTTATTCCCAATCAGTAATTATGAAATACTCCCTTTCCCTTCTGTGTTTTTTCGTATTTATCGTCGTCTCCTTGCTATAAGAACGCTCCTCTGCAATTGGGGTAATTTGGAATAATTAATGAAGTGCATTTTGGAGAACGACCAATAGGACATTTGCAGCATGTAGGAGTGATCAGTGAATTTACATTCAAAGCAATGATTTTTGATATAGTTAATTGAATGAGAGTCGGTCCTGGTGATGTAGTGGAACCATACTTGCCTCCTAAACCCAAGATCGCGGGTTCGATTCCGGCCAGGCGTAAAAACCCTAAGTATGGCTTCCTTCGGAAGGGAAGTAAAGCCGTGGGTCCCGTGTCGTAGATTTACGGCACGAAAAAGAACCTCAAGTCTGAAAGAGAGGCCTCTGAGCAAAATTTGTCGACCTTTTCACGCTCTGATTTGAATGGGACGCTGATGACCTGAGATGTTGAAGAACTTCCGTAAATAATACAAATGAAAATTGAATTAGTAATTCCTGAGAATGAGAGGGAGCTAGAATTTATATTGCCTTCCATGATCCATTGCATTAATCTTAAGATAGCAATAAATCACTTACTTCCTGATGTTATATAATTCAAGATTTCTAAACTAACCTTTAAGGTTGTTCTTCATATCACACTACTATGTTATATAGATATAAGTAGATTTTAAGTCAATATATTCTACTTGAGACTGATCTGGTATAAACCCAAAGTAATATGTTATCTGTTGTACCAATCGTAACATTTAATGAGACCGGACGAAACATTGGGAAATATTGTTTACACTAGAAAAGTTTTTTTTTATGTCATTTAGAAACTTTTGATGTGTAAATGTAGTGTTTATAAATACTGCAGCTATTTTACGCTTAATGGTTTGCAGTGCTTTATTTAATTTTGTAACTTAATAAATTAATTGACAGAAGAATGTGGTTATAATTGTGTTATGTAAACATGTGACAACCGTAACCTATTTATTGAATGAATTCGAAAAGGACACAATGTTTGATATTCGATTTTTCTTTCGGCACTATAGGTTAAAAAGCTGCGGTCACGACTCGTGCGGCTTGCGATGATGTCATACTGAACGTGTAGTTCAACAATGGTTCCAGCTTTTCAATACAGGAGAAATATATATCAGAAAATACAGGCAATACTGTTGAAGACTTAACGTGAGTGGTATTGAATGTTCACCAAAGAGACTCGTAGACTTGAACATCGTCACATAAAGACCTCGCAAAAATCGTGCAGAACTTTTAGATTTGTACCTCATGGCCTGACACTAAAACAAGCTCCGTAACATGATGAATATCTGTCGGCAGCTTATCGGTTATTCCATGAATGACTGATTTATCAAAAATGTAGTCATAAGAAATGAAAAATGAATACATTATGCAGCTGTAATATTCCAAAATCTTCATTCGTTTATGATTACTAAATTTTGATATTGCAATTATAACAAATATAGGGAATTGTTTGTTCAACGAATATTCGCTGTTTTTGTAATGAACGATGTTCTGAATAATGCACATACTCGATAGAAATATTTTAATTTTTTTTATCATTTAAATGCATTATTCTTTATAAATTATTTCACTTTAACTAATATTGTTTTTGTTTTTTAGGAGTTTGTTAAATTATATTTGTGTAAATAAGAGCTAATTTAGAAGTCCTGAAATACTTTTTTCTTCTTCATACTTTGAGAAGTATTTTAGTACTATTTTAAATGTAAAAGTTAAAAGAGTCCTTTGTACCTTGAACAATAATCTCTACAAACATTATTTCTAAAATCTACACTCGCCTGTACATAAATTTAATTTTGTCAACTACAGTCAACAGAATTCACAGCCAACAACTTTTGTTACACTGCGTATCAATATAGACTTTAAGCTTAATAAAAACTAAAACACACCATTTAATATTTTTCTAAGAAATTTCATAGAAATCTACTTCTACTTTTTTTTAATGTATGTTATGGATTTTTGTACCATCATTCATTTCATTGACGAAGAAAACATTTGAGTCTACTATAAAGAAATGTGCCTTAAACGACAATCACTGGAGCATTACAACTGATAATGTTGTTGCGTTTATTCTCTCGACCAAAATTTTTGATATATAATATTCTAAGTGCTATATGTAACAGTGTTTATATTCCGCTATGATTATTATTATGGGGTTAATATTTCATAATTTATAAATATTTTCTTACGCTTTTAATACGCTGATGGCCTGAGATGTTAAAGAGTGTCCATAAATAAATCAATCACGCTTTTAATGCAGTGCATTATTTATTAATAAACTTAGCGTAAGTTTCAACAATCATGTTTATTACTTTAAGAACATTTTTGTGATTTCATATTACTTGTTCTTTATCTAAAGTTCAAAACATTTTATATTAATTGCAGGTGTTTTAGATAAAGAATGGGGTGTTATTTAAATAAAAAAGTGGAGAGAAAATTATGGAAATGGTTTTAAGTGGATTATTTTGGATTCTCAGGAGTAATGTTAATTCTTCCTCTCTGGCGATTGGTTTCCGCAGACTTATATTTTACCATGGCTGTTGAGATTCTATTGTTGGATATTTTTATGGTTTTGTGACCATAGGGGACGGAGTATATGAAGATTGATAAGAATTTTTCGCTATGAAATAAAAAAACACAAAGTTTTTGTTCATAAAATATTCCATATAAAATGTACTGCCGTTATTTTTTGGAGAATAAGTGCCACTTTCGCACTAACTATGGCGATCATTCTGACGTTTCTTAATTTGATAAAGGCTGATCCTGACATCAACTAATCCTGAGACGCAACTGAACTCAAGTAATAAAGCTCTTCCACTTACTCTTCCAAAACTAAGTACAGTTTTCCACTAAATGAAATGAGAATGAATGCGGATCGACTGTCTATTCTTCCAACCAACTAAACTGATAGAACCTGGATGGATTGTCCCTGGGCTGCAAAATTGCAAGACTAAATAAACATGGCAGTCTGCCGTTCTCACGAAGCTATCTTTATTCTTTCAAATATGATTTAAAAAAAAATGAACATTTTCTCCCATCCTCGCATCTCTATTGGGTAATCTGCTCCCTCCATTTTTTTCTCTGCTATATTATTTGTCAGATGGCTTACGTGACTTCTTGCATGTCACCTACATCTCTTATGGATTAAATGGAACCGTTAAGATCTCCCTTCGAGGTTATTCCCTTGTCTTTTTACACCCATAATTGTCATATTCTGTATTATGTCTTCCTTACTTTACAATTTCCTAACAGTATACAAATAAACATCACAATCAAGGATTCTCCCTTAGAAATTTCTCCCAAAAGCATTGGTTTGCTTGGGTCGTCTTTTAAAAAATAATATTACAATAGGCAATAGAGATTTCCAGGTCAGATTTTATGGCTAGGGGTAGCTGTCTGCATCCTGGCAAGAAAATAACATTTTACACACAATAATTCAACACTTATACAGGAAATAAACACCCATAACTATAATAAGGAAGTTATATAAAATTACTTGCTATAATTAATCTAATTAAATATGCAGGTGGCAGCTCATAAATATTGTTCCAAAATGCAGGCGTTTTAAATACTTTAAAACTAACATACTGGAATCTATTTCGTAAATAAATTCCTGGTTTTATTTTTAAATAAATTAAGAAAAATAGGATATTTACTTCGGCTATTTTCCACGATGTCTAATGATATCGTCAATAGCAGTCTGTGAGAATCAATGAAAGCTATAAGGGACGGAGTAATATTGAGTGCATGTAACTAGCCTAAGAAGAGAAAATAAACTTGATTGTTGCAGGGGTTTTATAATTAATGCGGATGTAGGGACTGAGAGAAGATGAAGCAGAAGCATTCTCTATATAGTCTTAGTTCCAAGTGGATTTCCATGTAGCGAAATGTGCGGAAGAATGCTTCATGGGAACGTTAGCAAAGGGCGATGGTTCTCTCTTGCAACCCGCTTCAAAGATATCTGCGTATATATAGCAATGCTTAGTTTGCTCCTGGGAATATTAGCGTCACTGTGAATAAGGATTATCCATAAGAGGCCGTCGTCCGCTACGCCACTTTGCCTGCATCATAGTCTTCTTGCGATTTTGGTAACGTTTCATGCCGCAATTGAACTACAGGCCTTCCCGTAAGTGCGACAGGAACTATATCTCAAAGATTAATGTAGACACAAATTAAGTTTCTATGTAAATACAGTAACATGAAATATTGAAATGTACAACGAGAAATAAATTGAAATTATTTTCTTCCCCTTCCCAATTTCCTTATTTTGAACATTAACTCTTTACCATAAACACTTTACAAACATTTTACTTCAGGTAACTTGAAGTATGGTTACCACTACACCATCAGGATCGACATTTTTAAATGTATAATTTAGAGTTAAATAAATAATATGCTCAAAGGCTATATTAATGTACAGTATAATAAACTTTTTGGTTGTGACCTTCTTGGATTATAGTTGACAAAATTAAATTTATGCAGAAATGTAGCTTTTAGAAATAATGTTTGTAAGGATCATTGTAAGGGCCCGAAGAGTGTTTAAAACTTTCCTGGTCGTTCCTAAATTATAACAAATGCAAGATTTTGTTTTTTACTAAATCTCTGAATTATGACTCAAACAGACCAAATTAACTTCACCTATAGCAAGACACACTGACAAAACATTGTGCCCGAGGTTATTTTTAAAAAAAACAATGAAACAGAAATCACATTGCAACATCTTCTCTTAATTTTAAAATTCATAACATTAAGATTTGGTAAGTGGAAAACTATTTTTTACCGGTACTTAATATAACCTTTCTTTCAATTGCTATTAAGTAAAAAGTATTTGTCGGTTTCTGAAGATAATTAATATAGTGGCATTGAGTAAATACGAAATATCCCGAACTTTTTCTGGAAAATGTAGAACATAAAGGATGTATTTATTAAATATTCCTAATAATTACGATGTAATGTAAATTCAGTAGCTTCCCATTTGTTTTTCAATATGTGCAGCACAAAGCACAGTTACTAAAAAGCCTACATTTATCTAATTTTTTTCTTATTGTCTCCATTTTAGATAACTCTGTGCTTATAGCTCTCTCAACAGTTTGAGGAAAACGCTTAAGCTCTAAACTTTCCCTTTAATATGATATCACTTTTACTACCCTTTTTACATACGAAAATCGCCTACTTAAAAAGATTAGATCAAAGGCCTGGGTCCTGAAGGACGGTATGAATCATTCAGATATAACTACACTTAGATGTGGGAAGGATAGGTTGTCAATTTCATCCAGTAATTGGAGATTAATTTTTTCCTGGGAGCACTTTTTTTCGGGTACGGAGTTCTTTTAACTCGTGAAAATCTAAGAAGAATAAAGTCCCTACCGAACTTAGGCTCAAGAATTTTAAGTCCGAAAAACCTATGGGCCTTAGCCTATTTTGAACTTGGGTCCAAAGCAGAGCGCGTTACATATAAATACCTAGACCATCGAGGTCAACACATAAATAATTTAAAATATGAGGAAACTTTGAATGCTTTAATTACTATATATATCTTAATAAAGTTAATAAAATAACTTCACGTGGTTCATTTTGCATATATCCTGCTTCTGCCTTGTAATTCAGTCTTTAAAGGGAACTCATAAACCTCATTCTATATTTCTATATATGAAACGACCAGTTGGAATTATTTTCCACAGCTGCTGTGGTAACAAAAGTTTATTTTGCACAGAGAAATTTAGCACAGGAACAAAACGTTGGTAAAAGGCCTTTGAAATCCAGCCCTACACACAGAATGTTTCAAGTATTGACGTGATACTTTGCCCACTCTTTCGTGCCTATCAACTGTAATTTGTAAAGCCCGACTGCAATAATAATAAACGTCACTATACGTATTTGTGACACTTGCGTCGGAAGTGACCCTCGAGTTTTCGTTAGTGAGAGGTTGATTTGTATCACGCCAAAGTTTCGGCACTGGCCTCTAATTTCCTAACTGCCAACGAAACTCCGCCACATGTCATTATTTCCCCCGCAACACGTTCCTATTTTTCTTTTGATTGCCGCAGGCGGTCAACCTGAAAAGGCAACAAAGTTTTAACTACTGTTTTTAAAGCATATGGTCTGAATAAAATCACCGGTATATTGCTTCCAATTCTCTTGAGGTTAACATTAATTAACGGTTCTCTTTTTCACTCTGTTTCGAGCAAATATAGCTATATACAGATCTATGAATGGGAGGTAGGGGCAGACGAATGGATGGATTGATAGATGGAACAAGACTCCAAGTTTAATATTTCTACCTGAAGTATCTAATGTTATGTGCCGCATGCTTCTTTATTATAACACGTTGAGTAACTTATCATTGACAACTAAGATAATTGTATAAATCGCGAAAGAGCATTCGCTTCACAGTGGAACGCTAGCTGGGTCCTATTTCACAAAAGTGTGGTTTAATATATTACAAGTGTATTGGTACAAGTCCTTGTAAAGTATGAAGTTGTAATTTTCTATTCCACGAAATAAATACAACAGTTGTAAAATATTAGTAAAAAGTTACAAGTGACGTCATATAAGAGCAAGATGGAGGAGTAGCTGTTTGTCACAAGTCGTCTTACGTAGAATTAGTTTTATGTCCACTCCTTAGTGTCGGTCCTGGTGATGTAGCGGTAACCATACTTGCCTCTTAAACCCAAGATCGCGGGTTCAGGCCGTTTCACGCCCTAAATAGAATGGGAACCTGATGACCTGAGCTGTTAAAAAGCGTCCGAAAATAAATCACACCAAATCATCAGGCAGCTTCCCGATTATTCTCACTAGGATGGACAGATGCCGTTCTAGCTCTCTGAAGCTTAGAGAGCAACGCTAACCACTAGACCAATGAGGGGGCGAGCTTAACACCTCCTTATTTAGAATGGTCTACACTGACAGGAGGAGCAATTTGACAGAGGAACACATAGAAAAAAAGTATGATGATAAGAACTGCCTTTGATATTTCTAGTACCTTTGACAGTAAATTGTCTTAAAACTACACAAACCAAATATTAAAATGTTTCTTAAATTGTTGAACTTGATAAAATTCTTTTAGTATCGAAAAAACAAGACAAGCTATTTTTATTGGCTTTCCGTAACTTCTTATATATACTGACAACTTTAGTAAATGGAAATAGTCAAGTATATGCCATAACTAAATTAAATGTAAAATATAAATATAATGAATGTTGAATGATTGGCCTGTTTATGCAAATATTCCTTTAAAACAGTCTTGAAAATATTTCTAGTACTGATTAAGGATTTAGATCATAGGAGAAAATGTAATATATTTTAATGCATTGCTAATAAGTACACTCTTGGTAGCAAAATGGGAATGAAGCAGGTGTATGAAGAATGTTTTTGTCAAGTATTTAGTTTGTGAATATGTTGATTTTATTTTAATTTCATGTTTCATCTTTTAAAATGTTACATTAAAAAAACATTCACATTATTTAATCAAGATGTCTATTTTTAAATACATTTCAGTAAGAAAGTCCATTAATAGGTATTATAATTAAAGAAGAAATAAATCGAGCTTCCCCACCAGGCTTAAAATGCAATCTGTGGCTTTTGGGCATTTTATGAATATTTCCAATAGCAAAAGTACTCAAAGGATGTAATCTATTGGCATATTGGGGTGATTTACTTCTCTTAAAACCCAATTCATTCACATAATTAAGTGTCGTAACTATCATTTGAAACAATTTTAATAACAGTAAACTCAGTTTTAATACCGAGTTTATTGTAGCCTTGAAAAAACCTGAAGATATAAACAACAAAAATATCTTATTTCAGGATAAAACACGACGCTTAACAATACCTATATATGTACAATGTACAAATTGAGGCTTAACAGTACCCATATATGACTTGTACAAATTGAGCAGCGTGAGCCTATACAATATATCGTAAAAATGGCCATTCATGTCAAATTGCACCGTGGAGGAGCAAAGGAGTGTTATTCGTTCTTTTAACGTCAGAAGGAATAAAACCTTCTTAAATTCTCAGTAGAATAAAGATTCGGTATGGAAAGCTTTTTTCGAGTCAGGTAAGAGTGCATAAAGAAAAAATGTTCACTATGAACAGCGGAGTAGGTGACCAATGTGTTGTAACTAAACAGATCTAATAGCGAATCCTCGACTAAAAACGAGTCACTGTTGATGGGATTGTTATAGAATTTAATGTGAATTTCGGCTTTGCGTGCAATATTATTCATGATAAATTTTAGTATAGGAAAGTTTATCACAGATAGGTTCCAAGGCAGCTGTCAGTTGTATAGCTGACGATTTGTCAGTAGCACTTAGATCGCCATGCTAGTTTTATTAATGGTGTTTAACGCCCGTTTCAACTACTGAGGCATCATAGGCGGTACGTGCTAGTGAAGGAAATGCCTTTCTCCAACAAATTATTTCACAAGACAAGTCCTGGTTGCACAAATGTGTACCGGAGGGTAAGAGACAATCGATGCACTGGAAGCACCCGTCGTCTCCGGCCACGAAAGAATAGAAGATATAAAACTTCCCTGAGAAAGTCATGATAACATTCTTCTGAAATGTCAGTGGCGCTATATTTCCGCACTGTCAAGAAAATTATCCACCTGAATACTTCTCAATATAGTGACACTCCGGTGAACAGTTGAAGCGCACGATATGATACAATCGAAATATGACAATGACCGTCCCAACAAGACTGGCATGCAATGGACACTAAAAGATCAGAATAATCAGTTCAGTTTGATGAATTTAGCCTACTAAGAATGCTAGCCGCAGTAGTCAGCGAAAGATTTGCTTTTAAATGTCATTTAAACCAAAGACACGGCAAAAGAATGATAAAATGTAATAATAACAACGCCGGTTGTGAAAGCGTAAAAAATGGTGTAAACCACAAGCAGTTTCTTTATATAATAACAATAAAAACAGAAATTGCTTTAATAATACAACTTTTCTTTATTGCTGCTATGTTTATAGCGGAAAAAGTCGGTTAGGAAGAATACTGGGTCCTAGTCGTTAATATGGATGGGTAAATATGCAAACGTGTGGGACGGGCATCTCATCAACATTCCCTATGAAGCTCAAGCAACACTTTAAATACGAAACGCTTCCAAAACCGAAACTAGTTATTGGCTAACTTTTCCCTTCGCAATGTGCGCAGATATTACAGCAGCCGCATACAATACATAGCCAGGTAAAAATTTCATCGGTAGGGGAAAGTTTATAACGAGTTGGCTTTTGAAGCTTCGTTTTCAGCTTGTTGCTGTGGTGAATTAGTACTGATATACAGTACATGGTCTATTATTCAGGCTTTTTAAATATAACATTGTATAGCGCTTTTGTGTTACTGACATAAGCAAATTAGTTGCTACCTTTTAAATATGTACTTTCTTGTAGCACTACACATGTTGCCCGGTACTGCTGCTAGCCCACGTTAATTCAAATGCAAACGAATGGAACTGACATGATACACTGGTAACTATATGCGTGTTAAAACAACAATGTAACTTCTGTAGATTTCTGTGCCTCGCACATTCTTTGTGAAGAATTGAAAAACACAAAGTTTTTCGAAAATGAGCCCTCGGTTATTCTGTGGTGTACAATTAGCTAAACGGCTCTAAAATCAGACCTATGAAAAAGGGTTCATTTTTATGCTACTCTCTCATAAACTTTCACTATTAGTGTAGTAACTAAAATCATAACTTTGTCTTCTTTTCATGCATTTCTATTACAGATGGGTTCTCGATATCCTCGATGCTCAAGAGATATCCATACCGAACGATACCCTTATACACGAGTTCGTTTTTGTTTCAATACTTTCTTATAAACAACAAATAGTATACATGTTAAAGTGGTTGTAGAAATGCGTGTCTCATTCCATAAACTTCCAACTAGCAGGTAGCAGGTATAAAATAAATGGCTTTGATCGTCGACCCATGTGTTTCGCAGATGGTATGGCGACAGTATATCCAAGATACAAATGTCTAAAATTCAGGGCAATAAAACACTCCGAATGGCCTTTTATAGAAGATATTTTTGATTTTTTTAAAAACCATGCTCCGTGTACAAAATAATCTCAGCTCGCGGTTTTACAAAACATAAGCAAATGAAACTGAATCTGGGGCCCATTAATATAAACTATTACAATTAATTACAAACAAAATCAATCAAAAACCGTAATGTTTGAAGAATAAAAATTAAGCACTGGTCATTCAGACATTTCATCGGTTGGTGGTAAAGGGTAACCATACTTGCCTTCTAAACCCAAGGTCGCGGGTACAATGAGTCCAGGATCGATGGCTTTTTTTCGGATATAAAAATCCTAAATATGGCTTGCTTATAAAGGGAAATAAAGCGTGGGTCCCGTGTCGTACATTTACGGAACGAAAAAGAACCTGAAGCCTGAAAGAAGAGGCTTCTGAGCAACATTTATCTGCTATTTCACGCCATTAATTGAATGAGAAACTTGTGATCTAAGATGTTAAAGTACGTTTATAAATAAACCAAATCCTCAATGCAGACATTTTACTGCTAAAGACCGAAAAGAAGGATAGAAGTTGCTGCGTGAATCAGTTCCTCACTGCAGCCATGTGAAAGCGTTTGCCCCTCAGAACATCAGAGGCCCGAACAAATGAACGTGATAGGTGAGCGCTCTAGGCTTACTATGCGCAGCAGGAAGATGTTATGCCTTTACATACAGTACCGTCGCGTATGTGGAAGTCAAATGAACTTAAATATACTAAGAAACTATTGTTTATCTGCATCCTTATGCAGACTTTTCCATAATACATTTTCTTCTTTACTGGGCGTGGGAAATTGGCCGTTAGCGGACGTCCTATCCGAAAAGGTGTCCAATCTTTCTCTGTTCTCCTCATTACATAGTTCTCAACACACACAGAATACACGCTCCACTGTCAATAATTTAATCACTTTTACATTACCACTTAGTTGTTTTTTTTTAAGTCAGTTATTACTTTGAAGTGACAGAAACAGTGAGTGACCATACTCGAAAAAAACTAGGAGTAACATTCTATTACTCTTTTTCACTTGCTTACACCTTACCAACATGATGTGATAAAAGAAATATCTTTATATTAATGAATTTGCTAGTTGCTACGACCGGAGCGTTTATTTTGATTCTAGAAAAATCCTACACCTTTTTCCAAGAAAAAGAACAAAAACTACCACATTTAACAATTTTTGCCCAAATAACAGAAGAAGAGTTGTTTGGTACGAATTTTTTATGGCTCGAATCCAAAATGGCTTACGACAATGTGTGGTTCCAATAAGACGACGCGTCAGCTCATTTCGCCCTTTTATGTCATTGCTTCGTAGATATTCCCTAACAGATGAACGGATTGGTGTATATAGTATTGTTATGGCAAGCAGAAATCTATGTCAGACAATTCGGTTTGGAAAATCACATGGAAAGAGCTCCGCAAACTTGTTACGTTTCCGAAGATGAGTTGAAGAATACTGTGATCAAATCCATCACAATTGTGACTCCTGACGCAACTTAAAATGAACACTAGTCTACTTTGCAGAGACCAAGAAGGAGCGCGCGGATATTTTAGATCCATAGCAACAAGCCATAACATTACATTTAATTTGATGAAACTTTTTGCACACCCTATATATTTTTGAACAATTCTGAAAATGTGTTTACACGCTCTGAAATCTATCGATAAGATGAAAGAAAGGGGGAAAAATACAGCGGTCTCACATTTTATGGCTTTTATTACTTGAAGATGCTAAAGGACTAAAAGACGAGTATTATGGTTTTTAATTCTATAGAAGACAAGTTAAAAATTCTTCAGGAAAAGCCATAAGAAGTTTACCCATCCTTTCGCCATGTTCCCCCAGGATTAAAGTTCTTACTCCGGGCTTAATCAGGTCTTGTGTTTCACAAGGCTCCGATATCGGGCAGGGGTGCAGGAGGGCTGTTGTTTGGGATGCTGCTGGATAGGATTATCTACATTCAATTAACCCTCGCACTCCCTCTCCCCTACAGAAACGCGGGAAGGCAGCGGTCTGCCTCCGATTGCCTCTTTCCATACTCGTGGTTTGACGACCTCTATTGCCTGTGATCCCAAGAAGACGCTGAAAAAGAAAGGGGAAAAAATCAAGAGAAATTGCAGAAAAAAATTGAGCTCCTTTCAGTGGGGTATTGTGTGAGAGAGGGTGAAGAGAACGTTCACAATAATTCGAGATATTTTCCACATGAAGAAAAGTTTATTTTTTGTGTGGCGTAGAGATGAATTCTTTTAGGTTAATAAATGGAACCTTTTATTCGTACTTATGATTTATTTTGTGTGTTATGGCGTTTAAGATTATAAAACTGCGCTATAAATGATATTAAAATACAGACACACAAATACTCTGAAAAATGAAGATCTTTTCTCCCGATTCACGTCATTGAATAAGGTCATATGGTAAATATAGTGGCACCGCAGTTACCATCAAACCAGTTTTTCCAAAACGATTTTTTTACTGTAAGCAATTAACTTCATTAAAAGGAAATTAAGTGGTCAATTTTCCTTGTTAGTGTACCCTGAAATATGTACGTAGAAATTCATTACAACAATAATTTCATATTAATAGAGGTACACTATTTGTGGTGATGCGCTCAATTTATAAACCTGATTAAGGCACTAGAATGATAATAATAAAAGAATGCACCATTAACCTAGTTTGTTGTAATCTTGAATTAAAAATAAAATTATAACGCTGTTAACCATATGTTTGTCAGAATTTTCTTTTTATTTCTCGTGTCTAAACTTTATAATTCACATAATGCTTTAATTAATTTACTTTATATATGTTTCATTTGGCGTAGTTTGCATAATTAAATTCAGTTTTAATCAGTTTTACACAAGCTTTAGACCCGCCATGGGTGGCCGTGGTCGTTAAGGCGCGGAATCGTGAGCGGGAGGTCTGGGGTTCGAATCCCACCAGGACCGTCCACCCTGACTGAGGTTTTTCCAGGTTTCCTCAGTCCTCATAAATGGGAAATGCCGGGGAGTACCCTAATCTTAGGCCTGGTGCGTTTCCTTCCTTAAAAAAAATTCTCTCCCAATATATCATTTCATCTCATGTATCGTCATGTCCACCGCCTGCGGTGTACCAGTAATAAAAACAGGCGTTAAACAATATTAAAAAAAACAGGCTTTAGTACTAGTGATACTTTTCATTCACATTTTAATATTATGTAGCAAATATGTATGCAGTGTCTAACAACAAAACTACAAGAAGGGAAAGTTACGTCGCTGTATGAAATTATATAGAAAAGAAAGGGCACTGGCAATAATGTAAGAGTGCTCGGTGTTTTTGCCTGTATTCTAAAGGGTGCAACATTACAATAACAAATTATTGACAAGTACTTAATCATTAGAAACTGTTTCAAATACCGACTACACATGACAAATTGTCGTAAAGAACAAGTTTTTAAAGTGAGCACATCTCATAAAGGCGTCTTTATCACATCCGTTACGATTGCGGTCACATTCAACAATGTCAACTGCATAGGCGTTTGGAATGAACCTCATTCTTCATCAATGTATCCAGCTTTATGTTTATTGTTAAAATGTTAGATGACAGTTGTAAATAAGCAAGTGACTGAAGCTTGATTAGGCTGCTAATATCATGTTCATAATGCACTTTGTAATATTTTTTACGGGCTTAAGAAATACAAATCATACCAGTAACATGTTCCAGTAAACTGGAGAGTTTCGGAAACTTGAGATTTGAGGAAACTATCACTGCGGTTGGCAATGAAGTTAACCAATATCTCTACTCTTCTTTCAACTTACTCTTTCCTCAATTCCTGCAACCATAATCTAAAAATTATATACATACTCAAAATTCCGGGCAATAATAATAATAATAATAATAATAATAATAATAATAATAATGCACAAATTTGTGAAAATGTGAATGTATTTATACTATTTGATGATTCATAATTATATGTTTTTATGTCACGTTAAGTTTGTTGATATAAATTGTACAAATAGACCTGGTTTCAAGAAACATGTCATTCGATTGTAACCAAATACTCACAAATGAAGCTATGATGATTAATTTCTATTCCAGAAATAACTCCTCTCATATGCATGAATTTAAACCAAACTAGTTAGAGAAACACTTGCTTAATAGGTAATCTATACTTACTATTTGACTACAGAAAATGCACTCTTACATTTTACAGTGTAGCTTATTATATATACTTTTACATTCTGAAACGTAGCTTCTAGTGGTACGTAAAACTTTTCTTCTTCCTAGTTGCTAAGTGAGCTAAAGTTCTTCGTCAGCACTGAACTCAACATTCTCTTATGGACACTGATTACTGTTTCATGTACTACACAACAGTTGTCTTGAACTACTTGAGATAGGAGATCTGTAATCAAACGAAGAAAAATAGCATTTGCCTTGTCTTCAAATCTCCTTCAATAGCGGGGAAACATATTTTTAAGAGCTCATTATTTTATCCAAGATTTAATGCCATAAAATCTCTAAAATAATTTCGAACTAATCATTTGACAGTGCAGCACTGAACAACGTAGTGGTTCATGAACACTCTGTGTAAATTATTATGTGAACATCATAGAAGTAATTAATCTTATTATATTTTGAACTACCCCCCCTTAACTTTGAAATGAATTTTTTCGAACTTGATATCCAGTCGTCGATGAACGTAGGCATAACAAGGCATATCTCCTTCCCAGAAAAATGTTTTGTTGAACATATGCCGTTTTTTCTCTATTTATTGTTTTAAGCATTTATAATCGAGCGAGCTATTTTATTTGTAAGTAAACTTTTTAACGTTTGTTTTTACCCAAATCCTATTGCTCCTTTATTAAATGAGATATCTGTGTGTTGTTGAAGTCGTACTTGTTGAGAGTCTGGAAAACTAATTCCAGAATGTACTCGACGACATATTTCTGAGTTTATCTTGAGTAACACATACCAAAGAGTTTTCCAAAAGCAAATGAAATCATTATAAAGGCAGAATTCTTCGACATAAAGACTTTTTGATTGCTGACGTTAGCATGTTTTATAATTTCTTGCTTAGCTTATAGCATTTTCTATTGAGCCGATGTTCCACCGTTAACAATTTCCTGCTGGAGAACAAAATTGTAGCTGTTCTCTTTCAAAGTTTTATATAAGTGGAACTTTCATCTATACAGTTAAATTTCATTAGATATCGGCGTGAACTTCTATGAAGTCTGGGCTCGAGAAATGCTCCAGTTCTATTCGCCAGAAATTAAGTGTCGTCACATAATTTACTTATTGTCCTTCTCTTTTACAAATATAAAAAATATAAAAATAAATAATAAATAAGCCGTCACGGGTGTCGAGGTCGTTAAGGTGCGGACTCGTGAGCGGGAGGTCTGGGGTTCGAATCCCGCCAGGACCATCCTCCCTGACTGAGGATTTTTCCAGGTTTTCCTTGGTTCTCATAAATGGCAAATGCCGGGGAGGTATCCTAAACTTAAGCCTGGAACGTTTTCTTCTTCCTTAAAAATACTCCTTTCCCAATATATCATTTCATCTCATGTATCATCAGTGTCCATCGCCTGTGGTGCCTCTGTAGCAAAAACGAGGGTTAAAACTATTCATTCGTTCATTCATTCTTTTACAAATATCGTAAACCCTTGTTCAAATGTTTTAGGGTCGTGAGGGGTTAGAAGGGGGGGGGTTGTTTAGGCAAGCAGTGTTTGTTAATACCTGGACTAGATTCGTCTCAAAGATTGTTTTTTCCCTTTGAATATTGAAATAAGAAAAGGAAAGCTTTGCTACTTCATAATTTACGTCACTGTATTACAATTAAGTTATATGAGTTAGTGCCGCCTCAGAGCGACTACTTACTGCGGAAGTGCAGCTGCCGCAAGTGCATAAAGGCAGATAGTTTTGCCGCGCGTAAAATAGTATTTTTATTTTAATATTTCTGCATTTACTGAATACATAAAGTAAAGCTATATATAAAACTGTAAGTAATAAATATTAACGTGTGTTATAGGAACAGTTGAAACTGATGTCTCTCAGAGAAAATACATTGCCAGCATGTACGTAGTTAATTCCTGGATTTTATGTACCTTTTTTCCGTAAGAAAACACAGCGATTTGGAATACACTTTTTTCACTGATATATAACTTATTAAAATTGTGAGCAGTTTCTTCATCCAAACACGATTGCCAGAATATCTTCTTCATATATAAAAATTCGTTCTACAAGTACTGTATTTATGTAGTGCCATAACTAAGGAAAATAAATGCAGTATATAATTTACACATAATGAAAGCACAGAGCAACATGCAACCGCAAAATCCCTGGCTGACAAAGCCTCCCTCGATCTTACTGCAAGCTGCTACCTGTAAATGCATTATATGGTCTATACCACCAGCTTTTCCCAGAACGCAGTCACGCACTGCCCGTACATAACTCAAAAACTTGCACTGTACAAATAACTTCCAAAAACACGCACGAGCTTTTTGTCAGCATGTGACAAGGTAATTGTGACTTTGCTCAAATAACGACTAGTAGAGACCAAGGACAAAACCAGAGGTACCAGAAAGAAATGGTTGGAATTCCATGCAATCTGGAAGACTACAAAGGTTACTTCGAATGTGGAAGCGGCTATAATCATATTCTCGGGCACATAAACCTTTAGGGGGAGCATTTAACTGTGAGAAAACGGCTCCAAGTTGCAAAGATCCATAATGGGAAACCAATCCGAAAAGAGAATTTAAATGCCGAACAACAGGTTGCTCGTGTGGGATTTGCACTGGTTCTCCCAGCACGTATATAGGATGATAATACAAGAAATTGTTTTCGTCCGGACAAATGATATGATCACATATAAAAAAATCCTCTATATATTGACTGAAGTAAGAACAAGTGTGGCTTTCTGAGATTGATTTCAGCTAAGGATGTGAATGCCTCCAAGAATAAACTCAGAGTATGTAGAGATCTTGGTAAACTGTATGTTTTTTTTTTTTTGAGTAGTGTTTAACGCCCGTTTTTACTACTGAGGCACCACAGGCGGTGGACACTGATGATACATGAAATGAAATGATAAATTGGGAAAGCATATTTTTTTTTAAGGAAGGAAGCGTTCCAGGCCTAAGTTTAGGTACCTCCCCGGCATTTGCCAGTTATGAAGACTGAGGAAAACCTGGAAAAAACCCCAGTCAGGGAGGACGGTCCTGGCGGGATTCGAACCGCAGACCTCCCGCTCACGAGTCCTGCCTTAACGACCTCGGCCACTCGTGGCGGTCTAAACTGTATGTTAATGGGCTGTTTGTACATCCTGACTAATGTGCAAAATTAATCAAATTTGTTCATAATAACAGCAGCATTCACGCTTCTAAGGTAGCCACGGGTTGCTTAGATCATTATGCTGACACTTCTGCTATTGCACAGCCCGCTGCATCTTTGGGTCTGAATCCAATCGAAAACATTTAAACTTTAACTGTTAACAAAATGGAACTTCATATCGTTAATATCTTCTGAAGGCCTGTTAGTACTTTATTAACTTAATTTACCTCTATTTTTCTTCAGAATACACAAAATTTGCAATTATATTATTGTTTCTTTTTAAGGATATAAGTAAATGTCTTTAAAATGTTTAAAAACAGTACGAAAATGTGTAATAATATTTCATTTAAAATAAGCAAAAAAAAAAAAAAAATGAAATGAAATGAAATTATGATTGGATCAAATTTTTATAAAATGTATTAATGTTCTTCATTCCTTGTTAGACTCTACTTCACGTGAGACGATGCCCCGGATCTCATAATGGTGAACTGTTAGACTAAACAACTCCATTCACTGCCTCCCTTCCAATTCCAGTATCACCCCGACCCGGAAAACATGTGAACATCAGTGTACAAATAGACGATGCTCCTATTTTCAAGGCAAAGTTAAACAATTAAATAGAAAGTAAACAGATGGGTATTTCAGGAATAAAAACTAGCCAATGTTAAATAAAGTTCACCTAACAGGGTATGCAGATGCATTAAAGCTGGAATTTAGAACATATTCCGTAACATATACATAAATGAATAGGTAGCTATTCTAGTCTAAAGCATATAAATAGAGCAAATGCTTCTTATTACTATTCTTCTTTTTTAAAAAAAATATCTGAATGTATTATATAAAAGTAGTTTAATGTTCATACATTTTTAAATGACATTTAATAGTAAAATATTAATATGTTAGATGATTACCTCATTAACTTTTAGTTTATTGTATACTTATAAATTAAAATGAAACATTTCATAATGAAAACATTCTTGATAACCATGAAATAAAATTAAAATTATTATCTCCCAGTATTTAAAAAATGAGTAAACCTGGGAATGATTTCTAAGGATTGTTTTAAATAAATGTAAGCTTCATTTTGTTATCCTATTAACAATTTTGTCTTTCTGTCACTTTCATTCTCGTCTGTATCAACACACGAGTTTAAATTTAAGTTTTGGGTAAGCTTTAAGATTTTCTTCTATCAAACAAAGTCTTTTAGGATTTAAATTCCACTTAAGTGTAGAAAACTTCTCGGCTCAGACACACGATGAGGGAACCATAATTGCTTTCATTGCCAGCTTCCTTAGAGAAGATACGTTCTGCTAGAAGGATAAAGCAGAAGATGATGACAAACTTCTCCCATATACCATTGCTTTAGTCAAGGGCGTTCTCAAGGGGTTGCGGATTGGAGGGTTAACTTTTCTCTTCTACAACTTGAGGTTTTTCTTTGCTATTCATATTTTCAAGAGCCAAAATGAGTTTTATTTTAGTGCTCATTATTATAGTAAGAAATTCCACAAATATGCACATAACAATATTATAAATGCTTTTAAAGTCAACTCTAATTTAAAATTTGTTAGCAATTCTTAGAAAAATTCTTTGAAAATAGGAACATATAAACATGAATATATATAAATACAATAAATGATAAATATTAATAAAAATTAAAAATAGAACATTGGTAGCTTGAATATTCTAGAACAGGGGCGCATAAGTAAATAATAATACACTTAAATAAAATGACAAAGACCCAGCGTCAATGCAGTAAGTTGTAAAATGTTAAATTAAAATATAAAACAAAGAGATACGAGAGGCCAAGGAGGGAAATTAAAAGATGGCAAATAAAAATATAACACAAAAGAATACATAAACTAAAACAACCAAAAGAAAAGACTGGCCAATCTACTTTGCTTAAACTGAAGTAGAAAAGTCTACGTAAAGTCAGAAAAAGAGTGAAGGGAAACAGGAAAGCAAAAATAGACAGTTGAAGCCTCTATATAAAAAAGTCAGGTATAAAAAATATCTGGGAAGAAAATTAAATGAATAATTACACAATAAAATAGTAAAATGTATAGATATAGCCTGTATATGCTAAAAGAGGAAAAAATAAAGCTTAAAAAATATACGAATAAAAATAAAATCAGCTCTATAAGGAGACGAATATCAACTTCATTAATAAGCTAAAGTAAACATGGTAGAGAAGGTTAGAACAGTCTAAATAGGGAAATATAAATCCAGAAATACGTACCGGACATGGGAGAAGTTTGGTACAGGTAAATAAAATTGTGGATAGATTATCCAGACAAACATGAATACAAAAATAAACAACAAAATACATTATAGGGGAAAATTGGGATAAGAGCATATTCTTTAATGAATATCGTTTAACGTCGTTCGGTTCGACTCTTGTCAATAGAGTTTATACGACACTGAGTTCTACAATTCACGTTAGATCTTCCACAGATTCAAAAATTGCACTGACCATGAAGAAAGACTGTTAAATGTTTATGCATTTTGGTTATGTGTATGCAGTTTTATTAATGAAAAATGTGCATAACTGCAGATAGAAATTGAAGCTGATGTTCATTGCTATAAAAAGTAAACTATGAAAAACATTTTCGACCTAATTAAATGAACTTTATACAGTTAATTCTCCATGAACCATGTTTTATTAAGCTTTTATTTTACCTATGCGATATACGACTATTTTGGAATTTTGATTTAATATGTTTATACTTTTAGCTATATTTTAATGAACTATGTTACAGATACCAAAATAGCGAACTGCCTTCATTAAACATTAAGCATTTTAGATTTAATACGCATACATTTAGAAGCGTTTTTTTTTAATGTGGATGTTTATGTTGTTGTTGAATGTACGTGAGGATCCCACTTCAAACCCCGGGTCGTTCAAGGGCCTGAAGTTGCCTTTCGTGTCTTAGTGGTCATGGGAAGAGGGAGATGGAAAGAAGTGGTTCAAATCACACAATTTGCTTCATTGCACGCATTGAAATGTTTAATCACCTACACTTTGTTATCGTTACCTCTATGACTTTCATGACGTGAGTTACATATTTGCTTGAAATTGCATCTGTGTGACTTTTGTCTACTGTCTCTGGTAAAGCGATGTTGGTAATCTGAGAACCTACTGCCTCTGGGACTCCCATCTGGTAAAACGATGTTGATAATCAAGACGTACTTTTCCAAAGTTGTTTCCCCTTATGTACGAAATTCAAAACGTTCCCATGTGGTCACATGAGCCCACGGGGGTCACAGCATAACGCCCACGGATTCCTGATCCTTTAAAATATTTAAATACTATTGGTGAGCTTTTGAGCTCCCAAAACGCGCATACTTTAAATTCATCACCTCTTTGACTCCTAATTGGGGATCTCATGATCAGACGATGTAATAACGTCATCGCCGACACCTGTTCCCCTTCTAGCTTTAACGAATTTTGAAGCAACTTCAGCAATTAAGATACAAAGGATCAATTATTCGGCCACCTGCATACCCCTAGCTTTTGTCATAATAAAGAGGCCATTTGCTCTAGCCATTATCAGTAGAAGAGGGCACAAAAAATTACAAAAGGCAACCTTTTCAATATTGTCATAGAGTTTTACGTCCAGGTAGCCATGAATACATTTTCGTGATACATGAAATATTCCTGTTTGTTACTATAGGATATTATAATATTTAATAATTTTTACTGTTTGACTTATCTAAATGCATTTACTCTTGGGCATGCGTGGGTGTGAGGATCTGTTACAATTTACAATAAATATAGATTTAATATAGCCTTACTTCTCTAATATGTATATAGGACGTAAGCCAGTTAACCAACGATACAATAATATTGTACAATTTACATATTTGAAACATATTTTACGTAAATAATATGAATATAATGCAAGCATAGTTATTAAAATATTAATGGTTTTTGGAACGAATGGATTATAAATTATATTCATTAAAGAACTGGTCAAAGTTTTCTTGTAATGTAAATCTACTCCACTTCTTCAACATTGTCTGTTTTGTTGTACTACTGTTGCAGAATCTTCTTTACATATTGATCTTTATAATCACTGCATGACATCATTGTCACTTATTCATCTTTCTCTCACAAGAAAAACTCCGGCGTCTTACTAAGTGATGGCGCTCTCTCTTCCTACTGTTCTTGTTGTTATATCATATAGAATTTGACTATTTATTCCTGTTATATTCATAGTTGGAAAAATGTAATCAGAGGCCATCTCCTTATTCTTTTTGATACTATGTAAGTATTGCACAATTTATTCAAGAATCGACATTACCACCATCACCACCTTTGTAGGGATTATAGTTCATTAATATGTGAGGCATTTTGGTTTCAGCAACAATTGCAGTATCAATGTGATAGTGGAGAACAAACTTACTTTTTTGTAACATAAACACAATAGTAACCGCTTTTTGGCTTCTAGTTTATGTGGCAAAACTTAAATGGTAGCTTTACTTTATTTTTGTCATAATTCCAATCACTGTTACTTGCTCTTTCAAAAGATAGACATTAAAGAGTAACGTGTCATCAACTATCACAAGTTACATTTGTTTTTCCCTTGGTTCAAGCAAGCGCGTGTGATATCTGCCGGTGTGTTGGACTTTTTATATAGCTATTCTGGTTGCTGACTAGAAAATATACCTAAATTAGTAAATTATAAGGTTTTGGAACCACATACTACAAATACTTTCAGTTCATATTTTGATGTTTATTGGGGTTGTACAGAAAAAAGTCCCATATTCCCTTAAAGGGTACCAATATTTCATCTATTATAAACTGTTCTCCCAATTATAATTCTTTTTGCACTTTTCTACAAAACGATCAACAGTAAATCTAATTGCAGCAAGTTTGTCATTTTTTTCTATATGATATGCTATGCTTATCATCATATCTAATAGCAGTAAGTAAGAACACGAATCTATTTATAACCCATCTTTCTCTAAACATTTCTGATCCGGTTCTATCAGTTGCTCATAGTTCACGAAAATGTGTATCTTTTTTTCTTAGCTCCCGCTGAAAACATCAGTCCTTTACCTTTTACATCATTGGTTCGGGCAAAGTTTGTCCGTACTTTTGAAATACCTAAATTTGTACATTTAACAATATTTTAAATAATATCATTATTTTTATTATTTTATATTATATTATATTTTTCAAAAGCGTTTTGTTAACAATTATTGTTTTGTGCACATGGTTTGGAGCAAGCAATATTCGTGTAATATTTTTGCTACTTGTTTTACTAATTTACTTACAATTGCGCTTTTCAGTCATAAACTATTAATATATAGTTTGAGTTTCTTCCCTTGGATCCTGAGTCACTTTCGTCTTCTTCTGACTTTGCATCGTGACTATTTTCTTCCATAATTTCATTTTATGATGCTTCTGTTTCAAAAACAACTATTCTTCAGCTATAACTTGAACCAAAGGACAAATTTCTTCTTCAGTCAAACGATTTGAATTTCTAACTTGTACACCAGCTCTGGAAAATTATTACGGAATGTGACGAGAGTCTTAAAATCTAACAAAAGAGGTTAAGTAATCTAGGAAAAATTAAACTAGATATACGCGTGTTGTGTTTTCTTCACTAGCCTAAACAGAGCCATGTGTCAAAGCACATAATTCAAATATAATATGCCGGCGACAATTACACTGCTTGCGGTTATTCTAGACACTTCAACAGTAGGTTAGATCTCACCCCATTGCTGCATGAAACATTTAAGTAATAGAAATAAATTATTTAGTTAAAGTGTGATTCTATACAGCAGCGCTTGTACTTAAAGGTTAATGGTATTTTGCATATAAGAAAAGCAAATGGAAGAGGGAAAAGACTTGCGAGGATTTATCCGATAGCATACCCACTGCGACACCAGTCAATTCATCATGTTTATGTGATTACAAACGATTTCTGGAAACAGGGAATATGGAATCAAACTTCAGAGACAATGGTGCAACAAGAACTTGCATGGCCGACTTCGAAGAAGAAATGCTGAATCGTGTGAATCAGTGACCTTCCGGAGTACACAACTGACCCCAATTCACACATGTCAATAATGTGCGCAACCCTGCCCGAGCACAGCTGGTACCCATTTCATGGTCAAAAGATCCTAGAGGATTTTGTCACTGGTTTTTACATCTGTGTAAAGAAGAACTTCATTTTGCAAATACTTGATGAATCATGTTTCACCAGACATGGCAGACTTAACAGCAGAAACATTCTCACTTTCACGTCGTCGTTAGTAATCACTAACTTTGATTTTCAGAGAATTTGTGAGATGGAATATTGTATTATCACTTGATAAGGCCATATTTACAGCCGATTGGATTAAATGGGCAAATTTATTGCAACTTTTTTCGTCCCATTACAATACTCAAGCTGCTAGAGAACATGCCATGTGATGTTTGTCAGTCCATATGGTGGCAACATGATGGCGCTTCCGCACATTTTTCCAGGATAATCTTGATATTTGTTTTCGGCGAGATGGATTCTCAATCAATTGTCTGCCCGTTCGCCTGATTTAACCCCAATTTATTTTCTCTTGTGGGGACATATTAAATAACACATTGAAAATGAAGAAGGTATTACAGCAAGAATCATAATTGCGTATGACACCGTCAGGAACAAGGTCTGATTCCTTGAACGAGTCAATGGTAAGCGTTGCAATATCTGTATTGGATGATGGAAGATCTTTTCAAAAATGTTTGTAATGAGGGTAGAAATTTGAACAATGAATTAAACTTTGTAATGGTATAAGCAGGGTTTTGGAAAATTACTCTGCAAGTTACTTCAGTTATATACGAAGACAGCAAAGAGTATCGGTGCGTGTATCCGACATCGTTTCGGCGCAGATTCGTAAGCGGTAGTTCTGGGGTCCCATTTCCTTTAGGATCGTCCTCCCTGATTGAGTTTTATTTCAAGTTTTTTTCTCAGGCGTTATAAATAACAAATGCCGGGGATGTACCCTAAACAGCTCCTTCCTTAAAAGAACACTTTCCCAATTTCCAATTTACCGTTTCATCTCATGAACATATCTTATGTTTCACCGCCTGTGATACCTCAGCAGTTTAAAAAAATAAAAGAGTCCGACTCCTAAAAGAAACGCTCACAACGTATGTCTCCTGGATGAAAATTGTTCATATTTATTACCTCTATGTTCCTGAAAGTGTGTAAATAAGTCACAGATGCATCCCGTATCTTTCTCAACGAAAGGAAACAAGTATTTTGATTGAGTTTTATTTCAAGTTTTTTTCTCAGGCGTTATAAATAACAAATGCCGGGGATGTACCCTAAACAGCTCCTTCCTTAAAAGAACACTTTCCCAATTTCCAATTTACCGTTTCATCTCATGAACATATCTTATGTTTCACCGCCTGTGATACCTCAGCAGTTTAAAAAAATAAAAGAGTCCGACTCCTAAAAGAAACGCTCACAACGTATGTCTCCTGGATGAAAATTGTTCATATTTATTACCTCTATGTTCCTGAAAGTGTGTAAATAAGTCACAGATGCATCCCGTATCTTTCTCAACGAAAGGAAACAAGTACCCAACATTCCTTAATGAGGCCATCTTCATTACTTTTATATCCACAATTTAAGGATTTATAAGTATCATGCAGCACAAGTTTCATTATAATCGATGATCAGCTTATTATTCATTCTCCTAAACTAAAATATACGAAAAGCACAAACTAAGCACACTTCTTGACATTTTATGGGTTTTATTTACATACATTGTTGTAGCCATATCACTTCAAACTTTACAATGATATTGAGAACAACATACATTTTTTCATAGTTTCAAAAACGCTATTCATAACACATAAACGATATTTTGCAGATTATGGTGAACTTTTCAGCTACTAGAAATGAAGTTGATTACATTCCAGGTTAACATTTCTTTTTTCAACATTCGGTCTGTCACAGAATTATGGAGAGAGCTACATATTCAAAACTGGATTTATTTATTAAACTTATATATATACTTTTACAATGACTAGAAATATGCTTAGCTACTTATAGACTTCGCTCAGGGAGAGTGCTTACCAGGCTGACTTTCCCCTATTCAGCTGCCAAGGCGTAACATTCCCCTTTCGATATGTTCAGTGTAGCAGAACAAATAACAAGAATCTTACGGAAATAAATGGAGCTGAAGACCGAAACACCCTGTCAGATACGACAAAGAAATCCAAAAATCAATAAGCGTTGACAATATGTCTCTATAAAGTTCGACTTTTAATAATAACTTCCTTTGTATGCAGGATGTAAAATTATGATACATAAAAAGGATGCTAACATCCGACACACTTATTCTACTAACACATAAATGAATAAATGACATAATAAATATTTAAATTTTCAGTATTACTTTTTTGAAGCTTCAAGGATAATCTTTCTTGCTTGTTCATTCTCCCACCAGAAAATACATATCTACCTCATTGGCAAGCAGGAAACCCTAAAATCTTTGCAACTCAAATTGAAACATTTTTAATAGCTGTTTTTTCCATTTTGCATCTGAGCAGTGTGTTTTTTTAATTAATATATAGTAGCATATTACCATTCTGTTTGAGTTTAATAAAAAGTTGTGTGAATCGCACCGTTTTTTTTCTCTGTATAATACATTTGTGGATGATGAATAAGATAGTATGAATATCTTATGAGCAGATTATTATTATTATTATTATTATTATTATTATTATTAAAATCCTAAATATTGTAAACAAAGGAATTAAATGCTACTGTACCACCGAAATGCACCGAATGACATATGTTAATTCCGCCATAGGCTGATGTTATCAAATACGTATTTTGCATGGCATATCTCTTTCGATGTATTTAATTAAAAGTGCAACCCATTATTTGCGTTTATGCAATACAACTGTTTTAGATCTAAGTGGTTAGGTATGTTTAAGGAGTGAGCGAGCGAGTGCAGCAAATAGACTCATTTCTAATTGAGAGCAGAGGAAATGAAACCTGTAATACGTAGCTTTTTTATCTCCTCCTTTATAGCCTTGTCAAGGATAATAGTGTAGCTACAAGCGGGAGGTGTAGCTTTGTTCATTAAGACTCTATTGCTTTCTTATTTGGATTAGATTTAGTCGTTATTGCCAGATGAGTTTCTGGAAAATATAGCGTTTTGTGCTATGAGTAAAATTTTTCCAAAGGCATACGACTCGATTTTCCTTCTCAACACTTTGGCTTATTTTGACAAATCAAGCTACGAAGAAAGTGTAGTTCATAATGAAAACTGACTTGAATGTATTAAATGGTGTTGTATTTAATTTTTATATATGTTATTGAATATGCATGTTCTATAATAATGTTCGCTCTTATTAGGAACTCCATAATTTTATGCCATTCATCACCAATAACATTTCAGACTTACAAACAGGCTTCTAGTAGTGTTTAGTGATCGTTTTAACTACACGGTCACTTAAGCGAGATTTTTTTTAATAGTATTTAACGACCGTTTTTACTGCTGAGGCACCATAGTCGGTGGACACTGATGATACATGAGATGAAATGGAAAATAATTTTTTTAAAGGAAGGTTTGAACGTTCCAGGCCTAAGTTTAGGGTACCTCCCCGGAATTTGCAATTTATGAGGACTGTGGAAAACCTGGAAAGAACCTCAGTCAGGGAGAGCGGTCCTGGTGAGATTGGAGCCCCAGATCTCCAGCTCGCGAGTCCACAACTTAACGACCTCGGCCATCTGTGGCGGTGATAAGCGAAATGAAATGTCTGCTTTAAAATTTCTTTACAGCCGAAAAATGTTTTATCTGTGCCATCATGAACACATCCTTATATCTCAGTTTTCAAATAAACTGGCCTGCCTTCACATTTCTTGCATAAAGCGTTTCCCGCTCTATTATAAGATCGCCCATTGTGTGCTGCACCTCCGAGCTGTACACTGTTTAAAACCAAGAGCGCGATGATGAACAGAATTCATGAAACTTGGAGAGAACAACCTAACCTTGAGCAATAGAGTTTCCTCCCGCTACTGCAACTTTTGTATTGCAATACGCCGCGAAGCGCATAGCATCCAGTTCTTTGCATAAACGCAGCAGTTCCTCGTGGAACAACAAAACCGTTCTGATTGTGTGTGGGGTGAGGAGCGCTTGTGACTTCCACTCCAAGCTATACCATGAATAACATTCTAATTACAAATTAATTATTAATTGAAATACGAAAACGGTGACTGAATACGCAATGGGAAGCAGTGTTGCGGCATTTCCTTCACTGTATGCAGAAGCGGGACAAAGACCTTCCATGGTAAAGGAATAGACAGCAGTGAAATGCCGATAAGAAATTTTATCTATTCAAGTTTTCCAGACAGGCTGCTCTTTTAAGACTGTTCAGTGTCGCTTTTAAAAAATTACTATTATTTTATTTGTTTCAAATACTTTTCTTCTTATTTAATAAAACCTGACACTATTAGAACAATAGAAATCTATCAAAATACCCTCTTGTAACTCCCAATATTCACCTTGAACAATTAATAAAAATATAGTGCAAAAACAAATTATAAATTAACTCCTCAAGTTTAACAAAAATATAAAATAAAATATTCATTATGAATAATGACATGATTGTAAATATAAACACTAAGTTTCAAACACAGAACCGAGATAAGGGGGCAGAACCTAGGATCTACATTAAACTTCTTGGGGCTGTCAATCGTGACGCTAGGCTTTTTATGCGATTTCCCCTGGTCATTTAAACGAGTGCTAGGATGGATATTTGCTTTCTATTATATTTTCGCATTAGCATTTCATTTCATTTTGTTCTAATTGCAGGGTCGAAAGTGCCAGGCGAGGTATGTTGGTGCTGTGTGCGGAGTGGCGGTGGATTTTCGTTTTAAAAATGAGTGTTCATTCTTGTTAAAGTAAGCCTTTTAAGGGATTAAGAGTCCTTGAAAGAGAGCCTCCACATATGTCGGGATACTCCTTCTGGAAACAACGTTACGTCCATGCCTTACCATATCTCCTCCATCGCATATATTCTCTCGGAGATGGCCAAATTAAGACATGGGCACAAACGGTCACTGATACAGTTGAGATATAGAATTCCAAAGGCTTAGACAAAACTGGATTGGGTTAAGGGAAGAGGACATTGCACGATATAGTTGTCTCAATGCGCAGAAAAAATATCGCTTAACCTGCAGGCTCAAATACATCCGATGTGGGGGAGGGGACATTATTTAGATATCTGTGGCAGGGAAGAAAGAAGTGGTCTCGCATGGTTCAGATTAGGGGCTTGGAAAGGAAACAAAACAGTTAATGCTTTCGGGGAAAGAATATGCCCATTGTGGGGAGAAAGCGATACCTGGCGACATATTTTGGCAAAATGCAGGGAAACGGAGATTTTAAGAAATGAGGATTTATCACCCCAATTTCTGAATGCCAACAGAAATTTGAACATTTTCCTAGGAGTGTTGGTGCATGCAGGCAGGATACACAATTTGGGAATATTTCTAGAGAAGACCCGACAAAGAGGGTTAATGTCTATAGTAAAGAGGGGGAAATTGGAGAGGGGGTGAGTAAATGGAAGGTGGGCTCAAGTTCCATACATGTTAATATATTTGTATATTATATTATTAATAGAGAACGTAAACACGTCCAAGTATTTGTATATTTGTATGTATGCATATAGGTATATGTGTATGCATGTATGTATATATGCATGGATGTATGTACTTATATATATATATTCTTTTAAAAGGAATGTAAAAAGCTCTCTTTAGGACCTTTAACCTCAATAATGTTCCACATTGTCTTACAGTGCCTCGAACAGTGTTTTATAGTGTCTTTATGTGTTCCTTACTGTAAATGTGGCACCCTTTGTGCATTTAAGTTATATATATATATATATGAATATAATGAAAAAGACCATCTTAAGTACCATGACTGATCAGCAAATATTGAGATTAATGTTTGTTTTCATGCAATGAACTCCCCCCCCCTTCCTCACTGCAACGCATTTAATACAGCGTTTATTTCAGTCTTAAAATATAATATGCTGTCAGCTATTCTTTGAAAGTTCCTTTAAGAATCTCAAACTCTACTTCTTATTTCTCAATTGATGGTCCACTTTCGCGCATTTCGGTCCTGGCTATGCAACACACTTGGCCCTTTATCTACAAGCTTGGGCATACTCTCAAGAAATGATAATTTTTTGTATGCCCTTTTATCAACTTTGCACCACCTTCATTTACTAATTATTTGCACTTTTAATTCAGAAAACGTTCTTTCAAAGTTACAAAGTAGTAGTAGGTCAACGGCGTCAATGTATAGTGGTTGTTTTCACACCTTCAGATCAACAGTTTGGGACGAGTGCTGTAGTAAAATAGTAACATTTTAAGAGAAAACCTCGACGTGATCGTATCACGGACCGGCTTATTCAACAGCATTCCCTGTAAGCCAATACTAGTCACAATGTGACAATTTTCCTATATTTGCATTAATATACAGTCATTGTGTTGAACATTATGCTAATTTCGAATTTGTATGCATGTGAGCATGTAAGTAAGTTTACAATTGGGCCCACTCAAAATATTTCTCCTAAATCCGCCACTGTTCACAATCAAAATGAAAGAAGATCCCGGAATGGAGCTCAGAACTTAGCACAGGTAGAATTTATATATCATATCGATGTTGCTATTGTGGTATTGCTGTCGGCAAAGATTCCATAATAAAGTGCCAAATTATTCATACGGCCAGTATGAAAAATAGATGCGCTCTCTGTAATTATTAACTAAGGATTGTAACCATAAATCCGTTAGTCATTCGTTCATTACACTCAGAATTATTCAAAATATGTTATGTGAAATGCAGGTCTGCCAATTTGAATACAGATTAAAACTGCTAAATCCAGTTACAGAGGTACAAAAATGTGTGGAATGACACGAAGTATTTATAAGTCATGAATGCCAAAGCATATTTCCCTGAAACGGTGCAATTTTGTAGTAGGTAACTAAAGAGAAGAGGATTAAACGGGTGTTCTTTATTTCTGTTTGCATCTATCAGAAAATTTGTTTATCATTAAGAATGGGGTAAGAATGCGTTACAACTCTCATAAACTATCTTGTTTTAGATACTCCTTTCATGTATAGAAAAGTTAAAGACTATTTGCATTACCTAAAGATAGCGGGTTCAAATCCAGTCGAGCTCGATGGATTTTTTTCACGGTCTAAAAACTTGAGCGCAGGCTCTCCGGGAGGCGGGACTTGTAATCCGGGTATCCCTATGTTAAAGAGTACTTTTATCTGAAAAAGGAGGTCCCTGGGCAAAATAATTTGGCGTTTCACGTCCATATCATACCTTAGTACCCTGAAATTTGGGGATAGAGGTTATAGGATTACCATCTGTCATTTTGCTTCCTGTAGGGGAAAAATTGTACCTAACGTCTCCTTGGTAATCATACTTCTCACATAGCACGTCAGGTATGTCTCATTGCAACGCGAAGTTGATCCCAAACTTCTTTTATGCCGGATATTGTGTGACAACTTGCGAGAATTTGGTTGCGGAGAATTTCCGCATGCATCTACTAGGGGCGAAATTATTTTAAATTGCGACACAAGTAGAAATCTAATGGGTATAAATGATATGCTCGTGGATCTACTTATACACAACTAATCATTACCATGCCCAATCACATTTAGAACTCCTGAACCTTTACATAATAAGAAATATTTGGAAAAATTAGGATATTCGGTGTAATAGTATTACATTCTGCAAAACTTGAAATTAGAAATTTTAATACAATACTGTAAATTTAATATATTTTCGGGAGAGTGAATTATTTATTAATTAGTTTCTAATATTGTTGTTTACAAATCATTAACTCATAAGCCAATCCTTTCTGGACATATGTTAATATAAACTATTTTATTATGTATATATGAGAAACTCATTTATACTTTGTATTTATAGGAAGAGCAAAGTCAAAAAGAGTTTGTTGGTAACAGTGTACGTTGTTGCCCCAACAGTATAGTTGTGCAAGTTCAATACGATTGTTACATAGACGAACTGGGTCTGAACTTCCTAATTTATCTAAAATATAAATGAGAAAGGTGGAAGTTAAAAAAGTGCTACAGATCTTATTTGTAGTACCTCCCCGGTACTGTAAAAAATAAAATAAAATATTGAAAAGTACATAAGAGAAAATATGCACATAAATTGTCTTTAAACCTATACTAAACGACACTAGAAAAAATATGTAACATACTAATGTTATTTCAGAAAAATGTATTTTGCGTGTTGGTCGAGAAACTTATCTCTGCTCCTAATTTATTTGTTTTAAAGACTCAAAATCGGTATTACTTTACTGCTTCTTGAGGATCTTTGCTTATATAAGAATATATTTAGTGCAACGTGTATTCATTCATTATATTATTCACAGCATTCACTAAGGGAGAATTCTTATTTTTCTCTTTAGCTTTTAGGTGGTACTACATCCCATGTACAACAGTGTTACAAACCTTAGCTTTAAACATTTCAATTCCTTTAGAATGCAATTAATGTTAATGTGAGGAGTTTTTCGACGGATGGATGGATTCAACATGGAAGTAACTCAACAGAGTTAAACTCTCATTTTCTCACGACTCTCTGGCTTTTTTTTTTTTTTTTTCCTTCGCCCATGTTCTTTTTATGAAAGCAGTATCATATTAGATTTTTGGTGCCTTGCCATTTAATATTTACGTTATGCAAACGCAAAATTAAGCTGCGCATTAAAACACAAAAAGGGCCAAAAATCGCTAAAAAGGTACAATTAATAAACTACTTTACTTCAGGATCCAGTTGCACCTTAAATGTCCAATTAGAAGTTTCAAGTGTTTGTCTACCATTTTTGGCTTAAAATTAGAATTCAACTTCATTCTTACCAATTCAGGAAGAATGTCAATTGTTGTTAGTGGCTAAAAGTGTTCGGTCATTATGAAGTCATCATAAAAGAAGTTTACCACCTCTTTCCGCAATTAGTTTTCTTGACAGTGATCTGAAAGTGTATATATTTGCTACCTGATGACTCTATTGAATAAAATACAAAGCGTGTGTTTAGTTTTTCAAGTAATTTATTATACTATTGAATTTGCAAGCAATAATTATGGAACAATTTCTTTTCACTTGACCTGATAGTATAAAGATGTGTCTATTTTGTAGTGAAAAGAAATTATTTAGAAATACTTTAGCTAGATTTGGAATTTCTCTAGTGTGTTGTTTTTTATTATTTTTTATATTTTATTTATTTATTTTTGTTCTTCTCTTTCGCCTTAGCACTGTGATGCAGTTGTTAATGTTTCTGGAAAGATTTTCACAAAGCTTTTTTTTGATTTGAGACCATTAAGACATAGGCAAACTTTTGGCGTATTCTACTCCAATATTTAGTCAAATTATCGTATATTTTATATAAATTAAAACATTTTTGAGCCTTTATTTATCCGCACTATTTAATAGTAGCCCTATGCAGTCACGCTAAGCCAAAAGAGCTGTATCGGCAGGAAAGATGAGCGGCAGCGCCTGGGTTTCGCACCTTAATCTTGGTTTTTCCTCAAGTTTCCCCTGAACGCTAAGGAGATTGCTGGGTTTCCTTTCCATGAAATTTCCGCTCTTCATTTAATCTCTTTACATTCCGTTTTTTTTTTTTTTTTTTCTGTTACGGGTCGAATGTGCCAAACCAGATGAACTGTGTAGCGACGTGCTCTTTGGAAAGGTTTCAACCCCAAGCATCCAGATGAAAGCGGACCTTCTAAGGATCGCTGCCGGGGTAGAGTATTTTATGTGGAAAAAATATTACGGAACCCGGCCTCGCCGCCCGTGGATTCTGGCCGCCCGGTACCAACCTCATTTCAATCCTTACCTCCCATAGGTATCACCATTGGGAGCGTAGGCAAAAAAGGCGAGCTCTTGAGTAAGTCTGAAGTGACCTTAGGGTTTTTCGTAGTTTAATCTCCCCCATTTCATTTCATTCCGTTGGTTCTACTACAGGATCCAAAGTGTCAAGGCGAAGGTGGGGCCGGGGCGAAATGGAGGTGATTTGCGCTTGGCAAAGGTTTTTCCCAAGGCATTTGGTGTGGGAGCGGAACTTCTGAGAGACTCGAATCGCTTGGGAGAGGGGATCTCCACCCTGGTCATAGTTCTCTATTTGGAAACATGTTAGATAACCCTCTGCGTCCGCGCTGTTCTCACCTTAAACACTTCTCGCCATGAGTCTCCCTTCCTCCCGAAAATGCTCTATTGCAGGAGTAGGCACAAACGGCCAGCCGTGAACTAAACTGAAGCACCGAAACATTTTTCCCCTTCCTACCAACCGCGTCCAATATGAAGAAAAAAATGAAAATTAAGATTTGTTTGCCTTTTGGGGTTTTAAAGGGACAGAAAGTAATTGGATTAGGAAAATATGCAATATAAGCAATGGAAAACGCAACATAAACAATTCATTTTACCATATCTGCTCTAGATAACTGGATAAACGAAGCAAGAATGCTGTATTTGCATTCTTACTATGAAAAGTTAATAGTGCTGAATATATTCAATACTTTTATAAATTAATATTCAACTTATTACATAAGAAAAGTGATGAAGTTAGCTGCAGAATTTAGGAAAGATGTAACTATACGTAGATAACATGTATAATATACTATAAAGAGATGAATTGGTTTTACACCATGTTTCTTGTGTGCTTGATATTGAGAAGTAGGTTATATTGAAGGGTAATGGGTTAGCGCCGACATTTAGGCTAAGTATATTTTTTTGTTTTTGTGAAGTTGGTAGCGCACAAAATCTGGTGACAGGTGCCTCTATTCTATTACCCGTTCCAGCTCACGTTACCTGTGGCGAGTTGATGAACTGACTGTTGCGTCATAGCCGGCACAGATTATCAGTGTACTGCAGTCTGTACTTGATTACGGGAGTAAATGTTGTTCTATAAAACAAACGTGTTACTCATCGGTGCGAGTGCAACTATCCAAGTAAGTTTATAAATCTGAGAGCAGAAAGTTAATTTACAAGCACTGCAATTCTTTAGGGAGGAAAAAAGACGTGGTCTTACACTTCCTTTAGAAAAAGTCGTAGAAAGAGCAGCAAAGGCCTTTGGGGTAAGCGAGAAAACCTTAACAATAATTAACAGAATGCGAAAGAGCAGAAAGACAGGGCATCAAAGTAACAACTCCCGGTAAAAACCCAAAGGGGAAAACGTTTGTCCAACTGGACGACTTTGACAAATCTGTTTTCGCAAAACATTTTTTTAGATAATATGTGCCTCGCAGGGAAATTCCGACCTTCAAAAAACCGTTTGCTATAAGAAACAAAATCCATTTTAGCGGGAGTAAAACTACACTTTGGCGAATAACAAAAGAAATAACAATAATACTAACATGACTGCCCACGATTATTAACATTACATGAGGTACTGTACACTGCACCCGATCCCCGTACCTTTCCGCACCCCTTCCAGTACCATAATTCGCATGTAAACAGCAACACTAGCGCCACAGGATCAGCGGTGGCCTGAGCTGGAACGGGTTGTACTAGTGTACGATTCCCAGGTGGCGTGTTTGCTTTGAATACTAGGCAAATTGAGTTGGGGGACATAAACATTGTGGGTAAATTAGTGAGGGTTATCATGGAGTTGGTTCAAGGAGGCAGTAATAAAGGGGAAAAAAAAAAAAAAAAAAAAAAAAACTTACTTGTAAGTTTCGCAAAGTGTGTATATGTATATGAACGTAAACGTTGGCGTTGTAGAGTTAAGAATTGTCTTATTTATCCTTAAACATGTATACGAAAGCAATGAAAGAAATCTTATACGTCAAAAATCCCTGCGTCGTTAAAGGAAAGCGCCTAGAGAATTGAGTGAAAAATCAAACAGTGCGATATTCAAAACATTTTATGATAATTCCGATATTTGTGATAGTGTTGCATATTACTGACGTTAAACTATTACTCGAAGCAATGTACAGAGAACGACGTCACCATATACTGCAACTACCAACAACTTTATTTGTAGTTCACGAAGCTGTAAGTAACTTGCAATCAATATATGAGATTTTGTCCTACTGAATAATCGCGAAAGCAATGTGATTATTTTTTGAGGTGAAAGAAGTTTGCAATATTTGTGCAAAACAGAGCGCTGTTCGACCCGTGATGGAATACGGCAGCGAGGTCTTACCTACATCCTCTTAAATTAATCTAGTCAGGTACGACGCATTTCAAAATAATGCCCTAAGAATCACCATCAGAGGAGCGAAATCAACTGCTATAACAGCTATGCAGCTACAAAGGGGCACTAATCCCTTAGATGCCCGTAGAGCTAAACATGCCCTGAAGTTCTAGGAAAGAAGTAAAAGAGAAGCACTACAAACTGCCACCCGGCGCCTCAAGACTCAAATTTCACCCATCACATATACCACCTCACTTCTACATAAATACCAGCTAACTACGGACACACTTGACCCTCTCCAGTACTTTACACCAGTTATATCTGCCTTGCCCACAATCCAGCTTAATCTTCAAAATTATAACTGGTCTCAAAGTAAATCAAATCCTCTTTAACTGCGCCAAAACTCTCTAGTAACTATATATAATTTATAACTCGCATCAGAGTGGTAACACATCTATACGGATGACTTCTACATGCCAGAGACAAAGGTGGCCGGACCATTCTGTTTGAAGGCTACATAGGAGTAGGCAGGAATGCTAGCAACTACGATGGTAAAGTATGCGCAATATTTGAAGCCGTTAGCAAAATACAAGCTTTATGCATCTCTACCAGCAAGGCCGTATTCCTAGTGGACTCTCGAGCTGTTATTTCGCTCAGGGCAACAACATCCACCGGACTGCTCCCATTCTATTCAGTGTCGTATTAAGCTGGCAGAGTTAATAGAAAGAGGCTGGGTTCTGCGTCTTCAATGAAAAAGCCGATGATTTGGCAAAACAGGGAGCAGCATCAGAACAGCCCTCAATACCAAGCACACTCAGACCCACCCGAATTTGTGTATCGGTCACTATCAACAACTCTACTAAGAACATTGTAAGGAACCAAGGCAGCGGAAAACGGTGGGAACATCTCGCTACTGAGGGCCCAATCCCAAAAGCATTTGAAAGATCTATAGCCGTTGTTCGGTTCCACATCATGACAGGACAGGACATGACTATCTGCAAGCCCACCTACACCGCATAGGTTTGCCTGACGACGACCTGAAACTCTTTGCCGAACGTCAAGGATGGAAAGCGATCATCTATCCACATGTCCAAGGCTTGAATATCTGCCAGACAAACCAACACAATGTTTAAGCCACTTACCAGTTTTAGATCAATTGTCTTGAAACACACTTGCTAACACAATACTTTGTGGATTATCTGGCCCATGTGAAACCGACAACCCAAGAGCTGAGTTGCCTCACTCCATATTAACTTAACTGATTCACATACAGCAGCCTTGAAATCTACAACTATTTTCTTTAGTAGAAGTTTCAATCCTAAACATTCGCACATTTCCTTTATGAAACGAAACACCAAGGAATATATGTCTTGGTTCTTATTTCGAAGTAAACAAAAAACTGCTGGAATGTAATGTCCATTGAGAAGGAAATACAATGTTAATAGCTAGTAAAATATTTTCGCAGTATCTGAAAGTTCCATCTACGTAAAGCGTTGTGCTTTGCACGAATATTATTTATTTATTTAGCCAGCGCCTGTCGTGGTCAATAATGAAGATGAAAGGCATAGAAAATAAATTTCCTCCAAACGAACGCATAGAAGAAAAATATCATGAATTTCCCTGATCATTTTTAGAAGCCCAGAGTTTGGGAGAGACGAGATCGACAAAATTTTGATCACATCAAAAGGAGTTTTTCAGATATAATTAAATATTTTTGGCGATATTTACCGATTTACCGAGTACTTTCGCATGCATATTATGTTCAAGACTAGTGATTTTATTAGTATTCCATGATATGTAGGGTAACTTTGAAAGTTACTTTCCTTCCTCAGAAATATGTGTATTATTATTATTATTATTATTATTATTATTATTATTATTATTATTATTATTATTATTATTATTAGTAGTAGTAGTAGTAGTAGTAGTAGTAGTAGTAGTAGTAGTAGCAGTAGTATCAAGAAAAATAATAATTAATAATTAAAAGAAATAACATTTAAAGCATACAGCTTTCTGTGATACGATTAAATCATTCAAATGCTTACAATTTGCATTAACCCATATCAACAATATTTGTTATGCAATCTACCAAATGTTTTTATTCTTGCTCTAACAGGTTTCCGGGCATATAATTACTCGTATATTAAATATCTAGCAACAAAACTTATTTTATCTGTTTTACAAAGATCAACTTAAAAACTTGGAGACATTTTCCACATTTTTTAGAAACATGCAAATTCCGCACGACGTGTGTTGCTAACGAGCAATTATTTAGTTTGAAAGAAATTTGCTCTTGTGTATGTGAACATTTAAAGCTTTAATTGCAATTATCAAAACCATTTATATTTATAAAGGACCTTTACGATACACCTCTTATGAACAAACCGTTACGAAAACTTGTATATCTAACGTAATCTTTTTCGAAAGTTAAATGTAACTTAAGCATCATGATCCGTTCTAAAGTAATCAGACGTTTCGGCAATTGACGGAGGTTCAGAAAACTGTCCAAAATCTCCATTCATCGTTCACCGGATAGGAGCTGGCAGTTCAACAGGAAGGGAAGAGTACAGTCATGAATGAGCTCATTAGCGTAAAGTTCCTTTTTCCTTCTGTAGCTCTGTCCTGTTCCATCTCGGCAGGGTTAAACCTGTCTGTCGTCTTCATCAGAGAGAGTCGGAGTTTGGGCCGGGACTCCTTCAGCAGCAAAAGCACCCTCTTGTTGCCGAGTTGAGAACCTACTGCACGAGTTGGCGGAACCAGAGGGTGGGGAGAAATACGGAGAGATGGAGCGCGAGAGAGAGAAAGAAGCGTTCTCGACATAATTTCTCCCTCTTCCTTCTACCTTCTGCTCAACGCAACCGCCATGTGCGCTCTTCGAGACAAGGAATTTACATCAACTTTGACGTCGCGGAATAGATGCGATGGTTCGTTTAAGGAACAAGTACACGTGCGCGCGTGCCCGTGTATGTGTGTGTGGAAAAGACACCTGATGCAGAAGGAAAAATTTGCTGCGGCAATAATTAAAGTGAAACGTACACTGCTTTAGCAGCTACTTGCAAAAGATTTATGAGATTTTCACGTACCGAAAGCTTTTAGTTTCAGAAGAATATTCTTAAATTAATGGAACTGACTTTAGCCACGGCATTGAGCAGTTCGAGTAAATGAAATCTTTGTTAACGAAAACGAAAACAGCAATCTTTATCCAAAAGTGATGAATACCGTAGTAATACTCAATTGAGTATTGTCTTTGATTATTACTCAATAGTAATAATCAAAGACAGACGGAATTAGTATTCTTAAGGCAATTATCTTAAGCAATAATGTCCAACCTGCAGTGAGAATTCAAAACTACCTTTATTATGTTAATAAGTTGATAGAGGTAACAATTACGTAGGCATGAAAATTGAGGATGGAGGTATATTTATTAAAGTAATCATTTGAAATGGATATTTACTAGGTATGTATATAATTGGATGATTCAGAACTAGTTTATTGTGTATTTAAATAGTTATTTCTTATATGTATGCATGATTTGAGACATGTATGTGTATATGTATTTTTGGTATGTAACAGCACTTTGCAAGAGGCATTAGGCTTATTTCCATGTTTTAGGTTGACTTTAGCCACTTGTGAAAGAAAAATCCATTAAGGAAGGGAAGAATAATTGTATACAGATTGTATACACAGACTGCTCGCCCTATGACAAGGAAAGACAAAAGGCGAAAAGAATCCTTTGTTAATGGTCATGTGCCAGGCCTACTCGGGAAATATTTTGGTATGCTAGTAGTCGACAAAATTTCTAGATCGGTCAAGTAAGGAAATGTCTATAACGGGTTGTTAGAACCGAACTAAGCAGCACACTCTGAAAGAAATAGAATTGCAAAAGGGAATTAAAATGTCAGAATCGAGACAAAGTGTTTTATTATTGGCAGGCAGGGGAAAGATACAAATCAGAGAACTATGCTGCCCTGTCAGAATAATAGATACTGGGAGCAATAGGAATTATAGTACGTTATCTCGATATCTTAGTTCCCAAAACTAGGATAGTGAAGGGAAAAATGGAATGGGAAATTGTAAAATTTTATCAAAGGCGAAGCCGAAATATACGACAGGAGTACTTTCCAGGAAACCCCAGGCTATGGCAAAAGTGAATGTCAGAAAGGGGAAAATAATTTTAACCATTGGCCATCGCATAAAAATGAGCGAATGAGAAGAACTTAGTTATATAATCAATAATTTAAGATAGCTAATAGTGAACTTATTAGTCGGAAATATAACAGTAAGAGCCCAATTTTCGCGTGGGCAGGGTCAAATTATAATTTGAAAAGGGGAATGTAGAGAATTAAGACGTTAGAGAATGTGAGCGGAGTACAGTGAAGCACCAAGTAGGAGTTGAGAATTGAGAGTTGCAATTCCTTCACAGTCCCAAAAGATTGTGACCATGATCTTCTTGGTTGACTGAGTGATCTTCGGTTTCAGAGGCGGTGCCTGACCTGGTTTATGTTACTCCATTGATTCTCTTTTGGACAGAGGATCATAGTATAAGACCATAGTTTCATCTCCTGTAACAATGGTTTTCCAAAATTTTCTCTAGTTGGCACGGCAGAACTCCAAAAATGCCTGACAATAGATGACTCGCTGCTTTTGGACTAAGGAAGGAAGTCTAGGCACCAATCTTGCACTAAGCTTGTTCACTTTTAAATATTCATGAACAATTCGAAGGATTGTTGTTTTTAGAAAGGCCCAATTTTGCTGCTATTTCTGTAACTTTGAGCCGCCTTCCTCCATAATTTCTCCTACCACAAGAGCGAAGTTTTCAGAAGTGAGCACATCTAAAAATCCGACCTGCACGCTCTTCATCTTCAATGCTTTCTTGGCCCATTCGAAAATGTTTGGCCCATTATTTTACGGTAGAATATGGGGGAGATGCTTGCCCATATACAGCGTTCAATCACTGTTTAATTCCATTTGGAGTAAATCCTTCTTTTGGGAAGAACTTCATAACAGGTCAATATTGCATTTTGAACATGTTACAATCTTCTACTCACAGCGTTCTTACGTATCTGAACAAGTGAACACGCTGATGGGAGGTCATGGCTGCGATTATTTGCTTAACAGACAAGGTATGAGACCAGATAAGGGTTTTGTGAATATGATAACCCTTATCGGTGAGGCTGGAAACTTATGGACCTACACTCGTGTACTATGATAGAAACTTTCTTTCTACCAACAATGAAGCGGAACCTCTGTAGCTACCAACCGACTATAAAAATGAATTTCACAAAAAGTGGCCACGTCACCTTTCTGAATTTATCAATTCTATTAATATTTGCAGAGGAAGCGTTTCTTGAGATGCTAACAGAAGATGTACTAGATATTAACGGTATGATGTTGAGGTTGATGGAGTTGTAGTTTGAACATTTTACCGCTCCGTTTCACGGTTGAATGCGTCTACATATTTTTTTCTATAAAGGTCACAGAGGCCTGGGGCATTTATCTGCTCCAATAACTCTGTGTAGATTTCGTGGCATGGGAGGGAGGAAATAATGTTTATTTTATCTTCTCTCTGGCGGCACTCGTATTCATTTTTGATGTCAAATTCTTCAAAATATTCATTTTTGGAATCTTAAAATTGTTTGCATTTCACAATAGTTCTTTAGTTCTGCATAATTCAGTAAAGTATGTTGTATCTTCTTGCATTACCTTCACTGGAAAGAATGATATACAAGCTATAAGCATGTTTATACTGGTGAAGTAATTCTGCTTTGTCGAATGTGGACTTCATCGAATTCCTTGCCCAAGTTATGAAACACCTTACAGGCAGGGAAGCAATTAGGTTCGGTTGCAAGTACGGACGCATCAATGGAGCTTCTTGATTGGTAATCTAAGTAAATCAAGATATTTATTTCTGGAGGTGTTTTCTTGTATCATATCAAAACGTGTGCAGCACTATCATAGTAGGAAATGCAATGTCTGATTCTTAGTTAGGCAGTAAATTTTGCCTCCTTTATGTAAGTGTTACTGTTTTACACAGTTCTCTAGTGATGAGGCAACCAATTGATTATAATTCATTTATTTCTTAAGTTTTGCACAATAGTTACATTATATTCTATCTATAGTTTATTATTTTTATTATCTCGAATAATGTAAAGGTTTGTTTTACGTCACGTCTATTCTCAGCATAATTTCAAAAACATAAATTGCATCTATTTCCACTAGCAGAAGATTCGCACCTTCTTTAGAAGCCCCCACCCTCTCCCCCCGCCTAATAATCAAGATGCAATGCAGCGCCTTGTTTTTAGTATGGTCATTTGCTTCCTTCCCCTATCCTGACCCCCCCCCCCCCCCAAATGCTGAAGCATCCGCGCCCTGACTCGTTGGTCGGTGATCAACTCCAGTTTCCAACCCTCTTGCTTTTCCGCTTACTTCCCTCTTTCCTCTCTACTTGATTAAAGCCGGCAAACTAATCTAGACTTTTCGATATCAAAAAGCCAATGTTCCGTCTTGATTACTCCATCGAACCGAGTCGGTAGGCAAGCTAAAGAACTTCCCCCAAACACGGTCACTTCCTAACGTTGATGCGATGCAATTTTATTTGCGTAGTGGTTGGCAACTAATTCTGTAGGATGTTATTTTTTTTTATCGAGTATAAATTGGAGAGTAGAATCCAAATAGTTCCTGAGGAAAAGAAAAACTTTTAATCATAGGCTCAGTTAGGTTAATGACTCGAAATCCTCTCTTGCCAATGAATAAGTTATTTATAAAGTTTATAGTTATAGATTAAATATTAGGTTTGCCTACCAAATGACACGATTTTGCGAGTTCCTTGAGCAGACGGTCCTTATTATAGTAAATAATTGTTATGTAACATCTGCAGAGTTATTATTATAAAATAATTATTAAACTAATAGGTTTTCACGAATTTTTTTAATAGAAATAATGACTGTCATACTTCAGATTTTTACTACTTCTCAAGGCAGAAAAATGCAGATTACTTACTTAGAAAGGAAGTAGATTACGACCAAAATACTCCTGTCATCAAAATTTTAAGACTTTTTCTTTCATAGCGGTTGCATTGGGTGAAAGATGAAAATCATAGAAGTTGCTATTTTGATTAAAAAAATGCATGACAAAAATTCATAGTCATAATTTTAAAATTGACAGCTTAATGAATATTAGAATAAAACTTTCAACAGGATGTGCTTCGTTTTACAGCGTAGGTATACGCTCCGGAAGAAATCATAAACGTTTACAAATCATTGTAATTGCTTTTAAATAAAGTAAATAAGAGGATATTTTGCAACATGTGGTGACTTTAATGCACGAGTTTGTAAAGAACATATAGATAAAAAGTTAAGAATATATATATATATATTGGGAAAGGATTTTTTTTAGGAAGGAAACATTCCAGGCCTAAGTCTAGGGTACCTCCCTGGAATTTGCCATTTATGAGGACTGAGGAAAACCTGGAAAAAACCTCAGCGAGGGAGGACGGTCCTGGCTGGATTCCAACCCCAGACCTTCCGCTCACAAATCCGCGCCTCAACGACCTCGGCCATCCGTGGCGGTGGATTATATGGGTAGGAATATATAGGGAAGATACTCTCTATACTCGACGTATAGATACGTAGGAATAGATACTCTCAATGTGAATGGTAAGATGTTAAGAAACGTTTCCACATTTAAGAAACTGAAAGAAAGAAATGCTCTTTTCAAACATTAAAATATTTATAAATTTACGTAGGCAGCATTATTTTATATTAAGTAGAAATTTAGCACCATTATTTTTGGTACGAGAGTTTATAGACGGCGATGTTCAAGCAGATCATTAATTAGTTATTACATATATCAAAGTTAAAAATATCACCAAGATGGGTAAAAATTAAGATAAATGTTTCGATAGAACAAGAAAACCTAAAAGGTTTATTTGCTATGCCAAGACAGTATACTGAAACTATACTGCGAAATATTATAATTGTGCATTCATCAACATGGAATATAATAATATAAATTACGAATAATAAAACCTATAACATATAATTGAAAAGGTAGCCAAGAAATATTTGGAAAAAGAAATAAAGAATCAAGGAAAGAGAGCTAAAAGTGGATAAGTAATGTATAAATGAAATAGAAACTGATGTGCAAGGTACATAAAGTTTTACATATAAGGAGCTAAAGAACTTAAATAATGATGATAGAGATAGATATATTTTGATAAATAATATAGTAAATGCACGACTCGAGTACTTAAAAAATTTGTGGACAAGTGATGACATGAACTTCGAAAAAGAGATAAAAAATTAGATCAAAATATCCGCTATGGATAAGATTTAGTAAAGTTTGAAGAAATTAAATCAGTACTATACTCTTTCTTAATACAAAACCGCTGGAAATGATGACATAAACGTGGAGCTGCTGAAATTTGTTACAATGGATGTAAAACAATATACTGTTGATTATAACTGTGTTTCAAATATCTGATAAATGGAAACAAGACGCTGTAATTCTAACTTTTAAGAAAGGTCACGGATGGAATTGTAGCGACCATAGAGGAGTTAGCATGCTAAATACGGCCTACAAACAACATGCTAAAACATTATTAGAAAACTGAATATAATAGGAAATAAAATAAGAGAAGACTAATGTGGGTTTCTGAAATGTCGATCATGTTTCAATTGTGTTTATGTATTACAGCAAATCAGCAAAAAAGAAAAAAAATTAACATAGCTGCATATATTATGAAGCACGCATTGTTTAAATTGTTATAGTGTGTTCAATAATTTTTGTGGAAAGGTTGGGGCGGATGGTTGCCAGAAATTTCCAGAAGCAAGTCTTGTAATTTAATCTGATTATTGGTTGGGGAACTTTGAGGCCCAAGTTGTGGGGAACACTAGCAGAGTTAGTTGGAAATAAGCCACCGAATAGGCAGAACATCTTTCCACCAGTCCAGAAACATGAACAGTATTGTACAGAACTCGGTATTGCAAAATCAAGAATGTAGAAATAGTTAACACTCATTCTTGGATAACCTTTCATAATTTAATTAAATTTAAACACAAGCATTTGACTTTACCTAATTTCTTTTCATATTTATTTTCAATCTACATGTTGCGGCTACCTGTTCACGATGTCACTTTAATAATAGTTGTAGACATAGGAAACAAGAGTCGTGACATATTATTAGGAAACTCGCCGGGTATTTGTGGAATGTGATATCTTATTGGTGATTGGTGGCGGACAACAGTTTTTTTCGAGTAATAGGATTTTGCGGAGTTCTCCCCTAGTAGGTCGTACATCGTAATTTTTTTTTTTTTTTTTTTGAGGGAGGCAATAGACAAGGTTTTCAGGTTTTATTTGGATGTTTAGGTCTAAATTTAACACATTGCTTCTTACAGGTCAAGTTAATCAAAACTCTATGAGTTTTTTATTTTGTTTTCTTATTTAGCTGTATACTTTTGTATCAGAGTATCTGTTTTTGAAGTGAAATTATGTATTTTTCAAATTACTGATGTTAACTCCTGTGCAGGTTTTACTTGGAGTTATTTCTATCTTCTTCTCTTTATCGTCTTTCACTTTCCTTCATGCCCTGCCTGTTTGATAGTTGTTCTCTCATCCCTTTTTTTTTCTATTTTTTGTCTTCTTTTTCCTTCTCAATTCTTTCCTTTCTTTTTATTTCCAAATTCATGTCGTGTGTAATTTTTCCCCCATATGCATATTCTGTGTAATTCTGTTGCCGTTGTATTACATTTTAGGTATAATAACCTGCTTTTTTATTTTAGCTATTGATCATCTTTATTATTGGTCTATAACTTATTCATAGTCTGGTTTATTTCTTTCAGTAGTGTGATCATCATGCTTTACATCATAATATTTTCATAGTTAGGTATTTGTACGTGTATTTGGGAAGTAGTGGTCTTTTTATTTATTTTATTTGTTTTATTTAGTTATTTTGCCTAGCAGGGTTATCGCTATGATACTGCTATGGCTTAATGCACAATTAATGAGAACCACGTCATTGTGTGTATTAATAATGTATAGTACCACTGGAGTGAAGGGAAGCTAATGGTGAAAATTGTAAGAACAGTTTTAAACTTATAATTTGGTGCATATAAAGGATAAATAGACAAATGCAATAGAAAAGTGTAAAGTGTAATGCAGTAGCGAAAGGAAAATTTTAATAGGACATAAAACAGTATTGTGTAGGCATATGGAATGAGAGGAGGGTAAAGTGATGGTGGGAAAAAGGATATGGGGAAAGAGTGAAGAAGAAGATGAACAAGATAAAGAAGAAGTAAAGTAAAATATAATAAAATTGTTATAATAACTATATAATCATATTTAATACTACTAGTGATGTTATTATTACTATTGTTAACGTTGTCAAAGTAATGAATTGGTACGGTAAATGTTGCATTGATAAATGTAAATTAGGTTTGCAAACAAAGAATATAATTAGTGTTGAAAAAATGGCTAAATAAAATATGAATGTGAAATTTACACTAATATATTTCTAAATATGATACGATATATATAGTTTTATACAAATATACACAGGAACAGATACATATAAGTAGTAAAGTAAAAGTATATAAGAAATGTACTGGTCACCAGTACAGTTTCTACCGGATACTGGTGAATACTAGTTTAATCATCTTGAAAATAATAATATAAGAATGTAACTTGTAATTTACAAATAAAGTGTAACAGTTTTCAATATACGTCCCGGTGTAGAAAACAAAGTATCGGGATGGAGTATTTCTGATTATTTTTATTATTATTATTATTATTATTATTATTATTATTATTATTATTATTATTATTATTATTATTATTGCGTTACATTTTTGCTGTTTTAGGCGAGAATAAATTAATTCTGTTTTCACTTTCTTCCTTTTCACCGCAGTACAAACATTGAGAACATCATTTTAATCAGAAAGGAAGTAGATATGATATACTTATTGTTTAGATTGTTGTAGTGTGTTCGTTAATTATTTTAGAAAAAGAAGTTAATTATTTTAGGATGCTTTAGGAAGAATTGATTAGTGGCGATTAGTAGTCAGAAATTTTAAGAAGAAAATCGCGTTTTTTTTAGCTTGATTGATGGGTGAAAGTTCCTTAACATTTGTAGCAAGTCGTGGGTAACATTAGCAAACAGTTAGTTGCGAACGGGAAAGATGTGTAGTGTGATCTTTCTCCCAGCCCAGAAACATGTACAACTGAACTTGTATTGTAAAATCAGCTACGTATAAATTTTTAGCACACTCTTTTATAACTTATAATCGTATTAAAGTTTAAAAAACGATATGGTTGAACACAAGAATTTTACTTTGACAATATTCCTCTAAACGTAGTGGCCAAACGATTCATAATGTTCTATGAAGTATTATAACTTTGTAAGTCTACGTTTTACATGTTATTTACGTAATATTTGTAAGAAAAGAAATAGATTCGCGGCAATATTATGTTAGTAGGCCACAAGAAAGCTTTCGATAGAGTCCAACGTAATAAATTATGGAATGAGATATATGCTAAAAACCTTCCTATTCAGAATCTCTATAGTAACACAGAAATACAAATTAGCATTGGAATCAGGATAAGTAATAAAGCTAGGGTCATTTATGTTATCGCCAGTGTTATTTATTACTTACATTGACACAGTTATGGATAAATGGCAAAGAGACGAAAATAAATGGGCTTAGAATTAATATTTTGTTCTTAAACACTATGATGTTGCTGACAATCAATTCATTTTTCTGAAACACAAAATGACTCACAGTGTTTAGAGAATCTTCAAACATACGAACAAATATATTCATAAAATTTCTATCAAAATAACCAAATCCATGCCATGGCAGATACAAAATTATAATATAACTAATTAATGAAAAAATAATATATCTAGTGTCTTCTTTTACCTACCTACTGCACAATGTCGCCCCAAAAGTTGATATTAAGTTACCTAGTTTTAAAATAGGTGAGGAACAGTTGTAAGGACATTCAAAATATATCATTATTCGAAATTTAGTAAATATGTTAAAAAAACGCTAGCTCTTTTATGACTGTCTTAGAGTAATAAACCGAAAAAGTAAGAGAAAATGAAAAAGTTGTGACATGAAATTTCTTTGGAGTGGTGTCGGCCTCACACACTAAAAGGCATACAAATGAAGACATAAGCGACACGTTTTATATATATTCAACCTCTGTGAACGCGTGCAACATGACGAAGACATGGAGAATCAGACTCCTAAAATATTCCTGTTATAATCCTGTTGGTAAAAGGAAAGTTGGGAGGCCGAGATGACATACTCCTTTGAAGCAGAATCAGGCCAAAAGACCTAAACCTTGTTGAAGAAGAAGAACTTGTAATAATTACCTGATTTAACATTATAATGCTGTTAGATGAATAACGTTTTGGCTACTAACGGACTTTTATTAATTATTTATTGACTTTAATTGTTAGCTGCAGCTTTGATCTTGACTATTTTGCTAGATTTCAACTGTTTTAAATTACAGTCCTCTCTCTCACGATACTTTGTGGCTTTCGATATTGCGTTTTGGAGTATTAGGAGTGAGGTAACAATGCGAAGCAAACTTTTTTTTATTCAACAGGTAGAGAAATGCGATATATTATTGGTTCAAAATTACACTTGCAGTAAAAGCGCACGGAATACACTTTTTCTGCTTCTGAAAATGTCCCAGAACTTTTCTTAAACTTCCAAACTGGCCACGTCACTTTTTCTTAGCTGCTTTGCAAGTTAATTTGCTGATTAGTTCAACAGCAAGTGTATCTTATTTGGATTTGATTATTAAGGCCGCGAGAGGATATTTCATTACTTACTCAACAGCTGGCTGTTTGTGTATATGCCGCCAGTGGAGGCACTTCCAGGAGGAAGGGATGGAGCGAGGGAAACTTAATCAAAGCTTCATGCACAAGTAATGACCAGTAGTGATCGCATCCTCACATTCCTAGATCAAAGGAATTTCAAAATCCATTGTACTACGTACAGAGTTCTCGTAAATGTATTCTGGAATGGCAAAAGGGTAACTTAACTTTGATCGCCATTCTGCAGCGTGAGACTGCAACAAATAGCTATTACTATGTTATATCACTCCGGAAACTTTGAGAAGCCTTCCTCATAGAGACACGTGCAATTTAGTTACATAATGATAATGCATTACTACAATTTTTTGGCAATGGCATATTTTTGGCACAAATGAGATGACAGTGCTTCATTTGCCTTGCAAATCAAAATGTGATAGTTTCAGACCCTCATTATTTGCTGGGTCGGATGAAGGAAGTTTTAGAAGACGGATTGTTGAAGTAAAAGCTGTCATTAATCGCCAGTTATGAGTGAACCCTCAATACTTTTTCTAAAGAGGATTAAAAGGCGAGTGAATAAGTCACAGCTGATGGGGACTTTTGAATATTATCACTTTGAAGAGAAAGTTTTATTCTATCTTTGTACATTGTTAAAATGTTGTTCTGTTGGTATTATTTTCGGTAGGCAGTTGTTCGTATACAGAGTGAAGCAACATTAAGTATTTACTTCATGTAGCTCACTTTAGCAGTGCATAGCAACGACGATGCTGGAATAATTTATTTGTTCCAGAAATATCGCATTGAATCACTGGCTTACTCAGATATGCCTTTAGGCTATAGAAGCATTGAAAATTGACAGCATTTTCCGAAGCGATTCGTTTTTCACTTTAGTGACGCCCAGTAGCCCTGCAGATCTTCCAACCTGTCAGTTCCAATTTTTTACTTTGGAAGGGTCTTTTCCACTCGTCAAAAATAACTAGGAAACTGCAGGTTTCCCCTCCCCCCATCTGAAATTGTAACCATTCATGGGACGAAATGGAAATGGTTCAAATCCGGCTTCAGAATTCTGAAATGGAAGAAGGCCGTTTACCGGATTCATTTTGAAAAAAAAAATTTGTACACATTAATTATTATCTTTGTAATATAACTAAATTTTGTTCCATATATGGGATAGTCTATCCTTTGTCCATGAAGTTCTGTACAACGAAGTTAAGAGGACGTGGCAGGCTCTGGCTGCCGAAGTTACAACTCTCACAGTGGTGCTGGACGACTCGAGAGGCAGATAAATAAATAATGAAGTAGGTAAAACAAAAAAGAAAGAAAAAACTTTCGATTGTGTTTAAGGAGAAAACGATCTAAATTATCTGTTAAAACGTTCAAAATTACTATCCATTCCACAACTTCATATTATTAAATAGAGACACAGCATAAACTGACTAATATAGAATGGAAACTGCTAAATATCAAATGTTAATTCAGACTGCAGTGTTCCGTTTGACGAAAAATATGCATAATGGAAAGAGATCCTGCATTATTATTGTACTTATGGGAGCAAGTTAGGATTGTGTATCGCTCACGTGTTCCATAAGATGATCACTTTTTGTTATAACAATGATCCCTATATGTCTGTTCTTATTTTAGCGTAGCTACACACGAAAAACTGAATGAATGGAATAGTTTATTTTGTGAATGACTTGATTCCTCACTACTGAAACATTCACGGGTGGCCGAGGTCGTTAAGGCGCGGACTCGTGAGCGGTAGGTCTGGGGTTATGGGAAACAGGGCAAGTGATACCACAATATAACGATCGAGACGCAGTGTACGAACTGCCGCCATGGAAGAAGAAGAGCTTGCTAGGGTTAATGCCGATACTTCAATAATTACTCGATCAGTTGCACATGAAATGCGTGCTGCGCATAATCGAAAGTAATATGGGAACAGCGGCTACACCCCTACCATTGTCAGAAAGTGCGTGCTTCGATTCCTGCTGACTTTGGGCTTCGCGTCTTATATAGCCAATCGAACTGCAGCTCCGGATGGTCAACTCTTAATTTTCCTACGTATAATGTACTTTTCGCGGATAAAGCCTGTTTAACCAGAAATGGAATGCTCAATAATAGCAGTAGTCATGCATAGGCCGTTGAGAATCCCCACGCTACTGTTGTAAAGAGCCATCAACACAGATTTGCGGTGAACCTGTAGGCTGACATGGTTATCTATTAATCAATTAATCTATTAAGCCCGCATCTATTTCACCCCCACTTTACTGTACCTGCAATGTGTTGCTGAGAGACGTATATTCCGAGTTGTTGGAACATATCCCACTCGATGTTCCTCAATGTGTGACTCCAACTTGATATAGCCCCATCTCACTTTGCACGCATTGTTCGTGAACACCTGTATCTGATGGTCCCTGAAGTGTGGATGGGAAGAGGAGGTCCTGTTTCGTGGCCAGCTAGTTAACCTCTTCTGTCTCCACTTGATTATTCTTGTGGGATTATGTGAAAAGTCTTGTGTACGAGATACCAGTCGAGACTGAAGAAGATCTTCTGACAAATCTTCTCGCTGCCTGTGACATTGTTTGAACGACATCGGGGTTATTAACGGAACTTTGTGCGAAAATGTCATCTCTGAATCGAAGCTGAAGAATGCCACTTTGAACATATGTTGTGAATGTCGCACCTTTTGAAAGTTGTGTAGATAAATAATGGAATCACATTTAGACATAACGAAACAACTTTCTATTCTGGTCTATAATTGATACATTTGCCCTTTTCCGTCATCCCCGAAAGTTTGTATCATAAGCTTGGAAACACCCGGTATACAATCAGATGAGAGAAGCTCATGGTTCCGTACCTGGAGGGGGACACGGTAGCTCAATGGGTTAGAACCCCAGCACGGAAAGTTGAAGATCCGTGGCTATATACCCGGCCGTGACGTGAATTTTCCAAGTCTGATTATTCCTTTTCAATTAATCTACAACACACATCTAGTAAGAAGAAGGAAATATTTCTAAATAAATAAATAATTAATTTTAGAGTGAATTTATTATACTATAGCGTGTTCAAAATCCTGCTTTTTTCCGGGGTTAATTTTCATTTTATGTTCTAGTCACTCTGTTTGTTACGACTTACTAGGAAGTCAAGCTCTGTGCATAGATAGAGTAAAAAGATAGTAGAAAGGCCATAATAGTTCCTTGAGAATAGGCTGACTATACAGAGTGCCAATGAGAAGCGGTTCTAGCAAACCGCCCAGTCTTAATCTAGGCTTGTTGCACTGGATTTCGCTTCATGTGAGTTTCCTCGCTATTTGTCCTCACAAAGTTTTTTATAACTACAGAAAAATTAAAAGTTAAATTTGATAACGTACGGGCAAATAAAATTTAATTTTGTGCAAAATCTCCAGAAAGGTTTCCGATTTTTCAAAAAAGAAAAAGTATAAAATTTAAAATTGTAGAACCACGAAAGATATAAAACACAAAACTTCAAAGCAAGGCAGATAATATAAATAAATTAAAACATGTGCCCCTCCACCTTCAAAGCTGTGATATTTAATTGTATAAGGGTCTGCAAACTTAAAGGCTTACAGTATCTTGCTAGTTGACATATGCAAGGGCAATATTAAAAACATTGCAAATACTAACCTTTTCACTAAGCTGTAGCCTTCGCTACCTTGCGGTTTTTACTTTCGCAGCCTTTTCGTGTCACAAGAAAATTTATCAGAAAAAGAAGATTTTTTTTGAGTAGTGTTTAACGCCCGTTTTTACTAGAAAAAGAAGATGCAAGAGCTAAAACTCAACATTGGTTCACTGAACGATAAGACGAAAAATTCAATGGGCTTATCATGAACGATGGACGCAAAAGAAGCAGCTAAATTACGAACTAAATTTAAAATGAGATAACCTTCAACTAAGGAATGACAATGTGCATTAAAATTTTTAAATAATCTTATGACAAAGAGTTGTGCTATTAAATGTTTTATCTGCATCAATTAGCATAAAGAAAGTATTTGGATATAGACTGGCTTTTTATTTATACCTTCACGGCCACTCGTAAATGAATCCGTAAGGGCATTAAAGTAGGCAGCTGCAAAGTTATTTAGCATCCGCATCTCCCAAATAAAGAAAAGAGCTGATCAAAATTAATTATCCTACTAGATTCACTATATCGGCAATTATTGCGCTAAAATATACGATTTTACATGGCTGTGTATAATTCATTGGCCTATTTTCCCATTTTAATTTTTAATTAAATATTTTAAAACATACTTTCATTATTTGTGCTCCAGTTTCATGGACAGAAATATCAGAATGTTAAAGTTTCACCGAAGAACCAGATTTAATTTAAATGACCATATTGCTTCGCAGAAAATCAGGCATTGAAGCACAGACACATCCGAGTTTATATAAGAAAGTCCTTTGCGTGATGGAACAATTGTGTACGGTGCATCTAGCACCGCCCTCTTTTGCCTATCTAATTATTCATTTATTTCTGAACATTTAATCAAGCGGTTCAATATAGATTCAATTCTAATTGTAAGAGCATATTTTTACTTAATAAATGAGAAACTTCTGAGGAATTAATAAAGAACTTATATAAAACAGCAAAAAAGTGAATATAGACATATAGAAAAATTCGCTATAGACATTTTTCTAGGTTAAAATAAAAACAACAAGTTGGTGCTGTGTTTTTAATAGTGTTTAACGCCCGTTTTTACTACTGAGGCACCACAGGCGGTGTTCTGTGTTGTAGTTTGTAGTCAATGCAATTTTTCCATTTGTAATAAAGTTGCGATAGAAAGAGAACTTTCCCAATATGAATGTAAGGGTTAACTAAAATTCGCATAGTTTTATAAACAAAACATTAAATTGTAATTATTAAGGATAGAGCTTAAATAAATATCGGCAGATTAATCGCTCATTTATTTTACCTGAAAAATTACCTGGAACATCATATTGTTATTTTTGAACGGATCACTTAAACGTTTCGTTTGCAGAAATTTCATTAAACTTAATACGCCGTATGACGGGGCACTGTCTCATTTTCCCTTGCGGTTAGGTTAGCGATTCCTAAGTAAATGTACAGGTATTTGAGGACTGACTTGAATATCGTGACCTGCTCTTTCTCCTGACCGCCATTCATTGTATTTCTGCATACGTGTCCATGATTCTCTCTCCTCACGTTTATCACTGCTTTTCTTTGACTAATATATTCGTATATTATTTCAAAGTGTGCAATGTTTTTTTCTTCTTTTTAACAAGCTACCATTGACAATATTTGCTTAACTTAATATACTTGTTTTTATACTTTTAATACATTTAAAGATTTTAACCTATTGTTGATATTTTTACTGCTTAACATTGCCTTTGTTACTCACCTTAATACACATTCTTTTCGTATGTATGGAGCAACATCCTGCTATCTATTTGCATTTTTATTAATTAATGCGAAATTTTCAAGCCATCTTATCAAATACAGTAATCTTCATTCCAAATATTGAAAAATATGATTTATAATTTTTATATCAAGTATTTCCTCTTTTTTTTTCATCTTAACTAATTTCTGCCATTTATTCATTATTTAAAGACATAAAGACAGTTCTTGTCATGTTAAATATCCAATACTACTCATGTTTATTATCTTAGTATACATTTGCTTATCTCTTTAAAACATTTAACTGTTCGTCTCCAAATTCAGCTATGTTTTCTTAAGCAATTCCCATCCCTGTCTGTTAGTATTCTTTGTGCAAAATCTTTCCTAATACAGAGTTGTTTAAACGACTGTCGTGATATTTTGTTTTCATTGCAATTCTCGCTATCATTCAGAGATCGGGGAATACAACGGTGTTTATTTGTAGTTACTTTAAGTAAAATGTATTAAAATTTTATTTCATGGTTCAAATTTAACTACTATATATTCATGTATATTTATCAACATAAAACAAAGTGTTGTTAATAAATATAACAAGCTATAGAACGACAATTAATGCAAATTTATTGTAGTGTTTACTGCTTATTTTAATTCAGTAGCTTGTTATCGGTTTTCTTTTGTACATTCTCTACCAGGCGTGTGTGCCAACGTTATTTGTACTGTATATTAAGATATTTTACATATAATGCTATATTTCTGTATTAAAATTAAATATTCAGTTAGTTTAATCAATTCTATAAGTATATGTATGTTTGTTAAATAGGAATAACATGAGTGAAGGTTTTGTGAAAAATATTGCTGTAAAGCATTCAAATTATTTCATCTAAACCTATGGAAACCCCAAATTATTTCTTATATATACTTGTTAATACGTTTTTGATAAATAAGGAACGTTTGTAAGCGTTTTGAAATTCAGGTTTATTCGGCAGGAATTTTCCCTTTTTATCACCTTATATTTTAAATATGAATAACAATAAATATTGATAGTTTTATTAGTAGCATTTAGGTTTATAGGTGTAATATTATTGCCTAATCAAGTTTGTGTAAGCCAATAACACAAATAACATATTAAAATTACAACTATACATAATAATATAATTATTAATTCCTTAATGCATTATATAAAGGGATACTTTTGTAGCATTTAATATTTCATTATTAAACTGATTTACAATACGTTCCTTGTCGCACATGAGAGTTTGTTGCAAACATATTTATTTTATAATACATTAAGAACTTACATACATTTTACAAAGCTATTTGCGGTGTTAAAGTTTTGACTACCTCATATGCTACCGCATAATAATATTTCGTGTCTATGTAAACTTTCACAAATGCAAAATAAGTTTGCTGTGAATAATCAAAACGAATACTATCCACTAAATTGCATTACAATCAGATAACTCAGAGAATGTTTCATAAATAGTCAGCATGAGCTAGCTTTACGATATAATTTTGAGTGAAAATATACACGCAATAACTTGACAGGTTCTGTTCATTGATTATGTATATAATTCATTAAACTCGTCTGTTTTATTAACACAGAGAGTGCCAAAAATTGTATACACCCTTCAAGCAAAGAAAAAACTGTGTTAGGATAACAAAACTGAATTCACACAAACAGAAAATGATGCGCACTAATCATCTTACACTTTTACAGTTACAACAGTTGCTCAAAATGCCCACTATCGGCGTCGATACACATCTAAGTACGTTGAACTAAATTACTGATTGAGCAACGTTTGCGAAAGTGTCCTCAGCAATTGCAGCATGTACAGTTTCCATTTCTTCCCGAAGCGCTGCCAGTGTAGCTGGTTTTCTACGGTATACAACATCCTTAAAAGTTCCCCATAGGTAGAAGTCCAACGGAGTTAGATCGGTAGAACGCGGTGGAAACCAAACAGACCTCTTCATCCTATCCAGTGCAGAGGACGCGGGGCTTGTTGCTGTCGAGGTATCCCAGATCTGCCTTTGTGAACATGGAATACGGTACCATGAGTCCCAAATGTGTCTGGAATGCGTGCAATTATTTCTCGCGTTGGCTGTTTTATTCTGTACACACGACTCCATTGTCATTGAACTTCAACAACATCCTCGGTTTTCCAATACTACTTCAAAATGCTTTCCGCTGTTCAAACGATAATCTTGGCCACATTTTGTTGTAGCAACACTAACATAACGTAATGTGAGTCACATCTGTTTACAGAACATCATACTACACATTACTATTGTTTTTCGGTCCAACTTTGAAATATATTAAATGGATATCTACTGTGAAAGTGTGTATACTTTTTTTGGCACGCTATGTATTTTATTTTTTCAAAGCAGCATCACATTAAATGGCAGTATCCATGAAATCGCCATTGACTTAACGCCGGTATTCTATTATACACTGTCAAAACATTGCCACAATCTTTATTGCTGATATAAAACGCATTTTCGGAGGATAATATATAAAAATGGTACATTTTCATGCACAAAAAGTTGCTGATGCAGTCACGCTAAGTTTGTCCGCTGTCTTACGGAAAAATTAAACAATCTTTTCTTAGGTATGAAGAGAAGCCCTACTTCTTTCAATATAAGTATAAACCTGTCATAGCCTTCTCCACGATTTCTAAAGAAGCTGACACGTTATTGTTTAGCGCACGTATATGAATAATCTGGGTCAGGAGGAGCGAATGCCAAAGCTTCAGCTCCAAACGTGTCAATAAGGCAGCAGGTTGAACAAATTTAATCTCGGCAACGCCGATGTGTTGCCGATTTTCGTGCAGCTGAGCGCGCTGCTGTTTTAATTAAAGGCTGTGCACAAACTTGTCATTTCACAAGAAGTCTTTTATATGCGGGAAATTCAACCAACCATGCAGCGTTTCAACATGCATGCGAAATATCGCAATACTAGTACGTCATAATTCTCGCGCTAGCTGCAGTACAAATGCTTTCATTTATAAAGGACATCTCCAAGAAACAGTTTGTACTTCACGCATTTGAAGTACATGTAACTAAAAATGCATATTCCCTTTCTTTTTTACTTATTTGTTTAGCCATGTCTCTTTATTTTTCATCATTTTCATGCAACTGCTGCCCAATTCGTTCCTTTTTTTTTTATTTGTTTATTTTATGTCGCTTTAACTTACATAGGCAGACATAGCGCGACAATATGTTGATTACATATTAACAATTTTGTGTAATTGATATTTAATGTAGTATCATTACAGGAAATTCATTTGTTACATTATATTCCATTATATAAATTTGTTGGCTTTTGAAATTGTGTCAGATTCTCACACCCACGCATGCCCAAGAGTTTACATAATGCAAACAGTAATAAATGTAAAATATATATATAATAGCTAATACTAGTGAACTTGAACATTTCATGTTACGAAAATGTATTCACGGCTACCTGAACGTTTGACTCTATAACAATAGGGAAATGGTTGCCTTTTGTCACCCTTTGTGTTTCTTCTGCTGATAATGGCTAGAGCGTTGGGGTCTCTCTACTATAACAAAGCTAAGTGCATGCAGACTGAAGATGCTTCAAAATTCGTTAAAGGTAGAAGGGAGAACAGCTGTTGGCGATAAAATCGTTACATTCTGTGATATGAAACTCTCCAATAAAGTGCTAGAAAGGCGATAGACTTAAAGTAAACGCGTTTGTCAACTCAAGAACTCACCAGTTATTTTTAAATATTTAAAAGGCTAAGGAAAATCGTGGGCGCTGTGCTGTAAACCCACGTGACGCTTTGAGACCAGTGGCGACGTTTGGATTTCACATATAAGGAGAAACAATCTAGCAAAAAGGACGTTTTCGTTTTCTGCCAGACAGTTCTTACCAGATGGCAGCCGCAGTTCAGATCAGGAACAGTACGACGCCTCTCAGCATTACGTTCGGTTCATTCACATATACTTTTTCCAATCTTACATTTGGTTCACTCACATTATATGATCTTCAGTCATGCACTCGCTCAGTCATAAATTTCGCTCGTTCCCTGATAATCAACATCGCTTTACCAGGGGAAGTAGACGAGAGGCACACAGATGCAGCATATTTTTAAAAGTCATCAAAGTTATAGAGATAACGAACTAGGTGGCCGATAACTGGTGTAGTGTGATTAAATATTTCATTACGTTTAAATGAAGCAAGCTCGTGTGATTTAAGTCTCCCTCCTCCCGAGACCAATAAAAACAGAAAACCATCTTCGAGCCCCTGAACGAGCCCCGGTATGAAGTGGGACCCTCGGTCTAACGGCTACACCAACATCGGCATATAAAAAGGTCTTCAAATGGGCATCCAACATGCGGCGATATCGTCGACACACCCCAGTAAAAACCTGCTTCAGAATTTAAACAAATTTTTACCGTGAGACGGATTATTGATGGCTTCTTGAGGGTCTGGTAGATTATATTGAGTTCTATGATGCTGATATTGTGGAAATTCGTAAAGTATATGGCTTACAGAGATAGCGGTGTTGCAGATGTTGCATTCAATAAACACGTGTTAATTTACAGTGTTCCACCCGCAGTCGAGTGATGATGACTTGGTCCTTAAGACTCAATTTCTGCAGTGAACATGATGTTCTTGAATTCTGTTTTATTCGTGTAGTTAGATGGTTGTTGTTTCCATGTGGTTTGCCAGAAATTGTGGATATTATTTTGAGGCCTTTTGATGTGGCATTGACATTTGTTTGTGTAAGGTTGTTTGGTAACTACTATTGTTGCTGAATCTGAAATACCCTGATATGAAGATGTCCACATCACAATTATGTTTTCCTTTGTTGATTAGAATTGTGAATTGTTTGTGAATTTCTTTGATTATCTCATGAGTAATGTCTTGTACAGCTTGTATGCTGTTTTAGGATCACGGTGAATTAAATAAGATTTATTTTAGCTGTTGTCGAAATGTATTGTACTATTTTATTAATAGCATATAACTTACATATAAATAGGGAGTATGGAGATGGTAATGTATACTGCTTCGTGTGATTAGAGTAAACCACAGCATATCTACAGCTATTTTCAGTCTGTGACCTATGGGTGTATATGTGGAGATAATTTGGATACTGGTGCCATTGTTCATTTATTAGTTGTTACAGGCAAGGTTATTAGTCTAATTTTTTAATAAAATATGCATCTCTATATTCATTTTTGGAAGTATAATTCTCCACGGAGGAATATCAATGTTTTGAAGTTCAGAAATGTTTGGGAATGGTATGTTTACTATGTGGAGGTACTTAGTGAAAACAACATGGGTGCTTCATTTGTAGATTTTCTTTCGGAAATATGTAGGTGTACATTTTTGAATTAGGTAAGACTGCAACTTGAATAGCGTACGAGATCTTAACTGAAGGGAAGGCTCGTTTGTCTCAATCTGTAAACTAGTGATCGAGTAGGTTTGAAATGCCCCTAAAGCAATTCGGAGTTCTGATGTCTAAATTATGTTTAGCCTATTTAGTATATACGGTTTAGAGTTGTAATATACAAATCAAAAGGACTTCGATTCGTTTCAGCTAAACATGAAACGAATCAAACATTACATAAAGGAAAACAAAGAAAAAAAATCAAATACTCACCTTAATAATCTTTAAAAAATTACAATTAAATCCACCTTCAAATCTATATTCCATTAACAATTCATTATACTTCGGTAATTCAATATGGTTTCAGTAAATTTATTACTCTCCCAATTCTACTGCAAGTATTTTCAGGAATGCGATTCGTATAATACAACTTTCTTTGAGAGCAGTTATTTGGAGAATGTGGGGGTTTCCTATCGAACATGAGCTATAATAATTTCATTGTATTTACCGGGAGTAAATCTTTATTTTTTAAATAAGTTATTGGTTGCATATCCAACTTATTTTGCTTTTAAAATAATATACACTTCATTTTGGAAGAGGAAATCGTAAATTTGGTTTATGAAACAAAACTAATATTGATCAAAGTTGTGGGACTAAGAAATACGAGGGAAATTTGTCCATTAATGGAGTCAAAGACTAGCGTTAACTTGGTCCCTCGCGATATGCTTTCAGCCGCAGACTTAGGTAAAAAATAGTACTTTCTGTGTTTATTGAAGCCATAGCGTATTGAAAAATATTTAAAATGATTGTAAATGCATTTAGTTTAACTTTAAAAATCTGAAATATTTGGGGTATATTTTAATTTTTATTCCTCTCTCTCTTTCTCAAGTAGCTCCTCCATCACGTTTGATTATCCGTAAATAGTTTAAGTCCGTGCATTTGCTGCAAGCGAATCCATTTCGTTAGCGCAATGTTTTTTTTTTATTTGTTTTATTTATGGACGCTCTTTAACATCTCAGGAACAGCGTTCCATTCAATTCAGGACGCGAAACAGCCTCTTCTAACAGGCTCGAGATTCTTTTTCGTGCCGTAAATCTACGATAGGGATCCACAGCTTTACTTCCCTTCCAAAGGAAGTCATATTTACGCCCGAAAAAATACAACTATCCTGGCCGGGATCGAACTGTGATTTTGGGTTTAGGAGGAAAGTATGGCTATCACTACACCACCAGGACGGACAGCTCAATAATAAGATTAATTTTTCTATATCGATATAAAATTAAAACAAAAACGTTAACTGTGAATTTACATAAAATACTTCCAAATGTATATAAATTTAAAGTGAACAGTTTTCCTGTTCTATTACATTCAGGAGGTATAAACTTTTGTTCATTAACAAAGAAAAGCGTAAGACAAATGTTCAGTTTTTGACTAAACTGGTAACCTGGTAAAAATAACCTTTAATGGTAATTGCTCCTTTTAGTGCATAGAATTAGTTAACTTTTCGTCATTCACACAGTATATTACAAGAAGTACACTAATAATAAGGGTGCGTTATTTATTTATTCCGGCAGAACTAAGCTTAGGTCTTCTACAAAATCTAATAATAATTATTACACCAAGTTTCAATGACAGCATCATAATTGAAACATAAAAAGTGACAAGGGCAATGCATGTATGCATATACACCAATATAAAACATGAACGAAATAAATAATGTGTGCTTATACAAACATTAACGTAAGAAGAAGAAAAAATAAGTATAACAAAAGAATAAATAGTAACAATAATAATTCATAGACATATAAAGGTATTTAAATCATGAAAGTGAAAATAAATGTAATAGTAAAACATAAAAATAAGAAGAAAAAAAAACACTAGTAGTATTAAATCTAGGGAAATCTTTTATTTCTAAACAACATTAAACAATATCTTATGGAAGACTCCGTTCTAGTAACTCTACTTAAAGGTGAACACAATTTTCATATTTAGTAGCGTTCTGAGTTTTGCATTCTCTGTATTAATTTTTTCTAAATTAAACTGGCATGCTTATTTTTATTTCAAGTGAGCCTAGCTTCATATTTTTCTCAGGATCTTGTAACAATGTTTCATAACTGCAAGCCTCTTCAAGACTTTTTTTATCCTGCTCTCATTGCCTCTTGCAAAGAACAAATTGTAATGAATGCAGCAGTGCCTTCAGTGTTTTAAGATCAAAGAACTTGCATTATATTCCGCCTGCTGCGAGCCTTCGAGGTGTAAAGGAAATTTGCTTTTAAGTCTATGGCAATCTGCTTCAAACGGCCGTTTTAAATTTGAATGGAACTGAACGCAAGGTTAATTCTATCTTTCAATGTTTCTTTCTTTTGCCCTACAAAGTGGGTGTTCTGTAAGCATTTATTGGAGGACGTCACCACCCCCCACCATTGCAATTAGGGACCTGCAATGTCGGCATGGAAGTTCAGAGAAAGGTATGCCTTAATTAGCACAAGTCCTTCATTACAGCGCTTTCTTTAACGTTTGAGTATTTTTGCACTTCTCTCTGTTTTTCACTGCTTTCTCTTTATCTTTTGCTTCAAAGTTACACGCATTTTCCCTTACCTCTATATTTTTCCAACTTTTTGCCAATATCAGTGCGTCGAAAGGTGAAGTTTCATACCTTTGTCAGAAGTTTGTTGAATTTGAGGCAGAGAAAAATGTCATGCTAAAAGTTGGCAGATTCCATCTTCCATTCTTCTCTCCATCCGTCCATCTCTCAGATCATCCGTTCATCCTCTGTAGTTCGCTTATTCATCATTATCTCGAAATATGCGATCATTCATATTTACAAGCCTTTTCATTCAAGGCAGCTATTTTTAGAAAGTATTGAACTAGTTCTAAAAATAGCAATTGAACTATGAATAGATATTTAAGAAATAAAAAGACTATCTAATATGATTGTGAACTGTCTACTGGGATTAAAATGTTTATCTCGCCATTTCAGTTAATATAGATTCATTTTAGCCCACTCCGAAGAAATGAAGGTATTGAGGTTGTATCCGTGAAAAATCGATTTTTAGCCAATTTATTTTTTAGGGAATTCCGAAGAAATGTAAGCGATTTTACCCATGGAAATATTTTTTAATATCTATCCAAATCTGCAGCGATAGTATCTACTAGGCATCTAAAGTTAAAAAGTACATAAAATGTATCTGTAATATGTATATATGAGTGTGTGTGTGTGTGTGTGTGTGTGTGACAAAACTTCGGCATATAACCATCAATTAACAAACTATTCGTCGAGTTTGTTAACCAAAAAAATTTGACAAATGGGGGTGGAGCTAACCTAAAGCGAAATTTAAAAAAAAAAAAAAAAATCAGAAAATGCTCTAGCGGCCGGAATTTATGTTTTGTTGTCGTTGTTTTTTTTTTAATAAACGAAATCGAGTACATTTCTTTCAAATAAATTGATATATGTAATTTTTTAAATTGCAGTTGGATCATTAGGAGTGGCGATGTACCTGAAAAATGAGTGGGTGTTAAAGCAAAATTTTAAAATCATTCTAGAGGCCGCAATTTTACACGTTTTAAAGGAAACTTGGTATGTGCCATTGAAATAAAATAATAAAAATGGTTTTCGAAAATAGGTAATATCGCATTATTAAGAGGATGGATTTACCTGAAAATAAAAATTTTAAAATCGCTCTAGCGGTATTAATATTTAATTTTTCGCATCGAAAGTCAGTACATGCGATTGATATAAAACAAAAAACAGGTTTCTGAAAATCAGTGAAATCAAATCATTAGGAGGGGAGTTTATGGAAACCCAAACTTTCAAAATCGCTCTAGCAGCATTAATATTTGTGCTTTCGCAACGAAACTCAATATTAGCATTTCAATTTAGCATTAGCATTTAAATAAAATAATAATAAAATAAAATAAAAATAGTTTAGGAAAATCATAAGATTATTGAGAGTGAACGTTTATCTGAAAAGCGAGTAAGGGTTAAAGCTAAATTGTAAAAGCGCATCAATTTTAATTTTTTAAAGGATACTAGATATATGCCATTGAAATAGAATAGGATAAATATTTCTAAAAAACAGTAAAATCGGACTGTTAGCAAGGGAGGACTACCCAATATTTAAAGAATCGCTCTATCTGCATTAATATTTGTTTTTTCGCAACGAAACTGCTTATAAAACATTTAATTGAAATAACTAAAATAGTTTCTGAAAATCCAGGAAGTCGGCTAATAGAACTGGAGAGTTCATCTGAAACCCAAAATTTAAAAGTTGCTTTTGCGGCACAAGTATTTTTTATTCACAACAAAACTCGGAATATGCCGTTTAATTAAAATAAGAAAAATAGTTTCCGAAAATTAGGGAAATTGGACCCTTAGGAGTAGGGCTATGCTTGAAAGCCGAAATTTAAAATACGCTCTAGCCTTTAACTTTCCCTATCTTGTTTTAAAATAAAAAGACAAATTTATTCAGCATATAAGTTGTATTTTTATATTTAACAAAAGCATCACTGTGAAAATAACAAATGTGAAATATTAATCTAATATGTGTGTGAGAATTATAATTGTATGTAAGAGCTCTGTAATAACATTCAGAAAATGTTTGCTTTTCATTTTTTTACTACAATAGCATTTATATTACATTTCAAAGTCAATGAAAAACGATTTAACTTTAGATTGTTTTTATTTACTTTGCACATTGCATTTGTTTCTGAATAGTACCATGTTTTTGTTTTATTGAAACATGTGAACATCATCTTAAATACAAATAATGTAACTGGAAATTTGCTGTTATTTATCTCGTTTTAATGAATGTAAAGATGATAACAAGGGCTCAGTTCATAAATATGATTACATTTTAAAATGTTTAAAAATACTCACACAGTATAGCTTTATCTATCAGAGGTAATACAGTTAATTTAATTCATATTATGCTGTTCATTTTTGTGGTTTAACCTCAACAACAACAACAACAATAATAATAATAATAATAATAATAATAATAATAATAATAAATATGTGGCTTCTCTTTTGTAATACTTATAGAATGCAAGAATTCTAATTTTGTTTCTATGGTAATGCAATAATTTAATTGGTTTCATTAATTAATAAAGTCTAATATAGATTTTATATTAATTTTTATCAAAAGTTATTCAAATCAGTGAGAAATTCGCTCAGTTTACGCAGCTCCTGCGTGATGAATTACATTTATAATTTTTCCATAAAAGCAACGGAAATGTGAAAAAATTTTTTTTTCCTTTGAAGCTTTGTTTTACCTTTTTGAATTAATGTTGATTGGATTTTTGTTACATTTTTGTTCATTAATTTTATGTTGGTTAAAATTAATATGAAATAAAAATTTTAATTGTAACTTTTAGTGAGTAATTACTGGCGGAAAGATTAAAACAACTTAGGTTCATCATGAATTTTTAGCAATGATTTTGCTTATTAGCTTTTTCTTTCCATATGAAATGTTATTTTGGCCTCCCTCCGCAGATGAGTGCGGCGTTCTCTGGGCTAAGGTCATGTCAATCAACTGTCGTAATAGCAGAGCGTTCCCTATCTGATGGTAAGTTTTCTGTTACTAAAGCAAGCACTTTTTCTGTTTATATTATAACTCAATTTGCACGTAATATATAAGCACAAATCAAAACTATGTTTTGTTACAAGCCATTGGTGCGCTATTTTTATTAATTACATTGTGCTAATGTAAATATTACTGTAAAGTCATAATATAGTGTAGTTAATATACTATAGACTAATTTAAGGAAAATATCAGCACACAAATGAAAATAAATGAAGATTGCAAAAATGTAATGCTCCGAGTGAATGAAAATGGGATTAACATGTGAGAAATATGTGGCATTAGAGGAACAGTACTTCGAATAACTTATTTAACACAGGTTAGTGTTCATTATGAAATAAAATTAATATTCTGTGCGTGCTATTATTGATCAAAGTTATGCGAGTACAAATACGAAGAAAATATTTCAAGCATTAAATTCTGAATATTCAATATAAAAATGTTGACGATATCGTAGAGATAAAACTTGATCTATAGTATTGTTAATGCAGAAATATTCATTTAAGTGTTTATCCGATTTAACTTTGCCTTGGACATCGTTCTGCATCCGTTCACACTTCTATCGCAATTCTCCATTATCGCTATTCTTCCAGTTCCTTTCTTCCAGCACTCTGGAAAAGCCCTTCTCTCCAAGTTATTGTAGGTCGCCCCTTCTTCTTTCTCTCTGGTGAATCCACTCCAATACCTTCTTAGGAATCTGCTGTCTACCATTCTTAGCACATGCCCATGCCATCTTAATTATTTGCTTCTTATGAAGCTGACAAAAGATGGAGGACGCTAGGGTAAAAGACAACTCATTTAGAAGCAGGGAAAAGATGAGAATAAATGTAGGGGAAGTAATAAATGGATAAAAAGAACTGATAATGCACTATTACTGAGCTAAATGAGTTCAAAGATTTAAAGATGTTTTTAGAATATAATGAGGAAAAAACTTCATTCATAAATATAGTAAATAAATAGTTAGAGCACTATTATATAAATGTTATGCCTTTTTTCAATAGCTGGTCTCTCAGACGGAGAGCAACATCATTTCTATGCTTTTGAACAAAAATTCTCAGCTTTGTGTGCATTGCTGCCACAAAGATCATGCTGTAGTTTATTATTGTTAAATTACCTTTCTGGAAATTTTAACTTCAGTTTGGAGAATGAAAGCATAAGCAGTGTTTTGGGGCAGGTGGTCGATTTTTTTTAACATGCTTCTAATAAAGCCAAATGAATATTTTATGAAAAATGGAACATGCTTAAAAATAGAATGAAATTTCATTTCTCCTTTATATTAATTATCTTCTTTTATTTAATTTGTGAATAATATATTCAAGTTCACGAATGATAAAATTCTCGCCTCCCATTGGGTCGCGTCAAGCAGCAGCCACGCCCAAGACTACTACAAGTATATATACAGGCACAGTCAGCCCCCACGATACTTCAGCAGCAGATCCCTGAAGAAGATGGTGGAGACAGCCATCGAAAGCTTGGTAGATTCACCGCGTCTTATCCGGGTGGTCTCCCGAGAATTCATTTATAGTAATAAAAATTTGAACATTAATAAATATAAGTTAAGCTAAAGTTAACAAACGTATGGTAATGCAATTTGCTTATCTTGGTTTTCTTTCTACCAATAATTTTGCATAATGACTGTGCTTCATTCAATAATTCTGGTGTCTATAATAGAAAATTAAATACAAATAATCCCAAGTAAATTTCTACAGTTAAGTAACGTAAGCACAAAACATTTATAATCTTAATGAGTTAGTTTGGGTACTAATCACATGATTATGTATTAAGTCTGAAACATAAAAGGTATCAATACTATAATATTCAGTAAGTTTATTTTGTATTTCTTTTAATTGCATTTTGTATTTAAACATACAGAAATACGAATTTGGAAAAATAGTTGTTACTTTTTATGGCCTTTTAACCTTGGTGCCTTCTTAGGTCAGTAAATATAATTTGGAATGCCGATGGTCCAAATACTCACTTGTTACACTTTTTTATAAGTTGTACTTGCTATATTGGTTGTATACGATTCGACTATAAACTTATACTTTTTACAGCGCTAATGACTTCTTTCACTGTCCCAAAACCACACTCCTAGTATCACCACCACCACAGGTTCCATCACTATGGCCAGAAATATTTTCTGGGCCTAAAATAATGAGAAAGTATTTGAAATTTTTTCAAAATAGGATTAATTGTCTAATTATTCATTAAAGGTTGATACATTATGCATGAGGTTAACATATAAAAAAGTGGACTTATATATTTGTATACGTTAAACGAATTGTCAATTAAAAAGTCCAAAGAAAGAGAATTAAGGAGGGGCGAGAATTAGGTAAAATATTTCCCTTGAATATGCTCGGTAGGCTCTAGGACGAGGCAAGGCATTGCGCACTTGAACCTACGGTATCTGCCATGTCACGTAATCCGTCTTGCCGTTTCCTTTCATTGGTTATGAAGTTCACCTTTGTGGTTCTTTGTCATAAACTATGTCTACCGCTAATTAGTTAGAGCACGTAGCATATCCATTGGTAGAAATAGGTAGCGTCAACTTCCAACAATGTTTTGCAGGCTTGCACCGCTGATATCAGGGAATTGGTCGTTCTCTCTTCTTGGGTAAATATTATTTTGACTTTTAGCACGGGAATCGGATAAGTCACCCTCTCGTGCTTTGTGTTAGTTTTAATCTATCACATCGGGACGACACCTCTTTAGTCGCCTTGCCTCAAAGTTGTTTTTTTTTTTTTAGTAGCAGTGATAAACCAACCTTTTCGCTAATTACGACACTGATTCAGGTATTTATTAACTTCGTAATGAAAAAGTTATTTTGTAAAGTTAGATAAATCGTAGAATTCCATTGTTAAATAATTTTAATACAGATATCATTTTTTAAAAAGTAAAAAGAAATTATTTTGGATAAATCCATAGTCCTTTTTTTGATATACTTTCGAGCATTTTTTAAAAAAAGTAATTATTTATTGTGTCGGTAAAACGAAAACTTTCTATTTTCTAAAGTTAAGGGGTTGTTATTATTATTATTATTATTATTATTATTATTATTATTATTATTATTATTATTATTATTATTATTATACGTAAAAATTTTTCGGATAAATTTGTTCTTCAATTTTGTTTTTCCTTGTTCCATGATAAATGTGTTGTCAAGGCAAGTAGGTTTACACGACAGAAACCCAAAGGTACTCATTTTAATGCCAGGTTAAACGATCCTTAGGTTTGTTTTTGTACGACTGAGAGAAGAAATATGCACCTGCCGCTTCCTGATTTAAACCCCGGTAGGTCCAGTCTGTAGTCAGGCGCTGAACTATAACTGTATAAGGCGTAACGTAAAAGAAAACGGTGCAGTGAAGAAAGAGACATTTGGAGGCGCAAAATCAGCTATGGGTGAAAGGAAAACTTTTGTATCGTGGAGGTACTTAAATAAAATTCATGGTACCCATTCGGGTAGAAGTTTTAACAAATGCTAAGCAAGTTACAAAGCTGACTGATTTTATCACTAGTGAATCTTGTGCCAGGAAATGTCCTCAGTGATGTACCAGCAGCTGTTTGTTCTTACAATTACGTCAAAAAGCACTCTCAGCTTGTGAAACCTAAGTCTCAGATACTTATTTGTATTTGCAAGGGAAGTTTCCTCTGCTGCTTTACATTTATCTTGTCAGGTTAAAGCGCTCTACTTCTTTTCGGTTTTCTTCTGGTGGCAGGGGAGCCAACGTCGTTCTGGCGAGTGTTCATTACTCCCTTATCTTATCATATAAATTGTGTGAGAGTGAGGGAAAACTTACTGCGTGACTGAAGATGTATCGACCTTGCTGCCTAGGGCAGAGGGTACAAATTACCGTCGAGGATCCACCAATTAAACTTCCTAGCAGCAAGCACAGCTAGGGAGAAAAGAATAACAAGAAAAGGTAAGGCCAATCCCCGAGTTTTGTATCTGATTTATTGCATGTCTTATCCCTTAATGTCCCGCCCTTGTATACTGCATGAAGTTTATTAAAAACTTCCAAGTTTCTACATCCCTTTGCTTAGCGCAATAATATATCTACCTCGGGGCTCAACGCTTGATTGTATTAGCGGTTTGAATTTGTCAGTTAATTAAGCATTAAGTTCTTTGAACATTCAACTGTCTGCATAAGTTTTACTGGGAGTGTGTACTACTACATGTGGCATTAAATACTTGTCCGTTTTATCGCGAATATTCAAAAATAAAAGCAGTAAAGACCACTGCTAAAATCCTTGCAGCACATGCATTATATAAACCTTAATTCGATAATGGTTTTGGTGAAAAAAACTGCTTGTTAATAATTTATTATCATTTACAGTTTTAGCGAAGAAACTATAATAACGATTTGTAAAAACATATACTACCTATATAGAACAGCGATCTGAATTCATGTTTATTTTCTAAACCGCTGCTTTACTGTCGCTTTAACTGCTTGGGGAGATATACAAGCATCGATCACTCGTGATGGTTAACATAGGTATATTATTGCTAGTCATGAGTTAGTTAACATGGCTATGTGAAAAGGTTATTTAGTTGCCAAGCGCGTGAGTGCAAACTGTTGTAACTGAGCATACGCTTTCTGTTGAACAACTACGTTGCTGAGGCGTGTAAAAATTTACACGCGGCAAGATACACGCAGTTCGCATTATTCATTATTATAAGTCCGACTTTCAATTTCAAGCCTCGCGGCACTCACAAGTTTCACGCGCGGGAAATGAGTTTGTATCGGCATAGCTAAGCCTACCGTACGCAAGCAAATGTGGTAGTAGAGCGCAAAACACCAGAGGACGCGAAAGATATTGGACATAATAAAGCACTAATATATATGTCGCATCGCGTGTTCATTTACACCATTGTTTCCTCTGCTGCTTTACATTTATCTTGCCACGAAAGCATGTGAACACACGGATTATAACTAGACAAGGAACCCAATACTTAGGCTCTGAATTGTCCTATTATGGTTGATTTTGTGCCAGAGAAATTGAAGTACTAAAAATTGTATTTAATATGGTAATTTAATTTAACAATCACAATATATAACAATTTAATGAAATATTACTAATTTTCAATTTTAAGAATTCGTGTATAAATCAAATATTACCTCTCCCTTTTCTACTGCATTTTTCAATATTTAAGTTGACGATGCCATTCGGCTATTGTAAGCTAGTTTAACTAAACAATTTAAAGTAGGAAATATATTTTTAAACATTTTAAACAATTTGCAGACGATCAGGCCTAGTTTGGAAAGACCGAAGAATAACAGCAAATAGCGTCAACAAATTAAAGGAAACCGTTGACCAATATAATATGAAAATTTACGCAACAAATACAAAAACTATAGAGTTTTGTAGAAAATCCCACTTAAGATGAAAATTGTTATGAATAGATTATGGAACAAGTTGATAATTTTAATGATTTGAGACATAGTGTATATCATTGTGGGAATGAAAACATTGGTATCAAAATTAGTAAGTTTAATAAATTAGTGATACTACTTGACGTACACTGAAAGGTAAAACAAAAATATACACGCAATAACTTTTTTCAAGAAGTTGGCCGTTCTCACTCTAGCTTATGATAGAGAAAATTGGACAATAAAAAAATTCGAAAACAGAAGAATCGAAGCAGTGGAGATGGGGTTTCTATGTACAGTGGCAGGATTAACCATTTTAGATAAACAACAAAGAGAAACTTTCGGTATATTTAACTCAACTGATAAGATTTTAATATTAGCTAAATTGCAGCTGATATAAGGAAAACAAAATAATCACTTTCTTAACAACAGCATTTATCTTACAACATTCTCTTACAGGTCTTCCCTATATAATCAAACTGTTGTGGAAAAAATCGTTAAGAAAACAGCTCCAATATGAGCACAATAACATTAATTCAGGCAAAAGACAAAAAGACTACACAATCAAGTTTTGCCGGAAAACAGCGAAAAGATAAATGTGAAGACAATTATATGTAGAATAAAAAATTATTTAGTTATCGAGGCTACTGCTATCAACGCCGAAAATAACCAGACTTCCAAATAACTAAATGTCAAATAAGAAGTTTGTCGTTAAGCTTTGCTGGAGAATAGGCCGAAGGAACACTATTTCCCCCCAGGTCAGACGATAGACTCGAGCAACGACAAATTCCAGACATAGCTGTTTACACCTAAGATGAGAACCGACTGCTATGTACCTACGATTAGAGTGGTAAATTTGGTTTATTTAAGGACGCTCTTTAACATCTCAGGTCATCAGCGTAAGTGGTAAATGAAGGAATATGAAATCAAATAGAGAAAGGAAGAAGGTCACGATGTTTCGAAAGGAAGATAATGGTGCTAAAAGAGCAAGAGCGCACACAAACTTAACCGTGCAGCGTATACCTACCTACCTACTATATCGCTACAGCACATAGTAACAAAACTTGATGTTGACGTTGAAAAACGAGTGTCATTTCGAGATAAAAATAAAACAAACCAATGATATAAAAGCATCAATCAACTGAAAATGAAGTTCCATCTCTGGAAAGGCAACGCAAATAGTACAAATCAATGTCTCTTTCTGCTGTTCCTCCGAGTTTGGCCATTGTCCTTTTCATTAATGAGTTATGAGTATAATTTTCTTTTGTAATATCTCTAATCATAATTTATAATTATTTTGTATGTTAGTATTCTGTTTTTAATGTTTATTTGATTTTAGTTCAAATGTTTCATGGGTTTAAGGTGTTAAAAATGTAATTTTCTCAATAGAATTCAATATAAATAGTCCTCCAAATTAAAAAAAGTAGTACATCTAAAACTAAGGCATATAAAATTAATTTTAATAATCTCTGACAACTTAACTCAAATTAATTACTGATGTATCAAAAAGTAATGGTTTTTCTTCTTGTGAAAATGTTCATGCTAAATTTACCACGTATTAAAATCGAAAAAATAAAAGTACGTGAAAAAAATAAAAAAAAAAAAACCTAAATGGTGCAAAGGAATTCCATTTGATGATAAGGTGTTTCGCTAAGACGAGTAATAAAAGAATAAAAGTTTATATGAGCACCCTGTATAGCAAAACTTGGTATCCGGTGGAATGCTTGGGCTCTATTAGTTCTAATAAGGTCACTAGTAGAATAATATATAGTTAAAATTAAGCCAGTTAGATCTTGTGGTAGCTGAGAGGAGGGAGGAGGGGGCAATCGTGAGAAGAAAAATGGCATATGAAGCAATTTCGGTCTCATTGTTAACTCCTTATAATAACGGGAATAGTTGAGGAGAGAATCTCTTTAAAATATCATGTGCTAACGGATACTGCTATTCTTTTTACCACTGGGGAAACATTTCTTGAAGCCAGTCATTCTAGAGAGGTCTCTCACTGATCCGATCATGCCTTCAGTCCCCGCTTTATGGTTATCGTTTATCACTCTGGATTTGATCATTTTGTTTTAAAAGAACACTAAATTCTTTTAATTTTTTTTATTAAATTACTTTTGCATGTTGTGAATATCATGTGTAACAGTGTAAAAGTGCACCCAAAAGACACAGATATGGCAGAATACACAAAATAGGAAACAGGAACCTACCTTCCTAATGTACGTTTTGCCTTTATGCTACATGTGGTAACAGTTAAGCGTGCTAATAAGTTGTTACGTAGCATACTAAATAGAATCCATTTACGTATTTTATTGTTTCTGAAATCCTTTCCTCTTGGTAACCTTTGTTAGGTAAGACTCTGAGTCATTATTAACACACATCACATTTTAAGTTTCAAAAAGCGACTCGTTAACTCAATATTCGAAGATGTGATATTTATTCACTTTGTTATATCATTAATTTATTTAAATATCTGTAATATAAAACATAGTAATAAAGGTGATAATCCGTAGTAACGCAGATCAGTGCATCGAATGACCAACTTTGCTGGGATTTTTGAGAGATGCAATTATTTACTTTATTTGATTCGTATTTATCTCCCTAATAATAGATTGTATTCTAGGATTAAAGTTACTTTAGGATTGACAGCTCCGTAATGCAGGGGAATGTGTGAGTGAGAGAACATATTTCTCCACTGTTAAGCCTCGCTGCTCATTCGTTGACCATTCGTTGCTCGCCGTTGTCATAGCAACATTCACTGTTGCCACATTAGTTCAAACGAATCGCACATGTGTGTAGCATCTGTTTAAGCTTCTTATTGCGTGCATCAGCTGGATGGTGTATGTTTCGTACAACAAAGCACCAAGCGATCGTTTAGCTGTGAAAATATAGATTAATATGTAATAGTATGATATTCAGCAAGGTGCAACAAATTTGACCATGTCGCAACCAAGTGCAGGAAGAGGGTAAAGAGGCCTGCTTAGGATCAAAGAAGAAAAAAGCATAGACATTCAAGGTCAAAGTCCTGCTTTTATGTGATCATTACGTATTTCGAAAAATAAAGGAATTACGGAGGCCATCTCATATCACTAAATTCAATAGTAGAGGGAATCGCTGTCGCCCAGAAAAATTAATAAACATTCGGTGGTAAATATGTGCAAAGAAAAGTATAATAAATAACAAGAGCATGGCATGTTAAAGTTGTAAAGAAAACTAAAATAAAGTGAATCCTATAAGCGGGAAGAAATACTAGGAAGCAAATCTTCCCTGGGCATTTTAGTGAAAGATCTGGGTTAAAAAAAAAAGGGGCCACAAAGTTTTAATGAAAAGAAACATTGTAAGCTTGAATGAATTTGGGTAATAAAAGCCATACCCTAAGCCATGGTTCCCAAACTTCTTGCAATCACAACCCCTCCATTCACTTCGCCGATTAATAATAATTAATTTGCAAGTTCGCGCGCACGCTTCAACAATGTGACATTTATTCAACCAAAATAAACATTGTTGCGCTGCTGTATAACTGGTTAAAATAATCGTAATGCAGAAGTTAGTTACACATTCTTAAATAAAAGTACTTTTCCCGTAGACACCGCAATTTCCGTATCCAGCGACCCACCCAGAGGTCCCGACCCACAATTTGGGAACCGTTGTCCTAAGCAAAGGTCGGATGATTCAGAAAGCGGGATAATAGTAAGGGACAAAGAGTTGTTTGCCCATGGTCATAACTAGGGATTCATTCCCAACTGCCTCTACTTGTTTAGGTTAAAAAATACGGATCACCATAAAGAGTCGAATGAAGAGAAACTTTTGAAGATTTTTTAAAACTCTCATAATAAAATTCACAAACCCCTTCTGTCATTACCATAGACAAGGCACCGTATCACCACATGATTCAAGATAAAGATTTCTGCAATGGAAAATAAATTATGCTGGAATGACTAATACGCATAATGCTAATGTGCAAGACGATATGAATGTGCTGCATCTGATCTATTTATATTTCACAGTTTCCTGAGTAGATTATAGGCGAGCTAGCCATGAGCACAAAGTTACTAGACTGCTCCTTTACCATAGCCACTTAAATGTAATAGAAAAAATATGGGGCAAAATTAAAGATTATACCAAATTTATTGCGTAAGGAAGCACTTACAAGAGAAACAGTGAATAATTTTGCAGTAAGAACTGGAGAACCATTTTTGAGTACACAGAACAAGTAACAAAGGACGCCTGGAGCAATAAGGTATCATGGAAAGGCTTATTTCTGCGGCAGACTTCAGCACCTCAGTGTCTTCAAATGTTTGAAGACAATGACTCTTGTCTTAAGCGGAGCGATACCTTTGTAATGAAACATCAATCTTCAAGACGAGAAGGGTGGATGAGAGCCCAAATTTTATCACAAAAAGGAAATCATTTATATTATGCAATGCATTATCCTGTTATCATATAATAATTTATATTAAATTAAAGTTAATCAAGCTATTCTATTAATATCTAACAACACAGTAAGAACAGCGGCTGCAGGCTCCTTCCATCCTCAACCCTCGGACAAGTTGGCTGGCGCGGCAACACAGTTCTCCCATCAATCAGAAACTTCAATCCTGGATTCGGAGTTATCCTTTCCTGACTTGCATTTCATGGATAGTGGTGTCTATCATACATTGTTATACTTGAGGATTATTTTTACACCCTGTATGTTCGTCAAAGTCAGTACACTCTGTTTTTCAGTCGCAGATATCTAACAAAATATAACTGAAAAATGTGTTTATAGATGTTTAGTTGTTCTACATTTGCACTGATATTTGAGTGAGCGTTTTGTGTTTATTTTTCTGTATATTATTTTAATTTTCATAAAATAAAATTAGATAAATATTATACACCCCTGCAAGGGTTTTTATCATTTACTACAGGGATTTATTGCAACAGAAATTTGTGAAAAATTAGAAAAGTGTTCAGCTCTCCTTGAATTTGTTTCAGTGCTATTCTCCTATTCTTCTCAATAATTGAAAAAAATTCTTGACAGTTTGTTGGTAACAATATGGACTATTCAAAAGAAAAAATATTTTGAGGACAAAAGAAGGTATTTTGGAGGACAATTAAACTTTTAAATAAAGAAAGTATGTTTAGTGTATGCACGTCCATTTTGGTTAGAGTAATCCTCCGGTATCTCAAAAAAAAAAAAAAATAAAAAAAAAACCCTACATGGTTGTTAGTTCAAATGATGATAGAAATGTTCACAATAACGCGCGGAATTTTAAGGAGACCCTATGGGCAGGTATGATGACACATTAACTTCAAATTATACTAGCTTATGCAAAAAGAAAAGCTATCTATAAACTCATAACAAGAAGAACCATTAAATTCTTAGGCTTTAAAATGCTCTAATATATGAACAAGATCTTATAGTGACCACTTGATTAATTTATATTGTGATGACACTTTATTAATTTAGACATAGAAGGTATACACAGAGCTAAAAATACATATTTTTAAACAAATATCTAGGATGTAAAATGTAACAAAACAAGTAGTATAAAAATGTTAAATTTTACTTATACCGTAAGGTTTGTTAATAAAACAAGGGTACTAATAACTTGAAAGCATTAAAAATATGGCAAAATTAGAACGCCAGTATCCAAAAGGATGTGATGATGAAATAGGATACAGTTGAGTTCTTATAGACAAACATAAAAATACCGAAACGGGTGACAAGGACGTTAAAAGCACTGACTCGTGAACCGGAGGGCTGGTGTTCGGTTCCCTCGAGGACCTTCCTCCCTAAGTGAGGTTTTTTTAAGATGTTCCCGAGCCCTTATCAATAGCAAATGTCAGGGAGGTACCCTAAACTTGAGCCTGGAATTCTTCCTTCCAAAATATACACAGAAGGAGACGATTCGCGGCTATGGTAGGAATATCTACATTTTTTCCTGTATGACTGCGATTCCAGTCTAACACACATGAAGAAAATATCACATTTCAATTCATCCTCTAGTTGCAGAAAAGTACAAGAATATCACTAGAGTATTATACATCCTTCTCATGTTAATAAATATGGAATAATGATATGAAATATCGAAAGAAAATGGTTCAATGTAAGGTAATACCAAAGCCGACATTCATTTGTTAAACAATAGCATTAAATTTTGCAAATCGATGGACAAAAGCATACACTCTTTCAGGTACACAAAAAGTGCTGTCTTTTATTTACAAGTAGCTCTCTAGTCGTACCAAAATTAAAAAATAAATATAGAGGGTTTTATTAATATAATCTGAACTGTATCCTTTATTTTTATACAAATCTAAACCACAATGACGATGGGCTAAATCATGACATTCTCAGAAACTTGAGATTCATTTTGAGTAATAAAAGAGTATATAAATGTAATAATCATCAAATTTGTATACAAAGTGCATACTGCAGCCATATTAGGAACAGCTATAAAGAGCTCTCAAATGCACATATATTTTGACATCCCTTATATAGATAATGTATGGAACTAATTTTTCTTCATCACTTCCACCAAGTGCTCGAAGGTTTCATGCTAAACAAACGCATCAATTATTCTCCTTTAGCACAAAGTCTTGGGGACGGATATCGGCGCCGCAGTTCTTTTAATCTGCGCACACCGGTGCAGCACATAGAACCTTTCATGGTTTGGAAAGCGTAGTCGAAAGACTTTTTCTCTTGGATGATCGCTCAGTTCTCAGACTTGAAGCCATCCATCAATACTTTTTGAGTTGCTTGTCCCGTAGCCTGGGAAACCCACATCCCCTGGGAATAAGAAGGGAGGTAAACAAGCAAGTGAGAAAAACAGGAAAGGAATTCGCAGTTTGTCTAGCATTTAGCGGCTTCTCTATAGTAATCGGTTGTGTCAAACCATGCAGAAGAAAAATACATTCTCATTGATGAATGTATTTGTTTGCCAGAAGTACCGTCTCAAAGGCGTGTAAGTATAAAAATGTAAAAACTTCGTGCAAAAGTAATTTAAAGAAATAAACATTTATATAATATTTAAATTTTTAACTACTTTAAATAATAGTTTTATATTACATTTTTATTGCCGTGTCATCTACGATGAAACTCATTTTTCTGTATTGCTGTCTTTCTATTGAAACTGCGTTAGTTTGTTCCTATCGTCATAATATTACACAACATTTAATTGCGTAAGGATCCATCTGTATTTTAAACATATAACATTTCATGTTTTTCATTATTAAGTTAGTGCAAATTGTTTAAAATTATATGTAAACATTCCAGGCTTAATTAACTATATATACCTTGTAAATGTTATATGTTATACAAGGAATGTTATTTTGTCACATTTTAATGTGAAAAACGCATTATAAAGTACCCATTTTTCCATAAATAAATTCATCTACAGAGCAATAGGATTTTTACATGAGTATTCAGTAAACGCAAGTTCGTATTTTTGTTCATTATTGGATAATATTAATATTATTATTATTAATAATGATAGCTAAAATAATACTTTTTGGCAGAGGATTAAATGTTATTACGATTTTCTCCAAATTGGTGGCAAGATAAATTAGCAATTAACATATTAAGATTTTTTTGCCTTGCACAGTTTTTATATATTTTCATATAAATTATAATTCTCGATTTTAATATTAAAAATTATAAGAGAATTTTTATATTCACAAGTAAATTTAAAAACTCACTTTCTTTCAACGAAATAACCCCCAAAATACAAATGAATATTTCATGCCTGAATATAAATGTGCATGATAAACAAATTTTTTGCATAGATCTGGACCTGAATAAGATAGTGGCCTGAAAGCATAGACAGCTGCTTTTAGTTTTGGGATAATATATTCGACATGCATTTTTCAATTTAACCATTTATCAAGTTTAGAAACTTGACATCTCTGGGCTGTTTTTTAATTGTTTATTATTGATTCCTAAACATAAACTGGGATTTCGGGAATTATATTTTATAAATTTAAACTCTTTGTTTTATTAATATTTAATGATAATGGTATGGCTTATGTACTAACTTTTTTCTATGTACTTTTCCGAATAGATCATATAAATAAAACCCATGAAATAAGGAATAACTAAAAAATGTAGCTGTACTAGATCTGAGCTGTAAGGGAGTTGAAGATGATGTTCCGTAGTAATTACAGCTTTCATTTGATTTGTGCATAAATATGTAAAGATAAGTAGAGGCTTGTCCTACTTGTTCGTTAATCAACTGACATGCGTAGAGTAATTTTAATAAAGATTAAAATAGATGAAATTCAGAGACATAACTTCAGAACAGAAAATAAAATACTATTATAATATAATTGTGAACCGTCTATTGGGATTAAAATGTTTATCTGTCCATAAAATAATTTGTATTCCAGTGGGGGTGGTCTTTAAGGACCGTTTCATAATTAAGTGTCATTTTATACTAAAGGGATTGTGTAGCAGATTTAAGAAGCTGTGGTTTAAACAATCTGCCATTTGATATCTTATTAGCCTATATAAGGGCCAGTATTTTTTTTTTCCAATTTGCAATATCTTACTGCTGTAAAAACTTCACTAATTTATTTTGCTATGTTTGTGGAGAGCGTTGTCCAAAATCTTGGAGCAAAACTATCACATCCCTACTTGTACTTAAGGGGAAAATTTCAATGATTAAGTAAAGCATAACTAAAGTAAGACATCTTTATTAGGGCCACAAATATCCGATCTGCTTCATGATTCTGCATTCAAGAGGACTCTCAATTCTATTGTAAAAAAATGGTTGCGCTCAAACGTGTATGTGTAAATTTTCTAGGGAACTATAGAGCAGAAAGTGACAGAAAACAAGATACTGGGATGCAATATGTCCCTTAAGATTCACTTTCTTCGTTCAAATCTGGAATTATTTCCCTGGAACTTGTGCGAGGTCAGAGATGAACATGGAGAAAGGTTCAATCAGAACTCATTGAAAATTGAAAGGCAATACAAAGAGAAATTGGTAGCCAAAAGTCTTGCTCATTATTGCCGACTACGTATCACAGACGTTTCCCAGCCATCTTATCGGCGTAAATCGTCCAGGAAGAAATTTGAAAAACGTGAGAATGTTTGCTATATTTAAGTCTTCATTGCAAAATAAATGCAATGTTACAATTATTCAAATAATTTTTGTTGTGTATTTTGGATTATATATTTGGCTTAGGTGAAAAATCATAACAAATAGAAATATATAAAATAACAGAAAATCACAAATTAACATCAGAAGACTATAGCCTATAGACTATATGTTGCGAAACGTTCATCATGTCCTCTCAAAAAGAAACTATTAACGGACTTTGATTTGAAACAGCATATGCGAACTAACTAATATCGCAATTTTTATTTCTAAGAGCAATAAAAAGTTTAAATTTATTGCACTGTGTTATCAGCTAAATTTTTTCAGTAAATATGCTAGATGCTTAAAATTGAAAATATTCACATACATTATCAAGTTCAATGCTTCGTTATAATACTGCCATTTACTAATATAATACCCCTCCATTACTATTTCTAATACGTATATAACATGATAACACAGTAAAACCATTCCGTCTAATATTAACTATCTCATCAATACGTATTCAATATTCACAAATACATATTATAGTAACTTAGAAAAATTTTAAAACGTCTCTAAGTATCAAAATTACCTAATATATGGAATAGGGGTAACGTTTTCATTTACATATGATTTTTTTGTTCTAAGTTAAATTGTGTTTGCGACGGACATAGCAGTTTACATGCCAGTTTTCTGATTTTATGGCAGTATCTAATTATTCGTCCAAAATACAAATTCTAAAGGACGAATAGAGATTAGGTTGTCGTGAGTTCAACTGTTCACAGTTTAAAGCCAAAATAAACTCTTGTAGATAATCTTAAAACTGTTTTTGTCGTATTAGGTGCATACGTGTAAAGTGACAATCTTAGCTACACCATAAAATCTTTCATTATCCTTATTCCCTACTTTTTTCCCAATTACTGATTGTCTAATGGATATCTTTTACGTTTCACTACACAAGGAAGATTTATCATAATTTCATTTAACAGGCTCACTAGGATTCAGCATTGCTTGATTAATAGACATATCATTACCTCTAATAAACAGCCTTCATTAAATCAAATATATAATACATTTTAGTTTTGTTTAAGAATATTTTAGAAATCCACTATCACCATGATCACACCAGCTGTTGCGTTCAAAAGTTCACGAACTACCAATGGTATTGGCCAACTGTTAATGTAACTATTTAGGTGAGAGATATTCGTGTTGCATTTTCTTCTATTGTTGTGACATGAGACAGTCTGTTCTACAAAGAACACCTACACCTTGTAACAACTCTCTCCACAACTTTCGAACTTGCCCTTTCAACTTAAGAAGAAATTCTTGGGTACTGTGATATAATCAGATGCATTCCTCATAAGTGAGGAAACATTTCCTTAATACACTTGTGTTCCTCCATTGGTAATCGCACCATGTTTGCAAGTCGAGAAGTGTGTCGCGTAAGGCCTCAGAACACAATATCTGATATGAGGAAAGTTTTAAGTATCTTCAGAACCTCACATAGTAGTAGATCGTACAAAATTCTTGAGGATAGTCCTTTTAAACTCCTTGTCATTGCATGAGAAACACGGATCTTGTATTAACAACCATCAACTTATTCAAAAGTACGATACCAGAACATTATAAACCCATACCTAGGATCATTTTACACAACTCACAGGACAAAGCTCGAATTGCATTTTTTTAAAACTGAAATGTACTATTAAAGTAAATAATTCAGTTCAGTAATGGTACAGTGCTCATTTGCATGGTCCACTATTTAATTCATACTTCACGTTATTCAGTTTTTCAGCAGAAGTAAAAGGAATCCATGTTTTATAATAGACTTATGTCCAAGTAACCATTCATTGATAAATTATTTTGTTATCGCGTTATTTTTTTTTTTTGAATGATTTATTTATGGACGCTCTTTAACAGCTCAGGTCATCAGCGTCCCATTCAACTCGGGGCGTGAAACGGCCGACAAATTTTGCTCAGAGGCCTCTCTTTCAGGCTTGAGGTTCTTTTTCGTGCCGTAAATTTACGACACGGGACCCACGGCTTTACCTCCCTTCCTAAGGAAGCCATACTTAGGATTTTTACGCCCCGAAAAAATCCATCGGTACTGGCCGGGTTCGAACCCGCGATCTTGGGTTTAGGAGGCAAGTATGGGAACCACTACACCACCAGGACCGACGCGTTATTTTGCTCAATGTATGCAGTTTAATCCAATATAATCTGCATCAGAGTACATATCTATATTTATACATACACATTTACGTAGTGTTTTGTATGTGAATAAGTTAAATATTATATAACATTGCATGCAGGGCAAAGAGAAATATTTTTAAGAACTGTATGCAATGAACTAACCAAAAGGAAATTACTGTAGATTTTAAACTGATATAAGTCGCTTTACAAATTCCTTAATTACATTTAAACATTTATCCATTTCTCACTAAATTGCATACCTAAAAGTAGTTCTATGATAAAACGATGGCTGCATTTTCTTAAAGCACGTAGGTTTTCCTATTAAAAACGCGAGTATTAATTATATATATTAATATATAAAAATATATATATATATATTACTATAAATTTTCTGTTCATTTCTGGCCTCTAAATCTCTCCCATCATGACCTATATTGATTGCATCAGCTTGTTACGTGGCCGCTGAAATGGCATCGTCGACTATGAAGGATAATCAATGTGCCAATTTTCGGTTTTTATTATGAACATCTTGCTCATGTCTACAAAGTTTGCTAGTTTAAGCAATGCTTTTCATTTTCCATTATTCAACAAAGGAGCAGATTTCACCCTTAGAAATACAACGATAAAATTGTCCAATTTGAGAGACAATAGCACCTTCCGCGCCCCACGAGAGCAAGCATTTCCTCTATTGGGTTTCATACAAATATAAATACGAAAAAAGCATGCTATTTTCTTATTTTGCATATCCGAAAACATAGTAATTCATATAGGTTGTGTTTGAGAGGAATTCGCTGTTGTTGAGAGCAATATTTGTTTTATATAGATCTCCTTCTGGTTATATGACTACAAATTTTGTAAACTTAGAATTAATGTTAAACTACTTTTAACTAGAATTTGCTTCCGGGATGTTGTGTAGTCTGCTGGAAATGCGAATTCCAGATATTTCGTCCGCAACTAGGGCACTAATCTTCAGTAGCGTGGACAAAGCTTCCTCGGAGAAGGTATCACTGCGTTTGAACTGTTGGATATTTTCATTTTTTTTTTTAAATCTAACGTACTAAGTTATTCTGAGATGACTCTTTATTTATAAAATTGGGATAGTGAGGAGATTGGGCCTGGTACCGCCGGAGCACCCAGGGATCATGTGGCAATACTTAAAAACACCTCAACAGGCACAAAAGCGCCTATAAAGGGGTTTGGTTGGTGCAGGATTAGCACCATGATTATAAGCCCTGACGTAAACCTGTTATCTATGGTGCATATTATTTTTTATTTTTAATTTTTACAACGGGTGACGCCAGGCTGATCGTGCCTGTGTCAACCAATGAGGGCTACTCCCACGAGGAAAGTGGTATATTCGGCGTTGAGGTGATGCCGGACATTTGTGGCCAGTTCCTCGTCATGAGGGGAACTGTTGAGGTTGTCTGTAGTTAAATTGGCATATTTTGGGTTTTCTGCCATGTCAGCTCGAATGGAGTTTAATAGTGAAGTAGTCACATTGAAGTGGTGGTTCTGGATGTCTTGTAAGTTTCTGACTGCAGATTCAGAAGTTGCTTTAATTTCTTGAATGCGTCTCTTAATGTTGTCTGAGGTTTGCGAGTTCGTATCTTGGAGAGTAGTAAAGGCCTCTTCTAATTGGTCCAGTCTAATTGTGGTGGCGTCTGTGCTGCAAGTTGTTAGTTAATTAAGCCAGTGTGTTGCAAGATGGTGCTCTGTAATGTACTGATGAGTCCAATAAGTTCTGTCACTGTTTGCATGATTGTAGTCAGAGTGGTGAGTGCTGGTTCCCGGTTCTTGTCGATTATGGCTGTGATTGGTGCGCCCTGTGCAGCGGCTGGCAGAGCATGGTGAGTGGTTGGTTTGCTGTGATTGCTGCGCTGAAGGGGGCAGGCTGCCTGGCCGGTGTAATGGTTTGTACCTCCACAAGAGGCACAAAACCTGCGCCGGCGTGCCAGGTCATGTGATTTGCAGTCAGATGTGAGCGATGCCGCTCCGCAATAGTGGCATCGCGGGGGTTCAGTACAGGTGTGTTCGGTGTGGCCGTACGTGCAGCAGCGCTGCAAGGGGCGTTATGACGGCAGTGGCTGGGTTTGAGTGTGAGGCGGAGTGGTCCAAAATTGATTCCAGCTGGGATGGCAGTCTCACACTCTTCAGGCTCCAGAAAATTGAGTCGCACCAGGGGTGTCGCACCTCTGGAAGAATATATGCGGACTGCATGGTGTGCTGATGGCCAGTGCCGCTTGGCAGTTCGGAGTATATTTCTTTTTGTTTTATCTATAATTATATTAATTATTAGACCAAATATTATTAGAATTTTATTAGGTTGAGGCTATGTTCCGGGGTACTCCCCGGAGCACAGCACTGAGCTGAGGTGTCTGTTCCTGTAGTTGTTCCGGTTCTGTATCTTGTTGTGATTGTGATGGCTGTAGTGGCGGGGTGTAGAGTCTGGTAGTGGGATCATCCGTGGTTCTGTCCGTAAGCTCTTCCAAGGCATCCTGCTGCACGTGTTTACCCTTAAGTGATACGCTGAATGCAGGGCCTGGGGTTGCCGGTGTGCTGGCTGTATTGGATGTCAGAGTCGCTGTATTTATACTGTCTGTGCTCTCCGCTGGTTGGTCCGGGACGGACGGTGGTCGGTCGGCTGGTGGGCGGATCCTCGCCTGTCTTGTGTCTGTGAAACGTCTGGAATTCTCCAGTAGGCCACGGCACAACAGTCCGGAAGAAACATCTCAGGATTGACAATAATTTTTTGAGTTATTTTGTATTGGATGTATTATGTTTAAAACGTCTAATTTCTGGTTGACTTTTGGATAGACCGTTTTATAATTTCAAAGAACTCTTTTAAGAACCATATTATGCATAAGTTATAAATCACAATCACAATAGTATTCTTGTATGCTGTATGGTACATAGCTATTGTCTATAGCAATTTCAGATGCTCAATGACATGTAAATGAATTGATAAATACCACTTACATATATCTGGACTTTGCTACTTAAAAAAAATACTTATACGCGACTGTTTGTCGCAAGCTGCTTATTAATGAACAAAACATAAGTATACGATGAAATACTATATTTTAAAGGAACTAAATGTACTTTTTTCACACAAGCCGTGTGGCAGGCTAAGGTTTGGAATCAGATTGAATTGGAATGGACTGGATTGAATTAGATTAGACTGAAGTATATGGGCGGAGGAGGGCATTCAGTACTTTAGCCTTGTTTTACGTCTGGTTATAAGCTCCCATAAAGGCACCTCTGAGAGAACGGGAGGAGGTAAGGGAGACATCCCGTCGGCAGGATCCCTGGACGTAGACAGAGCCCCTAACATGTTTTCCCACCCCATTGCCGGTAGAGCCCCTCTATAGGAATTCTACCTCTCAGAGCGTTTGTTTCGATACCAGATGCCGGGGCTTTACCAAGCGCAAGCCACCGTCACCCGCATCAGCCCACCTTGCCCTGTAACTTTCAACCCTGTAACCGAACCAATTGAATGCAATGGGAGAGCGTAAATTTAGTGCAAAGTAAATACCTATCTCGGTTTTCGCTTAAGGGACCAAGGGGAACTACAGAAAACCCAAGATCAGGATGGGCCGGTCCTAAAGGATTTTAACCAAACCTCCCCAAATTGAGTCGCAAACATTATTGCCTGAGCCACTCCGGTTGACATTGGAATTATAATCAGATGGATAACTTTCTGGCTTGTGTGAAAAAAAAAAATAAATAAATAAACGGACTTAACATCAATTAACTATAATAGTTGGTTAACCATATTGCCTTGATTACAGGTACTCGAAGTTTTCCAGTCGCCTTTTAATGTTAAAATCTCTACCGAAACAACCTTAGAGATCCCTAGGTTACAACAGAGATTTATGCTTGTATATGGGCTGACACCGAAAATCCGTTATTCGAGTTCTAATGGATTTTTTTTACTCTAATTCCAATTTTTGAGAGTGAAAAAAGACCATTTAATCCTGGACCAATTAATTGCCTTCAAAATTTGCTAAATAATTAAATTTACTGATTTAGTTCTGAGAGATCTGTTAGGATATACCGAAACTCAGGACCGTTGATGATCTATAACAAAAAAAGTATTCAAATTTCGTGTGAGATGATTTGGTTTATTTACGGACGCTGTTTATCATCTCAGGTCATCAGCGTCCCATTCAAATCAGGGCGTGAAACGGCGGACATACTGTGCTCAAAGTCCTCTTTTTTTCAGTCTTGAGGTTCTTTATCGTGCCTTAAATGCACGATACGGGACCCATGTTTTTACTTCCCTTCCGAAGGAAGCCATACTTAGGATTTTATGCCCGAAAAAATCCATCGATTGAGCCCGCGATCTTGGGTTTAGAAGTATGGTTACCATTACACCACTAAGACCGACTTCCAATTTCATAAGGGTCAACCGCAGGATGCATTATGAATTATGCAGAATTTTTAGTGAGGAACATGCTACAACTTTCACATTCCGATATTTCCCACATTGTATTTTGAGTATGAGTGCATAGATTTATCAAATTGAGTAAATAATTCTCATAAATTAACGGCATTAACTAAGAGGTAGAATTGTATGATTTATTCAAAAGTTTAGTTCAAATGAGGCACAAATACGTTCTACGTTAAATGAAATGATGAAGGTAGAGTGCTTTATATCTTCTTGAATCACACTCTGTGAACAACAAGTACAAATTATGACGCAGATAAAATGCTCCTGGTCTCTCTCGAGAAATTACGAAAATGAATGTTCTTTGTTCCAAAAAGCATTTCAGTTTAGAAGACATATGGACATTTACCACTTGTCGTTAAGCCCTTTGACTACCATATTAGAATAAAGATAAAAAAAGTAGAGAGAGATACACATTTAAACCAATTTTCGCCTTTCTTGTAAAGTTTCAACAGATGATTGCCTTTCAAAGCCATGTGCAGCGCTGTGGAATAAACCCCTTCAACCTAAATCGCCTTTCTGAACACAGCGTCCTGTCGGATACGGTTCATTGTCAATTCGAAATTGTCAGCTCCTCAACAAATCAGCAGTCAATATCTGAAGTGAGAATAAGTGTTGATAATTAAGTTCTTTACCTTCCACATCAGCAACTAAAAAGAAAAACGGGCGCCCAGGGATTCATTCACAAACTAATAGAGAAGAAAGATAAAACAGGTAAAGGAACTAGGCAAAGGATGAAAATTTGACAGACAAAAACATGGTATATAATATATCTGTCAACAAACGGAGATTGAAAATGAGGTGAACGAGAAAGTATAAAAGTTAATATTATACTTTATTTCTGGTAATGTATACTTTAAAAGTATTAGTTTTAATTAATTATATTTTAAAGTTCACATTATTCCAACATTCAGTTTAATGAAGCGTATATTTACATATTAAAATATTTCAAATCTTTAAAGCCAGTTTATATTAAAATATGAAAATATATGGATCGTCCTCAAACTTCGTAAATGTTAAAATTTTGTATGCATTAACTAATTCAACTATTCAAAGTACCGCTTTTCGTTTTGGGATTTCAATGTTACCGTGCGATCAATTTTATTTTCCTCCGCAATTCTTTGTCTACACCACTCATTAGCTAGGTAGCCAACCAGCCGGATCTCTGTGATTAGCGGGAGGGTAAAACAATAAAACAAGCCAAACATACAACAACACACAAACCTATTTAACTGTTTCATTATTAACTGAATTATCAAATGAAGTATTGAAATTGCCCGCCTTCATTTTCCACACATTTTTGGCATCTATTTAGAAAATTATTCATCACTCGCTTTAGCTCATTTTGAGAAATACGAACAATTAGCTGACGTATTATCTTTGAGTTCTTGTACAGTGTGCGGGCTCGTCTTGCATACGGAAGTTTTTATTTTATCCCAGAAATAATCCCAGGCTGCTATCTCGGGGGAAGGAGCGGGCTGCAACGCCCTATTAATAACTCTTGTCTTGTGGAAACACGCTGTGAATTGCTCTCATGAAATTATTCCCATGTGAGCAGTGGCAGAGTCCTGTTGATAAAATGAATGATCACGCTCCCTGTTGGTTAATTCTCTGAAAAAACGGGTTAGTGTGGTATTCACATAAATAACAGAAAAAACTGTACGTTGAAAAAAAAATGGTTCTTTCACTACTGATGACACACCATATACCGATTTTTTCATTATAGAGGAGCACTTCATGTACGAAGTCAGGTTTATCAGTGCTCCAGTAATGATCGTTTTGAGCTCATACATAACCACGTAGGTGGAACCAGGGCCTCGCTCGAGGAGAACATCACATTGCATTGTACATATTTTCCAGAATCCACAAAATTTGCGCCTACCTACAGGGTCTCCTGGCTGAAGAGCAAGTGCCACACTAATTTTATACAGCTTGAATTGCACAGACCCATATGAACTTCCCACTTGTGCAACAAGACAAAGAAAGTTTCTAGGGGAATTTTTTAAACGATTATCAATGTCGTGTAATTTTTCTTCGTTGAGAGCTCTACGTGTATTTTTAGTTTCTTAGGCTGGACACTTCCAGTTTGCTGAAATGTATTATGCAGATAGTTTTAGATCTGCTTGAAACAGTCTTCGAAATTCACGAGTTGAGTTAACACATATGAATCATATATAAAGATACTTGTGTCATAGTAAACACATAAGGTATAATTATTTTATCTATATTGTTGAATTAAGAAACGAACTACACAGCACACACTAGGGAACAGCTGCGTTACACTACGACAGTCAGCAAGGTAAACAAGTAAACAAGTAGGCTTGCTTCCCCTCCACGGCACGGCAAACGAGTGGGAGCTTTGCTTTGGAATAGGTTTGACCACCTACTCACAAGTTTACGAATTTCCTAATGAGTAATCTTTAACAAATTGACTGTCCACCCCATAATTTTGTTAGCATCTACAAGCCAGTGGCAGTTCGATAACGCAAAATGCATATTTAGGATCTACAATGTAAAGTCATTTAGTGTTTCCACTGTTTGCATAGCCGTAAAAGGGCCGGTGTTTTCATGAAACAGTTTTTTTTCTTTTTCTTTACTTTTCTTTTCGTTCTTTTTTTGAGAGAGGTCCCCAGTATTTCGATCGTATCGCGGGCTTCCACTGGTTCACCACTATCTTTTTTTTTTTTTTAGTAGTGTTTAACGTCCGTTTTTACTACTGAGGCACCACAGGAGGTGGACACTGATGATACATAGATGAAATATTGGGAAATTATATTTTTTAAGAGGATGCGTTCCAGGCCTAAGTTTAGGGTACCTCCCCGGCATTTGCCATTTATGATTACTGAGGAAAACCTGGGAAAAAACCCAGTCAGGGAGGACGGTCCTGGTGGCATTCGAACCCCAGACCTCCCACTCACGAGTCCACGTCTTAACGATCGGCCACCCGTGGCGGTATCACTATCGTGCATTAGTAACGTTGTGTCTTTTCTTTTTCTGAGAATGCACCAATATAGAGTCAAGATCACCAGTATATTCTCACGAAAGCCTGCAGGTTGTTTTTACCGGAAACGAGGGTGTTTCCACTGTTTCGATTATCTCTTATTGTTTGGTTCATCAGAATTCGTCTGCTGAAACAGTTCCATGGAGAAAATAGTTTTCTTCGCAACCATACCGTCCAAGTGCTCGTCTGCCGCAAACGCTTGTAAACACCGGTCAGCTGCCTGGTTCTTTCTCTACAGTGACGCATGTTGAATTCTGTATCTGTTATATTACTGTCTCAGTCGGAACGCAATCTGGTCTTTCACTCTGGTTTTCATCACCATCGTTTTATCTTTCAATTTTAAATAATTCCACCTAAGTATACACGACAAACAAATAAACAAAGCTAACGTTTCGTTGCTTTTTGATTATACATTTCAATAGCGGAGAGCCATGTTTTCTGCGCTCCTGTCGTACCATAATCTATATATATATATATATATATATATATATATATATATATATATATATAGCATATTATTAACAAGCTATCTTGTTATTTAATTATTTGCCTTGGTAGAATAATTTTCATATTTTTACTCAACGTATATTTTATAATACTTTTCTGTACTAATATTAATTTAATGTAACATATAGAGAGAGATATTGTTTTATCTTATTATATATTTACAGACCATATATTAATTTTGGTTTAAAAACATTATTAGAGCACTCTATGTATTGAAAATGCGATAAAAGAAATTTCTGAGAAAATAAACCAATAGGAAACACATACTCGCATAGATATTTAAATTCGCGTGCTACATCTTACAGAAATTTTATTTACAGCTTTTGTTAAGCTGCATGTTTATATAACTTTAAAACACCATAAAACATAAAATTTATAATCAAAACATACACAATTTACTACATTTTTGGTATATTTTTATTTATTTAAAGGAGAAACACTTTTAAGACAAACTAATTCTTTTTAAGAATCTCCTTTCGTCCAATGAAAACCTCTACAACAAATAATAGCATGTATAATATTTTTTATTTCTGCAACTGTAGGTTAATTATAAAATCTATGTGAATTGTGGAAACATATAAAAAGGGAAAAATACCAAACACAATCCATAATTCACAAATTTGCTTTTGAGCCATTACTGCAACAGATGCTCCCCCCCCCCCCCGTTCTGTATTTGTATCATCATTTCACGTCTGTCCTTAACTTTCTCTGCTTTCATTTTTTAAGAGAGAAGAAGTTTCCCTAGGGCAACGGAGATGAAATTGGACGTTGGAACAGAAAATTCCTGCGCTAAGGAAGGGAAGATGGGACAGAGTGAAGGAGGGTTAGACCAATCGATGCCCGGATAACAGCCGGTCTAATAACGCTACCTCTCTTGGGCCCGCCCGGAGGTCACTGCTGCAGAAATGTAATTAGACCTGTGTCTCTGCAATAGTTCAACAAAACGACAAGTAACTACACTTCCCTTGCTCGTGATTGGCGTCGAATATTGCCGGAAGAGAAAGGAAAAATAAACTAAGTTCTCTCCAAACCGAATCAGACCAAAGCAGGTAAGAAAAAAATGTCAGAAATCTTATGAGAGGAAATAATAAATTTGAGTTTTCAACGAGTTATGTATCTAAACAAACCACAGTTCTCGTATCACCAGTTAAAAATGATTGCATTTCACTCTCATCAACTTTGAGTACGTGTCTTACAGACACCATATTTATGTCGATATAAATATTCAAAGCCCGGAAACAGATTATTTTAACATTTGGCAACTTTATATTGGATGTCTGTCTTAATTACATGATATTATGTACAACCTTGGTCTAGTCGTTAGCGTTGCTAACTGCTGACCGGAAGGCCCTGCTTGGATTCTCGATACGTGCTTAGGAAATCTCTCTGTTAAGACGGTCTGGAACGGAGTATACCCAGCCTGGTGAGTATATTTGGGAAGATGGCTAGCGGGGAGGGGAACGTCATTTTTAAACTGGGCCTACATATCCTTTATTTACTTCTTATACAGTTTTATTTAAAATTTCTTTAATTTCTAACTACAGCTAACTACATTGATTGTGTGCCTAACTGCAACTTCTAGCCACTGAGTACATTTGTAAATGATTACATTTCTAACTACATCTACATTGATACAATGCTACCTATGTTTACATTTTTTTTCTAAGCTGTTATGACAATTGTTAATACTACTTGTGCTACAGTTGAAGAAATGTTGGTGGGGATGGGAATTGGGCTGTACGGTAGCTACGGTAAACAATTTATGCCCACTGGTCACTGACTGCTGCAGACCACCCCTACTCTTCCTCGGCGAGATTCTCTCGAGGGCGTTTCGCTGGATTTTGGCGGTTGTGAGCTAGCCGCCGTGCCTGAGTCCGAAGGTGACGACAAATAACTGTTCATTATTTACTTTGCTGATATAATTTATTCTCCTAATTTAATGAATATTCGGGCTAACTCACGTCTCTAGTCGAACCACGGGCAAGGTAATCTTGGTAAACGCGTAAGTTTATTGCGTTGACCGAATGGAGCAGAGTGCAAAGAAATTGTTAAATTAACTGAATTCTTAATCCAGCTCAATGTTATATCGGCAGTTAATGTGCTGACCGACGCTCGCTTCGTCACCGGAACTGGTACTTGGTAATTAGGCAGCTCTTCCGCTGATCTCCGGGCGACGGCAGTCACACGTATCTGGGCCTGGAAAATTCTGAGACTGCCCGTTTCGGGAAAAATCGAACCGTATTATACACAATATCAAACGACGCCATCCACGGGCAACGGCGCGAAATACTCCCGCCAATTTTATGTTAACGTGTCTCATAGGTGACTTACCTCACTGAATTTCATTTCTATTCGTTAGAAAACTTTGTTCAAGCCAAATGCCTCGCTATTTATCAGTAAGATGAATTTAAACAGATTTCGTACGTTACTGCCAATAACTCATTATTCTCGGACACTTGCAACTATGTCGCCTGTTTGCCCTGAGGCGGAGCATTTTGAACTCTAGCTGCAAACCAGAAGGAATTACCTTGCATCGTCTGACTTCTGCTAAGTCTTTCTGCGTTCGGAGAAATACTAGAGTTTTTCTCTTGCCCTGTTACATCTCTACACGTTATTTCTTAAACATTATTCATTTAAACACTATAAAATATTAATTCTAGACATACCGGGTATGCATTTAAAGTTCCCCCACTGAAAGAAAATGCACAACATACTTGCACATAATTGCAGAGTTGCTAATTCTAAAATTACAAATATTAATTATTTCAATTACTCAGTAATTGACGGGAGCCAAGGACAGCCTCACAATTAAGTTGTTATATTTTCTACTTTTGTTATTATATAGGTTAATACTACTTACTACCATATATTAGTAGATTTATTAATTAGTTTAATAAAATATATTAACAATAATAATGAATTCTAATAGGTACTTATATCTAAGGCAAAATCGGCATTGGAGGAGGGTCACTGGAAAATCCCGGAGATCTCCGGCTATTTGGTCTTCAACAGGATCCTGGTTCTCCAACAGATGCATAGTCTCCGGTGCATTAGTAGGGTCACTCTCAATGGTCAAATTCGGAAATGGCTAATTTGTAAGACTCTTCAAGACGTCGCTTGAAAAGGAGTCAGCCATGAGGCCTAAACACATCCAGGTCTTTCGGTTTCTTATTATGGTGTTTAGTGCTGATGGAGAGGTGGCGTTTTCCGATTTAGGGAACCATATTATAGGAGATGTGCGGGATGAAGTCGTAAACGGAGTGGAGGAAATAGAGGTCACTGCGGCTGGCCAACGTTCACCACGCTCTGTAGCGGCAATGAGAATAAAAAAATTAATTATCAGTTAAATCCATGAATTTATTCAGTGTTTCCGCAAGTTGTTTGTACCATCAGAGCGCGAGTGAATACCGACTTGTACACATTGTTTACTGGCCGTTTATCCCTTCATCCTTTCGCGAATCTCATTTTGACTAGTTACTTCGACACAAACGGACATAGGTTATATGTTTGTTTGTGTGTAGTTTGCAATATGTAATATTTGTGTTATAAGTCACATTTTAGAGTAAAGAAGTTCTACGTATGCCTTTTGGAAAAGAATGCTTTGCGCCTTCGTCTTAACCCATTTAGGAAAACTGGACTCACATATATACTATCGTGTGCTTACCGAAAAGTAACTGGACAATATTGGAGAAAAATTACAACAAAATACTATGAAATATCTGAAAATGTTTGCACAGGAGACATATTTCACAAACGTTGGCTTGGGACCTCCAAATTTAAATTCCCGTAATAGGGTCAGTATTTTATGAAAATGCAGTCACTTTATAGAGATATGGGTATAAAATCCACACAATTCTTAGAACAATTTTCCGTGATTGAATGCAAATATGCCATTTTTCATCAAGACGCCACTAAAGAGCTTAGAGTTGTATAGAACTTTTTGAAGACTATTTCGTTAATTGAGTATTACGAGCAGCCAAACCCTAGATCTTACTGTATGCAATTATAATCTATGGAGAAAGCTGAAAAAAAAATAAATGAAGAAGGACATATGAGAGAAATAGCAGGGATTTCAGAGTAAAAAGTAACGCATGTGAATACAAAAGAGGTAAAAAAAAATGTGTGAGTGCAGGAAATTTGGAGTTCGAATACCACCAGGACTGTCCTCTCTAACCGAGACTTTTTTCTAGATTTTCTTCAGTCCTCATAAATGGCAAATTCTGGGGAACTACCCTAAACTTAGGCCTGGAACGCTTCCTTCCTTAAATTTTTCTTTTCTGCCCGTGATGCCTCAGTAGTTAAAACGGGCGTTAAACACTATCAGAATTAAAAAGTAAAGAAAACTGCGAATTCTATAAGAAGGTACGTGTACACCTGAAGAGTCAGATTAGAAAAGGTGGGTAACGGCTTTGATTTGAACCATGGATCTTTAGCCTTCCGTGCTGACGCTCTAACCAACTAACTGCTGTCTCCTCCTGCACGCATGTAATTCCAAACTGATTCTAACTGATGCTGTATTCCACAGAAAACTCCCTAAGAATTTCTCTACTATGAGAGATTTATTCCTAAAGGCAATTTTAAGCCAGGCTTCTAGTTTAACCCTAAACTATATAGGAATGATCCGATTTTTCTTTATACTTATACTTTACACTCGATGAGTGTAAAAGAATAATTTCCACTTTCATTTTGAGTTCAGGGAGTCCTTAAATTCAATTCCGGCCGGCGGCATGCTTCCAAGCTGTACATCAACACCTTACCATAGATAGCTTTGTGCTTAATACCAAGCTATATTCTGGTCTAATGTTTTCCACAAAAGGTAACGTTTTTTCTTGGAATTTAAAAGTACAAGTTATTATTTTGCTAATTTCCAAAGTGACCAAAACAATTGGTATTCTGATAGATATAAGATTCCTTGAACCTAACATGTTTCATGTTATTCCTTTTATATCATACTTTAACATATTTTAATTGACATTGCATTAAACTCCTTAAAGGAATGCAGGTGTTTCCATCTTGCTGCTATAGTTTTATTGCATTTAAAAAAATTGTTGAATTTAAATTCATTCCACTTACTTTCTTCAATCTGTTTTATGCTAATTTATGTAGTTCAATGGAGCAAAAGAAACAAAAGCCATTTGTTTTCCTTCCGAATTTCAACTTCCGTCTGATTCAAAGCGAGAAAGAATCCGTGGAAGATGCGACAATTATAGAACTTGGAGAGAAAAGAATGAACAAATTATTCATTTCCTCACAAAAAAGGAAATCTGTAAAACTTTTCCTTAAGAAGGTTACAGGTATACTTTCTTTGTTTGCAAAAAGAATGAGAATTTTGTAATGAAAAGAACTAGAACTGAGAAACAAGGGGAAAAAATCATTATGTTGAAGGGAGAGAGGGTTGCTCAATCAGTAAAATGGATAGATTCTCCTGAACTAGGGCGAGAAGATCTCTTTTGTGGACATTTGAGAAACTCGTTAATCAACCCTATAGTCGTTGTTTCTCTCGTTGTGAGCTGCAATAAGAGAAAGACCGGATACTTCACCTCAGTAAGCATTCAGGATTGGTAGCAAAAGATTTAATATACGTAAGCTTGCTTTATCGCGTTCCCCTACCGAAAATGCATTATTCACGACCTTGCTTTAATGATGTAAACAAATTCCACTGTTGGTTGCAAAGGCAGAATCGGAATTTAGTTTGCAGAGTGATATCTGATGATTCTTATAGACAGGCACTGTTTGAAACGATAAGCCATGATTTAAATCTTTGAACAATTTAACTTTCGCACTAAAGTTTTCCAATATTAAATTATCCCAAATACTAAAATATAATAACAGCATTCTATATTAAATAATTAATAATAATAGAGTGGAATTGCATTAACGTTCATACACAATATAAAATACGTATTATAATTTAATCCTATACCGACTAGAAAACAAGTCTTATCATTATGATTATTTAGGGTCTGAAGCAGAAAAGGCGGAAGTGTTAATTACCAGCCACAGTTAAACATGGAGATGATTGATAGTGTCATAAAGGAAGTTACTTATCAATGAAATCTATGGTATTGTTGCTTTAGTTTTGGGGGATGGAAGTGGATGGATTTTTAAGTACCTCAGGGTGCGTAAGGGGGATACGGAAGAGGTGTTGTAAAGTATGAGGCTTTTGATACACCTCATGAATTCCTCCTCAAGGCTCTCCTCCATTCTTTGCTGCTCCCACGAATCCTTCGGGTTCCGCTCCTCGTTGGTATTGAAGACGAAGGAAGGATTCCTTAACCGCTCTGGCTATGGTGTAATTTGACTGGTGTGTTTTGGGAGCCGCCTCAACGCTTCACTAGTGGGGGATGGAAAAGGACTAGTTCAGTTAGAACGCTCACATTAAAGTTGATCACTTTATTTAACATTTATGTAAAAAAAACCGTATAACTCTGAATTATCACTGCGTTACACTGTTAAGTCTGCTGTGTCTTTCAACACGGTTATATCCTGTTATACCACACTCTCGCTGGTCCTGAATCACTGAGGGGGCTTTGACTTATTAATATCTCATACTTAATCAACGGAACGTGGTTGGAGTACAATTTATTTCACACTGTTCTCATGTACGCTATCGAAGAAATGTAGTAAGAACGTCTCAGGGACTTCCTGATACGCATCTACTGCTACTTTCTCAAACTGTCCGCTCTATCGACAAATTACCCAAGAACTGCCTCATATTGCAGGGGCCTCTCTGTTTTATCAAAAGTTCAGTCCGAAAGTCTCATGACGCCATAAACATTAGGCGTCGTAATTATGAAATATTATGAAAGTTATTTCTTTCCCCCATTGATTTCTGATTCGTGGCCTCTTTTGTAATAGGTCACTTATTCCGCGCTTCTGGCGGCTGCAGTTGTTCTTTCTTCAAAGTTCTCTGACCTAAATTTATGCAACACATACAGCAAGACACGTTTATATGTGCTTGAGGAAGGGACTAAGGCTCTAACTATTAAAAAAAGATGTTCCTCCCTTCTTCGTCTTTGGAAAATTTCCACCGGTTTTTACTATCCTTGCCTGGCTAAGAGGCCACAAATCCATCGAGTTGTTATTCAATCTCGCTTCCCCTTGATATTCCTAAATGCACATTTTTTTATTTTACGCTTTCTCTTCCAAGGAAAATATAAGCTAGTTATTCATGGTTAAATCGAATATGTTAGGCTTTCCAGAACTATGAGATAGTTTACTAATATATATTACATTTAAATACCATCAGCCATGATTACAATTTATGTTGCTCATAATAATATTTCGGTCTTAGGTCTAGTGACTTCCGCACTCGTGGACTCAATCTATCCCCCTGTTAGTTCTACTATTCGCTATACTTATCGAAGTAATGTTAACTTATGCTTAACCTTGAAACTGGTTATTGAGAAGTTTTTCACGTGTAGTTAAGTTTAATCTATCTATAATGCATGTCTTGATGAAAGTTTGGAAAGATTGAGTGAAAAAGTTAAAGTTACGAAACTATAAATTTCACATCTTGCACTGAAATTTTTTTAGGAAAATTGCTGCATAAAGCTTGCACGCCATTTATGAATCTATTAGCTTTTAGCCATAATATCTAAACTTCTAAAATTATTTGTGATTGAACAAAATGTTAACATTTAGATAACTTTAGAATGTCAGCAATACATTTTCTTAAGGCTGTAAAACAAAAGAAAAGAGGATATTATGTGTGCATTATGGTCTACTGGGATTTTAAAAATAAAATAAAAAATTTAAGATAACACGTTTGCTCAAGATTATAGCATGTTGTTTTCTAACCAGACCGGTGAACACAAACAGTAGGTTTGTTGAGCAGACATGTAACTTATTTTATAAAGATATGTTTTATGTCAGTCTAATTGTTTTTATTAACAAATGAGTACTTAATTTCTAGACTTGAAACAGCAAATCTAGTTTGCTAGCTCTGAGTTTACCTTTTGATCTTCTCATTAGTTCAATCCATAATTTATATTCTTCATTCTTAGCTGTTAATTTTTTATTTATTTATTTGTTTTTTTTTACATACTTTCAAATTGCAATACTTATGGCTATATGCACTATTCTCAATTAAATCCGTGCTGATCGAGGGTTACTGAAACGTGATCAAACTTTAACCGCGGTGAAATTATAGTTGCAGTGCATCACAGTTAATTCTTGTTCAACGAACCGCCATCAGCTGACCGGGCACTAGATTGCTGAACGATCACGATTCTACGATAATTACTCAAAGGAAAGCATCTAACTCTAAAGCCAAAGAGGCTGTAGTGCAATTACAATCTCCTTGTTTATATTGCTTTGTTTTTGTTTTGTGTTTGGTTACCATATGTAGGTAAACGATAATTGAAAACTAATAAAGGTCTCCAAAATTTTCTCAGTATGAGATAGACATTCTATAGGAACTAGTTATCTCATATTACAATAAAATGGAAAATAAAAAATCATTTATGTCCTTTAAAGGTAAAGAAGGAGGTGTGGAATGATTTAGCCACTCATTTCAACATAACACCAAGCGAGTTCTAATTACCAAATAAACAAATAAATAAACGGTATTTAACGCCTGTTTTTGCTACAGATGCACCACAGGTGGTAAACACTGATGATATATGAAATGAAAGTGTATATTGGAAAAGGGTTTATTTTTAAGGAAGGAAACGTTCCAGCCTAAGTTTGGGGCACCTCTCCGGCAATTGCAATTTATGAGGACTAAGGAAAACCTGGAAAAAACCTCAGTCAAGGAGGACGGCCCTGGTTGGATTCGATTCCGAGATCTCCCGCTCACGAGTCCGTGCCTTGATGACCTCGGCCACCGGTGGAGGTTAATAAATAAATAAATTCATATTTGTTAAAATAACATGAGTCATCATGAAGTGTAAAATTCTATTCATGTTGAAGCAGGTTGATTGCGATTAGTAGGAAACTCTAACCTCTCAGTCATTTCATTTACTAGCCACCATACTGTATCCTTTGATAGCTGGAATATTTCTTCAAGTTTTCTGTTCCCATACTCTTTAAAAGGGTCACCTCTTTCCGCAGTGATCCAGCTTTGATGCTACTCCTGATTTAAGTAATCCAGGTATATTAACTCGTCCTCAATACCTTCAAGAGAATCCAAACGGGCATCCATTTCTGCAACTTGATCGCAATCAACGGAGTTGATCCGTCCAACATCTGCGGTCAAAGTTGACCATAATTAACTACCTTGCTTAACTTTAATCATTGTCGATACACCGAAAAATCGCAAACGAAGTCAAATGCCGAGGGAAATGTTAATTTACCTCGATATGTCCATTTTAATATAAGACCCTTTTATATTTCATATAAAATATTTTCTTTACGAGCTTGTTGTGGAATATTCTGTTATTTAAGATCTCTGGCCTGCATTTGTTTCTGAAAATTATTTTACTAATAGACGAATTTAACTTTTGTGTTATTTAATATGCTTTTATCTTTTATAAACCAACTGTTAAATTGTGCAAGTAGCTGTGTCTTCTGACTTGCAGGAGTTATAATGAATTCTGACCTTTTTCAAAAGGTATTTTTACACATTTTTAGAATATGTTCTAATGATCGCTGATACACACGAATATAACATTTTATTTTCTTCTTATGGTCTGAAGAAGTTTGTCATGCTTTTTATTAGGTCTTTATTAACTGTATTTTATTTTCATTCATTACACAATGTTAATGTCGCCCAACATAGTGACACCATTGTAATACAAAATTAGTAAAAAAAATTTTTTTATTAATGAATTCATCAGGTCACAACCCTTAATGAAATCTAAACCTGTTGGGATCACCTAGTGCTAAATGAATACTTGATGGCACTTAATGAACGTTTCTTTGGTTTGAAAAACAGCAGTACTCCGTTATAACGTCTTTTACTGTAATTAACGTATTTCAGTTCTCGCACCAGGAACCTTGTGATGCTGAGTTAATTTTGCCTGACCAATCCGGAACCTGGATATTATTACCTGTTAACTTCAGCTGAGTATGTTAAATAATTTTGTATATGGTTTGGTAGTCTTCACTTCTCTTAATTTGCTGTTAGGATTGTCTTCTGTCCAGCCATTTTCCACTACTATATAACCCATTATCTTGTATATGTAATAAGTAATATAATTGGAAATGGAATTGGGATGGGACGATATAAAAGAGTTGTGCAGCTTCCTTGGCAGCTTTGTCTTCTTGTTCGTTTCCTGTTATGCCTTGATGAGACGGTATCCACCACATCAGGGTAATTTGTCTATTTTCTTCAGTAATTCTGCTGTTTATGTGCTGAGTTGTTAGAAGATATATTCTGAATAAAGAGTATTGAGTCATAGTAAAGTGTACCAATTTTATTTTCACTAAATTGTATATGCTCAAAGGCCTTTTTATTAAAAATAATTCCTTGGAGAAAATTGTGTAAGTTTCTTGTAGTTTATATAATATTGTATAATCTGGTAATTCAATAGCGCACCCATTTTCGTGAGGTGATCTAGAACCATCGATTGTGATTTTGCTACCACTAGATTGACAAACATTTAAGGCAGTAAATATTCTTTCATACACTGTTTATAAACTTAGGTTTTGTTACATTGAGTCACTTCAACATTAATTTGTAGAATTTTGAGTTTCCATGGTGGCATTTAATTTATTACTCATTAATTGCAGATCGAACACCAATCAATGTTATTTTATTTCATTAATATACTATCTGCTGTTATTATAAAATAATTAAATGTTCCCGTTTATTGCCAGGGCTAGAATTTTATGTACTAAAATGTGGTTAAATATGTACATAAATATTGACTAAAGTTTTAAAAATAATGAGTCAAATATGAGCTAAAAGTTTATTAAATTGTGCAAAATAATGCAAAGAACGTAATTGTATTTTATCAAATTCCCATTATATTTAAAGGTAATTATTTTATTATTGTTCAAAAATAGAAAACGGATGTAATGTTCTTAATATACGTATTAAAATAATTAGGAACATCTTAAACTTTCTATAAGAGTTGTCTATTTATTAATGGGTTACAGAACATTGCTTTAAATTTTCAAATTTAGAAATGGGTGTATTATCTGTTAAAATTGCTTTGTATTCATTGAATTCTACAACTCCTCAACATACTAAAAGTAATAAGGAACATTATAAACTTAGCAATATTTTGTGTAGTTAAAAAACGTTTCCACTGCAACGTTTGAGATGCTTTGTCACTTTCATCAGATTTTTAATGTTTGCGGAAGAGGAATGTGTCGCTTTTGGAGAGCATATTTTAAACAAGACAAGTTTACTTGAATGTATGCTATAGCATTTTATAATCTTTGTGAATTCAATTTGAAGATTACTATCAGAATATAAATCATTCAAAACATTTCGATGACTTCAATGTTAACTGTAAAGTATGATTTGCAAAAGGTCGGTTTCCTATTTTCCACATTTCATGAAAAAAAACCAGCTTTGAAATAATGATGCTAGAAAACAAATTATAAATTTTCTGTCCGAAATAATGTTGAAACCATAAAATGTGAAAATAATCTAATGACTTTTCGAATTATGTAAAGATATGTCAGTATTTTCTCAAATGTATAAAATACTCCAAAGTATTAGTAAACATATTAATTTTTTAATTGTAATTCATGAAAAAAGAATGTGTTTATATACAAATCCTAGCTTTATTTATTACACACACTAGATTTATCTAAGATTTCAAACGCATATTATTCTGCTATAATCATTTATCGCTGTGAAATCAAAGATCCTTGGTAAGTTTAAATAGGATTCCTTTTTCATACGATACGAAACTATTTTATACGATGCGGTTTTCCCGATATTTCTTCATACTTGCTGCCATATCTTCAGTAGTACGAAATTAAACAAGGTCAAATATGCATCACAAATCTTAAGGCCTATCTGTACTGTAAATACACGAAAATATCTTTACAATCTACATTGGCATATAACCCTTAATACAGAGCTCAAGCATGGACATTTATTAATTATTTTCTATCAAAAACAAATGCTTCCATTTTTTAATTAATCAGGGGTCATCCATGAAAACATTTTATACATCTCACTCTCCTAATAGTTTCATGTTTATACATTTTAAAAACTGTCCATATAATTATTTTAAAACTAATAGCCAGATAACAACACCAGACATAGTAATAAAACTGCAGGAATAAAGGACTGAACAGCACTATGAACAAAATGTCTACTCTTTATCTATTTATTAGAGCAAAATGTACTTTTAATGCAGATAATGCATACATTTAGGAATAAAATTATGAATTATTCTGAGAAGTAGAGCGAAAAAATAAATAACATATTAATTTCAGCATTTTTGTAATTTGGATAGATAATTTTGTTTTATCATAGTTTATACATGTATAAAATGTTATTTCATTTTTTGAATATTTGTAGATTAAATAAAAAATTAATACAACAAAAACATCATAAATATATGGTATATAATTTACTTGTATTAATTTTGTTTTATAAAGGTATTCTAAAGGTTATACCTGTCTTTAGAAATAGTATTCCAATGGTAATTTTAAGCTTGATAAAGATCACTCCCCTTTATGGACTGTCATACCCTCTTAGTATGATATTACTGTTCGACTCTATGTTCCCCCATGATTTATTCCCTTTTTTTTCTGGCTATTGTTTTCTATAAGATAACTTAAAGGGTATTTTATATCAAAATTAATGTAACTCTAAAAGTAAACTAAATGAATCACATTTTACATGAAGATTTTCCTATGGTTTTGACTTCTGTACCCAAGTTTTATTTATTTAATATCATTATATAAATATAGGTTCTGTGCCTTGAGGAAACTAATGTTTATATTAAAATGTATAAATAAAATAAATAAAATAAATAAAAACATCTTACAATCTAACTTTTATCTAAAAGTGTTATATATAGTTGTTTATTTGTGCAGATTTTTTCCATTTAATTTTCTTCCATTACTACATGGTTCACTACCTCGCTATAGAACAAGGAAATTAAAGGACGTTTAGAGCCTAAAAGATACTTAAGTAAATATCCTAAACCAGCATACGTTATTGAAATGCTCTTGTTATTATATTTCCGTAGGGCTGCTTGTGAGCCATTTTAACCACCCTTCCCACGTATTCTGCAAAGAACAGAAGGTAGTAAAACTACGGTTTCTGTTTCTCCACTGTGAATAGGCAGACTTATAAATCAGGTCGTACCTTCACCTATGCAGAACGTAGAGATATTCCCGTTGCAAGCTCGTGGCTGATAAATCATAAAGCGAGTAACGTCCGTCACACATATATAGGCACACAGAAACTGTTCTTCTTCTCGCACACACTCCAGCGTTTTTGCGGTGGACAGGAAGTTATGATGTGCCCGGATGCATGTACTACCAGTCTCCTCACCGTCTATATTGCCTCCCTTCAGAAGATATATGACGCTATGTGAGGCAGTCTCCACTGCCTGTGAGCATGCAAACAAACTCGGCCGCACTGCGGGCTTCAGGCACTTTGACAACGCCTTCGACTTAGATTTCTCGCATCTCCCCAGAAGTTTTACCTCAGGAAAACTGGTGTTTGCAAGGCGCGGTAATCACTTCTCCCTAACTTTTGTCTGCGTGATTTGTTGAACGAGGAAAATTCAAACAAAAGAGTAAAGTGCTGTTACGTATTAGGTTACCGTTCCTTTATTTTCGTGTGCATTTTGAGCCAGTGTTAGGAGAGTGATGTCAGATTGTTTGGGGGAAGGAGGTAAGAGAGCAAACACACCATAGCCATATGTTTCAAGGCATCTAGCTTTAGATAATAAGAAAAGAGAAAGTTTCGGTGATATGCTACATAAATAATGCTGAAACCATCAAAAAGTTTAAGAAAGAAAGACGAAATTTAGTTAACCTTTAACACATACTATTATCCCATTGCCTAGCCTCTCGCTGATGTCAAAAACAATGAGTAATCATATAATCTACAAGTGAGTAAACTTTGTAAAATACTGCACAAACACTAGCCAAATTTTAACACCATCCAAATCTTTAATTTGAAAAAGTTCCTTTGCTGGGCCAGAATAGAAACATATGAATAGCATTCTTCTAATGGAAAGCTTCCCTTATAATTTCAAACTACTTTTGATATAGACTTTAGGCATATATAAAATTAAATTTATTAAAAAAATACTTTATTCAGGTGTTAAATACATTCTAGATCCACCAAAATTCTTAATATTTTATTTTCTATTCCATTAAAATATAAATTTAGTCTATACCTGGAAACACGCATAAGACATTTATGTATTTGGCAATTCTTCAAAAACCGTTGTCATCTGAGTCTTTTTTTTATTGATTTATTTACGGAGGTTCTTCAACATCTCAGGTCATCAGCGTCCCATTTAACTCGGGGCGTGAAATGGCCAACAAATTTTGCTCAGAGGCCTCTCTTTCAGGCTTGAGGTTCTTTTTCATGCCGTAAATGTACGACACGGGACCCACGGCTTTACTTCCCTTCCGAAGGAAGTCATACTTAGGTTTTTTATCCCCGAAAAAATCCATCGGTCCTGGACGGGTTCGAACCTACGATCTTGGAGGCAAATATGGTAACCACTACACCACTAGGACCGACTCAGATCTGAGTCTAAATAAGCTACATTATAGCTACCTAAATTATTTTAACGTTAAAATTTATTTACTGTTATTATGATGCATATGTTCTTATGCTAATTTTAGCTTATATTAGCATATCGTTCGCCCAATATCCTACTGTGAATCTCTTGTCTTTATTGTCTCTTAGTGCAAGTTTTATACGTTATTTTTATACACTTCCTCCTCCTTTCTTACCACACACTTTAATGTTATCGGTTATAATCTCTTATCCATGCACTTGGGTCGCAAAAACCGTTTCTATGGTCTAGATTTTACGAACTAAACCTTTTACACTTTTCCCATGTTTTCAATAATAATCGAGATCTGAGTAGGAGAATTTTGTTTTCAATTTAATTGTTACATATTGCTGCACAAAAGGCATTACGCTCCTTGATATTTATATGTTTCCATAATGGTAAAACATGTGGATTGTTATTTTAAAAATTATTTATCTCCCAGAAGTGTATTCAGCATTTTTCGTAACTCACTCTGTACTTTAAAAAACCGATTTGCGCTCTTTTGTTTTGATTTTCAAATAACTACGTTCACTGCTGAACACAAACCGCGTAGGTCAAGGCTGCGTCCACAATTGAATGCAAACTGCGCAGATCAAGGTTGCGTCAATCCCCGACTGCGCAAATGAACAAGGTTGCCTCCCATAACTTTCATCAAGCACAGCAATATTAGTGTAATTTCGTGATTAGTACTAACCTGTAATACATTAGTTGTTCGAAGTGTCTAATATCACACCTTCCTGACATAGCCTTCTTTCTTCGTTGTTCTAGCAATAACATTTCTATGCAATAAGCTTTAGCGCAGTTTACTCCACTAACGATGAAATTAATAATGACGATATATTTATAGCCAGTAAGCTTTAAGGTAAAATTGATCCCTTAAACGTAAACTGAGTTACAATAACAAAGAAAAAAAAACAATGCTTGCTCTCATAACAGCGAAAGACGACGTTCTGTGTGCAACCGTCAGCGCGGAAGCTGTCTGATATTAAGACAGACGATTGGCATGACCTGACCCAGCGCGCAGTGCATTGAAATGCGGCCGCATGACAAAACCAACTTTTGGTATTTTAATCGCCCGTTTTACACTCTTTAAAACATGCCAATCATCCTCATGAGAAAGTTATGAAATTGTGTTTTCGTAAAATACAAAAATTCAATTGGTTTCTAAACAATAAAATTATGATTAAAAGTATATACAATATCTGTCAAGGAAAATGTACATATTTACGATTCTGCTTTTTTATAATACATTAAAAGCTTTCCTAATTGTCGTGTAAAATAAACTTACTTTAGACCCAGGAGTACACTAGGAATTCGTTTTATACATTTTACTGATGCTAATGAGATCAGATGAGCTCTGTGATTCGAAATTTTTGTAATAAATGTTGAAGAATATGACTAAGAAGACCTGGGGAGGGGCTTAGATGTTATGTATGTGATAGTTTTGAAGACCTTATTTTTCCTAGGTAATTAATTAGAAACAAATTTGTATGAGCTAAATAAGTTTTAAATTAGAAATAATTTGTGACATTTTACTGTATATTTTAACAAAGGCTTGAGCATGTAACTAGCGTGATCATCCTGTAGGTCTAGGCAACAGGAATCGAGCTTTGGACCCCTAGCTAGAAATGTGAACCACAGGATTACTCGGAAATGGTAATTAATGCCTTAATTCCCCAACAGATCGTCATAACACAGACCACAAACTGTGTTTGGTATCACATTATGGGAGCAACTACGGCGCTCAGAAGAGGATTCCCAATTGGTGCCGAGCAGACATCAAGGGAGAGACTGACAAGGGCTGGTCACTTCCGACAGTAATGAGTGTGGTTCCAGACAATCCTCTTTAGCACTTAGCCATTACAACAAACAGGAACGGAACAATAGGTAACAAAGACTTGCTGTTCAGTGATGTAATAAATATTTAAATGATACAAGTGAATATAGCAAATAAGAAAATTAATAATAAAATAAACACTTGCATATCTCATTTAGTCAATTTGATTAACATTTCAATTAAATTTAAATGAGAGAAAGTCACACATGTATTGAGCACTCACACGAGATTTTCCTATGCGGCGAACGAGGAACTAGTTTTGGCTTAGTGACAGATAATCAAGCACCAAAAATAAACGGTTTGCTCAAATATGTCTGAAATAAAAAAAATCTATACATTTTTAGCATCTCCATAAAGAAACTAACTAGCATTCTAAATAGCACTTATGTCTCCGCATGGATGACTGTGGATTTGTTGCATTCACGATTTCTTTTCATTATGTTAGAACTTAAAAATCTGACTGTTATTACTTAGTAATGATATAAAAACAAGTTTACTAACATTTACCTATAAAAATACATCAATTATAGAATAATAAACTACAAGCACATAATATTTAAACAGACAATGTTTATTTTTATATATATGGATTTAATATTGAACTTAATAGTTGTTCCTTCGTATTTACAAGCAATTAATTTATTTATTCAAAGTATTAATTTTCTTGCCGATTTACATAATTTAAACTCAACCAAGTTCAAAATCGTAAATAATAATTTTACTTCTAAATCTGGTTATACCTATAATCTGACCTTAAGAGTTACTATATCGGTCCCAGTGCAACTTAACACCAAGATTGTATGTATGTACAGGTCTGATCACAAGCATTGTTTCTATTTTCCTTTGGGAAAAACTCTACTGAGATTTCTCTATCTATTTTATTATTTTAACCATATTTCCCTCATTTATTCAAATATCTTCTCTTTCACACAGAATAATTCTTAATATCATTTTACCTTGCAACTTATTCCAGTTTTATAAGCATATTGCATTCCTACATCTTTTAATTACTTTACATTTAAATATACCATGAAACAATTTCCTTTTTCCCTACCTAATCTTTTCTTAATCTTTTTAATTTAAGCAATCTTGTTTTAATACATACGTAGCCATTTCGACTATATTTCTTACAGAAATCCAATTATTTTTCTCTACCCAATTCCTATTTTAAGTCCACGTATCATTCAAATGAGCGTTTGTTTATCTTTAAAGATGCTTAATAGTTCTTGTCTCTTTCGTAATATTGCCATCATTTAGCTTCCTTAATTAATATCAAAATTTCATTTCCTTTCACTCATTGGTCTCTATGTTCTAACCTCTCTAATTCAGTTAGTGCTACTCTGTTGGTCTACTATATGGTAAAACGAAGATTTTTATGTACGTTTCTTCCATACAAAGGCATCATTTATCAAGACCCCGAATTTCCGCCTCATAACACAATTTTTCCCCCACTATTGCATTGTATTCTGTCTCTTATCTACCCATTATTATTTCCGACATTTTTCATGAAGAACTTCTTACATTCTTGGTCAAATTTTCTTTATCTATCACCTTTTCTTTCTTGATCTCCCATCTCTCATTATTACTAAATTTCACACCTAGATATCTAATTTCTGTTATCGATCTATTCTCTTCCCTCCACATCTCATCTTTTATCCTTTAGTAGCTCATATTCTAGCTTAACGATTATAAGTCTGGTTTTATTTTTCTAACTTTTCAGACCAATTTTTGACAATATTTTGATAATTTATTCTATGGCATTTGCCAGTCCGCCTACTTCACAGGATTATTGGTACCATTGTGTTATTTACTATATAATATATAATTAAATTAATAGGTCCTATATTTCAGTTGATCTAATTCTACTGAGTGAGTTTGACTCTAGAATGTACAGGCTGATACGCTGAGCCTGGATAATACTAAATGTAGTTATAAAAGCTAATTTTACAGTAGAAGTCATTTCTTACTGGCAATATTTTGCTTAAAGATGGGAGTTTTCGTACATGACAAAAATAAAATCAACAATGCATAATGACAAATGAAAATTGTAGGTGATTGAAATGCCTACTACAAATTAACAGTGAGCGCTATGAGTCTTACTTGCAGTTATTGCAGTTATTTCTGTTGTCACAACTTGATGAAGACAACAATATGAACATGGTATTCAATAAAGGGTACACTCCTCACTAAACATGGGAGGTTCGTCAGTTTCTAAATGCCACTTTCAATCTTAAGTCTTAACGAACCAATTTCTTGGCCTCCAAACTCCCTATTTAGCCCCTCCTGAACTTCTTCCTATGAGGTGTTGTTAAAGACGCTGCCTATCCACAGAAACTCGGGAACATTGATAATATGAAATTAAATTACTGAAGCTTTCCAAAAAAAGAAAAGTAAATAAATAAAAATAAAATAACCCCTCTGGTGTTTCAACGGACATGGGCTGAATTGTATCATCGTTATGGGTTGCCATGTAGCGCGTTCTGAGAAATCCCACATATTTCAATGTTGTGCACAAAGTTTCAAAATGTAAAGTTTATCAGAAAATGTTTCACATTGTGTTTATTTTATCAATATCTAAACGTACCATCCTAATTATTAAGTCAGGAAATACACATTACATATATTGTTACATTAAGGAAGAATATTTTTTTACATTTTTTTCATACATTTATTGTGTTAAAATTATTTTAAGAGCAGATGAAATACTATTTTTCGGGTGAATGAATTCATCTACAGTTTAGAAGGTATGAGTGGAAAAATATGTTTTAATTCGAACTTAAATTTTACTTATTGTAATGAAATACTTTTTATAGATGATTTTATGATTACTGTTTGGTCTTAGTATGAAGCATGTCTGTCATATTGCCATTAGTATGAATCATAAATAAACGCTCTTTTGTACAATAGAAACGGTGTGTTAAGATACAAAACACTTTGCAATTAATGAACTTTTTCACACAACAGTTGCCTACTAATTGACATACGACTGCCGCGATCTTGTTTGATGAACGTTCAGCAGGCATGCCGCTGTCGACCGTGGGTACGAATTCCGCGTGAGTGTCGATACTTGCAGGGCTTCCCCATTATTTTATGAGGACACCACTATGTCCCTAAATCACTATGTGGTAATTAACAACTTGAACAAGTGAATCACATAATGTGCGTGTGATTCAGCTAAAGAAATAGTGATGCAAAATAACGTGTGTATTTTTAACAAACTTTTGAATTAGTAAAATTATGTGAAAAGTGGCATTACGAGGGGCGTTCTAAAAGTCTCGGCCTGAGCAATAAAATGAAGATTTAAGAGATTTTTTTTTTTGTTTTAATATAAATCAGTTCATTTTATTACACGATTTCCCAGCTTTATAATGTCCTAAGTAAAGTAACATGTTCAGCTGTGAAAAATAAGCTTCTGTATTAGCTTCAACCTCGTCATTTGATGTGAATCTTCGTCCACCCAGTCCTTTCTTCACGTTTGGGAACAAAAAGTAATCGCTGGGAGTCAATTCCGGCGAATAAGGAGGATGTAAGAGCACTTGAGAGCAGTTTTGCAGTAACAATTCCAGACGTAGTGAAGGTGCATTGGTGTGATTAAAGAGAACATTCTTTTTCGCACGGTGTGGACATTTAACCTGAATAGCATTCTCTAGTTGGACCAGTAGTGAAGCGAAATATTTTCCAGTGATGGTTCTACCCTTTTGGAGGTAGCCTAGAGCACCACATCATGAGAATCCCCTTCGCGCTTTAATGTGAAATCTAACTCCTTTTGTATTTCTGTTGGAACTAAACCTTTCAAAATGAAGCCTTTATCATAGCCTCAATTCCAGTTTTATCATTTTGTACAAAATATTAACACCAATTTGTTTACTCGCTCGTCATAAACAAGTGGTTATACTTACGCGTTTGAAACTTTACAGCGCGCCATCTAAAGAATGATTCTATCAAATATCATAGTAATTCAGTCATCTTCACGACCTGAGTCAAGTGCAGAACCTTTAGAATTCCCCACATATTTGTATTTTTCTAAGCACTAATAATATTTATACATCACGATGTCTCTTTTTAATTACAATGGCTTTTATATATATATATTTGGTGAATCAGTTCAAATGAGACCTAGATGTTAATTTACAATTTTATAAGTACTACTTTAGCTTAATATGAAGATAAAATCATACCATGGAGAACACAGGGTGTTGAGAGCAGGATGAAAAGATTTTATGGAGGAAAAGAGTAAATAATAATGAAAATTTACTATGAAGATCCATTCCTCATTTGGCTGACACTATGGCAGATAAAATAATATACTGTTATTTGATGATACAATAATATGAATTCTTTTGTGCCACTGATATTGCATATTATAACTACAACTAACATTAAGATTAGAATTCTAGATTTTCAAGGAGACGCATTCAGATATAAGAATAATGTCAACAATCAACTAGTAATGACCATTCCAAAGGCAACACGACATTTTCAAAATTTAAATAGGGATTCTTGATTCAAGAATGAAAAACGCCTCACTCCAACTGTTTAAAAATAGCACAAAATATGTATGAGATACAGAGTTAAAATTCACTTTTTCAAAACATAGTTTTCTCCTTCTATAGTTGTAGGGTCTCTGGAGCCAGAATTCTTTCACGTGGTTCAAACATTTCCAGCTGAGAGTGAACTATGTCGGTGAAAATTTACTTATGGGAAATCAGCAGCTCTAATTTTCTACTTTAAAGTAATAATATTCCACTTTCTACCTATTCGTCGCTTGCGTAACCCGTTCTTTGTTTCCATCTTTGCAGCATAGAGCAGCGTATCTGAACTAGTACAATGATTTTTAGTGTTCCTGATTAAAAATAAAGAAATCCATGCGCGTTGACATGAGAGTTCGTCATTAAGTTTTGGTCAGTGTGAATCAACACGAGATTTAATATGTACGTCACCGAACTTAGGGAAACGGCGATAATACTACCGGATATTACCGCGTGTAGATTAAAACAATGAGTAGGGCCTTTGTTTCTTTGATGTGGCTAAAACTCCATTATCGGAGAGATATATAGAGAGGTAGCAACCAAAGCTGTTTTGAAGGATATGAATTATAAATCAGATTATTGGTATCTTTACAGTTGTACAGTTAGTTACTAAAAACACAAAAAAGTACACCTTTCGAGATGTTATTCATTTTGAGAAAGCGTTTGAAACAGGTAATCGAGAACCTTTGTGGGATACTATGAAATACAATAACTAATTAATTATATAATTATGTTTAATTTATTTAAATTTTATTCAAAATGTGCATTTTAATTCCAAAATTAAAATTAAAATTTAAAGAAAGCACAAACAAGGCATATCTTAAAATGTAACACAAAGAGTGTTTATTATTATGCGTTCTTGGTAATTTATATGCCAAGAATAAGTCATAACGGAATGGAATAAACATTTAAATCCACACTGTTAGGATTACAGTACTGAATACATGTTATTGAAAACGTTGGCATCATATTCACCTTAGTAAAAAAGCCACTGTCGAGAATCATTTTTATTCTCAAAGAAATTTAGTAGCAATTTAATGTAAAAGTTTTAACGAAGAAACTAAACTTGAAGGAAAAGAGCACATTAGCACAAAAATATAGTTATAAACAATTTCAGCACAAGTTTAATTTTTAAATTATTTTAAGCTGTAGTCTGTACTGTTGATAATAAATGTGAAACATCTCAACAGTTTATTAATATTAAGAAGAATGTGGTATTTAAGACACCTATGTGAATTTACAGTGTGTTCCACTTAGAATTATTTAGAAATACGTGATATTTAAAGTGTACATGATAATTTATTAACATATCTTCCGCGATGCCGACATCTAAGCTCCAGTCATTTCACTACGGTGAACATGGCGTTATACGGAGATAACAGATTTCTAATTTGCTGACTACAGCAAGCACTGCTTCTTTCACATGCTTGCAACAATGTTTGTTGCTGTACTGAATACGTAATGACAGGTTTGTTCTTGCAATAATTATTGGAGCACGTGTGCTTGAACAAACAAACAACGTTTTTCAAACCATTGTTGTATTAACTTGGAGAGTTTCTGTAGCTTGTTATAAACAAACCATAAAAATAGCTTGCTCTGTTTTTAAATGGTAAACATTTAATTCTCAGTATTTCTAAGCGGAACACTCTACATTAAATTACTATGATATTTTAATGGTGTTTAAGGTCTGGTGCTGAGGCTCAGACGGTCTAATATGCTATGAAACTATGACGATTTAAATGTTACTTTATGGTTCAGGAACTTGGACCCTCATAAAAGGAGTAAAACGTATTGAAAGTACGTATTGAAATAGGGCCTTAAAACCTCTAGTAGTTTACTCTCTTTTAGGCCTTAAACTTTGCAAAGAATTAGAAGGATGCCCTAACATTAAAAAAAATTGGATTAGTAAGATCTAAGGCAATTTACTGTATTTTAAATGGAGGAAAATCAAAAGAGAGTCCTTTAAAACATTGGTATGACCACTTTTAAACAGCGCTGTTAAGACATAAAAATAAGCAATCAATATTATTAATGTACAAATGAAGTCTATAGTATAATCCATGTGGCACTGATAACTGGTGTAGTGAAAATGAATGATAGCTGGAAAGGTGTTGATGTTTGTGTATTTGGTGCATTAGGTTAGATTTTATATAAAAAAAAATTCGCAAACTACCACTCTGCAATAAGAGTATCTGCAGGGTGGAGACGAATTGCATTAAAACTTGAGATTTTCACTACTGCTTCTAATATTTTCAAAAACTAAATTTTAGATTTTAAAATTAAACTTCTACTTCTCTTACACCCATAGTCTTGCTGCTATATTCACTGTATAAATTATGTTATGGCACTTCTATCCCCTATAGTTAAATAAATGCTTTGTTCCTTAATTAAAAAGAAAAATCATATAATTCATTTTAAATTATTTAAAATATTCTTCTAAGCATGGTGTTATTTAACAGAAATTGAAAAAAAAAATGTTGAGAGCCTTCTGCTGAGCATAAAAGAAGAGGAAAAGTTCATTGTAAAATGTGTTATTAAATAGTTAAATAGTGAATGTAAATCTATAACTTCTGAAGAAAAAGCCACCATAATAATGTAAACTCTTGTTTTTTTTTTTTTTTGAGTAGTGTTTAACGCCCGTTTTTACTACTGAGGCACCACAGGCGGTGGACACTGATGATACATGAAATGAAATGATAAATTAGGAAAGGATTTTTTTTTTTTTTTAAGGAAGGAAGCGTTCCAGGCCTAAGTTTAGGTACCTCCCCGGCATTTGCCAGTCATGAAGACTGAGGAAAACCTGGAAAAAACCCCAGTCAGGGAGGACGGTCCTGGCGGGATTCGAACCGCAGACCTCCCGCTCACGAGACCGTGCCTTAACGACCTCGGCCACCCGTGGCGGTGTAAACTCTTGTGTTGAGATATATACCACACTTTGCTTAACATCACTACTTGGCTTGGACTCTCATGGGGCAGTAAATTTGCAATTAAAAAGTATAGTAATTTATCCAAAATACTTAAAACGATCTCTAACGATAGATAATATAAAGACTTAGATATAAATTTCTCTCATAAATAAATATTACAAAATATTAACTAAAATACCAATAGGAAATTTGTAAGAAGCGGAAGTTTTCACCTTGACCGCCCATATCTTCACTAAAATTAACAAAAGCTTAAATCTAAATAACCACGAACATAAAGTCAAATTCATATTACTTGAATATCTTGTGAATAATTAGCTGGAGATAAAGAGACAAATAACACAGCAAAAGCAAACGTAATAAATGCTGCAGCTACTAATGCAACTATTACAAATTCTTAAAATTTAGAACGTGTTTAGGGACCTATTATTTCGAAGAGCACGTTTAGAAATTAGCAAAATTCGCAATAGTCTCAATACAATGAAATACAATGAAATGAAAGTTGCCCGAGAATTTATCAAATTGCAGCAGTCCGTCATGGAGTAATATGATACACCAAGATTTGCAACGTTGAGTAGTAAGAGGAAACAAGCAAAGAATGTATGTCATAAATGCTATGTTGACAAAGCGACTTCAAGCAACTTGTTTACATTCTTTGACATCTTGAATGTTTCTGGATGCAATTGAACCATGAAGCAGGGCAAGAACTTTTTACTGCTGGAAGCCTTTTTAGCTAAGAAAACTTCCGCGAAAAAATTAGAAATTTAGAAGGGACATTTAGAAAAATGGACATCTTATATATATATTATAAAATGAATCTGGAGGAAGTCTACATTATAAGCCAAGTCCTTGAAGATTGGGTAAATTCAGACCTCCAAATATGTAGTAGTAGTAGTAGTAGTAGTAATAGTAGTAGTAGTAGTAGTAGTAGTAGTAGTAGTAGTAGTAGTAGTTGTAGTGGTAGTAGTAGTAGCAGTAATAACAGCAGTAGTAGTAGTAGTAGTAGCAGTAGTAGTAGTAGTAGTAGTAGTAGTAGTAGTAGTAGTAGCAGTAGTAGTAGTAGTAAGAGTAGCAGTAAATAGCAGTAGAAGTAGTAGTGGTAGTAGTAGTAGTAGTAGTAGTAGTAGTAGTAGTAGTAGTAGTAGTAGTAGCAGTAGTAGTAGTAGTAGTAGTGGTGGTAGTAGTAGTAGTAGTAGTAGTAGTGGTAGTAGTGGTGGTAGTAGTAGTAGTAGTAGTAGTGGTAGTGGTAGTAGTGGTGATAGTAGTTGTGGTAGTAGTAGTAGTAGTAGTAGTAGTAGTAGTAGTAGTAGTAGTAGTAGTAGTAGTAGTAGTAGTAGTAGTAGTAGTAGTAGTGGTGGTGGTAGTAGTTGTGGTAATAGTAGTATAAGTAAAATTGACCAAGTTAAAAAGTGAAAGAATGATAGCAAAAGATAAACTGTTATAAGTAAAGTATAATGTATACATAACAATTTACAGACAATTAATTATACATATATTATAAAATTTTCAGATTAGAATATGACACAAAAGTATTGAAGAAATGTGGAAAATGTGAGTTAAATACAAATATAAACCAATTATTAATTTTGCATTTTATATTAAAGTTAAAGTTTGTAATAATATTAAATGTAGGTGTTTGGGAATTAATATTAACATTGCATAGAAGGAAAACAAAGTTTGAATTGTTATAAAAATAAGAAGGGTTAATAAGTAGTTAAATGTAACAGTCTTGTGTTAAATATGCATTATAAAATAAATAAAACGTAATTAAAAGCCTATTATGAAATAACAAACCAGAAAAGAAGGAAATAAAATTTTTTCGCATAATATCATGTGAAATCTATAATTTGATAGAATTAAAGGAAAAATAATAAAAAAATGTGTATATGAAATATTCAAATGTTGCAGTTGGTCGAAACAAATCAACAATTAATAGTGAAAAACTTAACCCAAAGAAAAAATTATGAAATATAATGAAAACTTGTATAACAGCTATGTGAAACTATTATTATAATTATTAATTTTGTGTTACCTTTTAAATTACCTAATAAAAATCTCCTAAATATTTGTAAAAGGTTTCCGCTGTATTTTAAATTATTATCAGTTTAAAAGAATTGAAGACAAAGAAAGTTTACAACGGGTTCAAACTGGAAAGCAGGGAATACACGTGTGATAGGAATTAATGAGACCACGAAAACACGAAGATTGCAGGTAGAAATGTATAAATGTTAAATTAAGAGAACGCAGAGAATCTTACATATATTTAAAACGTGCATAACAATATTTACGAGGTTGTTTGATTTGGAGCCTAACGCCTTAGTTTCCTTTTATTTGTATATTTTTTATCTTCCATAGATATTCAGTAGGTTGAATGCGAATGCCGCATATATCATCGAACGTTATTTCACCGATCCTCTTGAAAACTTCAGCTGGTCCTCATTGAATTTTAAAAGCTTAAAATTCGGATTAGCAGCAACGAATCAAACATAGTTTTTATTTTATTTTATTCAAAACACGAGCCGTACTTCTTGTTATTGTGTTTCAGTTCAAGAGCAGTTCTGTGAAAATGTAACGTTTTACAGTACTATGGATAAAAATGAATGCTAAAACAGCAATGTGTTAAATTCTGAAGCAGTAAAAGTATCCTTCGTCGAATATTATAGCTGTAGTTTGTGATTAACTGCTTAAAATATATATGTTCAAGCAGTATGCAAATGTTTGCGTCCAAACCACTTAAAGGCACGATATATATGGATTAGAAATACAACATTGCACACTCAGAACTTTAATTCTAAGCGTCGTAAACGATACAAAATCTAAATATTTCTCTTAAGAATCCATTGAAAATAAAACGCCAGCGAGTAAAGCTAAACTTAAAACACACACAAAATATCAGAAAATGTCGATAGCATATAAATATATTGAAATGTCGGTTTTGTTTTTAATGGAAGCAGGCAACGAAATGTTCAATCATTTGCCCCAATGTCACTTAAAAGCAAATGGAAATTGACAAATATATTTTACTGAAAGCATTTCTTATATACATATATAAATATACTCCTGATTCATAAAGTTCAGATGGGCGTATTCCGCTGAAACCCAATCAAAATGTAAATAACTCTGCACTGACAAATAATGTGTTAGATAATCAAACATCATAAAAACGGTTTTAATTAATCACATAGAACATTGATTTTATATTTTTCAGATATGTTATTTATGAATAAAGTATAAATATATTCCTTGATCGCAGTTATACCACTGTTAACACAATTCTGGCAACCTAAAAAATTTAGATCGTACATATTATAGACGTAAAATTCTTTTCTTTTCCTTCAACAAATTTTCATGTATCACACTATAGACAGTGCATCAATGGACCCTTTTAAGCAAAATTTTCTCATTGATAGTCCGAAAGACAAATTTCACTGTTTTTATTTTGGATGTTATATGCTCGAGATCTTGCACTATTTGACTGTGTGGGTTTGTTTCATTTCTACCTTTTGAATAGAGTCTTTTTGGATTTTAGATATTCAAGATGTTAAATGAGATGACGATCTTTTGTTTATGATGACACGGATTTATTTTCAGTTTACCATGAAATTCGTTTAATGCTGTCATTAGACTAGACAGGGCTGGTAAGCTCAGTCCCTACTGTGAAAATTGCGGTAAACCGAGTCCAGGCCAAAAACAGTGTATAACTAAGCTTAGTTCCGGCTAAATTTTATACGACAAAGATTTATTTTTTCCAGATTTAGAACTGGAAAGCAACTAGCATGACAAATAACTGATTTATGTGGTTAAGGTATAAAAAGGAACTGATTTTATGAATTGAAATTTTATACTATTTCGTTTAGCTATGATATTTTTTCCTTAAAAATCCTTTCCTCTCTTCAATTGATTTTTTATTTTTTCCTTAATTATCAATTATTTATAAGCGTTTGACTGGATAACCTTAAATGTATCGATAATATATATATATACATATATATATATAAATTAACAATAATTATAATAGTACAAAAGGGTAAAAAACCAAGAAAGAGTCACTTGTTTTCTTGCCAAAGAAGAACTCCACGAGTTAGAAATATAGTGATCTCAAGTGTGACTCTTTCTTGGTGTTTTATCCTTTTGTACTATTATAATTACTGTTAATTTGTTACATTGTTAATAGTGTTACTTTATTTTTATTTTTATTTTTCTTTTATATATATATATATATATATATATATATATATATACACAAACTGGGAGTGGTAGGAGCAAATGTTCGCAGTTGCGTTTTTACTGCGTTATGCGCGTTAACATTAAATCCATCATGTTAAGAGTCTCAGATTGTGAAACCTGTTTGCGGCGTGTCAGATGTAAACAAAACGCACTCTTGTACACTACTAGTCACTGTCGATAGGAGTGTCTGTTGTTCAATGCAGCATTTGCTTTTTGAAGCCTACTGGATTGTAGGGTAATACCGAAAGCTCGTCTTGAAATTAGGCCAAATTTATGATTCCTATATGACGGCGCACCTACACATTTTTCACTTGCAGCTCGAAATCACCTTTTTTTTTTGATTGATTTATTTAAGGACGCTCTTTAACAGCTCAGGTCATCAGCGTCCCATTCAACTCAGGGCGTGAAACGGCCGACAAATTTTGCTCAGAGGCCTCTCTCGAAATCACCTAAACACAACACTTGGACAGATGGATCGGGTGTTGTGGACCAACGCCGTGACCTCCAAGTTACATAAATTAAGTACTCGCATGTAATATTTAGTTTCTTATTGTATACCGGTACTCATTTTTTGGGACAATACGTGCACATTTGTCGTAAGAACTGCATTTCATTTTGATTGGCAAACGAAGTTTGGTAAAGTCAGATTATAATCATGCAGCTGTTATTATACCATATCTGAGACCCCCCCCCCCTGTTCGTAACCGCAAAATGCTTCGTTTAGTACTGCTTTTCTACCCTACAGTTTTCTGCTCACTTTTTTCCGCACCTGTATGCATACATATATATATATATATATATATATATATATATATATATATATATATATATACAGGTTCAGAAAAACAATGTACATATACTTATATATTCGAATGATTATTTAAAATTCATTCAAGTGAAAATTTAAAGACTGGAACCTGTTTGTGCTTCTCGTAGTTGCGGCTGCGAAATCGGCCTAAAGATTGCGTATCTGATTCAATGATTGTTTCAAAGACGTAATTAGAGAATATTTTAATTTTAGTACCTTCAGGATCAATAGAGATTATATTATCAGTGAAACCTCCCTCACCGTCTTCTGAACGTAAAAACGGAAGCCCAAAGAGCTACTTAAAGAAACTAAAATTTTATGATTTGATTGTTTATTAGTCAGATCGAGTGGCTGTATTTTCCCCAACAAGTTTTGGCCAACATGGAAATGACAAACCCTTAGACCAGATGACGGTATGTACGGCTATCTCTTAATCCAAAAAAAAAAAACATGTTGAGCCGTATAATCTAAATTATGTACACTGCAGTAATCCACAATAATTTGGATTATTACTTGCGTAACTATGTAAATATTTGATATAAAATAAACAGAATATGTGAGTGATATACTCATCTTTAAGCAGTACTTGCATAACAAGTATTTATGAAAATAATTTAGTAAAACGTTTGAAAGTTCGAACCACATAAAATGTAGAGGTTTAGCACAAAACTTGCAGATTCAATAGAGTTAAACGTATTACTCTCATAATTTTTTAATTTTGATCTTGTCTAGTGCCTCGTGTATTTCTATTAGTGATTTAGAAACAGCAGGGTAAATAACAGAGTGAGCATTTCGAGCGTTTCCTTTCACTTAGGTCACGTTACCTAAAGTCAAAGCGGGTACATTTTTTTTTTTCAATTCTATTTCACGTACGGTTAGAAATATACTGCATTACTTTTGCAATAAATTACTGAACATTTCTAAATTAAGTCTTTGATCTGTTGCATTTTATAGTTTTGAGATTTTTCTATGCAGATAAATGACTTGATTTTAATGAAAAACTTACCTGATGCAGTGCAGTAATTCTATCTTTGAATTTCTCCCTTCTAGTTCCTATGGCATGGAAATTTGTAACTATTTACGTTAAAATATGTTCGATTCCTTCGACCTTCATCATCTCCATGCCGCTAACCTTCCACACAGCCCATTCACTTTCTTATGTGTGACGTGTTCTGACCCGACACACTGCAGTGGAAACAGAGGACGCTTTCAGAAAAAAAAAAAAAAATCGTAAGCGGTGCATTGAAGCCTTTACATGTGCATAAGGTCGCTACTGCTGGAATAACCAAAATGAATATATGTTGCGACAAAATATATTTTAAGTTTGGAATAGGTAAAAATATAGGCTTTCACAAAATTTGAAAAATAAATAATCGGAAAATGTTTCAATAAACGCTTAATTCCATTTTTTATGCAGAACGGTCTGATGGATACGTTAAATGTTATTGTCTGTATAAAAAAAGTTAAAAAATTATTCCTTCATAAATTCATTGCTATTTCTATGATATTATAGGAACCTGATGGAACGATTTTAACAATGTAGTAAGAATAATTCTTTCTAGTTCATTTTTAAACGTAGATTTCTGTATTATTTACTACTGAGCGTTGCAAATAATGTGCATAAACGCACATATTACGAAAATTTTACTGTTGCAGGAATGAAATTATAAATGATTAAGTCTACATAAGTGCCCACATCTTTCAACACTGCTAAATGTGAGACAATTATTGTCATACATCGATCTCAGGTCCGCTTAGAATAAATATTTATATGCAATATGCTCACTAAAAGGGTCATAGACATATGGTCTACACATATTATTACAAGAGTAAGAAAGAAAGCAAACAAAATATCATAGAAGGCAAGGTTTCCCCGAAAAGGCACGTAATGTAACCTTTTTGGTTAAAAGAGCCTCTTTGTAATGTTACTTCAGGTCAACTAGAACTTGGAAAACAACCGGATATTGAACAAAACGCGATCTCAGGAATTTGGAATTCTTCTGTTAACGGTGTAGGGAAAACGCAGGCAATAAATATCCAGATGGAATCATAGAACCTCTGTTACGGCTCTCTTTCAAAATATTGTTAAATCAAGAGTCTAAGACTTAAGAATTTGCTATGGGAGGACCCGAATAAAATCTTAGAAGAGTGCCTATGAGAATTAAACTATAATAAATTAGCATAAAAGCCCACCAATTGGAAGATAGGAGTAGGAAGAGCAAATAAAGTGACATTTAGAAAATTACGCTGAATATATTTATAGCGCCTAGACCGACGGACAGGCGAATTAATAAAAGTAGTTGCAATGGACTGATTACTTATTACTTGTTTGTCATTTGTTTATCACTTGGAGCTGAAGTAAGAGGGGGGAGTGTTAGAAAAAGCGAAAGTGTTAATAAATGGTGAAAACTGGAACAACGAGTGTTATATTTTTGTTTGTTTGTTATCTCCTTTCCCTGTGATTTTGTATCATAAAAACGTTCATCTAATAAATGAGCTTGTAGCCGAGGAAGAAACATTACTAGATTGCGGTACTGAGTGGAAGTTCGACCATTCACTCCTGAGATACCAATCCATTTATAAAAAAATCGATCACCTCCTTATCCACAACGAATCCAAACCCAACCACAATCTAAAATATATATAAATAGTATATAAATACCGCTGCAAATGTTATAAATATTAATGTGATGATTAATTTATTTTATCACATATTTTATTGCCGGAAATAGACTCTTGGTTCCTCTGAACTTGAATGAGGCTGCAGGGCAGAATAAGGGCACGGCAACGCGCATATAAAATAGACTGGAAAGCAATATATGAAGAAATTAATCGTATCATTCTTATTGTTTTATAACAAATGTTTTTTATTATTTTCTTCTAAAATTTATGATTGTGAATGCAAAACAATAATTCTTACATTTTAAACTGTCATGTTGAGAGAACGCGTTATATAGACGCAATTTGAAGAATGCAATAAGGAAAATAATTAAGAAATAAAGTTTGTAAAGAATCAATAACAATCAAAAGCATAGTCCAGAAATAATTTACAAATTTTGTTTCATAATTGGAGTATTCCATTTCTTCTTTTTACGAGTATGTTGTCTTCTCTCTAATAATTATGACATGAGTTGTACTTCAGGAAGTACTTATCGGGTTCGTTCTAAATTAATTAATTTCCTCATCTACTCCGGGGATTTGTAATAACGTGCCACAAACATTTGTATTTTGTGCAGTGGCTATACTAACAGCAGTTCTCTCAAGTGCTAATTAAAATATCGGCTAATGTGCCAATCAACGTGAGAGATATTCTTTCTGAATAATCTGCAAACAAAATGTTCACATTAATGTTTCCTTGTTTTGTTAGCTTTTTCAATACTGTTTTTATTGCAACATATTATTTGAGCGCAGCGGAGAGAAATGAAAAACATATAAAGCTTTTATTCAATTGTTCTGCATCAATGTATTTTAACTGTTACGTTTCCCACCCAATTCTAAGTTGCCTAATAACATACAAAATTGTGTGTGCAGTGTAAAGCCGTGTGCCTTTGTTGACTGTCATGGCTACCAAGGTTTAAGTAAGAATACAATAAAATCAGTGTGTAACAAAAACAAACAGAGTCCAACGACTCTAGAAATCCATCAGTGCATGGAAGAAGACCTTCAAGTAAGCGAAACTGAATTATAAACTTTACAGATGGTAGGGAAAGAAAACGCAAAGTATTTAAAGTTTCACAATACTGTCACATATTTGAAAATACTTCAAATATATTGTGGACTGTCTGTCGTCTTTAAAATTGTTGAATGGAAATAGTACTACAGTTGAGATTATACCGGCAGATGAACTAATGAATGTTAGGCTATTGAATGTTCCTCTGGAAGTACCTAATGGTCGGATTGAAATTTGCTTCAAAAACTGTATAACGTTCGTAAAGTGGAAAATGATCAAATGCTCTTTATGTGTCGCTTCCAAGTGAACTCGGGCATTCGAGTAGTTGGAATGTTGAAAACCCATTCCGTCAACACTAGTGATTGCTGTATGTGAGGCATGCATCTCTTATATTGTGGTAGCTCTTCCCATGTTCGAGACTCCTGTCCTCAACGAGTGATTATTCTTTAATCAGTTATATCATGGAGGAGAAGAATCATATTTGAATGTCGTTGGTATATCTTACCATTTAATCAAAAGTTCCAGTACTACACCCACCCCTCACACTAACAGCAACAAAACATCCAAGGGAGAGGATATTGTAGACATCGATATGACCTCGATTCTTATAATTTACAATCCTGCTACTGAAATGAATACTACTGCACTTCTTGATCTGAGGGAAGATATAATCATCTTTTGTTCCATCGCCACGGGTAGCCGAGGTCGTTAAGGCACGGACTCGTGAGGGGGAGGACTGGGGTTCGAATCCCGCCAGGACCGTCCTTCCTGACGGAGATTTTTCCCAATTTTTCCTCAGTCCTCATATATGGCAAATGCCGGGGAGGTACCCTAAACTATGGCCTGGAACTTTTCCTTCCTTAACAAATCTTTTCCTAATATATAATTTCATCTCTGTATCATCAGTGTCCACCGTCTGTGGAGCCTCAGTAATAAAAACGGGAGTTAAACACTACTCAAAAAATAAAGCTTTTGTTCCTGCTGCTACTGACAACGGAGTACTAAATGGGGAAGAAAGACACTGTGCAAGTGATTACGCTGCTAGTAGTAGGCGTATCTATATTCTATATACATAATACAAATATATATATATATATAAGTACATGCATAAATATAAAACACAATTACCAAGAGGAACACATAATATACAAATAAAACAATATTAATAACATAAATAAGCATTAAATTGTTTACGATATTTATAAATATATGAATGAAAGCACATTAAATATTATATAATTACACTAGTTATTGCGTTCTGGCTAGAAAATAAATTGATACTAGCTTCTCGCACTTTGGCTAGGAAAATACATATATTCAGGCAATTACTTTTGGTTTACAAACAGATCCAAGCAAGTCAATCGTCCTTTAATTGCCTTTAAAGTTTTCCAGAAACAGCGTTTTTCTCGGGCGTTCTTAGTGGGTACATTCTGCCAGATGTACCCATTTCTCATCTCCTCCACAAAATGCGCAGATTCTCCTATCAGAACGATTCGTTATTTTTCGAGCCTTCCAACTTCCTAGTATAAATCACGCCATTTCTGATCTCTCCTTTCTCCCTAGAACGAGTATATAGATAATTTTATTCGACAGGCTCAAGGAGACTTTCCTATTATATTCTGCCTCGATTTCCTGTCTGCTGGTGGCCTCTAGCCTTATTTTAACCCTCCTCCATGCATTTTTATAATTTTCATTGCATCTTTGCCATACTGAACCCAGGTCAAATTCTCGAGTCCTCTTCCCAACTCTGAAGCCCAAAACGTTGGTGTTATATTTTGTATCTGGTTTCTATAGCATTTAGCGTGAAGTGTTCACTGGTCTCCCTGCATTAGTCTAAGCCAGTATTTCACAGTCCTTGTTTTACTATTAACAACATCTTCAAAACTACTCACCTGCCTCAAGACCCCACAGTTTGACGTTCAATTGGAGATCCCGAGACCCCTATTTAAAAAATCGACTTAAACATGGATATAGTTATGCTCACTAGTAAACGCAAAAAGGAACAATCGCACCACAACATTGAAGCAACGTAATGTTACCCAAATAAGTGATGTTACTGACTTCTACCAACGGAATCATAGAATGTTTTCCATGCCGATAAGCCAGATATATCTGCTAGTTGGTATGAAAGTGTGGAGTAGCAGTCAGCGGACCTGGATATACATATAGATGCACTAATGGCTGCAGTGTCTGAAATAAATTAAAAAAGAATTAAAAGAGGTCAAATAAACCACGCTAACACTCCCATTAGGTTTTGTGCATCTCCGGTATCCTGAGTGAATTAATTACTTCCTCTTACGACCATACAATCATTCTGGCTGTTGATTATTGGCGTGTTTTCTAGATTTTTGGTACAATCCCTCCTATGGTGTTTTCCTAGTCATAGCGACTGTTAATTTATGGCAGCACTTCTGGCACAAAAATGCGAATGTTAATTAATTTTATTTTAATCTCAATGATATAGACATTCTCTTTCTGCAAGAAGTGAAATAATGAAGGAATTAAACTACCTTAAAAATCAAATTTAATTTACAAAAAGGCAAACCTTAACTTCCAAGACAGAGTCTCGCCATCATAGAACAGTTAATATATTTTCTTTGACATTTGTAATTTTATGTCACATGTTAATGTTAGGTACGGCAATTATTTTTAAATCTGGTGTTGAGATGAAGTACATCGAACAGGTTCCTTCTGGGCAGGGTATTAGCGGCATATACCAAAATAATTTATTCCGGCATGAACGGTGGACACTGATGATACATGAGATGAAACGACATATTTGGAAAAGAGTTTTTTAAGGAAGGAAACGTTCCAGGCTTAAATTTAGGGTACCTCCTCGGCATTTGCCATTTATGAGGACTGGGGAAAACCTGGAAAAAACCTCAGTCAGGGAGGATGGTCCCAGCGACGGCCTCCCGCTCACGAGTCCGCGCCTTAACGACCTTGGCCACCCTTGGGGATCGGCGGCGTAGCTCAGGAAGTTAGGAACAAGAAAAATAGCGAAAACACAAGTGGAAATTCATAACGCTAAACTTAAACTTTAATACAAGCTTAGAAGTGGATAATGCAAGCAAAAATGGCACACAAAATCAAATAAAAACGGAACTAGAGTTGTCCAATAGATGCCGAAGACAGTGACCAAGTAAGCACCGGTTACGTAATTAGCGAGGAAATAGTATGAGGCACAGTTCTGGCTTAAAAGGCAAAGAAGAACTTTAGGTAGTAAAGAGCTCTGATTCATATGTTTTCACCCGTCACGAATTGCCTTGAAGAGTGTATGCTTTTGTGTCGAATCAAATTACAGAATAAAATGTACATTTTCAGCACATGTACTATAACGGAAAAAAGAAAGTAGGTCTTAAAATGAGTATAGAATACTACATTACAAATTTAACTCAGAGTATAAACGGTTGGTAAACATGTCTCGTGGTTCACGAGGCAAGCACCTGTCGTGCTAGTCAGCACTGTACGGAACGTGACACAGATACCATCATGCCTTACTCGTTGGACACAATGAATGAACGCATTTTGTGCATATAGGAATGCGGTGGTTCTATTTCCGACATCGCCATTGTAGGCCTAAAATATGTGCCTGATTCCAAGAGCAAGAAGTGGAAGGTTTGAAAAAAACCATGTGGGATAAGTGGGGAAGTCTTAAAATTGAGGCTTCGATATTTGCAAGTCTCTTATCACAGTGTTACTGCACCTATAGATTAAACAATCCGTATCTGGTGTATTCCATTGCTTGATGTTATAGTTTTCCTTGTATATTTTACGTTAGTAGTTACTCCTCAAACCCATAGAATAGTTTCCTATTCTTATTAGAAATTAGAAAAAAATAACTTTATAATGATATTTCCTAAGTTTAAAAATCCCAGCAAACATTAAACTTTAATGTCTAAAAGAGGTTTTTTTCCCCTTTTTCCTTTTATTTTGGGGGACGAAATTCTTCGTATCATACCTCGTAATGTGGTTACATTTTATTCCCCCCCTAAATATTCAATAAGATTTATGTCATTCTTTGAAGTTCTAGGTTTGCAACACATTTAAAGAATATAAACATTACCCATATAATTGTACACAGACACACACCTATGCACATATACTTTTAGATTTAATGAAAAAAAAAAGAAGCTGTGTATTCTTTATATGGGTATGAATGTAATAGTATTCTTCTTCAAACGTCTCTGAATTTGTTCCTCCTTCTCCACTCATAAGCACAACAGACTACTGCCAGCTGACCTTTGAAGTGTTATCCAAAGCATCATTTTCTCGCCGATGCTCATTTTTCCATTTCCGTATGTAACATCTCAGAGATGAGCAACTCAAGCCTCAATTACTTTGTATTCTGCAAATATGCATGTTACATTCTTCTAATTTTATGAAACTATTTTTCTTAATAAATGCTATAATTACATTAGTTAGTATAAATCCGGTTTCTGAATGCGTAACAGTACGAAACCTTCAGGTTTAAACCAATAAGCCTTAATTATTAATATTGTGCCGGTCTTGTAACTCATTGATATTTTACCTCCGTCTTCCCTAACCTTTTTGTATCTTCTCGAATAATAAAGTAAGAGTGGCTTCCTGTTGAAAGCGTTCGCCTATTGACCGATACGCCTTTTCTGCTAATTAACATTGTAAGGTAGTAGGTTCCTATGTATCGGGCGAAAGGAGAGCAATGTATATACAGCTCTCTCTCTCTCTCTCTCTCTCTCTCTCTCTCTCTCTCTCTCTCTATATATATATATATATATATACATATATATAATCATTTTTGAAATCGCCACAATATAATTAAAATAATATTAGCATAACAAAACAATTTTTCAATTTTGGTAATGCTAATAGAGTAAGTTAAGTATAAGCACTTTAAAATAAAATGCTAGGTTAAAAATTATGTGTATTACAAACACACACACACTCACACACACACACACATATATATATATCGAGGGTACCAAAAATGTATACACACTTTCACAGTAGATGTCTCTATTTAATATATTTCAAAGTTAGACCGAAAAACAACCGTAATGTGTAGTATGATGTTCTATAAACAGATGTGACGACTAACATACATTATTATAGCGTTGCTACGTGATAGGTAAATGAACAAATGAAGCCAAGATTATCGTATGATATTCTGTAAACAGATGTGACTGACATTACGTTATGCTAGCGTTGCTACAACAAAATGGAGTCAAAAGTATCGTTTGAACAACGAAAAGCAATTTTGAAATGATATTGGAAAACCGAGAATGCAGTTGAAGTTCAAAGGCAATGGGACGTGTGTACACAACAGAACCGCCAACGCGAGTAACAATTGCGCACATTCAAGACAAATGTGAGACTCATGGTACCGTGTGTGATGGGCAGATCTGGAAGATTTCCACATAAACAAGCCCCGCGCACTGGATATAAGGCACTATCCTAGGCACTGGATATGACGAAGAGGTTCGATTAAGTTTCCACCGCGTTCTCCAGACCTAACTCCGTTGGACTTCTACCAATGGGGAACTCTTAAGGATGTTGCATACCGTAGAAAACCAGCTACATTGGCAGCACTTCGGGAAGAAATTGAAACTGCATGTGCTGCTCAATCAGTAGTTCAACGTACTCTGAAGGGTATCGACGCCGATTGTGGGCATTTTGAGCAACTATTGTAACTGTAAACGTCTAAGATGATTAGTGCTCATCATTTTCTAATTGTGTGAATTCACTTTTGTTATGTTAACACAGTTTTTTCTTCGCTTGAAGTGTGTATGTATTTTGGCACCCTCTGTATATTCAATTTTACAATGTAAAACTAAATGTATACAAACCATATAGTACTGATTCTTTGCTCTTAAATTTTTAATTTTTACTATCTGAGATGAAAGTCATATTTTTGTTCATTATTGGTCCTGTTCTATCTTGTTTACTCTTCATGACTCACACCATCACATAACTTTACACAGTATATTAGATATTGTGGTATGTGCTTAGTAATTAGCATATCCTTGGATTGTCAAGCCTTGACTGCTTGATCTACTAGTTAGCGTATGTGGCATTGTTTACCTAAATCTGCGGGCCAGGGAATCCAGTGAGGAATGGGCTATTGTGGTAGGAAGGGACGTTCTCTCAAACAGGGGTTTCAAAAAACGTTTCAGATACCAGTTCTCTATCTTAGATTCACTAAACTGCCCTATACTGGTACATTTCTTATTCGTTCATCTTTTGCAAATATTTTTATCTTAAAAGGCCCAAGAAAATGTTATTCAGATAAGGAAAAATATTTCCTAAGGTTCCTATTATTAAAAAAAACTGAAATACCTTATGAAAGGAATTTATTGAACGTCATAGATTGCGGGCTAAAGGTAACAATTGAAACATAACCTCATTTGTATTATTAATAGCCTCTAGGACCACTAAATTAATGCTTTCCAACAAAAAATATTTGATTTGAGAGTTGTTAAGAAAAAAGTTGATGATAATAAATATTTACTTAATTATGATCCTAAAAGCGTTTTTCACTGGTGTTGGTTAAATTCTGATTGTCTATTCCAAATGTTCAAATGATTTCCGTATTTTATAAAAACATACACATAAACAAAATCTGTATATCCCAAGCACACTTTGTACGTATCATGCCTAACAGAAAAAGACGACCCTTTATTTATTTTTTAAGATGAACGTACAAGTTCAGATAATCGCATTTGTGGATCAGAAACAAATTAAATTCCTTTGATAAAACCACAGCACATTTAAAATGCCTTCTAGTTCAATGATATTAGCTATAGAAAAAGATATAGGTAATCAGTATTTGTTTCCAGATAAGATAGAAAACTTTTAATCTAACTTATCATACTTGTTCACAGGGCTTACAAATTGATGTTTCATAATAATCACATAGGTAAAACTGTTTAAAAGAAGTATTAAAGGATAATGTCCTCATGCCCAAGGGTTCATGAATCTCATAGTTAGAGTAGCCTGCCTTCGTTAAATCTCTTTACCACCACATTTGTTTAAGTTTATTATAATATAAAATACAATTGATTACATAAAAATGTCTGTCTAGTGCATAATTAACCTTCTCAATTTGTACCGTTGTTAAACCATGATAATCGTCATCCTTTCTGTTAAATACCTCATTTCAGCTTCACTGCAATTACTCGGCCCATCAATGATTAACAAATAAGCTTTATCTTTTATTTATTGAAGGCTCCCATTATTCCCATTTAATATGTAACCACGAAGCTTCCGTTGTTAATAGCTTTAATAATTTCTTTTTCATCGCTTTTATTGTTATTTAAGTCAACACACAAGTGTTTAAAATCATTAGGAATGCATTCTCATTACATTACCCACATTAACAACATTTTTTCTCATCCAAAACTAGTTTCATTTTCATAACTGTTTCCTCACGATGTCTTACACAATATAAGAGCAGTCATACTATTGATCTTCTAGTCCTTGTTATAAGTTTTCCGTGAGCCTATTGATTATACATTTTAATTACTATATGTAAGATTTTCTTGACTTGATCCTCTTGACTTGGCCTTTCTAGCATAACTTTTAGCTTTGACATATTCTTTTTAATCTTATTACAAATATTACAAGCAATACAGAAAAAATATTTCTTGGATCGGACTAGATCTATACAAATATTGATCACTAACGCGTTTTATCATTATATACTATCAGTTCCGGACTGTGGGTCGTTCAATTTCGTTAATGAAACCAAACATTATAAATAAGCAATTAAAAAGAAGCACTTAAATATATAGGGTGACCTGTTTGGGTGTGGTTAATATTAAATATTATTATACAAATAAAATGATACTAAGCATTTATTTCCGTAATATTTGCTTAAAAGATGGGGGTTTTCGTGCATGGCAAAAATGAAAATCAAAAATGCATAATGACAAATGAAAATCGTAGATGGCTGAAATGGCTACTACAAATCAACAGCGAGAGTTATGCCATTTATTTGTGTATGTTGCACTTATTTCTGTTGCCACAACTTGATAAAGACAACTTTAACATTGTATTCAGATATGGTGCACTCCCTCTCTGGGCACGGGAGGTTCGTCATTTTCTAAAAAAAAATTAAACATTACTCAAACTTTCCAAAAAAAAAATCACCTCTCTGATGTTACAACGGGCATAAGCTGAATTGCATCACCGTTATGAGTTGTGCAGAGTCCGCAATGGGGGCCATGTAGCGTTATAAGAAATTTCTTATCTTTCAATTTTGTATACACAAAGTTTCAAAATATAAAGTATAGTAGTAAATGTTTTACAGTGTTTTAATTTATCCATGCCCAAACGGATCACCCTATATAATTGGTAGCTCCTTTTAAGAGATTAGCTAGTAAAAATGAACAAAGCATATCACTATAAAAATGTACCTTTTCCTCTCAGAAAATTTCAGCTCTTTCACGGTCTATGAGCTTGTTTGTACATACTTTCTTTTCATTCGTCCTAGAGATAAAACATAACATTTCTCATTGCATTTTCAGCATCAAGAACTAACTGTTTCAGGATGTACACATCACAAATAAAGTTTGTTGTGCAATTGAAAACATGTTGGTACTAAATTATAGCGCTTAGTACAGCAAAGCCACTTTTCACATAGCGATTTCCCTCTGACTCGTGTGAACTTGGTTACTGAACATTCGGCGAGCATACCTCTATCGACCGCGAATGCAAGTGTCGTACGAGAGATCGATGCTTGTATGACTTATCCTGTTTTGCAATCTCTTTGCACTTTTAAACTAATTTTGACAAATGTAGAACATTTTTGGAATACCTGTTTAAAATAATGCTCTTTGTATAAAAATAGTATATTGCCTGTTATCAAACATTTCATTTCGATAGCTGCTGTTCCTATTTATATGTGGAAAGTGTTAGTTCTTAGGACACAAGCTGGAAGTGAAGAATTAGACTTGAAATTTTAGGGCCACAGCTGGAATTCAAATCAAGGGTCTTTAGCCTTCCGGGTTGACGCTTTAAGCAACTGAGCTACCGTGTTTTTCCAAAGCATATTGATTTGGTTTAATTATAATTCAGGGCGTGAAACGGCCGGCAATTTTGCGCAGAGGGCTCTTCTTTCAGGATTGAGGTTCTTCATATTGCCGTAAATGTACGACACGGGACTCAAGGCTTTACTTCCCTTCCGAAGGAAACCACACTTAGGATTTTTACGCCTGAAAAAATCCATCGATCCTGGCCGGGATTGAATCCACGATCTTGGATTTAGAAGGCAAGTATGGTTATCACTACACCAAACATGAAACCAGGTACCTATTATATATAAATACTTATATATTTCACATATAATGGAAAATTGATTATCCGTTGCTCGAGCCCCGACCTTGATCCTAATGTTTCTGATTCTTAATTTCCTTGTTATTCCTATTGCCTCTCTAAAACCAAATGCCTTTCAACTAAGATCTGAACTTGTTTCTAGTCTTTTCCAGCTTAAACCCGATTCTTTTCAAAGCCATTATTCTTTTCAAACGCTATAATTTTTATCTAGAATATGTAAATAGTGTATGACTTTTATTTTTACAATCTGTGACAGGTACTCATACCCACACATGCCTAAGAGTGAATATATTTATAGCATTTAAATAGTAATAAATGTTAAATATCTTATATAGCCTGTGGTAACAAGCAAGAAAGTTCCTGTGTTAGAAAAACGTATTTGGCTACCTGGACGCATACCTCCTTGACGAGAAGGGAAATGCTGCCTTTTATAGCCTGTTGTGCTTTCACTTCTGATAATGGCTGGAGCCAAAAGTGTCTCTATTTTGACAAAGCTAAGTGCGTGCAGGTGTCCGGCATGAGCCTAACAATAGGTCTTTTGTATCCGTAGTTGCTGGAGATGCTCCAAAATTCGTTAAAGTTAGAAACGGAGCAGGTGCTGGTGATGACCTCATTACATCGAATGATCATGTGCTCCTAATGAGGAGTCAAAGCGTTTGTGAATTTAAAGCGAACGCATTTAGGAGCAGAAGATCTTACCAATAATATTTAAATATTTTGAAGGCTCAGCAACAGTGGGCGCTAGTCTGTGAATCCCGTGAGCTCTCACGAACACGTTGAATTTAGTAATAAGTGGAAGACATGCGATCCCAGGGTCAGTACAATACACGAATTCCCAGAACCCAGTCTTATGGACAGTGCAGTAATTATTAGGACGCAGTTCCAGATACAGTAGGCAAGGGAAAGACAAGAGACACACAATGTAGTTTTAGGGCGGTAGATGCAATTTCAAGCAACGTATGTAGCTCATGATGTTAATGTCAAAGAAGTAACAAACCAGTTGGCCCACAACAAATTATCGTTTGATAAACGCTTTCAGGAGTGTAATGAAACAGCTTATGTTATTTGAATACTTCCCTTTCATCTCCCTGCTTCCGTGACTACGAGGGTACAAAAGGCGACTTCAGGCCGCTGAAGGACCCGGGGTATGAAGCTGCTACCCAGGGTAAATATTCTACAACTGCATCAATATCGTCGACACACTTCATAAAAACCGCTTCAAATCCTAAGGCCAGTTTCTCAATTTTGCCTATTTTTTATTCAATAATATATGCGAAAAATTACAATTCGAGTGCCATAAAGCTTGCTGATTTTTGTTTATTTATCATTTTGATACTATTGCAGTATATATCGTGATATTTCACAATTAATTTTCACATTTATCTGTACAAATTCTTTCGTAACATTCTTCAAACGTCCCCAGGTTGCCACAGGTTCTCCTGCATGTTAAAATGTATATATGCGTGAGGAAGGGAGAATGTTAACACACGCTATCATTTGAAGTTGCCTTCTTTCGTGCGAGGACCGTAAGGTTTCATATGACTATAAATTACAACTATGCGCAGTTGTAAATTCACAGTAGTGGGACCTGGAGCGAATAAAAAAACGCACAATATTTTCTGTACCTCAGGCGATCATCCATAAACCAATAACCGCTGAAGGGAAAACATTTTGAAAATATTAAGTTTCGCTGTAGCCGTCTCGGACAAGCTTGCTCATCGATCCCTTTGTGGGATAACTAATTTGGATGCGGGCTGATTTTTCCTGATTCTTCATTCCAATCCATTCCAGTTTTCTATAAACCTTTCCGATTTCCTGTTTTCTGTATTTTACCTACAGCACAAAATTAATTCTTTTGCTAATACTTTCAATGTTTCATAAAACATGAAAGATTTAGCTTATCCAGTTACAGCAAATCAATACATGTACAAAAACAGCAATATAAGGATTAGAACACTAATAAGCCCTACATTTGCAGCTGATATTAATCAATGATAAAACAATGTTGTCCCTTCCACATTTTTAGTGTTTATGCTGACAATTCCACTAAGATTATCTGACGAAATCCAAAAATGAAATGTAGTTCACAGACGTAATAAACTAGGATGCATAAATTTAGTATGACAATTTTAATGGATTATAAAGTTAAAACTCATACGTATTAAACGTGAAAACAGAAAAAATAATTGACCAAATGCATGAATTAAAACTTTTAGTTGATTATATTAGTTATAAAAAGTTAAAATAAAGCTCAATAGATCTGAAAACTCTTGTGGAATAACAAAATCATAAGATGTTGAAAGGAACATAAGTAATATTAGACCCAATATGGACGTTGATATTGGACTATCCATCATAGTGCTCAAGTTATATGCATAAAGAATATTACCATTATGACAAATGTAAATATCCACATTCGACATTCCTAAGTATAAAATTCTACATAAGTCCGTTTTAATTAAAATTCTGCACCACCCAGTTAATGTCATTTCGATATTTTAGGTTTGAAAATATACTGGAAGGAAAACTCCCAGGATATGACTAGAGAAAGGTAATTTTACAGTATGATAGAAGTTGTAATTGCAACATAATTTATTAAACAATAACACCTGTAAATATAATTCACACATTGAATAAATTTTATTTTGAAAATAGCAAAGTTATTAATGTGCAATTCAGCAATCTTTAAAAAAGATATAAGCTTTCAAACTATTACCCAAAATAAAATACAATAAAAAGTTGACCCAACAATGTAAGTGGTTACTAAACCCTAAATAACGATTATTAGGGTTTAAATGCTGTGCACATGGCAATTACTTTTTTTTTCATTGGCTTGCAAATCCAAGTTCAGGTGCCCATTAAACGTATTACAAAGGCAACGTTACGGCAATACATTACAATACATTTTTAAAAAAAATATATGGCACCTTCGGAGAAGCCTCCGGACCTAACAGTTTTAAACAGAAGGATGAAAAAGGCATAATCCACGCTGTCCCAAAAACGAATCTGTTTATGGAAGAAAGATGCCAGCTTATCTGCCTATCCGAGAGTTTGCGTAATAGAACGAAAGAACGTTTGGTATGCTGGTGAATCATCATAACATGGCCAGGTAAATAGAATGAGGAACGAAATAGGTGAAGGTATCAGGAAAGAAGGAAATTCGCGCAAAAACGACACAAAACGAAGAAAATCTTACGAATTTTCACATACATTGGAACAATATTCACCCTGGAATGGTGTCTACTCGACCAAGGATATAAATAAGAGACTGAATAATTCTGGATATTTCAAAAGGCATTATATTACATTAAAATATAGAGCAAAGAAATTATAGAACGAGATAAAATACTTAACATGCTTAATAGTTTCCCTTAACATTAGCGATGAATCTTTGGGAATAAAGGGGAAGTTCTAAAATTTTGCAAGTGAAGTTCTTCAATTGGAAATTTCAAGTGCAATCCCATCAGAAATATCTCAAAGTATTCACTCTTTAAACTTAAACAGGATATTATAAAATTAGTACTACAATTTACCATGTTTCACGATTACCCATAAGCGCACAACTATGCCCAATTATGTAATGATCCTTAAGCTTACAATATTTTTTTCTGAAAAACTTAAATAAGCTGTTAAACACTTATTCAAGAAATAACATAAACATGTTTTAACTAATATTATTGCAGACTATTCTTATTTATTTTATTTCAAAATGCTTGAAAAAGTATTAAAATACCTTGGAAGTAACAATATTATGGTAAAATATTAACTTGGTTTCAGAAAAATTAATTGCAGAGACTCGTTTGGTTTCAGGAAATGATATAAAAATGCACCTTTTAATCTCACAAACAAAGTTTTGATAGGACTAAATGACAAAATGCATATCTTTTGTACCTAGGCGAATGAATGGTGTTAAACGCCCGTTTTTACTACAGAGGAACCACGCGCGATGGACACTGATGATACATGAAATGAAATGATATATTGGGAAAGGATTTATTTTTAAGGAAGGAAACGTTCCAGGCCTGAGTTTAGGATACCTCCTCGGCATTTGTCATCTATAAGGACTGAGGAAAACGTGGAAGAAACCTCAGTCGGGGAGGAAGGTCCTGACGGGATTCGAACCCCAGACCTCCCGCATATGAGTCCGCGCCTTAACGACCTTGGCCAACTGTGGAGGTTTATCTAGGCGAAGCTTTTGACTGCGTTAATCACAAAACTGTAATAGAAAATCTAAGCTTTTATAGAACAAATGTTTTAACGCTAAATGTTTGATAACACATTAATTATGTTTTAGAAACCTAATGAATTCATAAACTTTGATGCACAAATTGACATGTTCTATGTTCAAAGTACAAATGTTTCTGTAAATGAACCCCTGGAACGTAATTAAATTCTGTGCTGTATTTATGGACAAGAAATGAAAGTGGAATGTACAAGCAGAATAAATTATAGAATTTATGTCCAATGTATGTCAGATACCAGAATATCCAGAAAGTTCATACCTTTCTGTATGGAACTAGGTACGAGAAATGCCGAGAGACCTTGAAAAGATGGCATGAACAACTCTGAGGTGGAACAGGCCAAAGTGTTACTTCTGATATCGATAAGCTTTATTATTTTTTCCAGTTAATTTGTATGTCCCATACTTTGTCATTTGCACTTTTAAAATATTTTCCACTTTTATTTTAAGATAAGTGAATAACTGGTAAATAAACCACTAATATCACAACAAAATAGACCGCTCGGAAGACTAGTGCACCATCAAGCAAGCTGCCGCCAGTGAAGTATCTCACTGGTTTAAAGCGCCTAAGACAATCGCAATCTCGGCTTTACAGTTTCTTTCTTACATTTCTCAGCAATGACTGGCCTCGAAATCGAGATCTACGATCAGAGGATCAAGCAGAATTATGGCAATTCAAAATTTTAAGAGCACAAGTTTTATAGCATTAGAAAAAGATAGAACATTACAACTATGTTGCAATTTTATTATTTTTCAGCCTTTTTAGTCTCTCAAAATGGTCACCAAAAGTCTACACAGTATGAATGAAAATAAGTAAAACTTATCTATCGTACAACAGATCCTGAAAATGCAGTGGGTACTTACCGATGCCGTAAAAGTGGAAAGTGCAAGCCTAAGGTTGAAAGCTGCAGATCAACTGTCAAGCCGTTTTCTATTCCTGTAAAAATAATACCTGATGTAACTTCGAAAATGTAAGTCTAGAATGGTCGAGTAATATGTTGAAAGTACAATTAATTTACACTTTCGTATGCTATGTATTATACACATATAAAAACAAACCACCAAAATAAATAATTATATTTTGCACAGGTAAGATAAAATTTAAAGATACTTTAAATATATTCAATATACGAACTAAAACGAAAAATAATATGGTTTAGAGTAATACAATGAGAAAATCAGGAATTACATATTACATATTGCGGTGGCAATACTGACCGCACGTAGAGTGCATAGTTATGGTGCCACCCGAATTCACTTCTCTAGAGAAAACGAGGCTACACAATGACTGTGGAGCGACTTCTCGATGACCCTTTATTAGTAGGAGAAGTGGTTGTACCTTGAGCTTCTGTATTTTCTTATTGTGTTATTCTATAACTTTATTATTTTTCGTCTTAGTTTATATATTGTTGAATATGCCTCCTAAAATGTGGTTTCGAAGGTAGGAATACCAGAAATGTAAGAATATCAATTTTTTCCTATGCGGTGCACATCACCGAGAAACTTGTCGTTGGCTCTTTACAAACACAACACGATTCAACAATATCAGACATATTTGGTCGATACAGAAAAAACGACACAACTGATCTAATGTTTGGAGAAGAAAACCACTAACTTTATTTACGTCTATAAAGACCTTACCAAAGTTGTACTTTTCGATGAAAATTTACCAGTATTCGCCAGGTTTTGCTTTTTGACAACCAGAGAGCCTTTGATCTTATAAAATGTTTATTTGCCTAGCGATAAAGACACCAACAGCACCAATAAAAATTTAGCTTCAGTGCCTATAGCAGTCTAGAAGCTAACAGTACACAAATTCCATATGGGAAAGGCAGCTTGGATATTGGTGCCGAAGTGTTTAGCAGTGCTACTGTTGGATCTTTCTTTGACATGCCCTGGATAACGGGGATAACAGCAGTGATACGAGGCTACATTCAACGCTGCACTTCCTTAAATAAATGCAACACTCGTGCATTATCGCTTCTCATCCATCCAAAATTTCGCATTTTGCTCCTTCTTTATTGTATCTCTTCGGTTTTGAAAAATAAGAAACCCAAGGGAAGATATTTTACATGATGAGGTAGTCGTAGCTATATTAGAAGATGGCTGAGAGACTGAACTGAATTGTAATACCGAGGGGATGTATTAAAGATCTATACTGGCGAAAGAGTTCCTTCGATCAGCTCCCACTGAAATATAACGATATTGCATATTTATGTAAGTCTGATCATGATATTTCATGTAGAGTAGTTAGTAATGTAGATATATGTGTATAATACGGCATAATGCTAATTCTTGAGTTGAATATCAATAAGCGAAAAATATTTTTGATGTTTGAGGAGAGATTTGTATACAATTCACTAAGTATGGTTAAATTGAAAATTAGTGACCTCATTAATCATTTCCTCAACGAATGTGTATTTGTGATTCATACGTTCGTGCAGAATTCGCTCCTGTTTTCAGGATATTATTCCAAATAAAATCAAAGATATCCATGCTCCACTTTGCTAATAAGCTTTACAAAAGAGGAAATGTTAAAGATAAGACAACGTACTTCGTCCGCAGAAGAAACTGTACTGCCCAGAGGTATCTTAAAATACTTTTTGCTATATTTATCAGCAAGCGAGAATTTGTTACACTTCCATACGCGTGACTACGACGCTAAGTTAAATGCTATAAAGTACTGCGGTGCAGGAATTTAAATCAAGTGATTTTGTACCCAGGAGTAGAGTTTGTAAATGGTTGACAGAAATTTTGCTTAACCTAATTCTTTTTTCCAGGGATACTTGGTTCCACACTTACAACGACAAAATAATAATAATAATAATAATAATAATAATAATAATGGTGCAGATATAGATGCACTTTATATATATAGAGAAATCATGTTCCTTTTTATTCCCGATTTAACTGTAAGGAAACGTAATTTAAGTTTTTCCAGCAGGATCTGCTTGGGCACACAATCAATATTTCAATACATAAACCGCTTAATGAACGTAATACAGTTTAAATATTAGTGAAACATTTTAGATGTATTGTCACATAATACAAAAACTATGAAAAAAGGTAAAAATATATTGCCAAGTTTTTTCACGAGATTGTAAAATACAAGTGCGTATTAACGAAATTACGAAGGTAGGTTCATAAGTTTCCGGCCTCGCTGATAAATATTATCGCCTTCACAAAATCCCTATCTTGTGTCATACCTTATCTGTTAAATAAATAATTGCAGCTGTAACTTCCGCTCCGTTGTGTTCATTAGTTCAGATACAGTTGCATAAATAAGACTACGTATAGAAGGTTTGGGCTTGTTCATAATAGAGTATCGAGTTGTTATTAAGTTCTTACAAAAGAAGGACTTACTCCAAATGAAATTAAACAGCGATTGGAAGATGTATATGGGGAAGCATCCCCCCTCATGTTGTACCGTAAAAGAATGGGCCAAACTTTTCGAATGGGTCGAGAAAGCATTGAAGACAAAGAGTATGCAATTCGGCTCTTGGAGGTGCTCACTCCTGAAAACACCGCTCTTGTGAAAGGAGAAACGATTGAAGACCGGCGGCTCATAGTTACAGAAATATCAGCACAATATTTATTTTACACAACTGTAGGGTTTTTTGATGTTCTAGGTTAGAGTAGTAATAGTAATCATTATTGTGTAGAGATTTTTAATTTTCTTAAGTTAAACCAGTATGTGCTCATTTATTTGGGAAATATAAGTGCGTTAAAGTTATGAAACATGCATCTTTGTAAACTATTTATGTTCTGCGTTGTAACCTATGAAATATTTAAACTGAAAAATTAGGTTAGTGCTTGTTTTTTAAATAACTTATCCATTCCACAATTATGTGCTGTACATATTTACACACATGAAAAATGCTTAACATTTAATCCTAATCGCAGGAGTAGATATGGGAAAGGAATTGCACAGCCTTGCAGCGTTAGGAAACACTGTAATATGTTGAAAGCGAAATAAAGTTAAGGATGAGGGATTGTTTATTGACCGCACTAGCAGTTGCTCTCAGCTGCTCTGATTTTGAATTCAAATGTGACAAATAGCTGTAAGCGCTGTAAAGAGCGATGCTAAATAACAATGTCATATTTCCGGAAATTCTGTTAACGGCAGGAAACTAAAGTGTAAGGGTTTTTAGAAACAAAAATGGATAGAGACAGAAAATCAGAAAACCGAGATTGTCTGCTCTCTGAACAATGGAAGTCACGTTCCTTCACTACCATTGTCGCCGTCAAAGATCTTTGTCGAACGGCTACACCTCTGTATGAACCCTCTCCTCATGAAGCAGTGCAACTCACTATTGGTCCTCTGCCAAGAAACGTCATGGAAACAAAGGGAGCGCTGGAGAGGAAGACACTAAAGGTGCGAAAAACATAGCGACGGAGGAAATAAGTGGAGAGGTTGAAAAGAGAAAATCTATTGAATGAAGTACATCATCAGACGAATTTCGAGGTGGAACAAGGAGAAATATTGCTCAATTCTATTAACACTTGATCGCACCTGAGTATTAGTTTTTTTCCTGTGCTCTAATAAGCAAAGTTGGCAAAAACCGCTGACAACAACACCACGGCTTAGCCATTCCATTGCATTCCGTATACCAAAACTTGTAGTTTTACTATACATATCTAAATTGTCTTAAGTAACAACACGCTTTTTAAATGAAAGTATTGATATTTCTAATCAAATGATAACGGAGTAAATATGGCTGTTGTTAACTATAGCAGTCAATTATTACCATTTGTTTCATTTATTAAAATGCTTTTAATAGAGGATTTTAGCAAGTTGTCACTATTACAATATTGAAACGAAAAGACGTGTGTTTAATTAATGTAATAAACAAAATCATTTAAGTTGAAATGAAATATTAAAGGCGATTGAAATGATTAGAAATGGTAGAACAGAAGTTGATATCCCCAGGACTCTGAATATCAGATTCGGATATGGAAGTGATATCAATTATTTGGCAGTCCAGAAGAACAACATCCTGGTAAACCAAGGATTGCAACTGCTGTACAAGATTCCTGTGCTTAAGTGCCCTGAGGGATAGGAGGCTAACTGCCGCTTTTATAAGAAATGCTGACTGTTGAAGTTTTAATGTTTCAACTGTTAGAAGTAAATTACACGAAAGAGTATCCTATTTCAGTCCTATTTCAGTCATTCATTAAGATGTCCAGTGATTTGCAGTAGAATTCGGGCACATCACGCTATAAGATGTTAGAGCATGTTAAATGTCAACAGAAACAATGCAGCTATGTTCTTTTCGCAGATAAATCACAATTCTTTCTGTAATCATATTCAACATGGAGACGACAAGGTGACTCAGAAACACTGAAGCATATGCTCGTTCAACAAATTCAAAATTCAGTTTCAAAGGAGGGATCATCTTGGCCTGCAGAGAAAAAGAGATTCCGTTTTGACCATCCGTGCAATATGAGAATAAATACAAACAGGTACATTCAAGATGTTTTGCAATCCTATTTCTGAAGCCTCTGGCCCTGAATTCCTTCACATGCATAATAATGCCAAAGTGCACAATGCAGTGTGTGTGTGTGTGTCTAGATGGTTAGTAGGACACGAAATAAAATGGTTTGGTCAGTGCCCATCAAACATTTGGAGGATACCCTTCAACAGAGGTTTTAGAGAACAACATCGAAACTGTAGATCATATTCATACACCATCACTAGAAGAATATAGATCAAGATGAAATTCTTAATTACATTTCTTTAGTTCCAAGGAAGTGTTCAGCAGTACTTAATGCACGATGGGGTAACAGAAACTACTAATTGAACAAACAAAAGGAGAAAAAATCAATTTTACACAAGTAGGGTTTATTTATTTAAATGTTGTATAACGTTCATTTTTACTACTGGGGCATCAGATGAAATGGTAAACTGGGAAAGGGTATTGTTTAAAGAAAGGAAGCGTCCCAGGCCTAAGTTTAGGATACCTATCCGGCATTTGCCATTTATGAGGACTGAGAAAAACCTGGAAAAAACCTCAGTCAGGGAGGACGGTCCTAGTGGGATTCGAACCTCAGATCTTCCACTCATGAGTCCGCGCCTTAACGATCTCGGCCACCCGTGGGGTTTACACAAGTGTGTTAATAACTACAGAATTATAAAATAGTGTTACTATCGTTAAAAAGATTACATTTTGCTTTTATGTACTATTGTGCAGTATTACCAGCGTAAGTATTGTAGTTAACTTCACACAATTTATATGCTAGATGTGAGTTTTATTGTAGGATTCGTTGCAAGCGCTGGGTACTTTAGTAATCCCATATCAGGCCTCTGTGTATAATTTATCAAATTTGTTCAGTTTACAAAGAATAGGAATAAATACAATAAAATTAACGTTATAATACAATTTTTAATAAAGAACTGCATCGATAAGCTTACTTCCACTAAAAGCATATTACCACCTAAAAAATTATGCGGTCATCCAACATAATGCCACGTTACACATGTTCGGTGATGTTAACTTTGTCCCAACCTTTTATTTTACTGTTCATTATCATCATCATCATTCTCATCAGCTAACAAAATTTATGCCTAAGTGCTGATCCGATGGGTCATATAAACCATTGAATTTAGCTGCACTTAGCACCTATAGATGTCAGAAGGACAGGAGGTCGGCTTCAAGTGCCATCTACTGTGATTCTAAGGTATTACTTGGACGTTAAATGATAGGCAAATCTGTCCAAGTACCTATTTTTATTCAAGTATGAAATTACTTAACGTGTCCTAAATCTACAAAACGGGATCAATTGCTTTTAGATCAATCCCAGAGAATTTGCCTCGAGATCTGTAAGTGCTGAAAAATCTATCGACCTCCTGGGCGGGTTTGAGCCCGCAAACTTTGGGCCCAAAAGAGAATCACTTTTACGCTATATATTTTGATAATATATTTTAACAGCGCAATTGCACAGGGAGAAGTAATGTAAGCAAAGTTAATATAGCAAATGACATAAAATGAGCTGTACTAACTAAATGAGAATGTATATAACAGTCACATACATCAACTATATACCTATCATTACAGATCTAAAGCTAACTGAGGAATACATAACTAAAGTTCATGATATTTTTTATTTCTTGCAGTGTTTGCTTATCCTATGTGGATAAACGGCAAAGGGCCTGTGTTGATCCAAACTCTCGCCAGCTGTTTGAAAAAACAGTCATTATCGATAACCTAAATGTTCAGCTGCTTATGGGAACCGCTTGTAACTAAAATGAGATATTCACAACCAACTTCAAGGGAAAAGAGAAATGAAAATTCAGATTGCATTATACAAGTATTTGTTTTCTGCATAAGAGAGAATTTTTCATCTCTAGATGAAATTTCGAAACTAAAATTTCTCTTTTAATCCCAGACTAAAGGTTTCTTAAATTTTGTACATTTTAGGAAACGTGAAATCTTCCATGTTTTAAATTGTTGTTTTTCTTAGAAGCGATTTCCAATATTGAACTCTTAAATTCACATTTTATTTGAGTTATTATCCAAAAACTACCAAAAAGCTATTCGCACAAGACGAAATAGAGTAGAATTTAGGAAACAACAGTGAGAGCATTGCAATTTTAAACGTTATTGGCAATGCCTGTGTTCTTTTTTGAGTGCTCGACATAACGTAAAAACTACCACCTAAAGAAACAAGTGTGTTACTTTCTTCGTTCCAAAATGTGGAATAGAAACAAAATACAATGAATTGAATTACCGTGCATGCAAGGATAACTGCTGATCTATGGTAATATGTGTGTACTGCACTGGACCAAGCATCGTTTATGCACATGCGACTGTTATGAGTGCACTATGGGCTATCAAATACAGTCTTTAACAGAAGTCATTATAGACAGAAATCAAGTGCATACCTCGTCATTGGTATTCTAGCAGAAGGCCAGCAATCATTAACTGTCAGTGGAAGTAGAAGTCAAAGGTGCAACATCGGATAACTGAGTGTTGTAATTACAGCTGCAGTGCAGGAAATGAAGAAGTGGAATAATAGGATTCTACAGTAAGGGTAGGACCTGTAACTATTTCTCTGATTTAGCAGTTTAGCAGTGTGCATAGTTACAGCACGAAGAGAAATGTGTAACGTATTTCACAGAGGAAAACAAATTGCGGAAAGACTATACAGTTGAAGTCAAGTTTTCTTAACAATTCGATTTTAGCGTATGCAAAAGTTGATGCCATCAACTTTATTTCAAATTACGAAATAGTATGAAGGCAATCTGAAAAAATTTCGACCTAACAATGAGGGAACGAGTTTTCGGCTTGTGCTTCATTTTTATTTTTCAAAATAGTTTCCCTTAAGGTCAATGCATTATTCCAACGGTGTAGTTTTCCAGATTTTCAAAATACTCCCTTACAGCTGCAATGTCTCCTGGTTTGATGGATGAAAAACTTTCACCAGCAAGAAAGAGTTTGAACTTTAGTCCAGTCATTTACTTCAAGTTTCCATAAAACGAATATATGAATAATTTGAACCCTCTTTGAAAGATATGTGACTCCTGTTGTGCATGGAAATAAAACATTACATTTTTGTAAAATTCTTACATAACGATTGTGGTATTTAAATAATTATTTCACTAAAGAGGAATTAAAAATGCACGTAAAGAAAATGCACCATTGGTAATGTAGGATACTCAGAAATTCTGGTAACGCGCGTAAAATGACTGCACGAATGCTGGAAGATATATATAAGTGTTTATTGAATCAACTTTCACACCAGTTGGTGCTTTGTACTGAAATAAAATATAAAGGAAAATAGGGGAAAGGAAATGAGAAAGAAAATGGACGTAGAATAAGAAGACATAAATCACCAAAATCTTAACGCGGTTTCTTATTTGTTTTATAATAGTGGTATGACGAAAATGATGGTAGTTGAACTTTTGGAAGAAGAAAAATCTTATCCATTAAAAATTCCATGTCCCGTCGCTAGGATTGAACGGGGGTCAACTGAAAGCCAAGGTAGAAGAGAAGTGAAAAGAAATGACAGATAAATAAGAGGGGTTAGAAAGTAAAGATGAAGAAGACGGACAACTAGGTGGAGAGAGAGAGAGAAGAATAAGAATGAGGAGAAGAGGGAATAAAGGGAATTAAATAGAGGCAAAAAAAGAAGACAGCTGTCCATATTCAGGCCACGTTAATGCTGAAAAGTAACTAGAAATCCATTTCAAGCTAAACTGCAAGTTCTCTCGTTCCATCACATTTTCATAATACCTTTGGAGTAACGGATCCCACCCTTTTTCCCGAAGAAATAGACTTAGAACACGCGAGGTAGAACGAATTTCTAGAGCTCCAGGTATTGCCAGGAAAACAGAATATTCAGCGTGCTGGTTGAAACACAAACTTTGCTTTGAATCTTGGTGTTTGGCTTGTGGTAATGAAGTGAAACATGACCTAAATTGTGGGCTTATGGAGTGTTAAGAAAATGGTTAGTACACAGAATGAGCGTGTGTACTAACCATTTAAATACGAGTATATAGCATCATAAAGGATCTTAACATCTTCAGCTACTAAAAGTTTTTCTATTTGAAAGAAGAAGAAAAAACTTGCAATAAAAATCGCTTCTTTTGGGAAAATTAGCAGAAATGTGCAATACTGGGTTGTGTGAAGCATTAACTCTTCAGTCATATTATTTATTTATTAATTTGTTTATTCTGGCAGAGCTAAGGCCACTAGACCTTCTCTTCCGCTCTACCAGTCTAATAATAATTACATGAAGTTATAGCTACAATATCCAATCACAACATTTACAGTAAAGTTGACAATACTCGTACATATATAAACAAATGTAAACATTATGTATATAAATAAATGTATGCTAATACATAAATATTGATAATGAAAAAGAAAAGTATTAATTAAGAAGAAGAAGAAGATGAAGAAGAAGAAAGAAAATAAAAGAACAATAATATACAAGTACCAACAATGACAATTTATACATATATCAACCTCGTAAATCCTGAAAGTGGAAATCAAGATAACAAGCAAAATATAAAATTAAACCCGGATAATACAATGAAGGAGATAGGAACATTTATGATGGAAAATAATAGAATGAATAATTTTACAGCAGGGTATATCAAATAAATAATTGTTTTCTAACAAAAGGAATCTGAATCTAGGGTAATTGCTTATTTCTAATAATATTAAACAATTTCTTATGAAATGCTCCTAAAGTTCGGCAGTCTCTGACATCCCGAGGCAATGCATTCCATAGACGGGCAGTGTTATGGTGAATGATGATGATAAAGTGCTTTTCGGTGCTTTAAGTACATTAATAATAATTTCTAGGCTTTGTAGGGCATTTCATAAGTGATGGCACACTCTGAAAAGGTTAAATATACAGATAAAAGAAGCAAAAAGTATCAATAAACATGAATCCGCAAATTATCCGTTTGCGAGACAATTGAGAACGTGTTGTTAAGATTGTATTGTTTATGCCCATGGGCATATCCACGAAATATTTGTGTATAATCTAAACTCTGTTTTAAAAGACCTCTAAACCAAAGATTTGCTTTATTCTCTGTGGTATATTAAAGAGAGATGAAGAGAATTTTAAATAAATGGCGTGAGCAGGATATTACGGTTCCACTCCTTTGAAAGTGAGGTTAAGACAAGACAGGTACCCCGTTTATAACCATTAGCCCTTTTACTTAAAATCGAATATAAATGTGATAGTACCCCAACTATGTCGATTAGTTTTAGGATGTCCAGTTATTTGGAAGTTCGTGCATTTTATAAAACACTGTGCTTACTTGTAGAGAAGTTTCAATTTATATTATTTTTATTTCGATTGCAAATGAGAGAGAGATATTGTTTGTAAACAATTTTAGAATCTAAAAAACCATCGAAATAGATTCTAACGATAAATAATGTTATCTTGTAAATATAAATGTGCGTATTTGCTGTTGACAGTAATAGGGCCTCTTCGGTCGCCATTTTTCCGTATTGGGGCCTGGTAAATATAGCCGGTCTTGGTACAAACAAGTAAGTCAGGTATGGATCTCAATCATACATTCGCAAATGTCTCGCTGGTTGTCCCTGTTCACATAGATATTTTGACTTATATTATAGTATATTTTTCATCCTTTCAATTTGAACCATTAAATGAAACATTCTGTAATGCTGCACGCGCTGGTCTCCCACTGCGTTGGTATTACAAATCAAAAACACTACTGTGATGTTGCAGTGTAAGTTGATTAATAAACACCTTTAGAGAAATCCTTCAAATCAAAGTACGCTGATTAAAATAAACAGAATGTGTTTGATTAACGTGCACACGTTTATAACATGCTTTCCTTTACTACTTAGTTACTGAATATATGAACCATCCGCCTCATGAGGAACTTTTTGATCTAAGTGAAACGGCGTCCATTAAATCCTTTCTCCGATGTTCAAAAGTATCAAAAGCTCTGAGAGTTCCAAGATAACCAAGAGCAGCCCTGTTTAGCGCGTCGTACATGATTTTGAAGCCATTCATAGAAAACTAAAACACGTCGATTTTTTATATTAATTCACATTTCAAGAAACAAAATATATTTGAACATCTAAGTAAATGTTAAATGGTTTTCCAGCATTCTCGTTAAGCCCAGTCTTATCAATTTCCTTTATTGTATGCATTCTACTGCACTGACTATCGACGTCTATCTCGATTCTTCCTTTTTTCAGTAAAGAAAAGAAAATCTATTTAATAATATTTCAATCCCCTCAAAGAGTTGGTGCCATAACACTTCTTACTCTTCACAACTAGTCTGCTATTCATGTCAAAGTTAATTTAATTCTAACAACGCGATGCCGCTATCTTTAACTAAATGTTCAGTATTACTTGGGAGCTTGAGAAGTGAAATCAGTTGTGAGTCCTAGTCCGGCTCGCATATTCTTATATGGTGACAAACAGTAGCCTACATTGAACCTTCAACGTTTTAAACATTTATCTCTATATTTTAATTTCCATTCTTATAATTATTCAGTTGTTAAGCAGTAATATTTTCATATAGTTATTATTGTTAGTAGTAGTATAGTAGTATTTTTAATTGCAGAGGAAAACTGATGTGCTTATTGTGTATCGGTAAAGTGTATGTCTGTTTGTAAAATTTAAATGTAGGATTACATTTCTGTGAATTCTATTTAAAAAAAAATCGCAAATTAAGATAAATAAATTCTAAATTAACATTAAAACAATGCCTGTTCAGCAAGTTAGTAATACAAAAACAGCTTCTTATAAAATCTGTTATAATTATATAAGCTAACAGAGGGGAAAATTCATAAACGTTTAAAGAGGCACTGATCAGTGACGCCGATTCTCAGTTGGTTGTTATAATAATTTAAATTTTCAACTGCATCAGAATTCTCAGCCATGGGTCCCATGTGTATTGCTGCACATGAGTTGGTGATGAGTTATAAAAGAATTTCCATGTTTGTGATTCTTTTTAACTCCAATTTAATTAAAGCTCTAATATTTCCGATAATTGGACAGTTACTTGTTTATATATTAATAGTATCTGATGACTTTGTGGTAAAGGAAGAATTTGTTCAACTACGCCACTTCACGGATGCATTAAGAGATTTTTTTTTATTTGATTTATTTACAGACGCTCTTTAACATCTCAGGTCATCAGCGTTCCATTCAACTCTGGCCGACAAATTTTGCTCAGAGGCCTCTCTTTCAGGCTTGAGGTTCTTTTTCGTGCCGTAAATGTACGACACGGGACCTACGGCTTTACTTCCCTTCCGAAGGAAGCCATACTTACGATTTTTACGCCCCGAAAAAATCCATCGATCCTGGCCGGGTTCGAACCCCCGATCTTGGGCTTAGAAGGCACGTATGGTTACCACTACACCACCAGGACCGACTGCATTAAGAGAGAAGGTATATATTTACACTTGTTATTTAAATTTGTTTAAGATAGTAACCTAGCCCTTTCGAAAACTTCAATGGTTGATAATAATTACTGGTTTCGTGTTCTTTGTGCAGTGTGGCATATGGGGGCTTAATAATGAAAATTATGCGTAAATAAGAGGGCTTCATAATTAAAATACTATTATTGAGAACCATCATGATTGTAACAGTAAAGTATTCTTGAAGTCAACAATCGCGAGCTAATACTATACTCATCTGGAGTGTTGGAAACATAGACAAAGTCAAGATCTGCGCATGCATACAGGAAGTTTTTGGTCAGGAAAAAGAGTCAGTCTGTCGAGAGACGTGAAGGGTTAAGATGTACAACTCCTTTCCCTGGTCATCGTAACAGCGTCCTAGAGGTAACACACTGTTATTGTAACACTATAAGGCAACACCGTTAAAAAGCAATAGTAGCAGCAGCTCAACTCAACTATTTTTCATTATATTATTTGCGTTCTTCTCCCCTTAACTTAACTTATGGATGTTTCGGGATTTTAGAGATTAAAATCAGGAGCCTGCTCCTAGTGTCTAACCCCGTGCAAAGCTAACTGAGAAGTATAAAGTAAAACGGAGGGTTCTATTGGAGGTTGCGACAGTAAGATGAATCGTGTCCATATATATTTTTTTTTTTTTATATTTTTATCGCATTATTCTCCAGGAAGCTTTATTCGACCATGGCATGAAAGTTGTAATGTGTGTGGTAAATTATATTAAATCGTCTTCTACTAGTAATATATTACAAAATGAACATGATTGCATAATTCTTCTTGGAGACTTAAAAAGTCAAAGACTTCTGAAATCATCTTCAGGATAATATTATTTGGAGGTTGGGGAGATGTTATAATTATTAGTGTTAGTTTTCTTGGAGGATGTAACCTCTAAATGAAATACGTTAAATCTCGAATTATAAGAGAAAAATACTTACATTACAGGCATGACAAGTGCAATAAATGCTTTTCAGAATGAACTAAAACTATGACTGGCACATTTAAAAAGGAACGTCCTTTCATATGTTTCAAATAGAAAATCTGTTGTGCAAAGCGTAAATGGAGGTAAATATGATCTTTCATCCCTCATCTTGCAGCTGGAAATCCTAGCCACAGAATTTATAACACTTTAACCAGAAATTATGTGCAATTATGAATAAATCATTTGTTTCTGCTGAAATTAGTGAACTTGGAGGTTGGGCGTGGGAAATCTTCGAAAAGGATTCATTACCTCGAAGAGTTAGAGTTGGACACCTCTTTGAAATCTTCTTTTGCAACTTAAAATAATATCTAGCCTCTGGTGTACAGAAACAAATGAATTATTTATGGTTTTGTAGTGTTACTCTGAAAATGTAAACTAGTGCTTTTTTCTGCATATCTTTGCAAAATCTTATTTTCCTCTATGAACATCAAAAATATATATCATAACAGACTCACATCTACCTGAACCATTAAGTTCATTCTGTTTCAGTTACACATAAGATATTTCTCAACTTTCACAAAACTTGTAGCGCCCAATTTTACATTAATTACAATACATAAAAGAACATAATTATATTAAATTAATTTCATTAATGCATTATTATTAGTGACAATAATAATAATAATAATAATAATAATAATAATAATAATAAAATAGTATTCGTAGTATCTATAACAGTGTGGTAGTGGATACGGAATCGTCCAATGGCGCTCGCACCTCTATAGACACTAGTCAGATGTGCCCCAGTACAAAAGAATGTTAAAAGCACAGTCAAGAGTATCCGCACATTCCGGGTATCTAACTCTTTATTTGTCACGCTTTAAAGCTGCTAAAACTCTTTAAAGGGACGTCGTTTCCGCCTGGCGAAGAGGCATGGCATTAGGTGGAGAAGTGGTTGTTACAGTACCCAGTGAGTATAGATAACTGTTAGAACCCCTGTCTGCAGGAACACTACTTTTAGACTCGGTAGAAAGAAGCAAAGAGAATGTATCTTTTAAAGTGCATATATGGATAAGTTTATTGTAACAACATATTCTGTTCATATAAGTCAACATCCTTCATTTGACAGACCACTACACGCTTTAAACCTCACTGGGATATTATTAGAATTCTAAAGTCATAACTTCACGCTATCGATTGATAAGACACTGGGATCCTTCACGATTGTACTTTGCCGGCATACTATAACTCGTTTTTGACTCGCTATACACTATAAATATGTATTTTTCATTTTCAATTATTTATAATACTCAGTACGGTACCCTCCGCCTGGTGCATGAGTTTGCATTAACTTGAGAAGTGCACTAGAGAGAAGCCCCCCAGAATATGGCCTGGAGAAGGTCGTTGTTAATGACGAAGGAAGATAATTGCCAACTGTTATAATTTATTCCACAATAAATAAACAGTGTTAACATATAACATTTTCAAATTTAAATAGCTCACAAATATTGCACTCAGTAATATAATTTAAATTGCCTATATTTATCTAATTTAAAATATGAAAGTAATATTTGAAGGTTTTAAACAGCAAGTTGGTTTACTAGCTTAAGCAATTTACAAACTCTTCATTAAACGTTCTCAAAAGAACGTAATTACTAGTATGTTTCAACATGAAATTGAAAAAAAAAAAAAAAAAAATATATATATATATATATATATATATATAGAGAGAGAGAGAGAGAGAGAGAGAGAGAGTGTTATTGCTATATAATAACTAAGAACGCATTTAAAATTATATTAATGTTCTAAATTTCCATTAATAGCTTACAAAGTTCTGTACTAATGTTCTTTTTTAATTTTATAACATATTGAGGGCGAATGTTGATATATTATATAGGAACCAACTTACATTTTTTATTTATAACAATTTAGAATAAACAGTCAAACATGTGTAACCCCGATGAAACCGGAGCCCTCTCTAAGAGTAAGGATCAATAGGAAAACGGTCACGCTAGAAATTACCTTGCACATCCCAACTAGTAGGAACAAAAGGGCCTTACGAAAGGCTTCCAGGAAGGGAAGGCGAAAGGGTATGAGGTGTAAGAGTGGACAGGAGTATGTGGAAGAACGACACAGAAAGATGATAAAGTCAATACTAAGCAATATTGTGTGATGGGATACATAAGATAGAAAAACAAATATGTATTTAAACGACTGATCTGTAAACATATATGTATAATATAAAAGAAAAAGAAAAATAAAGTAACACTATTAACAATGTAACAAATTAACAGTAATTATAATAGTATAAAAGGATAAAACACTACGAAAAAGTCACACTTGAAATCGCTATATTTCGGACTTGTGGAGTCCTTGTATGGCAAGAAGACAAGCGACCACTGCCAAAAATTGTATACACATTTCAAGCAAAGAAAAAAAACTGTGTTAAGAAAGCAAAACTGAATACACAAAAACAGAAAATGATCAACACTAATATTCTAAAGACTTTTACAGTCACAAACTCTCAAAATGTCCATCATTAGCTTTCGATATACTTCTGAGTACGTTGAATTACCTATTGAGCAACGTTTGCGAAAGTGTCCTCAGCGATTGCAGCTCACGCCGTTTCAATTTCTTCCTAAGTGCTGCCAGTGTAGCTGGTTTTTAACAGTATACGGTACCATGAGTCTCAAATTTGTCTCGAATGCGTGCAATTGTTACTCGCGTTGGTGGTTCTGTTCTGTACACACGTCCATTGCCTTTGAACTTCAACATTCTCGGTTTTCCAATACCACTTCAAAATTGCTTTCCGCGTTCAAAAGATAATCTTGATTCCAATTTTGTTGTAGCAGCACTAGCATTACGTAATGTGAGTCATACCTGTGATACAGAGTATCGTAGGATAATCTTGGCTTCATTTGTTCATTGTTGATTTACCTTTCAGGTAGCAACTCTATCAGAATGTATGTGAGTCACATCTGTTTACAGAACACCATACTACTCATTTCTTTGTTTTTCGGACCAAATTTGAAATATTCGTATTAAATAGATATTTACTGTGAAAATGTGAATACATTTTTTGGTATTCTGGGTATATATATATATATATATATATATATAGTGGCACCAATATAAAATAAGCCAAAAATATATTAAATACTGCGTGTAATGGCAAAAGATACTGACAAAGTTAACATTCTTCAGCATTTTACTGTGAATATGAAATAATAATTAACATTAAACTGAGGTATATAGTTCTGCTTACTAAATAAATGTCTATGTAGAACAAATTAAATGTTAATCAGGCTTTGAATACCCCTGTAACCACGAGTTCCAAGACCAAGCAGGGGCTACTGAGAAGCAGGCTGAATACAGAGATGTGTAATGAAGTATTGATAGAAGGAAGTAATGCTGGGAAGTCAGGAGCGTAAATTGAGGGACGAAATATTTAGCTGTGAAGTTATTTCTGTGTGCAGAAAAAGTTTCACAGAGGTACAATAGGAACTGAAAATCAGATGGGGGTTGGAGAATTACATCCAAACAGGAACCAAACTCAGCAGTCAGGGGCTCGCTTGGTTTAGGTTAGGCGCGTGGCGGATGATTTAAATA